>CM052443.1:88791854-88862020 GCA_028533085.1 Varecia variegata | reverse complement strand
GGTTGTATACCTACATGATGAGTGCGATGTGCACTGTCTGGGGAATGGACATGCTTAAAGATTTGACTCGGGGGGATGGGGGTGGGGGAGAGGATGGGTGTATACCTACATGATGAGTGCGATGTGCACTGTCTGGGGAATGGACACTCTTGAAGCTCAGACTCGGGGGGTTGGGAGGGGCATGGGCAATATTTTTAACCAGAACGGTTGTACCCCCATAATAAGCTATAATAAATAAATAAATAAATTGTGACAGAATGAAAAAAAAACAGAAATGTATTTCTTACAGTTTTGGAGTCTGGGAAGTCCAAGATCAAGGCACTGGCAGGTTTGGTGTCTGGTAAGGGCTCCATTATTCATTGATGGCACCTTGATGTGTCCTCCCTTGGCAGAAGGGGTGAAAGGGGCAAATAGGCTTGCTCAAGCCCTTTGATAAGGGCACTAATCCCATTCATGAAGGTGGAACCCTCCTGACCTAAACACCTACCAAAAGCTCTCCCTCTTAATATCATAACTTTGAGGGTTAGGTTTCAACATATGAATTTTGGAGGGATACAAACATTCAGACCACAGCAATCTCTTATTAAATTTTAATTTTAATCTATTTTCACTTTTGCAACTTGTAATTTGCTCTTTATTTCTGAGATGGTTTTGTCTGTTTTTCAATTTCTTTCCTGAGTTCAGACAATTCTTATTGCATTTCTTCCTAGTTTTTCTATGTCCATTTTTTGGTTTTAAATTTCTGATCCTATGCATTAAAAGACAGCTCTCTAAATGGTTGCTTAAGGATATTTAATTTACTTTGGATGTTAGTTATTGTTTCCTTCAACCTTATGATTTATCAGGAGAGAAGTTGCAACTGAAACTCCATTTTTTCTTTGCTTATTTTCTTCTTATAGGATCTTTGCATAGCTCTGGATTGCTTTTCTGCTTTTTACTTGTAGGTATTTCATGCACAAGTTTCCTAGTTTTAAGAGTGCTCTCTTCCTCACTATCATGAAGTGTGGTTTCTCTAATGGATGCTGCTGGTGGTGGTGGGAATAAGGAGAGGGGCTGGTGTATCTTATTTTTCTAATTACTATAGGATTAATAATTTTGTATCTGTCCTTTTTATTTCTCTCTTTCTCTTCACTGCCACATCTCTGAGGGTCACTGTATTTTCTGTATTTATCTGATTCTCCACCAGAAGCAATGCTTTTCTAAGGTTGTCATCTCCAGCATCTCTCATTTTCAAGTCCCTTCTCTGTAGGTGTAGCTGTGAAATATCAAGTCCCAGATCTGTGTTCAGTATTTTAGCAATTAATTTGAATTTCCTCTTTATGAGGGTGATTTTTTTTTCTCTGTTTTATCTACAAACTCTGTTCTCTTTATCGTTTTTCATGGAGTTTCGCAAACTATCTCATTCCACTCTGCATTAATAGATACATAGTGGCAATGGACCTCTGTAGAAATTCAAAAATTGGTGTTATTTCTTATGGGTAATTTGAAATTTGTGGCATTTCCAGATAATGCTAAATGTGTGGATCATGTGTGGTTTTACTTATTCCCTCTCATTGATCTTATAGTTTGTGTGGAGATTTGATTCAGGTGGCCAGAATTATCCTTGATAGAAAACCCTCTTATAATTTAACAAATTTATTGTGTTTTATATTTCTTCTGTGGCTTCCCCATTTATTTATCAAAGTTGTGAGTACTTAGTAGATGTGCAACTAATGAACTGATATGAGAAAATTATAATGATTTTTTTTTAATTATTTTTTCCTTGTCTTATTGCTTTGGCTAGAAGTGATAGTAGCTTTAGTAAACAACTTAGTTTTAGAACAAATCATTTCTCATGACAGCCACTCTTAATTAGGAAACTTATTACAACTAATTACAATTTTGAATCTGGTGAGTAGAAACATTTCTTTCCTTTAACTTTATCTTGGATTTTCATATTATTGACTTGGGAAAATGTTAATTGATGTTTTGCAATACTGCAGCAATAATTACCTTTAAATAGAAATGACTTTATTATACTTAGTGCTAAGAGAGCAGTGCAAGAATGCAAGACAAATACACAGATAAACTCTAGACATTGGTGGAGAATTTGATAGGTGAAAAAACTTGTGTGGGATTCAGTTTGAACAGGAAAGGAAAAGAAACAGTATGATGCCACCATATAACAAAAGGAAATTAAGTTTCCCTTTCTTTGAATTACTGGAGAGCATTCAGCAACATATGTGCCTTGGGTGAAGAGTTGATGAATACAAGGTCTGAGATGGTTCCTGGCTTTCAAAAAGGTAAGTAATACAGATGTTTCAAATAGAAGCCAGCAGGGGGATCAGGCTGGCTCCACTGGACCAGTGAGACGAGGACTTCACTGAAATAGAGCTGAAGAGAATTACTCCAGGTCATTTCATTAGATTTGCTGTATGATATGGAGTCTTGGGAAACTGTGAGGTTAAACACAGAATCATATGCTTCCCAAGGCCTTGAATAAGCTGCTCTAGAGAAGGAATATGGTGTCAAGATTTGTGAGATAAATTTGTTTTTCTTAATTAGGTCATCTAGGAATACTTTGGGTCTATATGCATTTTGCCCAACTAATGTTTGACATGAATATCGTATGATATTTTCTGTTAATTATATTTCTCAACATAACATTGTGGTAAGAGTGCTTGTATTGTATAAAATCACAGGAGTAATAGTGAGGGAGAATATGCCATCCAGCAATATTTCATGAAACTAATTACCTGAGAGAATTCAGAAAAATTTGTGCAGATGGATGCACTGCAAAGGTACAGTAATAAGCTCTTATAAAAGATGAAGTGTTCTAATTACAAAGCAATTACTATAATACATGACAATTTTAAATTGCTCTCCTTATTTTGTGTTGCATTTAGTTTTTATTGGAAAGCAAAACAAAGCAGATAGGAATTTGTCATCCATTTTTAGTTTCACTTTTTAATTATTCTCAAGTCATTCATGATAGGTGGGTTTTGATTTCAAATACTATCCAGAAACAATTTTTATTTGTCTAAAATTAAACTATGATGAATGCATATTCACCTCTGGTTTGTAAAATTACTATGTTGATGGCATCTAAATGAGTTAATAGAAGCTACTTCAATTATGCCTTGTGTATTTGTGTAACCCTATTTTGCTTAATCTTTCCATGCCTAAGGATATACAATATTCATCATTTATTGTATGATTTTAAAAGTGTTCATTAAATTTTTTTCAAATTTTGCAGAAAAATATAAACATTCACAGAAACCAAATATTCTTGGCTTCTGTTGTTTTTGTTGTTGTTATAATTTCTTTAGTTACATCTGAAACAAAAAAAAGTCTAAAAGACAAAAAACAAATGCTATCTTCTGTAATTGAAAGATGATCTTGTTCTGTAAATTCAGCCAAGGGAGTATTTGCCTTCTGTGTATATATGTGTATGTGTGGTGGGGGTGGTATGAAGAGTACAGGTACTTTTATTTTAAGCAATATCTGCTAAAATAACTAACCCAATTGAATTATTTGATGAAATAGCAAGTTTTCTGTAGGAATAATGAACTTGGGAGTAAAATTAACAGAAGGAAGGCATTTTAATTTATTTAAAATATAACAGTTACAGTGCCCACTGTTGATTCTCTACACAACAGCGAATTGCTATCCTATTGTTTTCCAATGGGTAGAGACCACATTGGAAGCTAAAAACACAGATCTTTGCTCTCCTACCTTCCTTGATGAGGATGGCTACCTGACCCAGCTGTGGCCACTGATACGTAAAGAGTTTGTCGAGGGAGCTTATGGGAAATATCTTCCTCCCTGATAAAGACAAAGAGACACTTGGAGAATTCTCTTGCCACTCTGGCCTTCCTTGGCCCATCCCGACCACCATTCTTTCCTGTCATCCTGGAGGTTGCTTGAGAATATGGTGCTTGGAATGGCTACAGCCATCTTGCAGTTATGCGGAGGGCCGTGGCACGCAGAGGATGGGAGAGAGAAACACACCTGGTAAGTCTGGATCCTGGATATTGTTGGGTCTCTGAATCAACCTGGAGACCGCCTACCTCTGGGCTTCGATTTTTCATGTCGTTTTTGGTTGTGCATTCTATTACATGCAGCCCAAAACATTTTAATTAAGTAGAGTCTCCAATTTTTCACGTTAAAAATTATGTTGGCAAAGAAGCTAACATGGTTATAGCCACACCACAGATAATTTTGTTACCTGACTGATATCTGTAGAGTCACAACTCTCCTTTTTGTAAGCCTAAGGCCCATGAATTTCTCTACAATTATTGTAATTTCAGAACCCTGTTTTTAACGTTCCTTCTCTACTGCATCTTTTTCTTCGCTAGTGAAGAACTTTCAGCCACGTCTATTTTGCATTTTAACACCCACCCCCCCCAGATTCTCCACTTCTTTGTCATTCTCTTACCACTCACCATGACTTTTGCAAGACTTTTTTATTATTTCATTTCCCAGATAGGTGGGATCGTGTGTGTTTTCATTAATTTGATATTGCATCACATTTAGAGAAAGTTTGGAAACTGCAGACAAAGAGAAATAAACAAAAATTACTCAGTCCCTATAATTCCAAAACAATGTAGTTTTTGCCACATTTCGGTGTTTTATCCTCCAATATTTTTTCTCTGCACAGGTTTCAGGAGGAATTTTTGTTTGTTTGTTTGCAGCTATCGGCCAGACAGAACTGAGACTGTAGGAGAAACTGAAGGAGTGTTATGTTAGAAAAGCTTCCTTAAAACTCCTCTGAGCCCCCATTAATCATGGAATAATAATTATAATTTTGATCACTTGTTATGTCCATCATAATGTTCTTTAGTTTTCAAAATAATGTAATTATGAAGCAATATTATTATTCATATTTTAAAGATGAGGCACCTAGGTCAGGGGAATTAAAGAATTTGCCAGAGGTAAAACAGGTGGTAAGTCCTAAAGCTAGAAATGAATTCCATGTCTGACTTGACTTCAAAGCAGGTGTTCTTTTTTCTGTTTTGTTTTTACCCAATTACCAAACATCAGAACCAGCAGGGAGTTGGTGTTTGGTTCCTAGTACTGGGCACAACGAAAATCACTCCAAGTGGTGAAAACCAACAATCACTGAGCTTGTAAATTCTGAGGGTTTTGAGGCACTCTGTAACAAAAGATAATGTCTTTGATTTAATGTACCCTGCTTCAAGTGCCATCCCTAAAAGCAAGGCCACATTTTATACCCTATCCACCATTCAGACAGGATGAACCTTTAGGGTAGAGCAAAGAGGGGAGATTACAGAGCCTACAGCTGAAAGAGGACAGCCAGAATCAGTTTATTTGGTGTGTGCTTGCTTTCTTAAGTCCTCATCACAGTCAAAACTGGACACAGCTGTCCTTTCTCAAGGAGATTTCACTCCCAGACCGAATGTTTGGATTTCAGCTCATTGTTTAACAGTTCTAGAATTCAAACGGTCACCTGGAGGCAGGAAGGTTAGCACTCCATTAAGATGGATGGGGCAAGTTCACACCTCTCACTTTTACTTTATTTCTTTGCTTTTCTTTCCATTTGCCTGCAAACTCAGCAAAGCTAAAGCACATTCACTACACAGTCTGTTTTTATACCCACTGGGCTGAAAAGTTGATTTACTAAAGAACTTGGATTTTCCAGGAAAAGGAAAAATCCACAGAGAGTTTTAAAATCTACAGAATACAACAGGATTATCAGAGAAATAAGAAATCTTATGCTAGATCCTTTGGTTCTTATATCAATCCCCAAAGAGGTTTTAAAGCCCATGTGCTTCTTGGATGGTTCTTCGGGACCTCCTTATAAACGTTCTTCATATAGTATCTGCTAAGAGGGAGAGCTAAAACCAGCAGCATTTATGTGAAACACTAGGCCGGTATATTTTTGTTCTGTTAGCTCTCACAAATGTTGGTGGAAAGGTAACGGAAGGGAGTTGACATTTGCTGAGTGCCTCCTATGTGAAGGCACCGTGCTGGACACCACGGGAGACGGTGAAGAAGGGTACCTCGTTCAGTTCCTTACCTTTGATGAAAGAAAAACACACACAATTTCCTCTAACATAAGCCAGACCCTGAGAAGATTCATGCAACAGGACCATGGAGAAAGGAATGAGTTCATTCTGACGGGGGCATTTAGAAAACCTTCTTGGAGGTGAGATTCAAAACCAATTTGGGGAAAGATGAACTCAGTGGGGGAGTTCTCTTAGCAAGGGATAATGTAAACCAGAATACGCAGTATTGAGAGCTACTCTCAGTTACCTGTAGTGCTTATGGCAGAGGCCAGCGATGCTCCCCAAACCCATCTCCTCTTTCTGAACACGGAGAGAGACTACCTTCCTCAGTCTCCCTTGTGGTTAAGTGGGGTTATGTGACTGTCTTCTGGCAAACGGAGTGAAGGTAGAGTGATGTATGCCTTTGCTTTTCACTTCCTCTCCTGGCTTGTTTGGCTAACTGAATGCAGAGGATCCAGCAAAGACCTCTGAGGAAGCCCTTGCAGATGGTCATCCCATAAAATGGAAGGAGCTAGGATGCCAGAACCATCAAACAGGAGGCCATGCACCAAATATCTGATCAGACTGGGAAGTGAACAAGAATTGTTGTGTTAAGCCACTGAGATCTGCTGTTGTTATAGAAGCTAGCATTACAGTGGGGACGATAAGGCTGAAAATGTAGGTCTAAAAGATCTATGAAATCCTCCTGAAGCAAGTCATTTATAAGAATTAAGGTAACAAATTAATTTAAATAGCAATAAGGGTTGAATTAATATATGCCAGTATTGGGAAGAAGGCAAGGCCCATTTTTTCCAATGTGATCCTCTATGAGTCATTTTTTTTTTGGCTGGTTTTATGCTGACAACTTAACTTGGGGTTCTAAGTAAAAATGTTAGAAGGGGGGATTTCTTCACTAAAGAGGATTCTTGGGCATTTCATAGCTTATGGAAAGAGGAAACAGACTTGGGAAGCTCTCAGAGTGAGTCTAAAGCTGGCTGGTTTGGGACAACTCTAAAAATACTTTTTATTGCTTTTTTGATTATGAGTAATACACACTCCTTGCAGAAAAACTGAAAAATATGAAAATGTCAAGAGTATAAAATAATAATCATTTGTAATCCTATCACATTTTGGTATTTTTTGTTCTAGGCCTCTTTGTCTCCCTCTTGTCTCTCTGCATGTATAATATATAATGCATGTATACATCACTGAATTATACTATTTGTACTGTACATAATCTGCTTTGTCATTACATTTATTTATAAACTTAATTTTAAATAATTGTGTAATCTTTTTCATTATTTGAATACACTATAATTCTTAGCATTTCTGTTATTTATTTTTACTGGATACACTTTTAGACAAAATGTTTAGCATTGCTAGTAAAATTGGATACAATTGTTGCCACGGTATTTTTTAAATTCTATTTTTAAAATTATTTTTATTTTTTATTTATTTATACTTATTTTTGAGGCAAGGTCTCATTCTACTGCCCAGAGTAGAGTACAGTGGCATCATCATAGCTCACTGCAACCTCAAATGCCTGGGCATAAGCAATCATTTGCCTCAGCCTCCCGAATAGCTGGAACCATAGGCACGCACCGTCATGCCCAGCTAATATTTCTATTTTTTGTAGAGATGGGGTCTTGCTATGTTGCTCAGCCTGGTCTCGAACCCTGGCCTCAAGATATCCTCCCAATATGCTAGGATTACAGGTGTAAGCCAACATGCCTGGCCTCCAGGTTTTTTTTTTTCCATTATTTTGACAAGAATGGATATCATTATTCATAAATCTCTGCTTGAATTCTTAACTTTTTTTAGGCTAGATTCCTAGAAATAGAGTGTATAGTCAAAGAGTTTGAAAAATTGTAAAAGATCTCAGCAGGCATAAGAAAATAGATTTCTGGAAAGGTTACAACACTTTACTTTCCTACCAGCAAAATATGAGACTACCTGTCTTATAACCCTTTCATCCACATTGAGTATTAGCATTTTTAAAAGATCTATTTTTTATAGTTTTTTCTATGGGTCAGAGACTCACGAACGACAATAAATCCATGATATATTTGGTAACTTATTTTCAGTTGGCCAAGTGGCTATCTCTTGCTGAAGTAGGTATTAATATTTCATTTTAAGGAACCATAGGCCTCCTCTGATCATAGTATGCTACAGTAAGCTGACTGTGCATTTAGCACAGGCTGGGCTAAACTGTGAACAAACCACCCCAAAATCTCAGTGGCTTAACATAACAGAATTTAATTTCTTGCTCAGGCTACATGACCTGCAAGTAAATTGCGGGTTTTTCATAATCACTGTAACTTGGAGAAGGGAATATGGTAAATCATGTATCTCCTCTTTAATTTTTTTATCTGGAAGGGATATACACCACTGCCATTCACATCTCTTTGGCCAAAGCAAGTCACATGGTCACACTGACTATCACGATGTGGGAAAGGATAATGCTACTGTGTCTGGGAAGAGAACAGAGAATATTCAGTGGACAGCACTAATGGCAATCACACCTGATTGGCCTTTAACCTTTAAGGACGAGGCTGCATCCATAGTTAACCTCCTCCTTCGTGACTCCTGAAAGTGTCCCTTGGCACTTTCTTCCCTTCTGAGCTTCTCAGACATGCGTCAGCAAATTTTGGCCCATGGGCCAAATGTGGCCTGCTGCTACTTTTTGTATGATCTATTAGCTAGGAGTGGTTTTTACAATTTTAAATACTTGTAAAAAGTCAAAAGAAAAATAATATTGTATGACACATGAAAATTATATACAATTCAAATGTGTGTCCATAAATAAAGTTTTACTGGAACCATAAAACAAGTAAGCCAGGCTTACTTGTTTATATATTGTCTGTCTGTAACTGGTTTCATGCTGCAATGGCAAAGTTTAGGAGTTGCAACAGAGCAACTCCTGCAGAGCCTGCAGAGCCTAAATACTTACTATCTAGCTCTCTACAGAAAAAGTCTGCCGATTCCTGACCTTAGACACGGCCCAAAGGAAAATTACAGTCATTTCAATATGGCTCCCTGAAAAAAAAATCACCGCTTGGGAAGCGATTATTTGCTAGATGTTCAAATTCAGCTCAATGGACTCAAAACAAAAAAGTTAAAAAAAATCTCCTCATGTGCATAGTTACAGTGGCTGTGGCCGAGTGATGGATAGAACAGTGATGAGAACTGAAACCCAACAGCCAAGCTGGACTGAGATTAGAGAGGAAAGTCATTGGAATTACCAGGAGGTGGCTCGAATTAGATATTGCAGTTGTACGCTGGACCAGATGAGTTTCTCACCAGGACTTTTCACTTCCTTGAGGATGTGTTATATAAATCTGCTCAATGTTTTAGAATCAACCTGGGTACAAACCTAAGCCCTCATTGCCTCCTGTTTAAATCCATACATATATACATAAAGAGGAAGAAAAAATTGGCCCCCCAAGTAGAAGGAAAACCCCTGAGTTTTGCCATCTATTCTCCCAGCTTGTTGCTGCTGGAAGTATTTCACTTTCAACTGTAATTTTAAAAAATGTTTTGAATTTCTCCTCAGAGATTTCATAAGCATTTAAATAGAATTGGCTTTCTGGGTGACTTACCAGCTGTGCTGTGTGGCGTTTTCAAGGAGTATGTGCTCCATCCACTGTCAGCATATGCCTCGTGTTAAGACTGGGACTTCTAAAGTAACATGTTGACCCGGTGACGAATGAGATTTCTCTCTGGACAGTGTTGAAGTAATCATACACCAGTTAGTAATGCTAGGAATGGAATGGGAGACACATCACACGCATATGCCAACTGAGGTCAAAATATATTCTTTTTAAATGTCAAGAATGACATTCTCTAATACCCATGTATATAGATTCCATTTATTTGTGCACTTAAATTAACTTCTTTCTAATCCGGCTCCGCAGCTGCCAAAGACTTCCTGTGAAAGGCATTCTCTTCTAAAGTAGTCATAATTCACATCCGTCTCTGATTGGAGGAATGTCTCTCTTGACTTTACGCCATAGTCAAAGGTGCAGGAGCAGAGTTTTATGTAATTTCCAAGCAAAAATTTTACCTGGTTGGAAACAGATAACTCTGATAGCTCTTTGTCTCTTTCCTCTCCTGAGATAATTCCATGTTGCACTCTACTTTTTTTTTTTTTTTTGTACTTGGTTAATTTTTTTATAAAAGACTTTTTAATTATTGAGCATTCTCTGTCATTCAGAAGCAAGTGATTATTATTAAAGTATTGTTTGTGTGTAGACTTCTAATTATATGATATATATTTTCACATTCCCATTAAAAATTAAGTGGCTGTACTTTCCAATCTAAGTAAGGACACACAGTTTGAGAAGTATACTTATGAGGATAGTGGGGCAGAACTGTCGAAATCTAGGTCATCCGGGAAAATCTAGGACACATAGTTGTCCTGCCTATATAGTACCCGTTTGACTCTAGAACACAGGAGATTGTTTTTAGGCTGAAAATAAAAAGTGATACTATGTTAATGACAATAATGTATTATAGTTGTAAAGCATTCTCACACACATTACCTCATTTAATTTTCCCAATCCTCCTTTGAGACAGGGAAGGCAAGTGTTATTATCCACATTTTATGAATAAGAAAATTGAAACTCAAAAAGATTAAGTGACTTGCCTAAGGAAGTCATCACTCAGTAGAGATAAGGTCAAGTTCTCTTTGCCCCTGGTTAATTGCACTTTTTTATGACACTGTCCTCCCAAGACTGGTAGAATTTGTACTGACCACAGGCCATCCTCTGAAATTTGTAGGTGGATTTTTCTCTTATAAAGAAGTCCTTAATGTGATCTTATTTTCTGTGATAAACATCTCTTCTGAAAGTGGAACACCACACAACTCAGGTTAAGGGTTGAATCTTATAAGTTGCATTCTGTTTGATGAAGAATTTACTGCACATCTATATTGGGTATTTGCCAAACTCAGATATGGCTCTTTTCTCTAGCTTTGGCCCAATTTTATTTCTTCTAAAATAAGATATTAAGCACAAATTTTCAGATATCAAGACCTTGACATCAAAACCAGTCAAGTCATAATTATGTTTGCCCGTTTATTCTTGTCTCAAAACATTATTATACAATATTCAGACATTACCACATGGTTTTCAGTCCTCTGTGAAATTTTTACCTTTTAAATTTGTCTAGCTGATCTGGGGATCCCAACTTTGGGGGTGGGACAATCAACTCTCAGAGGACTGGGCATGTAATTCCAAAGAGAGATGCTTTGGATCTTTCTGTAGCCTTTCTCAAGACGGAACTGATTACCAGGAAAGGTCTCCAAGCATAAGTCTATGCTTCATCTGAGGTCGTTTCATGGTCACGTCTCTCACTGTTCTTCAGCAGCAAGGTGAACAGCCATCCAGGATGACTTTTAGACAAAGATTTATCCCTGGAACTTGGAAAGCATCACGCATTCCATGTATTACAGAATAGTAAAATAAGAATCTCTCAGGGAAAGATGTCCAGATCTTGAATTGCCTTACACTAGAACAATTTTTAACAAAAAAAAATTTGTTTACTTCTATATTTTCTCAAGGGAAAAGAAAAAAAGATTACATTTATCATTAGTATTAAGAGGGAGCATTCTACCAGGCATTTTCCAAAACTACTTCACAAATGGTTGTTTGGAAGTGGTGTAGTTAAACAAGTTCAAAAAGAGGATAAACGTCATGTCGGTCAGTTTTAGAAAGAAAGAAATTTTTTTTTTCTTTAAGGAATAATTCTCTTTTTGTTCAGTCCTAAGAGACAGTATCGTGTCAACTCACTGTATACATATTTAATTTCTCAGTTTCACAGCTTTTCTTTTCCAGCTTGGTCACTCTAGAAAGGTTGAGCTAAATTGCCAGTCTCACTTTCATAAAAAATTTCCAGTTTTTCTACCTATTAAGGTAATTAATAATATGGATTAGAGGCAATGAACATTTATGCAAATAACTTTCTTTAAACCTTTTTCTTTGATGGGCACCATAGCTAAAAAGAGCCAGCGGGAGTGTCCTAGGGAGGGGGCAGATAGGCCTTCCTGACCGATGAGCCCACAACTCTCCCCCTCCCCTTCCTGCATCCCTCAGCCTCATCAACCTCTGCTCTATTACAGAAACCTTTGCCCTCCAGTGCAACATTTATGCCTGTTTTCTTACAAATATATTTTAGATTCAAGAAGAGGGCAGTGGGAACGAAAGGGTATTTCACGTGGAGAGAATAATCCAAGCAGAGGCCCGGAGATGGGAATGAAGGGATGTAGTGAGAAACTGGACTACAAAGCTGTGATGGATCCAGATTTTGTGTCTTAGGACCAGTCCCTAGGGGATTGTACTGCAGTCTGTAAATAAAAGGACACTATTGTATTGTGCTTTGGAGGCAGTGGAGTCAGTTGTGGGCAGTACTGATGTTGTGGGAGAGAGCCGGAACCAGGAGGCGTCCCAGAGGGCGTGGAGTGGAGTGGACTGGAGGTGAGATCTGGGAAGGATGGTGAGATCTGGGAAGGACGGTGAGATCTGGGAAGGATGTTGAGAATCGGGCGTGGCAGTGGATGCCCATCCTCCAGCTGTGGCGAAGACAAACTCCAATCAGTGGCTCTTGCCTTCTAGGAGCTTACTACTGGCTGTCTGAGTTTGGAATTGAAGATACAAAATGGGGGCGAGATGTGATCATATTGATGACAGGGTGTCTCTCAAAGGGCCCCACAAAGTGACAATTCTGTAGAGTCAAAAACCAATTTTATCAGCATGCTGAGAGGATCCAGGCCTCAGGGAGGATTTACATAAATGCAATACACAGACTGGCAAAGAGTTTACTACCTACGTTTTTCCTATACTCATCTTTCTCTCTCTCTCAAGTGAGATTTTTAAGGAAATGATATTGTATTCAGAATATTATGTAGTGAGCACAGAATCCAAATAAGTCATAGGAATTAGATAATACTTAAGTTATCTAATTATCACTTAAAATTAAAATTATCACTTACTAGAGCTGGAGGCAGTGCTCTTGTCAGAGAGATACCTTGCCAATAGAACCAGGGTACCTACTGTCAGAAACTCAGACTTCCTCTTCTCTCAGCACTATTTGGGTGGGCCCTACCACCAGGTGTCTTCCAGATTCTCTGTGCTTCTGTTGCTGGTAATCCCTTACCTGCAACCTCAAACTCTGTCTTTTGATAAATCAATGACCCAGGCAAGTCTTAGTTCTCAATATTCTCAATATCACTATTTCTAGGAATCTACCTTACAAAAATAATAGCACAAATCAGTGAAAAATTTATATATATATACATATGTATATATATACACAATATAAAAGGATGTTAATTGCAGCCTTGTTTGCAATACCAAAAACTGGCCATGAGCTACATGTCCACCAGTTGGGGGATTGGTTAAATAAAAGATGTTATATATATTTAATGGCATACTATGCAATGGTTAGCATGAATCCATAGAATAATATGTACTGACTTGACAAGAAATGCATAATAAAATGCTATTATAAAAACAAACTATATCAATAGATATACCAAGATTCTGTCTTTGTGAAAAAGAAATATATATATGGCTATTTCTGTATGATGTATACATATATGCATACATATGCACATATATATGTACTTATAGATCAGATGTAAGCACAGGAAAAAATCAAGGAAAAGAATTCCCTTAAATGCTAACAGTGCCTAACCCTGGGGAAAGGGTGGGATTGTACATGGTGGAGGTGACCTGGGACTTTCACCTCTTCCTTTGTATTCACACGTGTATGTACACATGCAGTGGGATCATGGGAACAATTTGTTTTGTCTTTTTAAGAACTCCTTTCTTTCCTTCCCTTGCCCACCAGTCCCCCCAAACTTTACAATCTTAAGGAAATCACTATAATCTAGGATAAATTACTATTCACTGTTGAAATTGATGAATACTGTAAAAAAAGTATAAATTGATCCTATGGGCTCCTAGGAAACTGAGAAATTGCTTCCAACTGCATGGGGGTGAGAGTAGAGAGACAGTGAAGAGACGGAAAACTTTTCTATCTCCCATAACTCTATGCCTTGCTTTTGCAGAACAAGAAGCCAACTTTTAAGTAGTCTTTAACATTGCTCCACAATTTAAGCACATTACTCCACAAAATACCAGTAAATTTCAGTATTTGGGGTACTTATATTCCATCTCCCTGACTGCCTCTTGAGTTGGAACCTGCCATAGTTATTTCATATGAGACACTGAATTCCAATTTTCAGTTCACAAAATATGTTCACCCTACCACGGATCCAGGTACTGCACTTTGCATGTAACAGTTACTTGAAAAATAGCTGCTACTTGGTGACTTACCAGGCATGATTAAGGAAAATATCACAACCTGATGATCATCTTTGAGCACAAAAGTCTATTATCTTTCCTCTTTGGAAGGAGAAGATTATTGCTTGAGGCCTCTTCAAGCCACAAGACTAGGAAACTCTCAGAATGAAATGAACTTCCCCAGAAGATTTCTTTTTTAACCATCTTTCCAAAGAGCATTTACAGAGTGTTTTATGCATGGATGCAGAACATAACATCGAATGAAGCAAAACCTTTCCTATGAGGACAGCCATATAGTTAAACCCAAGCATGCAAGATGGAATGACCCCGATTGGCAACCCCTGCACTCCCTTACAAACAAATGGGAGCAGGAATGTGGTCCCCCCACCCCATGGTGCTCTGGGAGACGCCTGCACCCACCACCCCCTGCCATCCATCTCCTCCTTCCCTGATTTGTGTGTGTTTTTGTTAAACAGTGGATCTTGCTATGCTTTTCAGAAAGCTGACAAGAAGCAAGCTGAAAATTAAAAATGGGTGCCGAGAGGCTTTACGGGAGTCTAAATAAACAGTCCGACAGGAAAGACGTGTGGCAGGCTAAGGTTTCAGGCTAGTGGTTGGAGCGAGTTAACAGACATCCGCATAACAGAAGGCTCTGTTTGTTTTCCCTGTCCCTGCTCTAGCAAATTTATTGGGTTATCTGTCTTATTTTGACACTTTGGTGTTTAAGGTTTCTGTTCTAGGTGTCTAAAGACATAAAAAAATTATTGTACAGTTTACATTCCTGGCAGAAGCTTTGACATGCGCTAGCTGAAAAGCTCCTATCTGCTAGTAATTTCACAGAAAAAGCCTCGTAGAATTGGGTTTTCATAGAGGGTCCAAGAATCCTTTGTGAAAAGCACCGAGAACAAAAGGTTTCTTCTCTTATTTCTGTCCGTATCATCCTAACATCTAGTAAAGTGCTGCCACCAAGCCATTTGCTTCCCATTGTACTGTTTTGACTTACCATGTAACATACATGAAGCCTTACCCGTGTCTCGTAGAGGGAGACATTATTTCCATCAGTGAAGCTTGTGCTCAACATAGATTGACAAGATACAGTTTGATTTGCTATAGAGGTCAGGAATGCATGGCAGTGTTGAGTGAATACTAGATGTTATGATAATGTACCATCAAAATATTAGAGTCATATGTGTAGAAATATTGACATTTTGATGACTGATGTACTAAACCACCCACAAGCAATGTTGATATGTTTCTTCTTTTCAGAATACCAATTTGGAAATAATTTTACTTGTAAATTCATACCCTGCCTTGTTCCTTAAAGATTTTGCGGCTGCAGTAAGTATTAAGGAGTGATAGAGAATTTAAAGAGCTCTCTGACATAAACCTATTTTAATTATTTAATTGGTTCATTCACTCAAATGGCATTCAATAAATACTCATGTATTTAATTGTTAGGAAATGGGAAACATACATAGGGAAACATACATTTGAAAGTATAATACACAGTCTGTGGCTCTAATGGGAGCTTATGGTTTCTTCTCTAATTCTCATTAGACAATCTGCCGAGTGTAGTCTGGTCAAATTTTCATATCAGGTGATAGGAACTAAGTCAAGGAGAGAAAAATTGTCTATTTTTTTTCCTAAGGCAAATAGCTTTGCAGCAGCTGAGGCAATTTGAGCATATTACTGTTTCTTTCTTTGTTCAGTTTTCCTTCTCTTTAGTGTCTTTTTCTCCACGGCCCAAGATTGGGTCTTGGCAACTGGTAGCTATGGTCCCTGTTCCTCATAATGCTCTTGGCAAAGGGTTAACATCCAGACCACAGCACCAATGGTTTTCTTCTCTTGGGTTCCCTCCCTTTTCCTCACTTACAATTGCGTGTCATTTTGACTCATCTCACTATTGGTGAAGGCTGATGTTTTACGCAAAAAGCAAAGATTTTTTGAATCAGCAAACCTGAATTTGAATATAGACTCATCACTTAATCGGTGGGTGACTCCGAGCCTCAGTTTATCATCAGTAGGATGACTCCGAGCCTCAGTTTATCTTCAGTTTATCATCATGTTTGTTTCATAGGGTTGTGAAGCTTACATGTGATTATGTACTAAGTGGAGCCAGCATGGCTCCTGGCTCTAGTGGGTGGTGAATAAAAGTCCTTTCCTCCTTCCTTCTTCAAGTCATATAGGATAGAGAGAAATGAGGCATTGGAGAGAGCCAAAGAAAATAGTTGTGTCATAGAAACTTTATAGTTTGTTGCTTTCCTCTTCATTTCAGACAAATGTGGTGTAAATTATTTTTTTAAAAAAACAAACAAAAAAAATACATGCTTATCACAGTGATGAAAAGCCCACCTAGCAGTTCAATTTATACTGGTGGGCACATACTGTGTCTTAAAACAGGCTTTGGGAAGGATAGAAACAAATATATAACACAAATCCTATTTGCTAGTGGCTTAAGAACAACTTGAGAAGGCAAGATCTGTACAGTAAAAAGTCAAATAGTAACAACAATAAGTATTTCATGGGTACTACTAAGTAATAGGTAGTTGCTTATAAGGGTTTTTTTTTCTACAGAACTCCTCAACGACACTTTAATATCTTAAAATACAGTAAGAATCTCTAAGCAGGGGAATAGTAAGCAAAATTTTCTACACTTATTTGATCATGGAACTCTTTAAATTATTTCGATTTTATCTTTATGGCATAGTCAGTATAGGAAAATAGCCTGGGGTCATGGAAGGGCTTGAATGCTGAAGTGAAGAACTAGGGCTTTACCCTGAAGGCACTGATGTTTCTAGAAAGAGGAATATTGTGATTCAAGTATTGAAGAGACGTCTTAGGAAGGGCGTGTCACTGGTGATATACTAGGTCACCAGTGAGATGTAAGAGAAAGGATTTTCCTAAGCAGAATGGTCAGGGTATAAGCCGGATTGCAGTTAATTAAGGAGGTGGCAGGCTGTGATGTAGTCAGTCACTTCAGAAGTGAAAATATGAGACAAGCCAAGACAGTTGTAGCTCGAGAGAGTTTTATTCGCAATAGGAAAGATGAGGGCAGGATAAATAACCACAACAATGAGAGGACCACGAGTGGTCCTGGAGGGAAGGAGGACAATTATGGAATCAAGTCCTTAGGCAGAGTGGAGGGAAATAGGGTGGAGGGCCTGGGAGGGTACGCTGCCAAGACATGCAGGAGACAGAGGAAAGACAGCAATGTGAACATACTTAGCTACCACTAATGCTTTCCTAATGCCCTCTAGGGCATGCACCAAGCTAGACTCATCACACACTGTATTCACTCTTAATTATTACAGCAGTTCTGTGGCATAGAAGTGATGGTTTTCAATTTGTAGACATGGAAACTTGCTCAAGTTCACATAGCCACTGCATGGTGGACCAGGCATTTGAACCTTGGTCTTGTTGCCTGCAAAGCCAGACGTATAGGTGAAGAGAGAAATTTTCCAAGGAGAGAGAGGAGAGAAGACAAGGGAGCTCATGGTTAATAACCTCAGTTTTCTCAGGAAGTGACACAAAGGGATTTACTTGAGTGGTGGTTAAATTGGAGGGGAAGGAAAGCAGGTGAGGAGTAGAGGAAGGAATTTGGAATTATCAATTTTGGAAAGGCAAAGCCTTTCATAAGGTAATCCTGGAAACAGTTCTGCAAGTTAACAGGAGACTTACGTATAGTAAGTACAATAATCATATAATTTATTGTCCAAACCAGTACACTTTTGAGAGAAAGGGAAGGTTGTGGATGGAAAACACCAAGACCTTGGAGGATTATCATGGAATGGCTCAGGCCAAGCTCGGTGTAGTGAGAAGCTAATAAGTAAGGAGACGTTGGGAGTGCAGAACAGGAGATGAAAATTCCCGGGGTCAAGATTTCAGATGGCTGGTTAACTGGCAGCTGGAAACATGGCCCCTTTTGTGTGCATGCTCGTGTGTGTATTTTTGCCTGCTCATTGGAATTGCAACCAATAACTGTAAATAGAATGGTCTTTATTTTCCATTGTGTCTTGGTCTTTACAAAGGAATAGAAAGGTCACCATTGGGAGATGCCAAACCTAACCCACCTCCACTTGTGCCCAGCTGTGAATTCACCAACTGCAGCAGGTGCTCATGCCACTTGATCAACGTTTCACCTTTTCCTTGAGTGCTTTCAACACGGACAGAAGCAGACTTTGAACAAAACCCATTTCACTCTCTTTGCCTACAAACCCGACCAAAAAAAAAAAAAAAAGAATGACAAAAACTCAGGAACACCTGAGTCAGCTGCAGTAGCTGGAAATGTAGCAGTTTAACAGCAAATAAAGGCCTGTCCAATGGCGAGTGAATCAAATTAAATTCTGAACAAACAACTCTCTAGTCGCATCTCAGTCAGTTTTAGAATCAATGCAAGTGAGTGATGGCTCCTTAGGGTGGTATTCTCTTTTCAATGTGCTGGGATTTCCACATTTCCACCATTTACCACTAATGAGCAGCACGCTTCAGTCCCCGGGCACCTGGAAGGGAACGCACCAACCACATAGTCTCACTGGGCGGGTACGGGCTCTTCCCAAGCAGAAGAGGCTCCTTAGCTGGGTCAGTAGCCCCCGCCGGCTGGATGGAGCTGTTAGTGCGAAGTGCTGACAGCCTTCAGTCTTTCTCTCCCAGAAGCGCGAGTGCTTTGTAATTTAATGGTTCTCTGGTGTGTGAGAGCCCTTTGGGATGCATTTGGTTCTCCAGCCTCAGTGTGCCGACTTAGACAGGAGTTGGAGAGAGGCAGAGGAGAGCACTTGGTTTCCTGTATTGTTTCCTTTGTCACCGTTTAATAAAAGTGAGTCTTGGGTCTGTATTTTTATGGGAACAAAACACTACTCCAGTGCTGAGCACCGTACCTGGCACGTAGCAAGAGCACTACAGAGGTCTGTGGAATAAATGAATAAATGGCAGGTGGAGGCCCACCTAAAGTGTATGTTTCTTGCAATGAGTGTTTGAGAATTCTCTGAAGAGTATTGCTAGCCCTGGGGAAGCTGGGCAGAGGGGACGGAGTCTGGTAAAGCTACAATTGTTTGAATGCTTTGCAGTGTGCCAGGCCGTGTTCTAACTGTTAACTTCATTCATTGTGCAGAATAATCTTTTTTTGATAAGTATTGTTGTCA
Source organism: Varecia variegata (assembly GCA_028533085.1). Taxonomy (NCBI): domain Eukaryota; kingdom Metazoa; phylum Chordata; class Mammalia; order Primates; family Lemuridae; genus Varecia; species Varecia variegata. The sequence continues at coordinate 88,842,592 of CM052443.1, read as the reverse complement.
TCCCCATTTTACAAACGAGGAAGCCAAGCCACAGAGGGACCAAAGCGACTTGCCTGAGGACACGCAGCTGGTAAGTGGTGGCGCTGGCGTTTTCACACAGGCGGTCTGCCTCTGGAGGCCTTGCATTCCATAACGTAATGGAGAATTCTCTTAAGTCTCTTCCATTTGGGTAGTAGAGTTTTTTTCCCCCGCAAGGCAGTTAAAAGACTAGCTCTCCTTCAAAAATGACAAGAAAAACAAAGATGTATTTGCAGTTTCTGAGTTCTCAGCATCCATGGCAATTGGCAATGTAGAAGCGAGTGCATTTACACAATTGGTTTCAGACCAGAGACAGTGGAGGGTGACCGTGAGGCGGGGAGAAGTGAGGGTGAGAACAGATTTCTCTGCTGTTCTTGAGGCAGATTTTATCTTTTTGAAGATGAAGTTGAAAAAACGGGAGAAAAGAAAGGCAGAGACTTTCAATCAGCATCATCGGTGAGGCCTTCTCCTGGGACCGAAATGGCTTCTCTGAGGTTAGAACTTGAGCCTCATTCACTTGGGGAGGATTCTTCTTGCTGACACAGACATGTCACCTCATGTCAGCATGAGGTGAGTTAACCTTCCAGGGCAGTAAAATAATGAGAACCCTGAAAAAGTAATTTTCTAAATGCAACCTTAGTTCCCTGGGAAAATGTAGCTTCTACATGAGACAGGAGATGCAGAATCTTTCCATGAGCTCCTGGGATAGAGGAGGTACTGCTTGCTCCTAAGAAAGTTGTTCAGTGAGATCCCCCTAATACTGCTTACATTCTTTAGTAGTTCTCCCCCCAGAAGAGACTTTAAGTTCCGTACAAAGCTGAGATAAAGTACCCACAAAAATTAGCCTCAGAACAAATAGTCTACAAATAAAATAATAGGCAAAACAGTTTGGAATCTGTTTTCAAACGCAACCTAAAATTTCAGGATCCAGACTTCATAAGGAAAAGAGAGCTGCCTGTTTTGATATTTGATTTAAAAATAGCTTCTAGAAAAGTAATAAGCAAGACCCAGTGCCTCCTGGGAAAACAAGTGGCTCTTAAAAATCTTAAACTGCATTGTAGAGATTTTTATGAATGAGCAGCATATGGATTAAATTACTCATATTTGAAAAAAAATCAAATGACAAAGCACACTTGGCAGTTTTATTGAGCCTGAATTATTTGGAAAACAGTCCCAAGATACCTTAGAAATCCCAAATGAAACCTAGTTTACCAACCATCTTTAAAACATCAGATTTAATCACTCATATCAAAAGGGCTACCGCCATTAGAGTATACAGAGGTTACAATTTAAAAAGTTATCTGGTTTTTCTAAGTTCTGAGGGTTCCGTGGATGAGTGGGCCTGAGGGATGGCTGTGGCCAGTGGCACAGTGTTCATTCTCAGTCCTGCCCTCTGTCTCCTCTTCCTCTTTCTTGATTTCCTCTTGAACTAGTTTTGGCAGACAGGTTAAAAACTTGGCTATTCACGCTGCTCCCTAACTTTTCAACTCAGTCATTGTCTATGCTGAATGACAATGCTGAGTGTTTTCTGAAAAGAATCTGTGATCAATTTGTATTGTATTGAATTGTATTGTATTGTATTGTATATATTACAATTCCTGTGGCTTTCATTCAATAGGTGAGGCTGCGGGGGAAACCTCTTTCACTCTGTTTAAAAATAGCTTTGCAGTTTAAGCATTTATTGCATAGTGAATAAGAGAATGAGAGAAGGTATCTACAGGAAATAAAAAGGTCCTTGATTGATTTTTATTACTATGCATAGAAGGACAGAGAAGCCTTGGGTTTCTGGCCCGGTGGCCCAGGGCTCTTTTTTCCCATATCTAGTGCACGGTGCCAACATACCAAATGCCAAATATAGACATGGATATTTGAATTTTGGACAAATATCATAAAGGCTTGGGCACCAAAGGTGTCACCTGAGATTTAAGCCCTCTTTTTCAATAAGTGACAGTGGCAGGACTTGAGGTCATCTTCTGATTCAGAGGCCAGTGCTCTCTCTGCTAGAATATATTCCTTGGGGCTGTAAAAACCCTAGGTTCCTCACTTGGCATTAAGTATTGAACAGTGGAGACACATCACATATGTATATTTTTAAATTCAATGATGCAAGTACTCTTTTAAATAATTAACATGAAAATGACTTCAATTTTATTTTGCATATGTGCCATTTATTATAGACTGTTATAACTGTATGCATTCTTCATTTATACGCAAATATTACTGAACAGGTTTGTCGGCACAAAACATGTATGTTATTCTTTGTGGGTGGCTGATGCGTGTTCAAGAATACTTTGACCACACTTATTATGTGCTTCCCATGCCAACTTCAGACCTAAACTCTGTGTGAGATAGGACTCTATTTACTATAATGTCTGTGTCTCAGAGAGCATTATCCCTTTTAATTAGCATAAAAGACACCTTTTTTATTAGTCATGCTCAATTTTCCCATCTCCTCTGCTTGCCCTTCATGCAACGAAAACATCTTGCTAGGAGGTAAGAAAGGTGGTAAGAGAAAAGGTGTGTAGACCTCTTGGGTAAAGGCACAGTGCTGTTGGTAGCTCCAAGGAAGTCTATTTTCTGCCACAGTAAGACGGACGAGAAAATAAATGTTTTAGGTGATGCTCTGTCTCCATACTTTTCTGAATCATTGCTATTGTTCTGTATTCCTTGGAGAGAGACCAAGGAGCAAAGTGGTGAATAATTTAGGGCAATTTCAGAGTTAAGGCTTCCTTTCTTCTCTTGTGAGAAAAACCAGTAATTAAGAAAAGTGGTTTAAATTAACCTAAAGAACCATTCTAGAGAGTGTAACATAAGTGTTATGTGTGGAATGACTCTTTTTGGCTGCCCTTCACCGCTCGTGCCATTTCTTTGTTTTTGCACATACTTTTCTTTCTGCTTGGCATGACTTCTCTGTTTTGTATCTAACTACTCCTTGTCATCCTTTAAAACTCAGTTCAAGCTCTGTGTCCTCCAGGAAGCCCTTTCTAACTCACCAGTCTCATTGGGATGCCTCTCTTCCAGGCTCCCATAGTAGCACTGGGCATAACATTGTGGGAGAATTTCCTTGTTCTGTAATAATGGATTTGTTTGCCTGTAAATACCAGAAGTGACCCCTTGAATGCAAGGATCACATCATTGCACTCAGAATGCCCAGTCCCCAGCCCAGTGTCTGGCGAGTCGTAGATCTTTGATAAATGTTTATTGAGTAGCTAAGAAATGAGTGGCTAAGTTGTGTTGCTAAATACCCAACCCCAGTTACGAATGGAAATCAAGAAGTAACATTGTTCTTTCTTTACTATGTTTCAAAATGTCTCTTGCTTTTGGAAAAAGAAAAACAAACACCTTGCCCAACGCAATGAAATATATGGATATATTTTGAAATCTGGATCTTGAAGTTTCATTCACAGAAAAGCATTCTAGGGAATTAAAATTTAAAACATGTATAAACACATCCAATGGTCACATTGCCTTAGCAAAACTGTTTAGTTTGAGCACATCATTTTCCAGCCTCATTCACATGTTTATAGATTTCTATGTAGTTGTAACTTCTCTATGGTTATCACTTAACGGGAGACAAGATTGTTTATTAAGGATTTTCCATGTTCCAGACATAGTGATAAACTCTACATATGTTATCACAGTTAATACTTACAGTGACCTCATGTGCTTAGAATCATTATCTTTATATTGCAGATAGCTAAGTGTTAACAGGATAAGCTAAGTATGATAATAGTTTAATAAGTGGCAGAAACAAGATTTGAACTGACATCTGGCTGACTAAAGTAATGAAAAATTAAAAGTTTAAATTAAATTTAATTAAACATTAAATTAAAAAATAAAAATAAAAAAAATTTATCATTAGGTTGATTTTCTTGGAATGGATTTATGGGATTAAAATTGAAATTTGCATGGTTTTTAATAATTCTTGCTAAATTAATTTCCAAAAGGATTGGAAGAATCAATTCAGTCTTCCCTACCAGGCTGCAAATTTCTCAAAGGAAGGATTTGAATCTTATCTCCCTGATCTCAGAACCTAGCACAGTGCTAGGCACATGGGGGCTTCTAACAGATGTCTGCTGAATGAATTATTGAATAAAGGGACATTTCCACCAGAGTTACAAATTTTCTTCAAAACCAACATAATGTGGTGCCTGAGAAATATACAAACCTATAAAAGGCATATAGGATTTTTTGTCCCAGAATATCAGAAAAAAGATGACTTTTTGGAAAGCAGATTGGCTCTGCTGGAGAAGTAGTTGATATCTGTACTTCTGCAAGCAACACAAAGTATTCCTTTCCACTTCTGCATGGAAGAATATGGTGAATCATTTTTGAAAATATGTGATCTGAATAAATCCCAGACTGCTTGGTGGCCCAGACTCAGCATGTTGGTACAGTTAGACATACAGTCCAGCAAGTGAAAGCAATTAAGATGTAGTTCTGGCTTTATGTGAAATTTTCAAAGAAAATTAAAGGGAATCTAATAGGACTTTTGAAAATTCTCTTTCTGTCTTCTCCAATTTTCTTACACCCTCAGCTGCTCTCATCCCTACCAATCTCTACATCCCTATTCCTAGAACTTCGTGCAAAATTCTACTAGACTCTTTAACCTAAGACCTCTGTTGGTTTCTATTTTTGGAGTCCCAGAGGCCTCATCTGTCCTAGAAGTAGCTGTGAGGCCATCAGACTGCAATTCCCTTGGCATTTATGATTCCAGGCCTCCCTTCCTCCCTTGCTCACTCTTGGAAGTGTATTTCTTTTACTGATTTATTTTAAAGGGAAATTCTCCTCAAGACGATGTGCTAAAAAACACAAATGACAGCAACAAAAACCCTTTACTTCATTATACATGTACTTCTAAAGTTGAGTAATAGGCAGTGTTCAGAATCAATTCATTGACCTGAAACATTGCCTCTCAAATTATAGTAGAGTTTTCCTGTGGCCTCACCAAACTTTGCCAACTTTTCTATAGGAAGCTTTCTTGAATATACCTCTTGCTGTCCGTTTCCACAGCATCAGCTCTCATTCATATCATCGTTTTCGTAAGGGCTGTGAACGTGTTTGTCCGTCATTGGATCAGTTCCCTAAACTTTGGCCTCCATATTCCGCTTTTGTCTCCTTTCCTTAACATCTATGCAGCTCAGGCACCTCCAGCTTGTTGGCAGTTTCCCCTCTGTCAAAACAGGAAAGATTCAGGTAGAATTCACCTTACTAAGTTAAACTGAAATTCACAGTCAGATACTTCTCCTAAGTATTTGTCTTTAAAAATTCTCTCTGACCTACTTGTGAAATAAAATCTCTTGAATATATTTTAGGCAGGCTGAGACTACTGTTCAGTTGCTTGCGCCATTTGCTTAAGTTATAAAGTCCTTATCCTGATTCAAATTCAGTTCTACTTTTATGACTTTTAAAAGTTGGATAAATGATGTTGTAACTTTGGCAATGTACACCAATAAATATGGGAATAATGAAGTAAATTAAGCTGATAGTTATACTTTTGTGTTTCAGGGAAAGAAATTAGAATAATCATCATAATCTTTTTTGTTTGTTATTTTAGGCATTTGAAAGATTAAAAACAATTGACAAGAGAAACTGCATAGCAGCTTTGTGGTGGTAATTTGCAATGCTTAATTATTATTAGATTTGTGATTTTTAATTTGAAAAAGTAAGAATATAATTAGTTTTGTAAACAGTGTTGCATATTTAAGAAAACCTTATTTTTTCTTAATATTTAAAATTTCTTTTATTAGATTTAGAGAAGTATTGCCTTTAGGGTTTGTAAGTCTGCCCTGTCAGATATTTGAAGTTTGTGAAGGAATCATTTACACCAGATTTGAAGTGTGTAAATGTGTATATCAGAGTTCAATCTGAGAAGCAGATCTAGCAGGAGGGTGTGTGTGTGTTTGTGAGATTTATCAAAGGGGATTGCCTTATACAATGTAGGAGCTGCCAAGCAAATCTGAGGTCTATAAAGTAGGTCATTAGCAAGGAAAAATCATGAGTAGGCTGGAAACCCATAAACATTAGCCAAAGCTATTATCCAAAGGAAAAATTTCTTTTTCCCCTGTGAAAGCCTCAGCCCTGCTTTTAAGGCCTTCGAATTGATTAACTCAGGCTCACCCAGGATAATCTCCCTTACTTAAAGTGAGCAGAATAAGGGTTCTAATTCCTTCACAGCAGCAGTGAGATTCGTGTTTGGCTGATTAGCTCAAAATACCATCGCAAAATGTTTCCAATATTGTACTTAATTTAATTTGTAAATAGGTCCTACCTTTTAGTAGGATTTAACCTGTTAAACTTATAATTAAACATAATACAAACTAAAAGTGCAAGTTATAATTTTTCTTTTGAGATAGAATTGTAAGTTTTTCTAAATAGAATTAAAATAATTGTAAATTGAAGCTAAAGACATAAGAAAATCTAGGTTTTAGCACTTGTAATTTTAGCAGTTATGATTAACCAAATAACTGTACAAAGCTTTGCACGTATATGAAAAAGAAAATCTTCACTCAACAGAGACCCTGGCCTAGTGGAACTGGGTGGTTCACAGGGGTCCAGAGCCCTACGATCTAGTCGGAGAATGAGGGGAAACAGAATCCATGCCATTAGGAAGTGAGAGCTGAGACCTTTAAAAGACATTTATATCAATGTTTTATGATGATATTGATTAAAACGCTTATAATCTTGTGACCCATGTGGTCCAGTCTCAGAGCTGTATCATGGCAAAAAAAAAATAAAAGAAATCCAACAATCAACAGAAATTTCAAAATAACCTAAGTATTTTACTTTGATTTCTTGATGCAATACTGGATCATAGAGATGCTTCTAAAGGAATCCTTCTTTTCTCTATCATCTAACTCTCTCATGTTGCACTTCATCAATTCTCCCTGCAAACTTTTCTCTCTCAGCCCCAGCCAGTGTAACAGTTTTTCTTTTCCCCTTTCTCCTCCTGTATGGTAAAGCCCCAAATAACTGTTCCAACCAAGGAGGATCCTCCTTGGAGGACAAGGGAGATCTCAAGACTGAGTAGGCAGAAGGGGGAGATTGTGAAAGGTCATCTGCTAATGGATTTGGGTCTGCCTCATGGTGGTGATAATTCAGTGTTAATATCAGGGAAAATTGGCCACACTGATAGCAGTATGGATACTGGAAAACTTAAAGTGAGAAAAGAAACAGCTTAAATGTGCCTAGTTATGCAAAAGTAACACCAATTACACTTAATTATGTAAACTGTTTACCATTTATGCCTAATTACCCCCAAAACACAGTCATGATTATGCACCCCATATATGTCAGATTAACCTGGCCATAAATTAATACCATTCTATTACGACCCTAAACCTGTATGTTCAGTCCTTTTAGATCATTGCTTTTTTGCTCAGTGGCCTGCACATGCTGTCTGGTCATCTGCTTATCAGTTTAAAATTTTTAGAGGGACCCTAGTCCTTGCTCTAACTGCCCCATCTCTGAATTTTTGCATTAGTCTATTCTAGCTTTCCAGCTTCTCTTTCTTTCCAATGTATTATACCCACCGGAATAAGAACAATTGAAAGCCTTCTGTAGCTTACAGCTTCCCCTCATCATGTGAAAGCTCCCAAGTCTTACTTTGAGGCCTTTGAGTTCTTGCTATACTGAAGTTATATTTTTCTTTAAACAGGGAATCTGTGTAGGGCATCTTCCCTTAAGACCTTGGGCCTTTCCTGGGGAAGTTGAAGTGTGAAGGGGTTTTGTTTTCCAAGGCATGTCTCGACAGGTGTCCTTTTCCCTCCACTCAAATCCTTTGTCTACTTTGGGTTCTGTGTCTGCTTTGTCTGCCTCTAGTTCAGTCCTCAGGCCGGTCCTCAAGGATGAGCAGTGGGAAACACAGAGGGGCCTAGAGTCTGGGTGCCCAGTCTGGGCTCACCACTGATGATGGGATAAATAACCTGCTCGCAGAGGTGGGATGACGCCGTGGCCTCTGGGGCTCAGCTCCCGTGGGATAACCACGGGGCCAAGAGGCTTTGCTCTCATTGTGTGTGCAGGGCACGTATTGCTTCCTTTTAAAGCAAGGCGGGCTTTGAAGTGCAGGATCCCCTTTTATAAACAGGAAGTGTCTGGGCCAGTGTATTTGTTACAGAGCCCACATTCTTGAAAATAGAAGAAATCTCAGGCTATTGTTCTTTCGTATTTTGTTGTGGTTGTTCATGGATGCTCTGTCCCTCCAGCCCTTGCAGGAGATAAGGCCAGGCCAGACCCTGACAAGGTGCTAGCAGGGAAGTCGTGTGGGGGCAGCCGTCTGAGACTGGGTTTAGGGCAGGGTGTCCTATGTGTGGTTCAACAGGCAGGAGTGGGCCAAAAATGGAAGGCAGGTGACAGGACAAGCCATCTTGGATGATTTTTTTCCCACCTTCATTATTCCCACACAGCTCTGTGCCACTGTTGCCTCTCGTCTGGAATCTAACACAACAGTCTCCTACCTGGTTTCCTATTCTGCCTCCTACAAACCATCCTTCACACAGCAGCCAGAATGGTGGTCTTTTTAAAGCACTAAGCAGATCATGTTTCCCTTGCCTAAAGCTCTCCAATGGCTTCCCAATAAACTTACAGGCCTTATAGGATCTGATTCATGCCCATATTTCCCACCTTATCAATGTCCTCTCTTTCCTTCCTGTTTAGCTCCAGCTACTCTAGACTTTTCTGAACTGTTCTTTGAACAATCCTAAGCCTCTCCTCCCCTACCCCCTCACACATGCTGGTTTCCTTTGCCTGAAAGACTCTTGCCCTACTCAGGTCTTCCTGAATTCAAGATCTCAGCTCACATGTCACCTCAGAGAGGCCTTCTCTGACCACCCGGGCTAAACTAGATTCCTTTCTCTCCCCATCTTTTTCCGTCATGACACCCAATTTTTTTTTCATAACATTGGAAACTTGTGAAATTATCTATTTCATTCATTTCCTATCTTTTTTCTATGATTTAAGTTCCTTGAGAGTAGGTACCTCATTTGTCTTATTCACCATCGTATCTCCAGTATGTAACAGAGTGATTGCCACATAGTTGGAGTTTTGTAAGTAAGAAATAAATAAAATATTCCTGGCACACAATTATTAGCATTCTTAGAATTATACACAGAAGAATTAGGTTGCCATAAAGATGGCAAAGCTGTGTGACTGAGGATTAAGTTTTAGATTCAAAGACAGAGAATCTCTGAGCGCAGCTTCAGGTGAGAAAAAACTGGGAATTGCGGACCAAAAAAACCCGTTGCTAGGAAAACTTTACTTTAGTGTATATGTACGGTAAATTATTCATAACATAAAATTTACCATCAGTGATATTTAGTCCATTCACAGTGTTGTGCAACCATCACCTCTATCTAGTTCTAGAAAATTTTCCACACCCCAAAGGAAACTGTGTACCCAATAAACCATCACCCCCATTCTCCTCCCTCTCCAACTCCTAATCTACTTTCTGCCTCTGTGGATTTGCCTATTCTGGATATTTTATATAAATGGAATCATAAAACATGGTCTTTTTTTGCCTGGCTTCTTTCACTTATCATAATATTTTCAAGGTTCATCCACGTTGTAGCATGTATCAGTGCTTCATTCCTTTTTAGGAGTGAAAAATATTCAAGTGTATGGATATACCACATTTTGTTTATCCATTCATCAGCTGGTGGACATTTGGATTGTTTCTACCTTTTGGCTATTGTGAATAGTGCTGTATGAATAGTCATATACAAGTTTTTTTTGAACATTTGTTTTTAATTCTTTTGAGTAAATTGCTGGTGGAATTGCTGGGTCATATGGTAATTCTGTGTTTCACTTACTGAGACACCACCAGTTTTCACCACCAGCTGCACCATTCTCTATTTCCACCAGCAATGTATAAGGATTCTAATGTCCCCATATCATCTTCACCAACTCCTGCTTTTGTTTTTTAGATTATAGCCATCCTAGTGGCTGTAAAGTATTTCATTGTGGTTTTGATTTTCATTTCCCTTATGACTAATGATGTTGAACATCTTTTCATGTGCTTCTTGACCATTTGTATGGCCATTTCTCTCAAAAGAAATGTCTACTCAAGTTCTTTGCCCATTTAAAAAGTGGGTTGCTTGCCTTTTTGTTGTTGAGTTATGAGTTCTTTATATATTCCAGATAGTATACCCTTATCAGATACATGATTTGGAAATATTTTCTCCATTCTGTGGACTGTCTTTTCATTTCTTGATAGTGTCCTTTGGTGCACAAAAGTTTTTAATTTTGATCAAGTCCATTTTATCCATTTTTAATTTTGTTGCTCATGCTCTTGGTGTCATATGTAAAAATCCTTTGCCAAATCCAAGCTCATGAAGATTTACCTCTATGTTTTCTTCAAAGAGTTTTATGTCTTTTTGATTAATTTTGAGTTAAATTTTTATATATGATGTGAGGTAGGGGTCAAACTTTATTCTTTTGCATGTAGATATCTAATTGTCCAAGCACTATTTGTTGAAGAGATTATTCTTTCCCCATTGAGTGGTCTTTGCACCTTTGTTGAAAATCGACTAACCATAGATGTGTGGATTTGTTTTTAGATTCTCAGTTCTATAGGAAATCTTACCTTATACTACCAATATATTTTGAGGTCCTGGGGAAAGAGGCCTTTGGAAATTTTAGGCTATCTTTGAAAGTTGTTATGATTAATCTGGTTTTCATAAATTAGAGTAATTCAGTCCAATGGTTAGGTAAATTATGATTATTCTAGTTTGGGGTTCAAAATCTACTGCTGAGATAATATTAGCATTATTATGAGCAATAATAGTAATAAGCATTATAGACAATTCCTATTTACATGAGTCTTAATAATCTTTTAAGACATATGACCCAATAATATTAGGCTACTATTTCTATCAGGGCCTGAATCTCTCATCTGGCAACATTTGAGGATGACATCTCTTCCCCCACCAGTCCTTCCGCAATCCTAAGAACTGAACAATGGACAGAAAGAAGAAGAAAAATTGTGTAGAATATGGTATGTAATTATTTCTGAAATACACAAACCATCTGTTTTTCCTACCTTTTCTTTCACCATGAAGACTCAAACATCTGACCTGGACCTGGGGATATTGGTCCCATTGAAATCAATGTGAAATCACACTATTCCATTTTATATGGTGTATACTTTTTTTTCTGTAGCAGACATTATCTACAGAGCTTCAAGCCCTACAGTGGATTCTGGAGTTGTAAGAATCTAAAAGATATTCCCTATTCTTGAGACACTATCTGATGAGAGACATAGGCACAGAACTATGCTGTAATGTGGTAAAGGTTTCACTAAAGTTATGTACCAAATAGTTGAAAAACATGGGAAAGACTTATAATTATAATTCTTCCCGGGGCTTTATAATTGCTCCATTACACAGAGCTCCTTGAGGGTGAGAACTCTCTCTCTCTGTATCTTCATGCCCTCATTACTGGAAAGAATTTTGAACATTTATGTGCTCTACAAATGTTTGTTGAATAAATGGATGAGTCAAGGCTTGTATGATAAATGAGTTTTCCATACAGAAAGGGGGAATGTGAGAACTCCAGGCTAAAGGAACAGCATGTACAAGGGCATGGAGGCTTAAGAATGTGATTCATCCATTGTAGGACAAACAGTGGGAAGAGTCTGAGGGTCCCTGGGTGACAAGAGACACGGATGAAAAGCAGCTAAGGGTCAATTTTCAGGGAGGCTCAAATGCAGCACTGAGGAGTTTAGAGATTACCCTGCAGGATATGGGGAACCATGGACCATGTATCAGCCTGGGTTGGTGGCAGAGGTTGGGGACACAGACACGTGAAAAGTTATCTGTGTTTTGGCAAGAATACCCAAGGAACACAGTAGAAAATGGATTTGTGGTGGGGGAGACAGGCAGGGAGTTCATTTAGGAGATGATTACGTTATAGTCCACGGGAGCTTGAACTAAGGCAACGTCGGTGTAAGCACAGAGAGTTGACGGGCCCCAAAGTTATTCTGGAGGTGGAATTGCCAGGGTTTGTTGTTGGGGTTAAAGTTGAGGTTGTTGAGGAGTTAGGCCTAGTTTATAGTCTGGGGGACTGTGTGGATTGTGGTACCAACAGTGGACATGGGGAATAAGGTAAGGGACACAGGACTGGGACGTGTGGGGAGAGTGGGGTGGAAGATGATGGATTAGTGAAGAGATTTTTAATCTGATTGAAAAATCCAAACCTCAAGTCTCTTTTTGTCCTTGTTAATGGCAAGTCCAAGAAAGAGAAACATTCAGGTAGTCTGGTAAAAAGAAAGCTTTATGTAATCTGTAGAATTGACTTCCCCGCCCTGAGGCTTGTAAATAGATTATGTTCATCTGAAAAATGATATTAAATTACCATATTTGGGCTTCCATTTCTCTTTTTCTTCCTATTTCCTAGTCCTCTACTTTTTCATTCCAATTCTATTGGTCATTAAACTAGTTATTAAGTATTTAATATTAATAGTAGCTAACTTTACTATGTTCCTGGCACTGTGTTATATACTTTATGCATACCATTTCACAGCCTTTTTATGTGGAGTAAATAGTTTATTTTGATTCCTATTTGACAAAATCTGAGTCTCAGAGGGGTAATGTGACTTGTTCAAGGCCACACATCAGGCAGAGCCAGGTCTTGAATCTGGTTCCTCTAAGTCCATAATCCACTTTCAACTTCCAGGTTAATATTTTCAAACTGTTTGTCACAGCTCACTAGGGGATTGTAAAATCAATTTAGTATCAATTAGCATTTTAAGAAACAGAATAGAATTTTAAAATATCTGCATGCATCACACACATTAAAGCTAACTATTGTTTGTAAAGCTTTTGTTTCTATCTCACACACACACATACACAACTAGGATTGCAATTTGTGTGTCCAGTATCGGGGTAAGTGTGGGCTAGGGGTGTGCCAACAGAGAAAGCCCTTCGATGTGGGATAGTAAAGTTTCATGGAGGAGATGTTGTTTTTATTGAACCTTAAGGATGATAAGATTTGGACGGACAGAGAATAGGGCCATTCTGAACAGGTGACTGTTGTCTTTCATATGAAGTGGGTTGTCTCTTGAGTTTCCTCCTAGAGATTCTATTTTGGGGACTTTAAGCAAAACCAGAAGGTTCAGGGAATGGAGTTAGCACTGAGCGCCTCCATAATAGGCATTTGTTGATTTTGACCATGTAGTATCCACTTTCCCTTCTTAAAAGAATCTTTATTTTCTTTGGGAAATTAACTATCTGGTTGAGGAAAAAAATTGGATGTTAACAAGGGACCATCTCTCCTCTAGTTAAGCAACTGCCGTGGGACTAGAACTGGCTATAGTTTATTGGCACCCGCTGCCTGGTGTTGCTCTAGGTTGTTCCCTTGCCCTTTGGAGCAGCACAGTTAGTGCTCCCAGCATGGGGCTTCTCTAACCTTCCAGTCCACCTCTTATCCTTCCAATAAGTGTCCTTGATCTTAAGGTAGAACCCTCATTGGAAGTGACCTAAGTCCTTTCTCACATTATCTCATTGAAAATCTCCACAACACACCTGCCCATTCAATGTTCTACAGAGAAGGAAACTGAGGCTCTGAGGGAGGCACCACCCCTGGGAAGAGCTAGAACTGGGGTTTGAACCCAAGTCTTATTGAGGACAATGTTCTTTACTTTTTCCATTACTGCCTCTCTAGAGCTGGATAAGCTTTTGTGTTTAGAAGTTTTTATGACTTTAAGGAGTCCTCTCAGTTGTGAAAATGACTAAAGCATGTAAATGATTACCTTAATGCAAAGGGAATGTTTTCATAAAAGAAAAAGTTAGACTTACACTGATGTTTCCTGGTTAAAAAATATATATATTAAAATCACTCAATCAGCAAGACTGAGCCCCCTCCCTCTTTCAGAATGTTGACTAGGGGTTCTGGGCAGGAGTTTAGATAATTGAGAGGATTAGAATGAAGGAATGAAGGAGAGAGGAAACATTCCCTCATGCAGAAAGGGAACCAGAGCAATGGGAAAATGTGTCCTGAGAAAGCAGAAAATGTGGGCAAAGCAGAATCATTTTGAAAGACATGAAGAAGAGAGGGGTTAGTGTAGGGTAAAGAGAAGGAGGAGGAGGCAACAGAAATGTAGGGAAGCAAAAAAAAAAAAAAAAAAAATGCGAGATGGAATGAAGTTTGCTCTGGTTTTAATTTATGTCAATTGACAAATCCATGAAAGCTGTTCTCGGCGTGGATCTCCCCTCTGTAATGTAAGTAACTGAAACCAGTTCAGAATGCATTTTTCCTCCTCTTCCTAAAAATATGATATACCCTCTAGACAGAGGCAACACCAGTAAAGTTCCCTACCTCTGGCTCCACATTCTGGGGACCCTCCCCTCCAACACATTCTGTTCCTGCCTAAAATTCAGAACTGGCATAATTGGGGGAATTAAGGATATGTGTGAACTTCAAATCTGTGTGTGTTTAATTGTGCTGTCAAACCGAAAAGATAAAGATGATCGGTGAATGGGCAAAATTCCTCTCCTAAGATTTTGTTGAAAACTTTTGATCCTTAAAGACTCACCCATTTCCGGCACTTTCCCTAACTTTGAGGTCAGGATGAAAGAAAAAGTATGTTCAATCGTGTCGATTGTATTCAAGTGTACTTTTTTCAAAATTTAACTTGCTGAATTCTGAAAAGCATTTAGGGATGATTAGGTAGGCATGTGTGGTGATGTTTCTACAGAAAGTTCACCTTGCCGACTGACTGCCATGGGCAAATCAGTGGAAGCGCGAAGCTTAAGGGCGATTAACTGGCAGAAATTTAATATCTACAAAAAAACTCCTACAAGTCAATAGGACAATGAACAATCTAGGAGGAAAATGGGTACAAGGCAAAATAAGGTTCTCACAAGAAATGCAGGTTTTCATAAACATATAGATACTCAATCTAATCAAGACATTGCAAATTGAAACCACAGAAAGATACGTTGTTACACATACTAGTGCAGCAAACATTAAAAATTCAGGCAATACTGGCCGGGCGCGGTGGCTCACGCCTGTAATCCTAGCACTTGGGAGGCCGAGGCGGGCGGATTGTTTGAGCTCAGGAGTTCGAGACCAGCCTGAGCAAGAGCGAGACCCCGTCTCTACTAAAAATAGAAAGAAATTATATGGACAGCTAAACTATGTAGAAAAATTAGCCGGGCATGGTGGCGCATGCCTGTAGTCCCAGCTACTCGGGAGGCTGAGGCAGGAGGATTGCTTGAGCCCAGGAGTTTGAGGTTGCTGTGAGCTAGGCTGACGCCACGGCACTCACTCTAGCCCGGGCAACAGAGTGAGACTCTGTCTCAAAAAAAAAAAAAAAAAAAAATTCAGGCAATACTAAAAGTTGATAAGGACATAGAACAACAGGACCCTCATACAGTATTGGCAGGAGTGTAAATGGGTTGAATCACTGGGAAGGAGTTTGGTTTTTCCTAGTTAGGTACAAATACATCAACGTGGGTGAATCTCAAAAACATAATGTTGAGTGAAAACACAGAAGAAGTAAATATGTGTATAATATAAGGCCAGAAGAAATAGTCAATGTGATCCTACTTACATAAAGCTTAAAAATGGATAGAAATAAAAAATAAATTATCAAGGATACTTCCATAGTTAATATTATAAAGAAAAGCAAAGTGCTGATTAACACCCAAATCCAAATGACCGCTATCCCTGTGAGGTAAGTGAGGTGGACACAAGAGTGAGGGGCACTTTTTTTAAAGGTATTTATTATGTTAAACTGACTAAGGCATATAGGGTGTTTGTTGTATTGCTATTTATCTTTTGGCATATTTTTTTTTAAACAAGACTGGGCTTTTCCTCAGATTTTGGTGTACTTTATATTCTTTTTTGTGTATATAGACTATTTCACAATCTTTTTTAAAAAGCAAGATTTAAGTCAATGCAACATGGAAGGCCCAGTGATCAAAGTGAGTCTGGCCAGAGTTTTCAGACTGGTGTGGGGAGAGATTCTGTTTAGAAGAACACTACCCACGTGACTCACCTTTCCTGGGCTGTTGAGATGCAGCAGCCCTGATGACCTAACCTGAGTGAGGAGCTCTTGCCTGGCCACCTGGTGGTGGTGGCAACTCTGTGCTGGTGAAAATTCCCTGGCCCTGGAAGTGTCTACCTGTCTTCCACAGGGTACACTGTTGTCACTGAGAAGGTGCCTGGGCTGTATGAAAGGATTAAGGCCCTGCCTACAGGAGTGTTGTCATTCCCTTCCTGGCGGGGCCTTGATGAAAACCAGAGCATTGGTGGAGAGGCGTAGCTTTCTCCACTTTTTGAGGCTCTCAGACTAAAATAGTGAAGTGATGAAATATGATTGTAATACATTTAAAATATTTAAATTGAGCAAATTACCATCTTTAACATTGAGAAAACATAATGCAATATAATTATGATATTGACATGATAGTTATGGGATTTATAAAATACTGAGCATGTAAGAGACTGCACAGACCAATAACAGGACTAGTTTTAAGTCACAGTGTGTCTTTGTGACTGTGTGTATAGCTTCATTTGAATAAGGGATGAAAAAATCTAGCTTTGCGCAGTGGCAGTATCATAACCAATGAAGTTTATCCGAGGTGCGATTATTGCTAATTGAAGGGATGAAAAAATCTAAATTTGAGGCTAGAGTTCTCCTGCCCCAACCCCTACCTTCTTCCTGTGATAGGTCATGGTCTAAATTTTAGGCAAAATTTCAAAATGGGATACATGATTTTGCTTCAGGAAGATGATGTTTCCTGATATCCAAAGTTAGTTTTACAAACAGGTTTAAACAAAAGTGCCTATGTTATCTTACTGCAGTATGCAGTTGGGCAGACAAGGGTTCAAATTCTGGCTTTGCAATTTTCTACTTGTGTGACCTTGGTCAAGTCACTTCCCTTCTCTGAGCCTCAGTTTCCTCATCCGTGAAATGTGTATATGTACCCAAGTCTTAAGAGTTTTAACAATTGAGTATTATGATTACTTTAATGTATGTCTTTTTTATTTTCCTAGATAGTAAGCTCCATAAGGACACAAATTATGTCTGATTCACTTTTTAAAAAAATCTCACAGCACTTTGCACTAATCTTTTTAAAGAAACTCTTAGGAACTGGGCGTTTTACACTTGTTATTCATTAAAGCCTCATGGTAAGCTTATGAAGTTGGCCTTACCATTTCACTGAGGCTCAGAGAAGTTAAGGTAGTTGTTTGCTCATGAGTGGCTGGATTTGAATCTAGATCTGTTGTTTGTCCATGGTCTTCCTATCATACCACAGTGCTACCTCCAGCTGTGTTCAGCATGTTTGTTTAATGCATCTGATGGTCTTAACTTCAATAAATGAATCTTCCCTTGGGCTACCTGAAATTTTTATTCTCTGATTTCTCTTCTGAAAGTAATAAGGCCTCTGTTAAGTATAGTTACTGACTATAAGCAGATGTGTTGCTAAGTTGGCTTAGGCAGAGGGCTGCATCCCTCCCTAAGAGAGGGAGCCCAGGGCACATCAAACTTCTATGGAGCAGGAGGATTATGAAGTCTGGGCCACAACACGTGAGGAGTGGGTGGGAGGGAGGATGAATAAAAGGCAATGCAGTTGGCTTTGAGGATGGAAACTTGGATTTTTTTTTCTTTTTCATTTCTCTGTATTCAGAACTTTTATTCATACAATGAGCAGCTTTTTGGAAATTAAAAAAACTGATAGGCTTTATTTAAAAAAAATAACGTTGCCTTTTGTTCTGTACAGGTTTGTAGTACAGAATCACAGATTTTGGGGGGGAGTGGGTGAGTGGTGGGAACCTTGGAAATAGTCTAATCTGAAGTCCCTCTCCCTTGCCCACTATAACCACCCACCATATCCTCCTGCCAACTGCATACAGGGCACTTTGCCAAACACAGGGCATATCAGGAGGAATAATATATGATCAGGAGACGTATTGAGAGGGAAATTATAACAGAGTTACATATGCCCAGTGTCCACCACTGTGTCGAGGATAAATAGAAAGTATCAGAGAGGTTGTCAGCTCATTTAGGTGCATCCATGAAACAACTCTTCATGTTATTCTTTGAGATAAAGATACTTTTGGTATTTTAAGCATAATACCCAGGAATAGGGAAGAAAGCCAAAGTTTGGAAAAGTTAGGTGCAATGTTTTCAAAGTGCTCGTCAGCACTGTACTTTGTACTGTCTCCAATATTGGCACTAGTAGTTTTTGTCCTAGCCTAAAGCTCAAATTGAAGGTAATTGATGCTCATTACTCTTTCTTTCTTTTTTTAAATTTAAGTATTTTTTGGTCCTATTCTTTCCTGAAAAGACATGATTCTAGATACTCACTACTTTTTCTTCAATCCAAGAATTATCTAACAAGAGAGTTGAAAATTTACCAGTGCTGTCTTCAGAGGAGAAAGAACTCAAGCATTGCTACTCACCAGCTGTGTGACTTTAATAATAATTACCACCGTTTATTGAATGTTTCCCTTGTACAAGGCACTTTGCTTGTATTAGCTCAATCCACATGATAGCCCTGTGAGGTAGATATTATGTTTTCCATTGCACAATTGAAGAAAACGTAATTCATAGGAGTTCAGTATTTTTTCCAAAGTCTCAAGCATATAAGTACAAATACAAGCTTTAAACCTAGATCTGCCTGATTTTGATTATTTCTCTGTACTGCCTGCTTGGACAAATTATTTAACCTCTTTGAAGCTTAGCTTTATCATTTGAAAAGTAGAGGAAGTATTTCCTCCTTCATAGTTTTATTGTGAGGAGAAAATCAATAAACTATTGGTTGAATGTTTGTGTCCCCTCCCAAATTCATATATTGAAACCCTAACCCCCAAGGTGATGGTATTAGGAGGTAAGGCCTTTGGGAGATGATTAGGCTACGAGGACAGAGCCCTCATGAGTGGGATTTGTGCCCTTATAGAAGAGATTCCAGAGAGCTACCTTGTCTCTTCTATCATGTTAGCACACAGGCAGAAGGTACTGTCCATGACCAGAAAGCAGGCCCTCACCAGATACTGAATCCACCTTGGCCTTGAACTTCCCAGACTCCAGAATTGTGAGAAATAAATTCCTGTTATTTATAAGCCACCTAATCTAGTTATAGAAGCCTGAACAGACTAAGTCAAACATAAAGTATTTAGTAGAAGCTCAGTAGATGTTGCTTTTTTTTTTTTTTTAAGACAAGTGCTGAAAGCTCCAGGAATGACATTTAGTGAGTGGCTCTCATTAAAAATGGAGCTGAACTCCAAGTAATCATCTCAGATTTTCAGGTGTTATGGGACTTGGTCAAAAAAGAACTTGCAACACTAAAAATATGTATGCTTATCTAAAACAAGAGCAAGAAGATAGGATAATTTCATTTCACATGATTTCTCTAGGAGTCAAAAGAGGGGATAAGTAAAAAATTAAGAAATAGAGTTTTAAACAAACAAAACAAAACCATGGCCATTGGGAGGGAAATGTAATCAACTGCTTTCCTTTGTATGCCTGATTGCCAACAAGTGTGCAGAACTGAATGGGACATGGAGCACCCTGGTTCTCAGGGCAAGTAACCAAGTAACCTGTGCATTTGCACAGGGTCCCATGCTTAGAAAGGGCCCATGCTTGGTTAAATGCTCTGCTATCACTGTCTTGAAATTTTTAATAATTTTTGAACAAGGGATGCATGTTTCAGTTTGTACTTGGCCTGGCAAAGTCTTGCTTGGCACTTTTGCTGCCCCCAGCTCACCTCACGGAAATGTCCTCAGTCCAGTGAACACATTCCCAGGCTATCCCATGGAATGCTGCATTAGCACATTTCATTTTTCCTTTTGTTTTTGTTAGCAAGCAATCTCCCACCCATTCTTTGAAGTTATGTATAATGCATGCTATGTATAAAGCTCTAGGTGTGTAAGGATGAAAGCAATATAGTAAAAAGAAGGCTGGATATTTTTTTAAGAAGGAAAAATAGCAGCACCATAGCCAAAATGAATGTGTTGAGGACAATAATACTTTGGAATGGCTTCTTTACAGGGGAGTTTTAGATTTCTGCTTATGAGTATCTTTGGGTAGGGTCTGGATATCTGTTTTCTTAAAACATCCCAGGTTTCTCTAATGTGCAGCAGCCAGGATTAAGAATCACTGAGTTATAAACTTGCTGGAAGAAGTGGACACTCTTAGTAAGCAGTTATATAATGTCTCTATAAAAATCCTCTAGAGTATTTGTATGCAATCAACTTTGCATTCCTGGATAACTGCAGCTTTGTATATAGTAAGTGCCAAGCCAAATTTTGACAGATGGGAAATCAAATATGACTTTAATTTTTTTGTTCAAGGACATTTTGAACACAATCTGCACCTAAACTTTTTAGCCTTTAAAAAAAGTTTGGCAACCCCTGGACAAATATTTTTATGATAACATGATTTGCTATCATGTTATCATGATTTGTTATTTATATCATACAAATATTTGTATAACACTTATGATAACATCAAATAAATCTAATGAAAAACTTACAAGATCTCTAGGCTGAAAACTATATTACACCTCTGGGAAAAATTAAAGAAGATCAAATAAATGAGAGCTATACAATGTTCATGTATTGGAAGACTTCATATTGCTAACATGCCATTTATTCCCAAATTGACCGATAAATGCAATGCAATTCCAACTAAAATTCCAATAGGCTTTTCTGTAGAAATTAGCAAGGTGATTCTAAATGCAAAGCATCTAGTATGGCACAACAATTTTGAGAAAACATTGAGAAAAAAGAACAAAATTGGAGAAGCCATACTATCTATTAATAATTTCAAAACTTATTATAAAACTTCAGTAATTAAGACAGTGTGATGTTGGTTAAACGACAGACGAATAGATGACAGGAGTAAAATAGAGTTTGCAAATAGGCCTACATATATACAATCAATTGATTTGCAATAAAAATGACAAGGTAATTCAATAGGAAAACAATAATCTTTTTCATAAATGGATTTGGGTCTATTGGATAACCAACCTTGATCCCTGCAGTGCACCATACAAAAACTAATTTGAAATAGATATGAAAATGATCATAGACCAACACATAAAAGCTGAAACTACAAGATCTCTAGAAGCCATGCAATCTTGAGTTAGGCAAAGATTCTTAATAGGACATACCCAAATGCTAACCATGAAAGAAGAACATGATAAATTGAACTAATCAAAATTTAAAACTTTTATTCTTCAAAGATACTACTAAGAAAACTAAAAGGCAAGCCACAAGTTGAGAAAAAATATTTTTGTGTGAAGAATGGTAAGAGAGATGCAATGTTGCTGGTGTTGAAGATGAAGAAAGGAGGTGACAAGCCAAAGAATCTGAGGTGTCTCTAGAAGCCAGAGTAGTCAAGGGAACAGAATGAAGCACAGTCCTCCCAATACTCTCGATTTTAGCCCAATGAGGCTCATACCAGATTTCTACAACACAGTAATACGATAAATTTGGGATGTTTTGAGCCACTAAATTTGTGATAATTGTTACAACAGCAACATAAAATTCATACAGTTCCTTAGGATTTTCCATGTAAACAATCATGTTATCTCTGCAGAAAGATAATTTTTACTTCTTCTTTTCTAATCTTTATGACTTTTACTTCTCTCATTTTCTTATTGTTCTGTATAGGAACTCCCGTACAATGTTGAACAGAAAAGGTGAGTGGAATTAACCATTTTTTTATGTGTTGATGGATTTGATTTGCTAAATTTTGCAAGAATATTTGCACATGTATTACTTATTGTTGAATAACAAATTACCAAAACTTAGTGGTTTAAAGCAGTACATATTATTATCCCACAGTTTCTGTGGGTCAAGAGCTGGTCACAATTTAATTGTGTCCCCAGCTTAGGGTCTCACAAGGCTGCAATCAAGGTGTTGGCTATGCTATATTCTCATCTGAAGGCTCAACTGGGAAAGGATCTGCTTCTAAGTTTGTTTAGGTTATGGGGTGTTCCATATGGTCTTTTTTTCTATTCTCATGCCCCAGGAAACGTATCTCTACCACTTTGGAGGGAAATCCAGTCTCTTGCCTTCATTTCTTCTGGTAGGATTAGGCTGGAAATGTATTTTTGCAGTGACTGATAGCCCTACCTACCACCCCATTACTGTGTCCAGAGAAAGATAACACCTCCCTCTCTTGAAGGGTTATGGGTTATTTGTTTTCTTACAGTTGTACAATTGAGGGCCTTGGATTCTTGCTGGTTATTGTCTGAAGGCTGCTCTCAGTTCTTTGAGATCACTTTTACTTCTTCACCACGTGGGCTTCCCAACATGCCCACTTCTTTAATGCCAGCTAAGAAACATCTCCAGAGTGAGTCTCCTAGAAAGACATAGTCTTAATGTAATGCAACCATGAGGGTGATACCTCATCACTTTTGACACATTTTACTGGTTAAAAACAAGTCACAGTTCCACCTGCACTCAAGGGGGAAGGGATTATACAAGGGCATGAACACCAAGAGGTGAGACTGCCCTAGACCTATCACAGCATCTATGTTCATAAGTGGTATTAGTCTAGCATTTTCCTCTCTTCTAATGTCTCTTTCAAGTTCTGTTATTTGAATTATGCAGATGATTTTTGAAAATGCTTTTAATTTTCTTTTCCTCTTTCATACTTTCAGCTGATCTTTCAGAAACAAATACCAGATTGAATTGTTGATAGTAATACCTAAGCTTTTGTTGGTAGAACATTTACTATAAAATAAAAAAAAAAAATACATATACTTGGAAACAGCATCAGTGGTTTTTTTGACAGTAGGAGTGAATCATAATGGCCATTAAAAAGTATTGGTCATCCCTCAAGCCTCAGGCAAGGGTCTCTGATAGCTTTATTCATGTCTGTCTTTTCTCAGTCATTCTTCATAATGTTCCTAGTTTCTTGATAGAATTTCAGCAGAATTAAACTTAAATAGCTCAAAACATGTATAATGCATTTCTTTCAACTTCTATATAATGACTAATTGATCTGGGTTGGTAAATTAGCAGCTGGTGACAGTAAGTTATATGCTGGTAATGGCAGTTAGGTCTTATTGCATAGTTCTTGTGCATTAAATAATTTACACAAAATTTCCTTTTTCTTTTAATTCACACCAGCTCTACACTGCAGTAGATAAACCATATATGAGTCACCAAGTGCATATTAAATTCTTGGGTTCAGAAGCTCAACTTACTCTTTGGCCTCAGGTGAAGATTGGACACTGGACATTGCTTTTGTAACCAAACAATAATTTAACACAAAGATGTGCTCATAATTAAGCAAAGAGTGGTGAGACTTGGAGCTCTAGAGTCCATCAGACCCTGTTTAAACTGTGACACAGGCTAGTCTTACTAGTCTAAGCCAAGTAAGACTAGCTTAGTGACTTTGGAAGGTACTTAATAACTCTAATCCCCCCTTTCTTCATCTGTAAAATAAGTGCAATAGTATTACTGATTTCAAAGAGTTGTTGGGAGAATTAAATGAGATAATTCATGCATAATGCTCAATGCAGGTTATGACACAGAATAAGCACTTAATAAATGTTAGCAGTTACTATTGTTGTTATTGTAAAGAGAAAGAGTGAGGACTTTGGAATCAAACAGACCTGGTACCACTATTTACTAGCGATGTGACCTTGTGCAAGTTAGTTGACTTCTTTGAACTTCAACGTCCTCATTCCTAAAGTGATACACATGATAAATGCTTTCTAGGATTATCCTCTAGCATAGTGCCTGTTGTCTGTCAGACACTTTACAAAGCACTTATAGTGTGTACTTTAAAAAGGCGAATTTTCTTCTTCATCTTTTCTCTCTCTTAGCAGTTTTATCACATGCAAAGGTAGCAGCTTGCTGCATTAGCAAAGAAAGACAGGCTAGGCTGCTGTTACAAAAGACCCTGAAATAAGAAAATAATGAAATTTTCTCTTTCATGTAAGCAGATACTTCATAGCCTGATATCAGGTATGCAGTCTACTTCCATGCTGTTGCCCTGCCCTCATTACAATCTCTGAAATAAGAAAGAAAGGAAAGAGAAAGCATGTCTCCTTCTTTTGAAGACATTTTCCAGAAGTCGTTTGCTTCCTTTCTGCTCATACCCTACTCTTGGGAACCTAGTTGTCCAACCACACCTAGCTTCAAGAGAGGGAGGTGTTATCTTTCTCTGGACACAGTAATGGGGTGGTAGGTGGGGCTATCAGTCACTGCCAAAATACATTTCCAGCCTAATCCTACCAGAAGAAATGAAGGCGAGAGACTGGATTTCCCTCCAAAGTGGTAGAGATATGTTTCCCGGGGCATGAGAATAGAAAAAAGACCATACAATTGTTCAAAAGATAGAAGCTGGTATGCTTGAAAACTGATCCTGTGTTTTGGGTGTTAACAGGGCTTATCATGACTGAGGCTTCTTTTTTTCCTCATTTCTCTCCTTTATTATAACTCTTCCTTGCTAAGGATGATCTAAGTTACCTATTATCTTCAACTTTCATTAAGCTCAGAGAAAAACAACCCTGCTTTTGCTCTCTTGTCCCAGAGTCAGTGACTTGATCAATAAGTAGTTATTGAGCTTCTAAAATTCATCCATTTATTTATGCATTCACTAGTTCATTCTCTGAGTTATACACTGTAAGTATCCATTGAACTTTTACTTTGCCCTATGTTCTAGGAATATTGATGCATCCCAGCCACGATATCAGGCCTCAGGGAACTCTTGTTTAGTAATTGAGAGAGAGAACCATTGAAAAAATCACAACACAGTGTCGTAGGTGCTAGAAGAGCCCACTGGAGAACTGCCACCATGGGGGCAGGTGGCCTCTGAACCGAATCCATTGTTCTGATGGATGATGTGGCGAATTTGAGAGAAACACAAGAGCTGGGCTTGCTCTC
This sequence comes from Varecia variegata, assembly GCA_028533085.1. Lineage (NCBI taxonomy): Eukaryota > Metazoa > Chordata > Mammalia > Primates > Lemuridae > Varecia > Varecia variegata. The sequence goes on along the minus strand of CM052443.1, from coordinate 88,817,725 downwards.
TGAACACTCTTTCTTAGAACACTCAGCAAACAACGAATGCTCTCTTTGAAACCCACATCTTGTCAAATGCTTAAGGGTTCTAAGATCTGTGGGCATTAAGAGAAGATAGATCTATAAGGACTAAAGCAGACAGCAAAAGCTTTTGGATAAGTGACTGGCATAGGAATGGCATTCCAGTGTGAGAGCAGTTTGAACAAAAGCATGGTGTGTCCTGGGCTCCTGAAGTGGGAAAATGGACTAGATGCTATCACTAAGTTTCTTCCAAATGGTACACGTATCTCATTCTTTGATCTTGAAACAACTTCAGAATAAATCCCAATAACTTCTACCCTGTCCTATGTGGACACCAAATATAAAGAATAAAAATGGACAAGGACAGAGCGGTGTTTAATGCTGCTAAGCTTTCCATTCTGGGTTGGCAGCCTCAGTATATAATTTTCTCGGATAGAAAAATCTCTTGACTTGGAATTTTGCCCGAAATGACTTTCCCCCAATTAGATTCTAGTTTGATGCAATCATTGCTTGAAAATTGTCTGAAGTTGAAACCATCTAATAGCCAATTTTGGAATGAAGAAGATGGGAGAAATTCAGCACACTACAGACAGTCCATTCACCGAGTGCGTGATCCAGCAACAAGAAAAAAGCAGAACTCTCAGTGTGTTCTGCCTCAGACACAAAGTGTCGGGGGTTTCATAACAGGGTGTTCTTCACCGCAGACACTTTTGTTGGCTTAGCACAGATCAAATCGAGCCTTCAGAGGAGGCACAATTTGATCATATCTTAAGAAATCTGGTTTGACGTGTTCCCTAGATGCTTTTCTTTCTGTTCATTATACTGGCATTGTTGTGGCTCGGAAAATAATACCCCAAAGTATGGTGCTTCGGCATCCTGCGCACTTTGCATGAAAGGAAGTTGGAAGGCCTTAGAAGCTGCCTCAGAGTCAGGGTCTCTCTGACCTTCCCTTGTTCCCCCCCAGGAGCAGCAAAGGCTGTCTCTCTGAAGTTTGCTCATCTGAGTCAGAGAAGTTCTTCCAGAAGAAACACAATTGCCTTTGATGCCCCCTCTGAAATCTCATTAACCAGGGAAGATTAACCACCAGAGAAGAAACTAAAGGTCATCACCACACCTGTCTGGACAGACCTCATATCTATTCTTCCAAGGGCCAGTACCTGAGACACTTTACCTGTGTAATAAGACAACCTTTGTCTGTGGTGCAGCCCACCCCTCACCTTCCCAAGTCTTGCCACCACCTCCCCTGAGAACCCAGAGGAACTTTGTTCCAGGCTATTGTCTGTTCTTGATCCCATTCATTTTCCCTAAAAAATCACTTATTCTTCCTCTAAAATTGCCTGTAGCCCCCACTTCCCTCTCCCCTGTGAAAAGTATAGCTAAGCTTCTATTTTTTTGTTTTATAGACTCAAAAATCTCAGACCTTCAGGGATAAAAGGAGTGTTTCTCTTGCCCCTACAGCACATTCCAGAGAGGTTGGCCAGAGGGTGTTATGGAATTGGGCCATTATCCTGGTTCCCCAAACGGTGGCCGAGCACTAGCTCTGTGAATGAAATGTGGAAGGGGGCAACTCTACTGGTTGGTGCTAAAATGCATGAAAGCTCATGGCACGTGGTGCTCATTACAAACTTGGATAAATGAATGAATGGATGAATGGATGAATGAACATTACGGGGCCAGAATATACCGTCTTCCATGACAGGGTGGGCTTCTCTTCTTCCAAACATTTCTCCTTAGGTTCAATGTGAAAGTTCTGTGATGGTGTACTGCATTCTTCTAGGATTTTTTTTCCTGGTTTCACCTACAAAAAAATACTAGCAGGTGATGCAGTGAAGTTCCTTGGAAAGAGTTTGTCCTTTTAGGTCTTGCTCTGGGCTTTACTAGCTGGGACCACAGCAGCCTTTAGCCTAGGTAGTTTAACCCCATAACTGAGGTGATTGCCTTCTGAACCACATATTGCCTTCCTGATACCCCACGTATTATGAAGTTTTCCCATATGGCTAGAGGGAACACAGACTCTTCCTGGGCCTGTGTGAGCTGTGTGAATTATTTCATCTGCTTCTTTGGGGTGGTTCTTTCCTTGGCTTCAGACAGTTTCCTTGTATGCATTTGCTGTTTAAGCATGGGAATGGGGGTTCCTGTGCAGGTCTGTGGACCACTCGTTCTGTTCAGCTCTCTCCTCTCTGACACTGCCATGCAAACTCAAGCAACTTTCGCCTCTCTGAACTCCCAAGCCTGTCTCTTGAAACTAGGAAAATCACTGGCTGCCATCTGAATTCTCTCTTCCTGGGATGTGATCTGGAATCTTTTTCCAGGCAGAAAGCTGGGGTAATCATAGGGCTCACCTCATTTGTTTCCTCTCTCTCAGGGATCGCTGTCCTAAGCTGCCTGTTGTTCAGTGTCTGAAACTATTGTTTCGTATTTTTTCTTATTGTTTTAGTTAGACATGGGAATGTAAATCTGATCACAGTTACTCCATCTTGACTGAAAGAGGAAGTCAGTGCATCACAATTTATGTAGAAGACCATTCATCACAGTATTATTTTTTTGAAGAATAATTGAAAATCAGCAAAAGGCAAGACAAAAACAGAAAACAGAAGATGGTGTAATGTATTGTGGCATCCATACAATGTGATGCTGTACAGCCATTACAGATCATGTTTTCAAAGAATATTTACTGACATGGGGATGTAATTGTGATATTATATTTAATAATAAAGGGTGAGTATAAATCTAATTTTATGATTTCAATTTTGTAAAATGTATACATATCGCATACTCTGCAATATAAATATATACTTTGGTGTATTCTTATTAATATATAAGGTACATTAATTCAATATACAAATGAAATTATAAATGCAGTATATTTATATAATACAACATATATATGTGCTATATATGATATATTTTAATATAGTATTGACTATATAATATAAAAATACATATTTATAATAAATTAAATATAAAAAGCATAATGCCTTATATAAATATATACATATTTTAATATATGTATAAAAGAACATATATATGTCTTTAATATACTAGATACACATACGTGCATTTCCCAAACATGTTCAGAGATAAAAAGGCTTGAAAGCAAATACACTAAAATGTTAACAGTGCTATATTTTACAAATTTTTGCAACCAATATGTAATAATTATATAATAAAAATATCAAACTTTTAAACAGTAAGGATTTTAGTAAAGAACCAGGAAAGCTGAATTTTAGTGTGTCAGGATATTGTGCTATCTATTTTTATTTATTTATTTATTTTTTTATTTTTTTTTGAGACAGAGTCTCGCTCTGTTGCCCGGGCTAGAGTGAGTGCCGCGGCGTCAGCCTAGCTCACAGCAACCTCAAACTCCTGGGCTCGAGTGATCCTACTGCCTCAGCCTCCCGAGTAGCTGGGACTACAGGCGTGTGCCACCATGCTCAGCTAATTTTTTCTATATATATGTTTTAGTTGGCCAGATAATTTCTTTCTGTTTTTAGTAGAGACGGGGTCTCACTCTTGCTCAGGCTGGTCTCGAACTCCTGACCTCGAGCGATCCACCCGCCTCGGCCTCCCAGAGTGCTAGGATTACAGGTGTGAGCCACCGCGCCCAGACCTCTATTTTTAATGAACATAATAATAATCATTGTAACATCATAAATAGCCTTCTTTTACTTGCCAGGCACTATTATAAATGCTTTTTACATATTAATCACTTAATCCTCACAACAACCCTGTAAGTAGTAATAATTAATTAGGTTTCCATCGAGGAAACTGAGGCCCAAAGAGTTGAAGTCACTTTTCCCAGCTAGTAAATGGTGACGCCAGGGTTTGGCTCCAGGCAGTGTGGGTCCAGCCTGTTCTTTGTCACCATGCTATGCCACCTTGCTCCCCAGAACTATGATGTTAGAAAGGGCTAGAGAGGGTTTCTTGACCAAGCCTGAGACAGAGCCCCAGGTGACTGGAGGACCAAGGCATTGGCAAGGAGACCTGGAGATACTCCATTGCAGAAGAGGTTTCTATATCCCAAAACTCTGGGGACAGAGCCCATGGCAGGGTGGTTGCCAGACATGCCATGGGCCAAACAGCTAACGTAATAGAGCCACAAGCTGAACTCAGAGCTACTTGCTTCACCTGTGTTTTTCCAGTTCTAGCCATGTGCCTCTCACCACATGACTGTTAGTCTGACATCCAGGGATTGAAGATCTAACCTTGTTTTTTTGCACTCTACCAACTAGATAGAAGAAAGGTGGGGAAGTGGGGGTGGGTGAGGGGGGCTGTTCAAGATTGACACACTAAAAATGAGGGGGTTCATCTTTAGCTAAGACCCCTGCCAGGGCCCCAGGGACCCCAGAAAATCTGAGCAGGGAGAACAAGGGCTGACACAAACTGTGCAGAATGTCCGTCTAGGCAGGGCTTCCCGTACACTGACACCCTGGGGTTATTATTGCTTTGGGTATATGAGATCACTCAGAATGGAATGCCTCATTATAGGTTTAAACACAAGCTATAAATCAAACATTTCTCCTTTAATATGGGGAAGTTTCAGATTATTTTCAAGAACACCTGGTGCAAAGTGAGGTAATCTTACATGGTAAGGAGGATGAATAACTTAAACTGTATTCCCATAAATTTCTTTAACCTAGAAGGAAGCCTTTAAGGCTATCTGCATACATGGCACGTTCTGAGTTTTCCTTTGAATAATGTGTGAAGTGTTTTAAACAGACCAGCACATTCCCAGGGTTCTAAAACCTCCTATGGATTCCGTCTTGCTTTCTGTAGCCAGACAAGTGTCGAAAATTATTGAGGATTGTGTTCTTAATTTGACTAAATGTTCTTCTCTTTTCATCCAGGGAGATCTTGTTTATAATTATTTCTTCATTCTGCATCCCAAACTTTCAGTTTGCAGAGATAGAAAAATCAATAGGAATAGCTTAGTGCTGACAAATGAGGCTCCAATTACCGATACTTACATGCAATATGGCAAAGATTTTCATCCAGTTAGATCTACTTTTTTAAAATGGTGTTTGGAATAGGTGGACCTAGTTATTATTCATAACTATATCTGGAAGCACCATTTTCTTCTGCTGTTCCTTCCAAATGTGCTACCAATTTTAAAATTAAATTATTTTGAAGATGAGAATCAACAACATTTTACAGAATATTCTTTAGGTTTTCCAAATAAGAACATTCTCATTTTAGATTTTGTATTATCTTTTTGGTTCCAATAATGAAAAAAGAGCTGAAGAAGCATCCCCCAGTGGACAATGAGGACCAGATAATAGTCTCTTATTAAGTCATTAACATTGTGATGCTAGATTTGATTATATCCACTGCTGTGTTAAACCAGCGCTTTTCAAACTTTAATGTGTACCAAGTCATTCTGGGATCCTGTAAAAATATAGATTCTATTTCAGTAGGTCTGGGAGGAGCCCAGAGTCTGCATTTCTAACCTGCTCTCAGCTGATGTAGATGCTGCTGATCCATGAGAAGCAAGAATTAAAGGATGTTTCTATCAGTTGGGGTCCTGGCAGGAAAAGGTGGCATATTCAAATTGGAAATCTGAGAAGAGATGAATAAAGGGCTTATTTATAAATGTCTGGACATCGTTTAGAAAAGCAACAAAAGATGGTGCAGTGTCTCTAGGCTAGTAACACCTGGAGATGGCACTAACCGTAGATATCAAGAGGCAAGAGAGAGAGCAGTTCACATATGGAGAGGGATGGCTGGATTGACAGCAACCTTGGCATTCAGTGGAGGGATCCAGCCAGCCCATATGACCTTGCAAGGGAGAATGGGTAGGAACTGGGAATACATGTGCCTGTCACCTTCCTGCTGCCCTCCAGTTCCCCTGCTAGCACCTCCTGTTTGCCAAATCCAACCAAAAGCAATAGGGCAAGGGAGCCTGGTTGATGCCATCCGCACAAATCAGCTTCCCAAGGCCCTTAGCAAGGCGGAAAAGGGGAAAGTGGAACTGGACAGGCAACAGGAAGACATCCCATAGCACATTTTACTTAAATTCACATATGCTTTAACACGCCCACCATATTTCATCTTATAATCAATTGTTTTCTGTTCCTCCAGCATCTCTCTTTGTCTCTGCCTGTCTCAGGCTGTCATTGCAGAAAAGCAGATGAGAAGTCATTGGGACCTTGAATGAGATTTCGATAAAAGCACAATTTCTTTTGCAAGGATTAACATTTAAAGCCATATCTCTGACTGTGAAATTCAACATCCCTCCTGCCAATGGAATTGCCAGCATTAGAAAGATGTAGGGGCCTACAGCCATACCACCCTGAATGTGCCCGATCTCGTCTGATCTCAGAAGCTAAGCAGGGCAGGGCCTGGTTAGTACTTGGATGGGAAAAAGATGTAGGAGTTAAGGGGATTTCCTCAAAATTCTGCTTACCTACATGAATTACCACTGTAGACTTATACCTGTTGGCAAGTTAGGCTCTAGAGAGACCCCAATGCCTCTAGGAAGAGCATATCTATAAGCCAGGAGGGCAGGTGGTGGGAGGGAATTAAAAAGAAACCAAACCAAACCAAAACAGAAACCATCCCTGAACAAAGAAAATGATCAGGGTAGAGAAAATTTAAATAAATACTGTGAAATGAAATATAAAGACTGAAAACTCCAATCTGTGGTGGTAACAAGAAGTATTATTAACCTTCTGAAGTATTCATAACAGCACTGGAATATTCAAAATGTATTAATGAATGAATTACTTAATTTAAAGCATTTGTTGAATAACTTACTCAATGTCGGACACTGGGTTCGGTGCTGGAAATAGAGCAGTGAACTTGGTGAGAGGCTTCCATCTTCATGAACTCAGTGTCTGGTGAGAAGCACACGTTGTAAAAGTACCCACACTTATGACGAGGGGTGCACGGGGAATGCAGCAGGGCATGGGAGTGTGCAGTCAGGGCACCCAACCTAATCAGGAGCATCTGGCAAGTCTTGCCCGAGAAAGAGACACTTATGCTGAGAACTGAGAGATGAGTAGGAGAAAAGGAAAGGGAAGTGAGCCTCATAATGAAAGATGATTAAAGTCAGTGGCCAGCACTACACAGAAAGTCTTCGTGACATGCTCCTGGGTGAGTGATTCTTAAAAGAGACTTATGAAATTGCCAGGAGAGGTGGGACTTGGGCATATTTGTGTAGGAGGAGAAATCCTTATTAATATTCTACCATTACCAAGGCCTTATTGTATCACAGCTATTTTCTATGAAATGAAATGGAAAAAATCATGGAATTGAGGTACTGAAAAAGTACAGTTGAGTCTTTTTTAAAATATTTTATTTTATTTTATTTCAGCTTATTAGGAGGGTACAAAAGTTTAGGTTATGATCACAAAGTTGAGTCTTGTTAGGTTACTTTGGAGGAAGAAAAAAACTATAGCTCCAATCTCTGTTTTATGGAGGTTTGATGTCAGGAACCTGTGGCCATCTGATTTCAAGATTGTTCTTTTTTAAGCACCAAAGGAGGCAGGAAAGCTTCATCTTTCTCTGCTGCAACCCTTTTAATAAAAGGATTTGTTCTGTAAAATTTAGATTCAGTCAAAAGGTCACACTCAAGGATCCAGAAGGCCACAGGTTCCCTATCCCTGTGCGAGGGAGCCTGAAAAGTGTGTTTGGAAAGCTTTTGGGGACTGTCCTTTAACACAAACACAGAACAGCTTGTCTTCATTTCATCCTGCTGAAACCAACTACTATGTTTTTTCTTATTTTTTTTGTTTTGGAGGAAGAGCTCTGGGATTTCATTACAATTAATAGGCCTTATGGGATATACACACTTTCATCAGTCTGGTAAATGAACAGAAAAGTCAGTACAGAAATGCAACCTGTGAGCAGATTTCAACTCAGAAAGGGTAATGATTTCATTGCTTAAGGGAGAAGGAAATAAAGACAAGTGTCCTTTTCCAGGTGAATGAATTATTATAGTTATATGGGTTATAATCAGTGGATGGCAAGGGACAGGGAGGGGACATTATTTCCCCTATCTCTGCATAGAACTCTATTTACATATTTCAAGAAATAGCACTGTCAACCATTGCTTTCAAAAGCCTATTAAAGAAGCTACACAATCTCCCTTGGGAAACCTATGCCATGTTATTGTCATCCTTTGATGGGTAATGTCTAGTTTCCTCTGGTGTCTAACCCAAATTTGTCTGCTGCTACATACACCTTTATCTTTTTGTTCTGTTGGCAGTAGAAGCAGCAAATACGTTATCATTTGCATAATGATGTGCTTTAAAGCTTTTATTCCTCTGTTGGCTTTCTCTTCATTAAGTTGTGCATATCCTCAATCAATGCTTGGAAAGGAAAGCAGTGTCCCAAATTAGTGGCGGAGGAGCTAAGAGAGTAAGCTAGGAGCACCTCTGAAAATACCAGGTCAGAGCTACTTCTTGTATTAATATAAGTGAAGAAATTATGAGAGATTTTCCCTGAGGGAGCTTGACTTGGATTTAACTGTATCTTCCCCATCCTGTGTTTTACTAAGAGACAGTCACACGTGGAACATGGATTGTCCAGAAATCACTTTCAGAGAGGCTTGTGACCTGGCATGCATATTCAAAGGATGTGAGAAGCCTGAATGTTTCCTCCTACGTGAGGGACAAAGAAAAAGTGGAAAGTCAGTATCCTTGGGAAGTTGCCCAGAGGCTTTTAGGTCTCTTAGGCCTAATGCTAAATTCCTTACATTTGGAACATATGACCAATTTCCTCTTTGGTAAAGGGGAAACACAGCTTGTTTGCTCTGGGCTTGGAGGGTGTTGACAAGAGTTTCCAATGGAAATGTGTGTAGTGTGTGTGATGCCATAGAAGCATCTCTCAGTATCTATCTCGACCCTATTTCTTTAAAATCAGAAACCCCAGCACCTGAGAAGAAAGAGTTTTGGGCCTGATAGCCTTATTTCTAGCAAAAGTTCTAGACTTTCCCATTCATCTTATTCTGGATTCCTGTTTGAGTGCCATATTTCCATTACTTGAGCATGAGTAACATAGTCTGTAGTCAATGAATATTTATGAATAAATGTTGAATGAATGATGTTGAGTTTTATAAGCTATATGTGTCCATTTGCTCATTTTTGGAGCCTAATAACTAAGTAACCTTTTCTACTTTGACCCTTGAGTCTTCTCCCCAACTTTTATATAGTACTTATAACCTGCTGCCATCTGCTTAAGATTGTTTAAGATCCTGAAACCCTGGACCCAATCTTGAGCTTATTCTACTTGTTTGGCTACATATCTACACATCGACTGTCTCAGTCACCTTAGGGGAGAATCAGATACCCTGTCCATCCTGTAAGAAGTTTTATCTGCATTTTTAGTAGAAGAAATCATGTGTAGGGCTGTGTCATAGGGTTCCCAGAGTTGTAATAACCTAAAGATTAGTTTAATATCACCAAGGATCTCAAAGTGACATCTATTAGTTCCCATTACATTGCCTCCCAACATCCAACTACAGTATTTATAAAGTCACAGAAGAAAGAAAAAACTCATAGAAACACTGAAAACTAAATTTGTTAGGCAACCCTGTGGTAATTTCTGGTGGTGAATCTTTGCTGACTATAAATACAAAGCAGGTTGAAGTGTACTGAAAACACATTACTCAGAATTCATCTCGAGGTAGGATGAACTATGGGGCAATCTGAGTACTCTGCCCATCATCCTTGCTCCCAACCACCAGAGTATGTCTCTCAGAGGTAGAGGCTGACAAAAGAGCTGGGCAGGATGCAAGTAGGGTGTTGTGGTGACGACAGAGTTCACTCTCACAGCTATGGTCCCTGAGTGAAGGATGTAGGGTGGACAGTGGAGAATATTGATTATAAGTGTAAGCCAAGAACAGTAATTTCTCATGTATTATATTGGCTCCCAGTGGCTGAAAATCAGGCTGTGGAGAAAGGAGAAGCTATTTTTTGGTAAAGTAGATTTAAACTAGTTGAAAGCCACAAGAAACTTGGAACTGGATCAGGACTCAGTGCATGTCATTCTACCTTCTACATGTGGATTTGGGAAGAGGAGGAGTGGCCACACAAGATGCAGTGAGCAAGGCCAATATAACCTCCAATCTCATCAGAAATGTCTAAGTATTGAAAAGCTGACAAACTCACAGTGGTGGTTAAAAGTTTTCCAAAAGTCCAATTTTCACTTGGAAGCTTGGATTTTATCATTGACCACAAATACTGTCAATTCTTTTCCTTGAAGTGACAGGCTTACTTAGTTCATTTAAAGAATATGTTTGACAGATACTCAAGTTTGATTTACCATGGTTTTCTGTTAGTTGTTCTTTCAAATATAAAGGTTTTTGCAGGAAAAGGTGGTCAGTTCAGCTTGCAACTCAAACAATTGGCTAAGTGATTTTCCTCAAGATAGCTGTTAAACTTTGGTATCCTGCAGAAGTGCCTTATGTGTACTTACCATGATGTCAAACAGACTATGAAATGACTAGTAGTATAATTTAATGCCACTTCCTTGTTTCTTGTTAAGGCATCATTGCCTTGGACCATCAGTGCAAATGCCAATATCATAAAAGAAAAGAAAATCTTAGTATTATGAAAATAGTTTTGAAATCCTGGACTCTCTCCAAGGTCTCAGGGACCCATGTGGGTCTACAGACTACACTTTTAGAACCATTGTTCTGTAAGCATCCAAACAAACAAAAATAGTTTACTACAAAAGAATACAAAAAAAATGAAGTTACCTCTGTAATACTAAATGCGAGATTATAATGGAGCAATAGAAGTTTTGGGAGACAAAGTTTATGACCCAAGATGTCTTATACATTTTTGGTAAATGCATTACTCTTTCTACTAAAAGACAAATATATCAAGGATATCAAAAAGCAAAATTCATTTATATACTGTTTTAAAGAGACAGACCTAAAACAGTGACTCAAAAAAGATGAAAAAGAGGCATAAATGTATTTTAAAAACTGAAAATATAAAGGAAGTAAGAATCAAAATATTCTCAAAGCACAATTACCATCAGAAATCATTAAACAGAGCTAATACAGTTATTTATATTGGCTATGATTTTATTCTAGAAGAAGGGAACTATTTGACCAACATCACCTCATTCCCCACCACCACCCAGCCCCTGGCAACCAGTGTTCTATTCTCTGCTTCTGTTGGTTTGACTTTCAGTTATAAGATGAATAAATTCTGGGGATAAGAGACTGATAAGACAGTACACTTTAAGTATCCTCACCCGCTCCCCACAAATGGTAATAATGGGTTGTGTGGATGTGTTGATAAATTTGTGGTAATAAGTATAAAATGTCTACATATTAATATATCAAGTCATCATGTTATACATCTTGAATATATACAATTTTTGTCAATTAAGTATTCTAAAATTAAAAAAAGAAAAAAGTGAAAGGAACTATTGTCTAAAACCTTTATGAACCAAATATATTATCTATTAAAATAAACAAAAGATGGTATACAAATACAGAAAGAAAGATAATAGAAATGGTTAATTAATGCATCTTTTTTTATCTTTCTTAGGTCAAGTAGGAAAAAAGAAAGGCAGACTACAGAATGTCCAAATAATACATGCTGATTTTATGTAATCTTTGCCTCCTGCAGGACAAGACAGGCTTTTAGAGAGAGGAAATATTATCTCTCCTTGAGACTTGAGCAGTGGGATCTGTGCTTTGAGAGCAGTAGATTTACGTAAATGATTTCTTGAGTGGTGAGTCTAATACTGAGGCTGAGATTTCACATGTGACCTGATATATGAGCCCCCGAGATCAAGTGTATCTTGAAAACCAGATAATTGAGATTTCTTGGCTTCTCTCTGTTATGTCCCTATTGTTGGCATCTGTTCTTATACGTCACATTGGATTCTTGTTTCAGCTATGCTAAAGGGAAGCTGGAGAGGACCCACCCAGAATCTCCCCCAGTATCCCTAGTATTTAGAATAATGTCTGGCATATAGTAGGTGCTCGATAGATGTTTATTGAATGAATGTCCACATTTGGGACCTGTGTTTTTTTCTAACTTCCAGTCCTCAGATGAGCATAATTGAGGGGAGGAAACGTAAAAATCAGCACAAAATCCAGACAAGAGCCAGACATGGAGGGTCCCGCTGCCATTTCCCATGTGGGAAATCTAATCTCCACGGGCACGTTTGGAGGATCTGAGCCGTCTTTTATTTGGGAAGGTGGCCATTCCCTTGCAACATCATTCTAGGGAAGAGCACAGACTGGGGGTATGTGTAGGGGCCTAGGTGTCAAGAACTCAAATGACCTCTTGTGAGTGTGGCTCAAGACAAGGCTCATGCATATAAGGACACCCCCGGTGAGTGTCTTCCCAGCTGCTCCACGGTGCTCTGGGATAGGGTGCTTGCTCATGGGTAGGAACAAAAAGAACATGACACTTTTCTCAACTAGGTGAGGACTGTCCAGGCGTTTGGCTCCGTGTGGTACAAGGAATTGAGAGATGCACAAAAAAGGAAGAGCAAGGACTGAAGACCCGGAAGAGGGTACTTGTGGCTGAGGCAAATGGAGACGTGACGATAGAAACAACACCTGGGAGGGCAGGTCCCGCAGCCACGGAGGAGCATTTAGCAAGGAACGTGGTTGAGTGCAGCCACTTCTCTTAATGAGGGACCTGCTCAGAGCCTCTCTGAGCGAGTAATGCCACAAAGACCACTTTCACAGACCAGGATTCTGCCCCTTGCTCCTCAGTCAGGAACCAGAAATAGGCACATGAGAAGGTGCGGTTAGGGTTTGGAGGCTGGGGGCTGGAAGTGAGTTGTGCCATGAGATGACTCTTAAGCCACAGGGCCCGGGAGACGGAGGGAGAGGCCTGTGCAGGTGCCCTGGCAACATGGGCCCTGGGGTCCAATACATGATATGGTGGGAATGGGGAGGGTGAGCTATTTGAGGAAGCCCACCAGACTCCAGGGAGGAGATGTCAGAGGGCTGCCATTAGGAACATTTTGGGGAGCTTTTTGGTGGATTTGACTCTACCAGAGTCCCTTATTCTGAAAAGGAGGAGCAGAGTCTGGTTTTACGGGTTCAGTGAGCTACGATGCAGGAGGACATAGGAGGCAGCAGTGTGCCATCTTTTGGGAGCGTGGGTCTTTCTGGGCAGAAAATCCTGCCGATGGAAGTTAAGTCAATTCTAGATTCTCACTTTCCATGCGTTTTCTCTACTGTATTCAGGTTAAGTTGGAAAAAAAAAATTCCAAATGGAAAGCAGCAAAACCACAGGTTTTTAAAATTAATGCAGCAAACAAGTCAAATTTTTAATATTAATGAGCATTGTTTGATGTCTGTATGTCTAAGCAAAAGCATATTTGGAAAAAAGTTTGGAAACTATTATAGGCTCATAATGAATATTTAATAATCAAATGCATAGTATAGTTAGTATTCAAACATACTATTGTAAATTAGTATATATACTATATACTTCTGCCATGAACTAGCTATGAACAGTGAGATGGGGCACTGAATTGGCAGGGAGAGGATTTGCTTTCCATCTTGTACTCTTCATGCCACTTGAATGCTTTTGAACAATGTGCTTGCGTAATTACAATGTTAGTCAAAAGACACTGTTATAGTCTAGGCTAGGCCAAGAAATAATGATGATGTGAGAAGAGTTTGATTTGGAAGCTCCATTCCCATGAACTCTCTTTCCTTTATATCTTCCATCTCCCATCAAAACCTTTCTCCTTCATATTAGAATATAAACACTGATAAGAGTTTAAATAATGTAATTTGGATTCATAAATAATTGAAGCCTTAAGCTAAAAGAATTAAAAACAGACCTTGGACTTGCCCAGTTTTTTTAGGAAAACAATAGATGTAATAACAGAAGCAATACTTTCCCAGTCTCTGCTAGCTCTCAAAACCCTCAACTATACACTCCCAACCTCTCAGTATCTTTTATAACTATTAATAAATTCCCCAGAAGAATCATTTTTTTCCTCTTTCAAAACTGAGCATAATCAGGCTCATGGTGCTTTCACTGTAGAAGTTTCTTGGTTGCAATCTAGGGGAATATGTGAGAAGCTGAAGTTGAAGAGATTGGATTGAATGAGTTGCATAGAAATAATGAGCCTGGGGTCAGAGTTGGTGCTAGCTGGGGAACAGCCAGCCTACTTTCCTGGCCAGCCTCCAGCAATGAGTGACGTCTTGGTTGTTACCCAGCTGTGCCTGGGGACGTGTCTCACTCTGGAGAGTCCACTGAGGTGTTGGGGTATGGTAAGTGTTTAATAATAAGCTCTCTGAGAAAAAGGAGAGAGAGAGAGAGAGAGAGAGAGAGAGAAAGGAAAGGACGAAAGAAGGAAGGAAAGAAGGAAAGAAGGAAAAGAAGGAAATTCTGATTTGTAGTGCTTCCCAATTTTCATGGCCAATGTCATCCTGCCAAGCTGACCCTAAGTCACTGAATCTGAGTTGGGAAGATAGGTGCACCACCAACTCTCCTAAGCCAGGACAAGTCAACTCTAGCGCACCACTGCATGTGTGGTATGCTAATTGAACATTTTTTAAAAAACAAAATGCTTGTGTAATTAAAATATTAGTTATTTGAATTTCAACTTTCAGGTACCTGCTGAGAAGTGCACCAGGTTGAACTTGGCGATGTGATCTTCCTCGAGTAAGTTATAGGCTCTGTGAGCCATGAGAAGTGATGCTTTTTATAAAATCTCCCTGCTCCACAGTGAGAAGCCAAGATCTGTTGTCTAATGAGGTATTATTTTTGGAGGCAAACAAGTGACTCTGACCATTGGTTTACTATTTGCAATATTGCTGTGGAAACCCATTATCAAAGGAGCAATAGGTGTATGGAAAGGAAAAGAAATTAGTTTGGCTCAGAGCAAATAATCTAACAGCGAGCGACATCAAGCTGAAGGAAATGGGGTCCAGGATCCCGAGCATCAATTGGCAGGTAATGAGAGTCGAACTCCTAGAGGAGAAACCCACAGCAGAGAGCCCTACATTAGCATAGGCCAATTTGTATCAGGCGCTAATGTAGGCAGAGAGGCTCCTAAATGAATAATTGCTGAAGGGGCAATTGTGGGAGTCATCTTTCGAAGAGATAAGTTTTATTTTTTTTCCCAGGCCACTGCAAATATGAGCTTAATAATCCTTTCAATGGGTACTGTGTTATCATAAAATAATCTAAATGCTACTAAATGGTATTTAAAATGACTTCCAGACACTGGTAGACTTGACTGAGTAGCTATTTGGCTGCTAATGCATCTCTAATACGGCATGTGAGGAAGCGCGGTAACGAGGCCACATTGTTGGGATGGAAATCCTTCTCTAGGATTCTTTTTGCTTCCAACTTTGACCCCCATCCAGTCTGTGGCACTCTGTCTCACCTCCCACTTATTCCCACCTGTTTTCAGGTCCCTGTCCAGACCTGGGCTGTAGCGTGAAAAGGACAGTGTCTACCATTTCCTCTTGGGTTGAGCATCTGGTCGGCTGTGATGCTGGCAAGGACAAATCAGGGACGCAGGCAGCCTTTCCTGAAGTCCCGGAGAGCAAGTGACTGGGCTGATAAGCTACAAAGAATGAGCGGCCTTGGCAATGCACTTTTTGATAATTCTGCCTCCCACCTGAGTGTGTGTGCTCCGCTCGTATGAGGTACCGTGAAAGGTGAGCTTAGAGGGAATCCAGAGATGAAAATATTCATGGCTCCACTGTAACCTTGAGACAAAAGTTGCAGAAGCTCAGAATTCACTCTCTAATCACGTGCTGCCTAAGTGAGATATACATGGAGATACGCTTTATGTCCCCACCACTGTAGTGTGTCACTGAATGGCTCATCAGCACCCTGGCAATCAGAGCAGTCATGCCAAGGAAAGGCACAATAGCCCTTGTGTTCCTCTATTAAGACATAATAATGCAGAGAGGGGAGACACACCATTTGGATCAAAAATGCTTATTTAGGTGGCTTTTTTCAAAGGAAAATAATTGCGGTGCTCTCAGCACTTAATTTTTATTGTGGTCTGTTTTTCTTTTCATGGTGGTAAAATGTACATAACATAAAATTCTTAATTTGTTTTTAGAAAGAATTTTAAATTCATTCCAAGCAACAACCTGTGGTCCCAAACCCCCAGCGTGGGGAATAGAGTTGAGAAACAGAGAGCATCTTCCATCTCCTTTTCTAAATTATAGCAAAATGTCAAGAAGTGGCAAAGGAGAGCTGGAAGCACAAGGACATTTACGTCTCACACTGCTGACAGGCAGCCAGCTGGTGACGGTGCCCTGGAGCAGCCGTGCAGAGAGAAAGCCACCTCAGAGCACGGGAGGCTGGTGGCATCACAAGCTGCAGCACTCCTGGCAAGGATGAGGCAATGAGAACGGTGGATTTGCAGAACAGCAAGTCTGCAGCCTTGAGTGTCACTTACAGAGCTCTGCAAATAGCAGATGAATAAACTGGGAGAAGGAGGTCATGTGGGTTCCTCCAAGATACTCTCCACGTGATTTTCCTGGAAGCAGAATTAGCAAAAAAAAAAAAAAGCTTTAGGACCTGGATCTCTACAAAATCAGGGTTAATAAGGGTGAGTTATCCCAAATAAATATAGCAGACTGCTCAGGCAGGCACTCTGTTTGAGGGTCTCAAGTTTGTATCCTCAATTCTTGGAATGTTGTCAATCAATGTCAAATAATTGCCAAATAAAATCTGAGTCAACTAGAACAGAGACCTAAGGTATATCGTGCTCTAGATAAATTTATCTGGCATAAGCAGAATGATATTCACTCAAGTCATCAAGCCAGGATTGGAATAGTCAAAATATTTTTCAGGTTAGGGTGAGAATCCCTTGAAAGGTGATGAGAGATGGCTGGAATTAACCCAGTGATACATATCAGGGGTGAAGGAAAAAAGCTACAATACAATCCATCCGAGGAGGATATTTTCCCTTAGGGGAGAGAAATAACATTAGTTAGAACTTTTATTTTCTCTCTCCACCTCCACCCAACGCTATCTGAGGAATATGAAAACCATAGGCTAATAACAATTAAAATTGTCAACAACATCTGGTGAAGTCAATGATGTGGGGAAATGGGACCTCTCAAACACTATGACGGTGAAACTGGGTACAATCCTTTTGGAAGGTGATTAGGTAGCACATGCCCTTTGATCTAGGGGTTCCATTTTTAAGAATTTATCTCACAGATATACTGTGCTTGCCAAGTGCAGAAAGATGTATGAGTACTGCTGTCATTGTCCCATTGTTCCAAATAGCAAAACACTGGAAACAAACTAAATGTCCTTCTCTAGGGAGAGGTTGAATAAATTGTGGTAGAGCCATACAATGAAGATACTGTAGCCATTCAGAAGATGAGGCAAATCTCTTTGTGGCCAATGTGCAATGTGTCCATGACATATTAAATGGAAAAAAAATAGGTGGCAAAATAGAGTAGTATAATCCCATTTTGTTCAACAAAAGAAAAGGCAAAGAGAATGTATGTGTATACTTGCACAGAAAATTGCAGGAGAGGCAACGCAAAAAACTGCTAAGCATGTTTACATCTGGGAGGTGGTCACATGACTGTGTGCTTTTTTTCTTTTTAAACTCTGGGCATTTGACTTCCGATCCAGTATTCCCTCCCATGATGCTCTGCTCTGTCCCGCCACATCCCACCTCCAATTATACCCAAGAGGCTTAAATGAACAAGTGTATTAGTTCCCCAGGCCTGTCATAACAAATGACCACAAACTTTTTGACTTAAAACAACATCATTTTATTTTCTCAGAGTTCTGAAGGCTAGAAATCCAAAACGAAAGTGCCAGCAGGGCTCTGACCCCTCCTCGCCTCTTCCAGCATCCGGTGGCTCCAGATGTCCTGGGCTTGTGGCTGCATAATGCCACCCTCTGCCTCTCTATGTGTGTTCCCCTCTTCTGACTCTCATAAGGACACTTCTCACTGGATGTAGAGCCCACCAGGATAACCAGGATGATATCAACTGAATTATATTGGCAAAAGCCCTTTTCTAAATATGGTCACATTCACGTGCTCTTTAGGACACAGACATAGCTTTTGGGGGTCACCATTCAATCCACTACAAAAAGTAGCTAGTGTTTTAAGATAAAAAATACTCCAGGAAGCATAACTGTATGAAGCTCATTAGAGAGCACTTACAGGTCTTTATTTCTATTTCTCTCCCAGTTGTTGTCTTCCGAAGTATTGGCGCAGGGCTGCCATGGGGAATGGGTTTTGGTGAGGACTGGGGATGGGCAGAGATTCTTTTGCAGCAAAGAATTTCAAGGTTGGGACCTCCTGGGTAGGTGGCCCTGGAAGGTCAGAGCCCAACTCGAAGGCAGAGGAGAGAGGACGCCAGCTTAGAGCTGAAGGAGCAGTGACAAAGAAGCTGGAGGCGGGTGGAAGGGTTCTGGAGGCAGCTTCTTCACAGTTGTGGCCTGCCTGGTGGCATTTTTGTGGCTTTCACACAGCTATAGTTATTGAAGTCTATTTCTGGATTGTGGAAGGGTAGAAAGGTGAGAAGATTAACATTATCTTGTTTTTGCACTGGTTTCGGATCACTTCAGCCAGTGGGGAGTCACACACCGGTAGGGGTTGAGGGAGATGGTCTAGAAGCCACAGCCACCTGTGCGGACCACGGACCCAGGCTCTCCGCAGCAGGTGGGGCAGTCTCAGCTGAGTGCTGCTCTGATGCTGCCATTCCAGTTGAGTTCTCTGGCACCTGCTCTGGCAGGGGGAGGCTGGACGAGCGGGGAGCCCTGTAATTGCAGCAGAGGCATTCTCACAGGGAGGCTGCTCAGGGCCATTCCCACTTCCCGCAGCAGCTGCTGCAGATACAGGCCTGGCCGAGCCTGTCTGGTGCGCTGAGGCCTCTGGGAATTCCCTTCAGTGCTCTCACAAGTACCAGGGGCAGCCTACAGGCTAACAAAACCTTTTTTCCCAGATGCTACTGGCAGACCCAGTGTGGGCCAATGCCACAGAGCACCCCCCACCCCCACCCCAGAGCTGTGCCCTCCCTATGTCCCCCTCGCCAGCATTTACACATTCCCTATGCAATCCCTTTGTTAAGGCCCAACCTCCAGTTCGAACACAGTTCTTGCTTCTGTGATATTTTTTTTTGCTGGTACTTGGGAAGAAATGTTTCACAGACAGAATCGCCCTGTGGTTTTTTTTACAGTGTGAGTTATTGTAGGAAAAATGAACAAACAAAAAAGACATCAGAAAAGACCAGAACTGACATGGGCATCACAGGAGCCAAGTTTGTAGCTATTGGAGCTTCTTGGGAGTTTTCCCAGGTAAATAGAGGTCTCTTCCTCTCCTAAGTTCTTAAGCTGGAAAGAGTAGTTAACTCCTTGGTGTCATAGCATTAATACCTCTGGTTAAGCTTAGGATAAGACCCTGGAGACACTTCTGAGCTTCTCCCCATCTACCTGTCCTCAGACAGCTGGGGCTGCCAGGAGGCAGGAAGCTCTTCACTGAAAGCTGGTCTCCCCTTGGGACTAAAGAAGGGGAGCTATACTGCAGGGAGTCAATTGTGAAGCAGAACACAGTTGCCTTTGAAATTCTAAAAATACTTTAAAAATATTATATTGTATTTATTTATTTTTTAAAATAAATTTCACTATGTGTATTTGAGGTTTACAACTGGATGTTATGAGAAATATATAGATAGTGAAAGGATTACTATAGAGAAGCAGATTAACATATCTATCATCTCACATGGTTGCTTTTTATTTTTGTGATAAGAGTAGCTAAAAGCTACTTATTTGACATAAATCCTTAATACAATGCAATTTTATTAATTAGTCCTCATGTTGTACATTAGATCTCTAGATTTGTTCATCCTACAGATCTGCTACTTTGTGTCCTTTGACCTACATCTCCCGATTTCTTCTCTGCAATCACCCCACCCATGGTAACCACAGTTTTATTCTCTATTTCTGTATATCTGACTTTTTTTTTTTTTAAGATTCCACTTATAAGTGAGATCATGCAATATTTTTCTTTCTGAGTCTGGCTTATGTCTCTTAGCATAATGTCCTCCAGGTCCATCTATGTTGTGGCAAATGACAGGATCTTCTTTTTTAAGGCTGAATAATATTCCACTGTGTATGTCTATATACCACATTTTCTTTATCCATTCACTAGCATGCACGTGTTCATTGCAGCATCATTCACAATAGCTAAGATAAGGAATCAATCTAACTACTCTTTGTGCCTTTCTTCTCCTGCCCCTTGGTGGCTCCCATCCCACCCTAGGAACTGTCACCATTAGCTCCTGGGTAGTTTCCTAGGGCTGCCCTAACAAAGTACCACAAACTGAGTGGCCTAAAACAACAGAAATTAATTTTCTCACAGTTCTCAAGGCTAGAAACCCCAAATCAAGATGTCACAGGACCACATTCCCTTTGAAACCTGCCAGGGGGATTCCTTCCATGCCTCTTTCTGGTTTCTGGCGATCCTTGGCATTCCTTGGCCGCCAGATGCACTCTGCCTCCTTCAGTCTCTGCATCTGTCATTACACAGGTTCTCCCCTGGTATGTCTGTGCTCTGTCTTTAATCAGAACTCCCTAGCAATAGAAAAAGCACCACACCAGGACAGTCAAGAAACTGGGTGTCAATCCCACTCCTACCACACTAAGTAGCTGGGTGACTTTTACAATCTCAGTGACTCTCTCTTGTTTTTTTTATCATCTAAGAAATGAAAATGATATCTAATGCTTATCTTACTGTGAAATCCTAGGAAATATTTTACTTTTCCCCTTTTGCTCAGTCTTAAACTTTTATGTGTCATGTACAGTTGACTCTCTGTATCTGTGGGTTCCAAATCCATGTATTCAATCAACTGCAGATAAAAAATATTCAGGAAAAAAAATAGATGATTACATCTATGCTGAACATGTACAGCCTTTCTTTTCTGGTTATTATTCCCTAAACAATACATTATAACAACTATTTACATAATAATTACATTGTACTAGACATTATATGTAATCAAGAGATGATTTAAAGTATATGGGAGGATGTGTGTAGGTTATATGCAAATACTACACCATTTTATACCAGGGACTTGAGCATCCCTGTTTTTTGGTATCTGCGGGAGGTCCCGGAATCAGTTCCCCATGGATATTGAGGGATGGCTGTATAAATTTTACAATAATCTCTTTAAAAATGGGGGAAGGGAGAAATGTAGGTAAATTTGTGCTAGCAGTTCCATACTAGTAAAGGGGAATATTTTGAAATGCAGTAGTGCAAATGGTCTTCCAGATATTCTAGAGGAAAATCTACTTTTTATCTCCCCTGATTCTTAAAGCCATGGGGGAATGCTTACAAGGGGAACAGAGAACCCAGGACCCCAGGGAGTGGAATATTTAAGAGCAAAAGAGAGTGAGCCCATACCTACAAGTCATCCAAAAAGGGTGTGTCAGGGGAGAGGATGTGAACCATGGTCCACACCCTTTTGGGAGCACACTGGTAAGGAGTTACCCCACAGTCTGACAATGCTGGGCTTGATTGGCTGTCCGCAAGTGAGGGCACAGGTGGTGATGGGAGAGCCTAATGCTTAAAAGTGCTGTCTTCAGGCTCTAGTGATGCAGGTTCAAATCTGAACTTTGCTGCTGACTAGCTTAGTAGTATGATCTTGGGGATGTCATCTAACCACCCTAAGCCTCTAATTCCTCATCTGTAAAATAAAAGTAATAATCCTATGAGAGGACTAAATAAAATGTGTAAAGCACTTAGCGTAGTGCCAGGCACATACTAAGTGCTCATTGGATGGCAGTTTTATCATTAGTTCTGTTCCCAATTTCATTTCTACTTTGCTGTTACAGTTAATATGAGCTGTTTTCAGGCTATTAAAAGGCAATAAAAATAGTAATACCAAAGTAGTGACATGAAATAATGTTTCATAAAAAAGATATGGAATTTCATTTGGGTTTAGTTCAACAGAAAATCATAGAATTTTAGAGCTGGATTGAGCTTACAAATTTTCTCTTATTTCTTACATGCAGAAACCCGGTTCAGAGTAACTTGTCAAGATCACATAACTTACTAGAGGCAGAGTTGGGACTAGAAGCCACAGTCCCTAGCTTCTGTCCTACAGTTTTGTCCATTATAGTAGAGATTCTGATTTCTAAGAGAAGACAAATGAGAAGAGAAAAATACAAGCATTATTTGCAATTTGGAATGTTAGAGAAAATTCTAATCCTACTAGATCCTTGCCAGGGCTGAAGGGAAAGCATACTGAATAACAACTTGATCTATATTGACCTGTGGCTTCTACCAGAAAGAACTCTGAATGAACGAACTACAAAATAAAAACACAGGTTCCTTCCTTCCTCCCTCCCTCCCTCCCTTCCTTCCTTCCTTCCTTCCTTATTCCTATTAGGCTATTGGGCATGACTACCAAATTGTAGCTGCAAAATGGTTGCCAACAAAACCATGAATTGCCCTAAATGAAATAGATAATAAATTATTGGGCTCCATGATTAGATGGCAAGGACATGAGCCTTATAAATAGTATATGTACATTGAGCAATGATGCCACATCAATTTCCTAAGCATATACACAAAGCAATAAGAACAGAGTATTAGAGCTTAATTAATAGAAAAGTAAAGCTTCCCTGGGGGTGTGAAGGGAAAACACTACCATTTGTGAGGACATGTATTATAGTCTCCTGCTGAAAATTATTGACATTAATGGCATATAAATTTGAATTCTAATACCAAGGTTATAATGTGTTTTCTGAGAATCAAATACTGTCTATATTATGGTACACTGGGTAGCACTTCAGTGAGACTTCTTGAGACCTGTATTTTGATGACAGGCTTCCACTGGGTTGCTTTTTTCATAATTCTAGGTAACTCAATTTGTTTTTCCCTAAGATTCCTAATCTGTAAAACAATAATTTCTTCCACAAGGATATATACGTACATGTTTTTACTGTATTAGTATTCTGTATATATACATACATGCTGTCTATATATACATGTATATTGAAAAATAATTTCCTCTAATAGATTTTCTGCAAACCCTAGAAGTATGAGAAATTTCATTTAAGATCCTAAGACTTTATGGGAAAAAACAGGATTGGTGAATGAAACTTTAACTAAACCTGTGGAAGTTAAATATACATATATTAAGGTCCACTAAAAATGTTAAAGTGCTACATTAAATATAATGAATGACATTTTATGTGTCTGTGGTAGGCAGAGTTCTAAGACTGCCACCAATATTCCCACCCTCTGATATACAAACCCAGGATAATTGCCTCCCCTTGAGTGTGGGAGGGATCTGTGAATAAAAGGGGAGGCCATAATTAGGTTATGTTGTATGGCATAGGTGAAGTTTGAAGATGTAATTAAGGTCCTAAATCAGTTAACTTTTGAACTAATCAAGAGATTATAAAAAATAGGCCTGACTTAATCAGATGAGCTCTTTAAAAAGAGGGTCTAGAGGCCAGAGATGGGAAGAGTCAGAGACCCTTTCCCCCAAACACCTTAAGTTCCACAGCTGCAAGAAAATGATTTCTGCTAACAAGCGCATGGCCTTAAAAGACAATCCCAAGCCGCAGACGAGACTCTAGCCCCAGACAACACTTTGATCACAGTATGGTAAGACCCTGAGCAAGGAACCCAGCAAAGTTGTGCCTGAATTTCTTACCTGTGAAAACTGAGATTATAAATTTGTATTTTAAGTCCTGGAATTTGTCATATTAATAATTTGTTATCCAACAAGAAAAAAACAATATATTATCTTAATTTAGTTAATGGAGCTGTGTATAACGTCTGCATTAGTTTCCTATGGCTGCTATAACAAATCACCACAAATTTAATGGCTTAAAACAAAGAAAATTTTTTCTCTTACAGTTCCGGAGGTCAGAAGTCGAAACCAGTTTCAGTGGGTTTAGGTTAGTGTGTCAGCATGGCTGCTTCCTTCTGAATGCTCTGGGGGGAGAATCTGTTTCCTTGCCTTCCTCAGTTTCTTGTATTCCTGGTCTTAGGGCCCCTTTCTCTGTCTTCAAGGGGCATCACTCCAGCCTCTGCTTACATCATTACATCACCCTCTCCTCTGACTCTGCCTCCTGCTGCATCCCTCTTAAAAAGATCACTGTGATCATATCAGGCCAACTAGATTATCTAGGATCTCACCATCTCAAGATCTCTAACTTAATCATATCAGCAAAGTTCCTTTTGCCATATAAGGTAACATTTATAACTTGGGGGTTAGGACATGACTTCTTTGGGGAGCCATTATTCATCCTACCACATTCTGCCCTACAGTCCCCAAAGATTCACATCCATCTCACATGTAAAATATTAATACATTCGCTCCATCCCAAAGTCCCTGGAAGTCTCACCCACTGCAGTGTTTTGATCCTGAGGTGATTCTTTGAGATGAGAGTGAGGCATGGTTGATGGTAGTGATAATGGAAATGAATGGAAACTCTGAACCCTCTACCACTTCTAATGAATGGAACTGCAGTTTCTCAGTTCAGCGTGCTTGCGACATTGCTGAGTTTGCTGGCCATGACACATATTTGTACAGACACCCTGGAAGTATTCTGTCCACCTTTTCTTAGAAAGCGTAAGGTGTGGGCTAAGAAGTCTTGTTCTGAAGGTCTATTTGCAACTCCTTAGAGAGTTGCTGAGAATCACTCATATCTTGTTCTGAGGATCTATTCTTAGACTTGCCTAATGCCCTTGCATAAAGCAGAATTTTTAAGCATCAGGGCTTTATAAATTGAATTCCATGGAAGACATTGCCTCTCTCTGTTATTCTTTGCAAAGCACTGGATGCTTTAGCAGTTAGCAGGAATGCTGTGTGGTGCCAAAGCACACTGCCTTTCTAACCTGAATATTCTGCCTGTGGTTTCTTCGTTTCATTTATGAACTCAATCAAATGTACAATGATGGATCGCTGAAAATATCATCAAAACAACCTGTGAAAAAGACAAAGTTGAGTTTATTGTTACCATAGTAAAAGTCATAAGTAGTGGTTAAAGCAAATACTGTGTAATTGCCACCCAGTACCTTGACAAAATCTTAGTGCCTTTTGGAAGGCAGAAAGCAAAATTGGGACATCTGTTGAGTTTTGGAGTCTGGTTTAAGGCAGGTCTTTCAATGTGGGGGCTTCATTAAGATGGGTAAGACTTAGGATGTAATAGTTTAGCATTGGTAGACATGCTAAAGCAAAGATTTAGAGCAAGTAGTTCAAAGAATCTTGGAGAGTAAGCAGTTGTTTTTGTTTGATGCTATTGATTGAAGAGTTGGACTACTTAATGTTCATTTAAATGGTTTTTTAAGGAAGTTTCTGAAATAAACAATACAGTTATTTTGAAACTTTTATCTTTCTGTGTAAGATTGTCCTGGAATAATGAAGTCACATTGATGAAGACAATGGCATGATAAGGTCATGTGAACGTGGACAGTAAGTTGTGCAGATACAGGCAGGTTTCAGTTTTCATAACAAATAATTTTTGAGTACATACAAGGAAGTGGTTGGAATATACTGGTGAACAGAAGGGACACAATGCTGAGAGTCCACTAGGGGAGATAGATAAATAAAGAGTTAATATAAGAAAACTTCACCAGGTGCGGTGGCTCACATCTATAATTTTAGCACTTTGGGAGGCCAAGGCAGGAGGATTGCTTGAGGAAAGGAGTTTGAGATCAGCCTGAGCAACACAGCAAGATCTCATCTCTACAAAAGAAAAAAAAAATTAGCTGGGTATAATGGTTTGTACCTGTAGTCCTAGCTACTTGGGAGACTGAGGTGGGAGGATTGCTTGAGCCCAGGAGTTCAAGGCTGCAGTAAGCTATGATTGCACTCCTGTACTCCAGCCTGGGCGACAGAGAGAGACCCTGTCTCTAAAAAAAAAAAAAAAAAAAAAAAAAAAGATTCAGCATTTTTCCTGTGG
>CM052443.1:88722625-88791354 GCA_028533085.1 Varecia variegata | reverse complement strand
TGGCTAACAAACATATGAAAAAATGTTTTTTTTTTTTTTTTGAGACAGAGTCTCATTCTGTTGCCCAGGCTAGGGTGCCTTAGCGTCAGCCTAGCTCACAGCAACCTCAAACTCCTGAGCTCCAGAGATCCTCCTGCCTCAGCCTCCCAAGTAGCTAGGACTAGTGGCATCCACCACCATGCCCAGCTGATTTTTTTTGTAGAGATGGGGTCTCACTATTGCTCAGGCTGGTCTGGAACTCCTGCGCTCAAGCTATTGTCCCGCCTCAGCATCCCAGAGTGCTAGGATTACAGGTGTGGGCCACCACACCCGGCCACCCTCTTTCTCTTTTACTCTCCCATTCTTTCTCTGTTTTCTCTCGTTCTCTCTCTTTCCATGTGTATATTGAAAATAAGTTAGAGACATCATGTATTTGACCCTAACATTGTCCAGTTTATCTTAGACAAGGACATTCTCTTATATATCCACAGTTCAGTTATCAAAATCATAAAATTTAACCTTGATACAATATTATTTAATCCATAGTCTCTATTCAAATATCATCAATTGTCCCAACAAAATCCTTTATATCTATTTTTTGAGACTTCAATCCAGGATTGCACATTACATTTATTGTCACATCTCTTAATTCGTTAGTATTTCCTAAGACTTTGTTTTTCTTAACATTGGCACTTTTGAGGAGAACAGGCCAGTTGTTCTGTAAAATATTCCTCAATTTGGGTTTGTCTATTTCCTCATGATTAAATTTGTATTCTGCATTTTGGCAGGCATATCTCAGAATAAATGGCCTCATCTATTTTTGTGAGTTGAAGTGGAGAATTATTCTAATTTATTTGGTCTGCTTGAATACTGAAACATCTTACTTACCTAGTTATTGAGTCAATTCTTTTTATATGGAATATATTCAATAACCCAAAAGAAAGTTAAAAAGGGCATGTGTGCCACCAAAATCAGAGTTATCTCATCCATGTATGGTAGATTTTTTAATGAGTCTGATTTGGTTGTGTGTTGGGGGGAGGCATTAATGTTATTGTATTAATACCAGAAGTACCGTGACACCCAAGTTTGTACCGATAGAAGTATGTCCTTGCCAAAGGATTGAGACTACTTTGGCAGTGTCTTCGATTAAGACTGGAACAAGCCATCCCAGGTTAAAATGCGAATTCTAATGGTCATTCTGCAGAGTGAGTTTAAGGAGGTTACATACCCCAGGAAAATCAACATTTGAAGATTTATTTATTGAAATCACTTTAAGTAATTACATTAGCAGAAACTAAGAACTCTTCAAATAGTTTCAAGTTTTAAGAATGCCCAAGCACAGACCACCTGGGCATGAGAACATCAGTAAAATCTAGGAAAATAAAATAAAATGATCCAGCCTAGTCCAGAGGCTCTTCCTTTAGCTGTACAGGGTAAGCATTTGCATCAAAAAAAAGAAGCTGGGGATGGATACTAGAACTGTGGGGCGTGATCTTTGCAGTTTATTGATATATTTTTATGCATGCTAGCTGTATAGACAAGAGTGTGATTTTAGTCCTCTCTTGATGAATATCTGGAGTTAAAGAATTCTTTGTGAGCCATCTGGATGGGATCAGCTCGACTTAACCATTGCAATCAAGAGTCTGGATGGCTTAGCATAGGCTGAAATGGGTAAGCAGCACCACTTAGAGTTGACAGATTTAGCAAATAAAAATACAGAACATCAGGTTAAATTTGAATTCAGATAAATAAATTTTTTTGAGCATAAGAATGTCCCAAATATTGCATTCTGAATTTCATCTGTCAACCCTACTCTTAGAGAAAACTGAGAGTAGACCTGCCTTTTTTCTTCCTTTTTGCGCTACACTCTAGAAGAGCTCGAAAGTGCATGTGTATTACTCCTGGTTGAACCCCTCTTGGGCCCTTACGTAGTACCTTTTTGTTTTAGTGGGTTTCCAAGCTTGTAGAATATTAGAAGCAATATTTTGCTAGGGGGAGGGGACTTCAGAGGTAGCCCTATAATATAAACATCAAAGATTGCTTGGCAGCAAGAGAAGAGAAAGAGCAACTTTAAAACTCAGACATAAGAATTTAAACAACACAGGAGGATATGGCCACCACGGAGCAAGAAAACCAAGTATTCTTGTTTTCCCAAGGGCATTGCCTTGTTATAGCCCCACGCTATCACTGGTGTTTGAAATGAAGATCCTGGGACATCCAGAAGAGTTCAAATAATGTTTAGAATATTCTTTAATAGTTCTCTGAGATCCTTTTTGGAAGTATCAACAGAATAAATTATAACTAAATAAACACTGTTTAAGAAGGCAAAGCAATGTATATTTGACAAAGATTTAAAAGCCAGTTAAAATTTAAAATAACAACATTTGGGTGTCCAATAAAAAGAAAACCTTCAATATATGGAAAATATAACCATCTAGAACAAATTGTTTCTGGAGACTTCCAAACTGTAAACGTTTTCCCGTTATTACTTTTATTATTGGTATGTTTTAGGTGAGTATGTTAACTGGGTTGGAATTATGTGAATAATTTCCTTAATGTCTTATTTTCCTTGGCATGTAGGAACCCAGTTCTCTCCAAACAATTAGCCTTTGAGGTCATAATTTCAACTGACTGAAGTCATACCTGTTGCTTTAAGAGTTCAACAAGCTTTTAGAAACCTTGGGACTCAAAAACTCTAAGTCATTTTGCAAGGGGGAGGCAGTGAGGGAGTGTGGGCTATTTTCATTTCCAAAAGAATATTTCTTTATAAAGGATTCACTCCTAGGAGTCTTTTTAAAGCTGGGCAACTTCCCTGGACTAAAATACCATTTAATTAATACCCATGCTCTATAAATTTTTTATGCCTCCATTTTGCAAAGAAAGATAAATATGTCACAAAGCTGGGCTGTGCAGATGGACAGAATTCTCTTAAAGTAGGTCCTTAAAAAGTGGAATATGGATATAGACACAGAGTGAGACAGTCAAGTGTCAAAAGAAATCTGTCGGCTTTTTAGCAGTTGAATAATTCAGAAGATGTGCATTAAGCCAACTTCTTAATTTCCCGTTTCCCCCCTTTCTAATTCTTTCCTTTTCATCCTGTGATCTTTCTTCTCTCTCCCTCAAAGCTGTTTGTTGCAGAGATGCCCTGGAAAGCAGGTGGTCTTCCTTATATGACAGCATCTGCTGCTCAGAATGAGTGGCTAAAGATCTAAAGGCAAAGGAAATGAAACCGCAGTCCTATAAATGCCTTTTTAAAAATAGCCTTGTTTTTGATTATTTTTTGTTGAATCAACTGGAACATTTTTATTGTTCACAATAAAACAAATTGTCTAAAGGCAATGATCCTCCTCCTTTTATATTTCTGATACTAGGGTTTGTTTTTTCCCAACCATTTACTGGATCAGGTTTCTTCCCTAAGATTTTACAAATGGTGTGGGTGGCTGCAAACCCTCTGAAGGTTTTTCTTAAGCCATTTGTTAATAATATCCTCTCAGCATTGACTCCAGCCTTTATAGTTGTGATTGTTAGTGAAGCTTCAAGGGCACAGTGGTGCTTTTTTATTCTTCTAGCCCGTGGGGAGAAAAGAATTCCCAGGAGGACGTTTGGCTTGCTTATTATCATCCAGAAACAAGAAATCAGAGGCCTAAGCTAAAAGGCGGAACACTTTTTAAAACCATCTAAACCTGAATGGACAACGTGGCATGTGTAGTAGAAGGAACAGGGGCTCAGGCCTCATGTGGACCTGAATTTAAATCCCAGCTCTGCCACATATTAAATGTGTGACACTGGTCACTCAAGATTTTAAGCCTTAGAGTCTTACCTGTATATAGGCATAACGTATAATGTTACCCATTTTACAAATAAAAAAGGATTTTTGAACCTCACTTTCTTACTGGTCAGGTAGGTAAAATAGTGCCCATACTACAGGGTTGCCGGAAGGACTGCATAAAAGTACCCAGCAGTGTTTGTCACATGGGCCCTGAAGAAACACTGGCTTCCCGTGACGATCACCTCCCGTTTCCTTCCCTATTGCTCTGCCTAGTCCCTCGTAAACATCCACAGGCACTTACAGTGTTCTTATTGTATTCTCTACCTTTTATGGGGTAAATGTGAATGAGATGGGAGCCTGTCCCAGCCTGTCAAGCTGTTATTCACGAATGAGACCCTTTATCTGGTCCGGGAGACCACTGGGGGCAGGGCCTACCTCAGACCCCACTCTTGTGCTTAGAGAGGAAGTGGGTGACCTGGTTTGGCAGCAGGCATTTCCTCTTTGAACCTCTGCCCAATCTGTCCTTTTCTGTTTTCCCCCAAAGCTATGAAATGTGAGTCCTAGGACTCACTGTTTTAGGGCCATGAAGCAAATGTTTTGTTTTTTTTTTTGAGACAGAGTCTCGCTCTGTTGCCCGGGCTGGAGTGAGTGCCGTGGCGTCAGCCTAGCTCACAGCAACCTCAAACTCCTGGGCCTAAGCCATCCTTCTGCCTCAGCCTCCCGAGTAGCTGGGACTACAGGCATGCGCCACCATGCCCGGCTAATTTTTCTACATATTTTTAGTTGTCCAGATAATTTCTTTCTATTTTTAGTAGAGATGGGGGTCTCGCTCTTGCTCAGGCTGGTCTCGAACTCCTGAGCTCAAACGATCCACCCGCCTCGGCCTCCCAGAGTGCTAGGATTACAGGCATGAGCCACCGCGCCTGGCCGAAGCAAATGTTTTGAGTTTGTCTGAGAATGCAAATGGCCCTCACGTGTCGCCAGCAGCTCGTCGGTTGCATATGATTTTTGGAATAACA
Organism: Varecia variegata; assembly: GCA_028533085.1. Taxonomy (NCBI): domain Eukaryota; kingdom Metazoa; phylum Chordata; class Mammalia; order Primates; family Lemuridae; genus Varecia; species Varecia variegata. Next base: position 88,786,587 of record CM052443.1, on the reverse strand, counting down.
GAAATTGCCAGTAGCAAAGGTTGTTTGCCCACATTTTGTTCTCTCTACTCCTCCTTTTCTCCTCTAGGCTGGTGTCCCTTCCCCGCCCCAGGGTGACTGGCAGGCACATTAACAGTCATCCCAGTGCTATTCTCACTGGGCTCTTTGGGCGCGTTGAACAGTCCACGAAACATGTCTTCGTGGAATTGTGTGTGTGTCCCGTGCCTTTTATTCTCCTTAGTCTCCTGGCTCTTCCTGACTTCTGCCTTTGGCTTCAGTGCCAGGAGCTTGAGATGTCGCTTGGCCGAGAAAGGCACACCCCACCTAAAGACTTAGTGTGGAATAATGTCCTCAGAAGTAAAGAATAGTTATCAAATTAACCACTTGTGCGTTTGTTTACAATTCCAAAGGAGAAGTTAGAGAATTAGGCAGCTGATTTGAAGAAAGTATAATTAAATGCTACGATAAAAGTAAGCATACCAGCTTAAATTAGCATACAGCCTAATCTTGATTTTTTTTCCCTTGGCTAACTTTTTTTCCCTTCAAAAACTTTTTAAAAATTAAGCTTTATTAGGCTATAATTTATATACCATAAGTAAATCTACAATTCAATGCTTATTAATAAATATATAAAGATGTATAAACATCAACACAATCTGATTTTAGAAATTTTCCATCAATCCCCAAATTCCCCACAAACCTGTTTGCAATCAATCCTCACTCACACCCCCCCAGCCCCAGCAACAATTGATCTACCTTCTGTCTTTATAAATTTGCATTTTTGTACATTTCATATACATGGAACCACATAGTATGCAGCCTGTGGATCTGGATTTTTTCATTTGCCATAATGTTCTTGAGGTTCATCCATATTTTAGCCTGTATTAGTGTTGTCATTCAATTGTTGAGAAATATTCCATTGTATGGATATATACCACATTTTATTTATCCACTCATCAGGTCGTTAGACACTTGGATTGCTTCCAGTTTGGGGCTATTATTGTAATGCTGATATGAATATTTCAAGTCTTTGTGCATATATTTTTATTTCTCAGATAGATTCTTACAAGTAGAATTGCTGGGTCCTTTGCTAACTTTATGTGTAACTTTTTAAGAAAGTGCTAAACTGTTTTGGAAAGTGGATGTGACATTTTACATTTTCATTTACATTTTCACAAGCAATTTATGAAGATTCACTTTCGTCACATACTCACCAAAACTTAGTATTGTTTTTCTTTTTAATTATAGCCATTCTAGTTAATATGCAGTGGTACCATTGTGGTTTTAGTTTCCCCAATGACTGATGAAGTTGGGCACTTTTTAATGTTTAAGAGTTATTTAATGCTCTAGATACAGGTCCTTTATCAGATACATGATTTGGAAATATTTTCATTTTTTTTTTTTTGTGGCTTGTCCTTTCATTTTCTTAATGGCGTTTTTTGAAGCACTCTTAATTTTGATGAAGTCCAATTTATCTGGTTTTTTTTTCTTATGGCTTGTGCTTTGGTGTCAATCTAAGAACTCTTTGCCTAACCAAAGTTTGTGAAGATTTTCTCCTGTGTTTTCTTCTAGATGCTTTATGCTTTTAACTCTTGCATTGATATTGATGATCCACTTTGAGTTAAATTTTATATATTGTGCTGGTACAACCATTTGCTGAAAGACTATCTTTTTTTAATTGAATTATCTTAGCACTGTCATTAACCATCAGTTGACCACAAACATAAGGTTTATTTCTAGACTCATTGCATTCCACCGATCCATACATCCATGTAGTAAACTCTGTGCTTTTTTAAAACTGGTTTAATATTCTGGGTCTTTTGCATTTCCATTTAAAATTTAGGATTATCTTTTCAATTTTACAAAAAGTTTTTGAATCTTCTAATCCAAAAACATGAAATATTTCTGCATTTATAGATAATTTCTTTAATTACTTTCAGCAATGCTTTGTAGTTTTCACTGTATAAATCCTGAATTTCTTTTGTTAAATATATAGTTAAGTATTTGTTACGTTTCATTTTTGTAAGTGGAATTATTTTCATAAATTTGCTTTTTGATTTTTTGGTTGTTAGTTTGTAGAAATACAATTGAGTTTTGTATATTGATCCTGCATCCTGGGGCCTTACTGAAGTTATTCTAGTAGTTTTGCATTGTATGTGCATGTGTATATGTGTTTCTTAAGAATTTCCACATATAGGATCATGTCATCTTCAAATTCCTTTCTAATCTGTTTGTTTTTAATTTCTTAGGCACATAGCATTCAGTCTTTCACTATTAAGTATGATGTTAGCTGAAAATTTTTCACGATGCTTTAAATCAAGCTGAGGAAGTTCCTTTCTATTCCTGGTTTGTTGAGAGATTTTAATAATATGTTGGGTTTTGTCAAATGCTTTTTCTGCATCTACTAAGATAGCCGTGTGGGTTTTGTCATTTATTATGTTACAATGGTGTATTGTATCAATTGATTTTCAGTTAAGCCAACCTCACATTCCTTGAACAGATCCTACTTGGGTCTTTGATAATAATCCTTTGTATATGTCTCTGAATTTGGTTTGCTAATACTTAAGGGATTTTTGCATCTACATTTATGAGGAATATTGGACCACAGTTTTCTTCTCTTGTGAGATCTCTGTCTGACTTTGGTATCAGGAATAAAGCTAGCCTTTTGGAATGAGTTAGAAAGTGTTCCTTCTCTTATATATTTTTCTGGAGGAATTTGAGAAGGATTATGGTTATTCTTTTTTAAATGTTTGGCAGAATTCACCAACGAAGCCATCTGGTCCTGGGCTCTTTTTTGTTGAGTAGTTTTAGATTACTGACTCAATTTCTCTACTTATTATAAGTCTGTTTAGGTTTTCTATTTCTTCATGAGCCAATTTTGATAATTTGTATGTTTTTAGAAATTTGTCCATTTCATCTAAGTTATCCAATTTGTTCATTTACAATTGTTCATTGTATTCTCTTATAATTATTTTTATTTCTGTAAGGTTGGTAGTAATGTTCTCACTTTTATTACTGATTTTAGTTATTTGCATCTTCTTTTTTTTTCTTAGTCAATCTAGCTAAAGGTTGGTCAAACTTGATCTTTTCAAAGAACTAATTTTTGATTTCATTGATTCTCTCTATTGTTTTTCTGTTCTCCATTTCATTTTCTATCTTTTATTCTTTCCTTCCTTCTGCTAGCTTTGGCTTTAGTTTGCTCTTCTTTTTCTAGTTCTTTGAGATGAAAAATTGAGTTAATGACTTGAGAGAGATCTTTCTTCTTTTTTAATGTGGGCATTTATAGCTAGCTATAAATTTAACTCTGAGCACTGTTTCTGCTGAATCCCATGTTTTGGTATGCTGTGTTTTCATTTTCATTCATCTCAAAGTATTTTCTAATTTTCTTTATGTTCTCTTTTCTGACCAATTTAAGAGTGTGTTGTTTAATTTCCACATATTTGTGAATTTTCCAATTTTCCTTATGCTATTGATTTATAGTTTTATTCCATTGTGGTTGGAAAAGATACTTTGTATGATTTCAATCTTTTGAAATTTATGTAGACTTGTTTTGAGGTTTAGTATATGGTGCATCCTGGAGAATATTCATGTGGACATGAGAAGAATGTATTCTGCTGTTGGTGAATGGAGTTTGCTGCCCATGTCTGTTAGGTCTAGTCGGTTTATATCATTGTTCAGGTTCTCTATATGCTTGCTAACTTCTCTCTAAATGTTCTCCTGCTTCCCTCTTATAAGGACCCTTGTGAATACATTGGATCTACCTGGATAATCTAGGATAATCTCCTCGTCTCAGAGTTCTTAACTTAATCACATCTGCAACATGCCTTTTAACTTTTTAAGGGAACATATTTACAAATTCCAGGAATTAGGAAGTGAAAATCTTTAGGATGCTATTATTCAGTCTATCACATTAACTATATAGTCTTGCCTTAAATACTTATCTGCGGTATTCACTACCGCCAGGGTAAAACACTCACTACCTCTAGGGTAGGACAGCATTGATTCAAAATTAGGGAGAAGAGTTGTAACTACAATAGCATGGAGCAAAATAACAATAACAAAGTAGCATTTTGAAGTGTTCCGGAACTGTCAGAATGATGGATATTATCCTATCAAAATAAAAGGGGACTTCAATTTATAGGACAATGGAAATTAGGCTGGAAAATCTATTTAATGTATTTATTATACTTAATGTGACTTGGTGAGAGGTTTTACATGGGACAGTCATTCTTTCTTATGCTCCATAGTACAGAGAAAATCTGAGTTTCTCCCACATTTTTTAAAATATTTTTTTCAGGGCAGGTTTTGTGTCAGAAGCACACATTGAGCCTCTGGATATGAGTTTTATGATATAGTTTTCATTCCTAATAATAATATTTATGGGTTTATTCCTGTACATGTCACATAAAATATGCTTCACAGTGGGGAGATTTTATAAATTAGGGGTAATGTTTTCCACTGGGGTCTTTTGTAACTAAAATTAAAAAAAAAATTGTTGGTTCATCTTTATTTGTGTGAATCACATTACGTCCAGCTTGAAAGACCTTGATCTGACTTCTATTCAATTAAGTTTTACTGCTTTGTACTCCACAGCCAAACCATAACTATAAACCTACAAGAAAAGTTATGGCTGAAAGAAAGAACATCACAACATGTTAACTGCCCTCTTTCCATCATTTAGAAATCTCTAGTAGTGAGCCAGGAAGTTTCTGACCAGTGAGTTCAATGCTCAATGTTGATGTTCCTTTGTTAGATTCTATTTTAAAGTTTTTGTTTACCAAGATAAGGACTTTTGAAAGATAAATGCAAAAAACAATGGAAAATAACATAAGAAGAGTTTTGATAGCCTACTGGAGTGTGGTCAGATGATGTGGTTTCATGTCCTGTTTCTGATACTTATAACTTAAATAACCTTGGGGAAGTCAAATAATCTCTTTGAGTCTTACAGTTCTCACCTGTAAATTGAGAATAATATCTATCTCAGACAGTTTTAAAAGTTATCAGAATATGCCTTGAAAAGTGTAATGTACTAAACAAATGAAATGGATTACCACTATTTTCAAGTGGAAAGAAAAACCCTGCATCTTGAATAGTAATAATGGACTTACAAGTATGTGAATTGTCATTATCAAGAATGAATATTTTTTGTGGGGACAGATACTCCATCCAAGGGTATGATATGTTTCAAATGTCTGTATTATGAGACAGACATTTTATTTCCATTTATCTCCATGTAAGCAAATGAATTTTCCCTCCACTTTTTAGCCACAGCCAAATTCTGACCAGCCATCTCACGAGTAATTGGTTTCTGGTTAAGAAAGACTAGAAAGACATGACAAATCCACCCCTACTGCAGGAGAAAGGAGCTGAAGACAAAAGCACCACCACCCCCATACTTTTTTTTTTTTTTTTTTAAGACAGAGTCTCACTCTGTCACCCAGCCTAGCTCACAGCAACCTCAAACCCCTGGGTTCAAGGGATCTTCCTACCTCAGCCTCCTGAGTAGCTGGGACTACAGGCATGTGCCACCACACCTGGCTAGCTTTTTTATTTTCTGTAGAGATGAGGTCTTGCTCTTGCTGAGGCTGGTCTTGAACTCCTGACCTCAAGCGATCCTCCCACCTCGGCTTCCCCTAGTGCTAGGATTACAGGCGTGAACCACCATGCCTGGCCAATATAAATAGGTCATATGTGCCAAGTTTATACCAGTAAAATGAAACACTTGGTCAGGTACATCAAAAGGGCAGGGATTGGATCACTAATATCTAGAAAGAATTTTTAATAATTTATAAATGAGTGTCACACTCTCAAATTTAGTCTTTAAAAATGATAGCATTAGAAATAGCATGAGTGATTTAGAGTGAAATTCACTGAGAATATGAACCTTCTGGGCCAATATTTGTGAATACATATATGCTATGTATACACACACACACACACACACATGCAAATGGAATTCAACTGAGTGAACAAAAAAATGACCTGAGATTTTTTTGATTATGTCTTTAATCTCCATTGTGGGTTTGAAATAAAATTAATGCTCTAGAGAGAGAGAATTTCTTCCAATATTACCCAAGAAGAGCTAACAGAAATGTCTCTCTCTAAATAATTTAAAATGATTTAGAGAATACAATGCTATAGAGACAGATTTTGTTCCCCCAGCTTATTTCGAGAAGGAGAAATAAAAGGGAAATATAACTCCTTTGCTCATTATTGTCATTCAAGTGCATGGAGCTGCACACGTCACTTCCCCTCATATTCCATCGCTGGATAGCAGCCATATGGCCACACCTACCTATCCTCGGTCTTGATGCCATGCAATCAAGCTTCAAAGACCAAAGGGGGTTGATTTGGCTGAGACTGAGTCATGTGCCCTTGCTTTGGTTGCCAGCAGATTCAACAGTGGAAGGTGAATCTGATCTCCGTTGAGAGGGAATTCCCTCAAATTAGGAAAACTTTTAGGTATTGATGAACTAAAAAACAGAAAAAAAAATCCACTACCTATTACATAATTAATTTATTAAGAAAAGGTGTGTGCTCGGGATGTCCAAACACTGTGATGACTTCAAATGAATAATTCAAACATTTATTGGTCATTCACAGAGTTGGGAATAGAACCTTGTGTGGTAGATTGTATTTTGCAGATGGCCACAGCATCTCCCATCTCACATCCTTGTCTAACAATGTGACTTTGACCTTCTCTCATCAATAGGTGAGTCTCTTTTCACTCCTCCTGAATCTGGGCGATATAATCACTTATATATTTGCTTATTTGATCATCTATCCAGCCATCCACCCATTCGTCTGTGAATGCGTATAGACAGTGCTCAGTTTGCCTTTTGCTTCTTGGAAAAATTGATATTATTATCAAATGCCAGGCTCTTTGCTAAATACATGAGCTCATTTAAATCTCACAATTTCCTATGTGAGAGGTACTATTACTATTTTACATATGATCTTTGTGAGACAGATGTCTTCTAGAACATATTTGGTTCTTACTAGAACTTGAATACTAAATCTCAATTTCTAAATTTTTAAATACTCCACACATCTACTATTTCTGCCATCACATAGCAGTGTAGTAGAGTGGTAAGAATATGGACTTTTGAGCTGGTATGTCTAGGTTTAAATCTTGACTCCACCCCTTAAAATGGGTGACTATGTGCAAACTACTTAATCTTGCTGTGCTTCAGTTTTCTTTTCTATAAACCATGGATAATCGTAGTACCCCTACTGAAGAGGTATTATGAAAATTACACTTAATTAATATTTGTAAGATGCCTAGAATAGTGCTTAGCAAGTAGTTAAGTACTATATTAATGATCACTAGATGAAATGTTAAAAATAAAATAAAATAGACTTTAACCTCGCCTTTGTACTGTGCATTTTTCCCTTCATTTTTTCCTAAATTTTAATTTTGTGAACCTCATAATAAAATATTTTGCAGAAGAAGTAGCATCTCCTTGTTTACTCTCACATGAGTGCACTTGATCTGTTGCTACTTAACTGGTTCATTCTGGGATGATAAAGGTCTTGATGCAGCAAGGACGTGTGTAGGTGGATGGAAAGGAGGGAGTTTTATGAGCACTTGTGCCTACCTCAATGTTCATATCTGTGATATTCCTGTGCCTCAAATATCTCCTTTCTTGTCTGACATATTCATAACTGATAGAATTACATTGTCTTTTAGCATAATGCTTCAAAATGTGGTACAAGCGAACAGAAATGACACTAATTCACTGAAAAAATTAAAGATTACCTCCTGACTTGGTTTTTTTTTTTTTTTTTTTTTTTTTTTTTGAGACAGAGTTTCACTCTGTTGCCCGGGCTAGAGTGAGTGCCATGGCGTCAGCCTAGCTCACAGCAACCTAAAACTCCTGGGCTCAAGCGATCCTTCTTCCTCAGCCTCCTGAGTAGCTGGTACTACAGGCATGCGCCACCATGCCCAGCTAATTTTTTCTATATATATGTTTTAGTTGGCCAGATAATTTCTTTCTATTTTTAGTAGAGACAGGGTCTCGCTCTTGCTCAGGCTGGTCTCGAACTCCTGACCTTGAGCAATCCACCCGCCTTGGCCTCCCAGAGTGCTAGGATTACAGGCGTGAGCCACCTCGCCCAGCCCTGACTTGGTTTTTATGATTGGAGCATTGTCACTAAGTTAATGCAATTATGAGGGTAGAGGAGGCAACATTAGTCAGTGTGGCTGCCTGATCTATGGACTGTATCTGTTATAGGTCTCTATTTACTTATGTCATTCAACGCATAATTCTATTTCTGCACCATGTTAGAATTTTATCAGTTTTGGCCACATATTTTGTACTGTGCAATTGGAGATCTCAATGCAGTCACTCAGCTTATGTCCTACCATGAACTGGCTCTGTTCTCTCAAGAACAAATACCAAACTGACCTATACCAAACTGAGGCAGACTAGGGGGAGCAAAAGGCCCAGATGGTGGGGGTTCCATCCAGGACAATGGATAAGAGTTGAGAAGAGAAAAGTACCAAACCCTCATGCATATGCAGTGCCTGATGGAAAATTTTTACTGTGGGGAATTGGAAAGCAGCCAATGTGGCTGTAGAAAACTCAGATGGGAGTGTCACAGTCTGTTTGGACAGCTATAATAAAATACCATAGACTGGGGGGCTTATAAACAATAGAAATTTATTTCTCAGAGTGTTGGGGGCTAAAACGTCCAAGGTCAAGATGCTAACAAATTCAGTGTCTGGTGAGAAACCGCTTCCTGGTTTATAGAAGGCCATGTTTTCACTGTAACTTCACATTGGTGGAAAGCCATGAGGGAAGTCTCTGGGTCTCTTTTATAAGGGCACCAATCCTATTCATGGGGCTCAACTCTCATGACCTTATCACCTCCAAAGACCCCACCTCCAAATACCTCATATTGGGGATTAGGTTTCAACATATGAACTTTGGAGGGACACTCAGACCATAGCAGGGAGAAAAAAGACCAGAAATGGAGAACAGAGCAAAGAAATAAAGTAAAATGGAGAGCATCTTTGTGACGAGAGTGAAATGAAAAGCAACAAAAGATAGAAAAATGCAAAATGCACAAGAAGTTGTTCTCTCTTCAAAGCTCTGCTTATGCCCCTCCATTGTGGCACTTGCACAAAGTGTTGGGATTCCCTGGTTTTTGTTCCTCTGTCACCTCTCTAGGGTGTGAGCCCAGGCAGGGAAGGGCCATGACCAACAGGTAGCTACAGGATAGATGGATGAGGGGGGTAAATGAGGACTTACAGCAAGGAAGCAAAACCTCAAAGCAAGCAGAGGAGAGAGAAGTTGAGCAGACATTAATAAACACATCATCACTACTAGGATGTTATTAGAAACAATATGGTTATCAAGAAAGGAAAGCCTCTCTCACTGTGATTTGCTGTATCTCAGTCAATTTCAAATATTTTACATTCAGCAAAACCCAAAAGCTGAGTTCCTGCTTTTAAAAAAAGTGGAGATAGTTAGGGAGGATGATATCCATATGTTTCTGATTCATTTACACAAAACTCATTGAAATTCAGCTCAGTGTAGGGCGATTGAATGTCATATATGCCAGTGCACCGCATAGTAATCGTTTTAAGCCATTTTTGACACTCCAGGAAGTCTCTGAGAATAAACAACATGAAGCCCCAAAGGCCTAACTGCAGTCTGAAAGGAAAAGCCAAAAATATCTGAACGAGAGTCTGCATTTCCAAATTTAACAGTCTGCCGTGAAGAATCCAAGGGTATTTTATGATGCTCAGGAGCCCAGGAAACGGCAGTCAGGGCATGACAATTGGAGTAGGAAGAGTCCTCACCAGCAAATGTTACAAGGAAATAGAATTAAAAAGAGATGAAGCAAAATCCAAATGGAGGAAGGAATGAGGCTCTATCTGAAAGTAATTGGAGGTGGATTGAACAAAAAATAAACAAACCATTCACACACAGAGAAAAAAAGGGGAATAGAAGAAGATCAAGGAGTTAGAAACAAATCCAACCTTTAAATACTAAAGTGTTACAACTACAGTGTTAATTGGGTGCCATTATATTATTCCTTATTTCAGTGCCTACTTGTATCTTATTCACTGATTCAGACACAGCTGGTGCAGAAACACACTTTCCATGACCCCAGAGAAAAAGATGACGGAGAATGTCTTTGCCACTTCATAGCTTCCATGTTGGTTGAGGTAGAAAGGCCATGAATGAATAAAGGGTGATTGGAATTTGGGTTTGAGCAACTGCAAAGGTGATGATGCTATTTCCTGAGATGAGACAAGAGTGGCTATGGTAAGTGTGAGATGGCTGAGGTACATCCACGTGGAGATGTTAAGGAAGTGATTGGATATAAACATCTGGGCACGATCAACACATCTAATCAGCAATAGGGGAGACATAAGAGTAGTTGAAAACTCCAAACAAGAATGGCTAATATATATCGAACATTTCAATGTGCCAGGAACTATTTTAAGTATTGATATGGATTATCTGATTAATCCTTACAATTGCCCTGTGAATTAGGCACAATTATTACCCTGAGTTTACATAGGAGAAAACAGGATTAAAGGATTCTCCTCAGTGAAACTGAACCAGCCCAGAGAGAAGACCATTGGCAGTGATGTTAGGGGTCCCCAGTGAGCAAGGAAAGCTCTGCCTCCCATATTTGGCACTTAAAACCAGCTCTCTAGTGTTTCACTCCTAAATATTAACAGATCGCCAGGGATCATCATGCATTTCAGAAAGCTTTTTGAATGAAATACAAAGACCAAGATAAGCAAACATGGGAAGGGGGTGGGGAGAAATGCTAAACACACATGCACACACATACACGCACACGTAGAGTAACACAGTGACAGAGATGATGAAAGCCTTCATCTTAATTTATGACTCAGCATATGGTACCCTCTAGTAAAGGTTCAATGTGTGCCTGACTAAGATATACCCATATTGCAGTTGTCGGCAGTACTAGTTTATAGAAGTCCATTATATATCAAGTTTGTTAATCATGTTGTTTACATCTTCTCTACCCATACTGATGTTTTGTCTGTTCTATCAATTACTGAGATATGTACAATGTCCTAGTATCATGATTATTATCGTCTCTTCTTGTACTTCTGTCAAATTTCCTTTATATATTCTGAAAGGTTTTCTGTTAGGTGTTCAAAAAGTTGGACTGATTATATGTTTACTGATTAAAGCTGATTAAAGCTTTATCATTATGAAGCGACCTTTATTTTTAGCTATACTTTGTGCTTAATATTAATATTGTTAATAATTATTTTAGTTAGTGTTTGCATGGTATACATTTTCCAATCCTTTTACATTTAAACTATGTCTATCCTGTTTTCTATGTGTTACTCCTTAACAAAATAATTGTTCAATTTTGTGTTTTTACCCAGTCTGATAATCTTTATCTTTTAGCTGGTGCATTTAGTCCATTTAATCCATTTAATATAGTTAGTGATGTATTTGGGCTTAAATCTACCATCTTACTGTGTGCTTTGTAATGTTTCTTATTTTACATATTTTTTCTTTTATTCCCTTATTTTGTATATTTAAAAATTTTTTCCAGTTTTATTGTGCTAATTGGAAAACCATACACCCTTTCATCATTTTTTAATTTAGTTTGTTCTTCGCCTCTTTCCAATCATGACATCATTACAACAGACAGCAGAGTACAAACCTTTTGAATAGGCTACACAGCTTTATATCAGTCGTAGCCCAGATTGCATGTTGACAGTGAAAATTTTAAGTCAGACCCACCATTATATAATAATCATATATAACAAGCTTCCAATATTTACATATTATAATAGCCCAGACAATGTATTCACCTCATTGAGTTTCTTCTCCTATGAAATGGAATTGATATATCATTATAACCTTGCACCCTGTAATAAACTTATGAAATTGATGTGACAAAGTCAGATAATGTTAGAAAAGCATCAAACACCAATGCTAACACATGATAAGTCCTTGATCTCCAATTTCCTCTGTCTTTCTAAGTTGTACCTTCACCAGTTGAAAGACATTCTAGATTCTTAGAGTCAAATAGACTTGGAAAGTTAAATTATCTTGTAAATGGCTGGCCTTATTTATTTTACATTGATTCAATTAGCTTCAAATTCAGTAAGTGACAATTCTATGTTGGAACCTTTAATCAGTAAAGTTGGAATCTTTAATCAGTAAAGATACGTGTGTGTGCGTGTGTGTGTGTGTGTGTGTGTGTATATGCATGTCAGTTCTTGTGTGTGTGTGTGTATATGCATGTCAGTTCTTGGCCTGTTGATACCAGATACATGTCATACCCTTTTCCTTCTCTGTTGCAGATATGCAGGGTGACTAACACCTGAAAACTCTTATTTCCCAGTGTCCTCAGTTAGAAGGTTTTCTGCTAGATTTGACCAATGGGACACACCAGCACGATTAAGGGCAGAAAGAAGGAAGAAGCAGGGTTGTTTTTCCCTTCCCTGCATCTGGGGCCAGCTTTCTGAGTGGCTGTGTTTGCTGCATTGCCCTGACTTTCTCTGAACAGGTGCAGTGCATTGCTACCTTCCACCCACTGATTTCTGCTTCTCAGTTCTAGTAAACCTCCTTTAATCTCTCTAGTTTATGACTGACAACAGCTTCTTGATGTTACTAATCTCTGGGTTACCTCTGTATCCTCCCCCTGCCATGTGATTTCTCAAATATTTCATCATCTTTGTAACCAGTCACCTGGATTCAATGTCTTCTTTTATACTTAGTGCAGCTTTGATTTTCCTGGTGGGACCATGACTCAAACAATGTGAGTGATTGTGTGTTTGTGAATTTGTGAGTGTTTGTGTTTAGGAGTAAATTAAAGTAGGGCGTCACCCACTGTAGTGACTGTGGCTTCCTATGCGGTGCCCCCAAAGGGTAACTACTAAACTGTGAGCTAGCTAGATACCCCAAGGAAAAAAAGTTCATTGGAATTACAGAGTACTCACTCAGTGAAGTGTTCTGCCATAAATTATATGGACATTTTCATAGTTGTTCAAATGTATAGTCATTGGTCAATCAATGTGATGGGTCTGGTATAATAACCAAAATAGAAAATAGTCCCTTTTCCTGCTTGGGCTATTGCTTCATTCTCTGAAAGAAAACAAAGTTTTCTGCCCATCTGAATATCTCTTCTATTGCTAGATAATCCTGGAAGTCCTTTCTACAGATAGTTGCTCTGTAATGATATCTGTCCTCTAAATGAGAAAGAGATCCCAAAAGTCACCCAGCTTGGGATTGCTGATAAAATATCACCTAATAAGTAAAAATAGGATGGGGGGGGGAGTTGGACCCAAATTATTCTGGGGACTATTTTTAAACCTTGGTTTTACTACTTATAAAATAATTTCACATTAGAAATCTTTAGATCCTTGTTTAAAGAAAAATGTACGAAGAGGAATTACTTTAGAGCATTCCATTTTTTCCTCTTAGGGATAGCTTCATTATTAAATAATTGGCATTCCACCACTCAGTTGAAGTTGTACTCTTGTTTTATTTGTCTCAGTGCCTGTTTCAGATTTTCACTTCCCTGTTTTGAATGTTTACTCCTTTAATTACTTTGTTATACATTTGCCAAGAAGAATATTTTTCAGTCTAGCTCTGTGTGCCTGTAAAGCTCGAAGCAATTTCTCTAAATAATACCCCATTTGACACATTGTTGGCTTGTGCTGATTTCCTTCAATCTAGGCCAACGTAGAAAAGTTTTTTCACCAATGTAGAAAGATCCTAGTAATATATTTTGATCACATATGTATGTTCGGCTGTGCTTCAAGTGGTTAAAAGTCAAATGCCGATAATACTGCCTCCAGGTTTGAATTGTCAAAGCAAATTATGTGTATTCACAAGGGATAACCTAGAAATACTGCAAAATGCTTCAAAGTCAACAAGTATTTACTGAATACCTACTATGTGCTAGGCATTATAAGAATATAACAATTAAACTCATAGTACTATGGCTATTATATTTAAACAAGTTATTTAAAGCATTTAGCATTGTTCCTGGGATTCAGTCATGCTCAATAAATGGTAGTTATTATTAATAATCTGGTGTCTTGTATCCAGATCCTGGGTTTTTCCTATTCTAAGGAATCCAGGTGGGATCAGAGTATATGCCACGTGATTCTGCCCATGCCTATGTTCACTTCCCATATTATCTACTTTAACATAACGATTAACCTACCTACTTTAACTGTCTGCCACTACTATTGATATTATTTATCTACTATTAACTGTTACCTATCTATGACTAACACACTTATCTATTATACCTTAACCTTGATTTCTGCTGTGGTCTGAATGTTTGTATGCCCCCAAATTCATATGTTGAAATCTTAACCCCCAAGGTGACAGTATTAGGAGGTGGGGCCTTTGGGAAGTGATTAGGTCATGAGGGTGAGATTAGTGTCCTTAAAAAAGAGAGCCCAGAGGGCTAGCTCCCCGCCTTTCACCATGTAAAGTCATAGTGAGAAGATAGTCTTGCAGGAGGAAGTAAGCCCTCAGCAGACACTGAATCTGCCAGCACCTCGATCTTGGACTTGCCAGCTTCCAGAACTATGAGAAACAAATTTCTGTTGTTTATAAGCCACCTAATCTATGGTATTTTGTTACAGCAGCCCAGACTGACTAAGACACTGCTTTTTATCCCCTTATCTTAATAAGTATAATAGCTAGCTTTTAACCTGGTTTTACTTTTGCCAGGTGCTGTGCCAAGTCCTTTATAAGTATTATCTCATTGAATCCTACACAGTAGGTCCTGTCACTCTCCCTTTTTTACTTATTAGTAACTGAAGCTTAGTAAGATTAAGCAAACTGTCTGCATAGCTAGGCAGAACTAGGATGTGCATCCAGGCAGCTTCACTCTAAATCTTGTTCTTAAATGCTAGACCATGTTGCCTGGGCCCTTGGGACTGCCTGTCAACCTCACCTGTCGTAATCCCAGGTCAGGTAGGTGTTGTTCTGGGTCTTCGGTCCTAACAGGCTCTTGCAGAGCCTGGTGCCCTCTCAAGCTCTAGTGCAAAGATCCAGAGAGTTATATGATTAGGAAGAGTCCCTTAAGAACTAAGGACTCCCTAAGTGGTCTTCCTAGTTGTTCCATGTGGACAGTGGAAAAAGGAATTAAAAGAAAAAAGAATCTTAAGTTTTATGAGAAAGTAGATAGAAAAAAGCAATACCCTGGAGGTTTACTGTGAAGAAACATTGTTTTAAGAGGAGAGGAAAGCTTTGCTTAAAAAAACTGAAAGGCAATAAGTGAGATCAAAGAGCAAATGAGATTCCTGAAGGATGGGGGAGAAGAGTAGGAGCCCCTGTGAAATATTGGTTACACTCCCACTGCAGAGTAGCTTTCCCTGGCATCACTGCAGGTGACAGCCTGCTTCTCAGCTTGCACACTCTTCCTCTCGCTCTCTCTCAAGACCACTGAAGTTCAATCGTAACTCTCCGGGGTGTTCCCTTTTTCCTTTTACTGCCCCTCTGGATTACCATATTGTGTGCACTCGAGCTGTAACCAAGTAAACTCTGGACAGAATTTGCAGCAGGAAAAATGTTGTTTGTATCCCAGAGGACATATGGCTTCAAGACAAAGATGGGCTCGATTTGCATTTCTGTTGACAACCCATTTTAAGGGCCCACGAAAAATCCCTTGGTGTTGTTGCCATTCTGGCAGAAGGCTGGGCATTGTGTGCCTAAGTACTTCCTTACTCTGAGTTACAGTCACCAGATGCAACAGAGAAACCTGCTGGGTCAGCCCATTCCTTTCTTTTCCCTCCCTTTCTTTTTTTCAGAAACTATTAGACAGTATGGAGGTGAATGCCAGCAAGCCTCTGTGTTGAGATATTTACTGGCCACCCCATACAGTGGGCACTTGTCTTTACTCCTTTCTTTTGGGCCATTCAGCCTCAGTGCCTTGGCTCCACAAGCCTGTGTTAGTTAGCACCATAAAAGGTGCCTTACAGATGAAACAAGATGAAGGGCCTCACACTCACCAGAATTCTTGTTATGGGAAGGAGAGCTGTTAGTGTTGGGAAAGCCTTTTGATGTGACAGCAGCTAGGATCGTGGCTAGCCTGGGGGTGAGCAGACCTGTTCTTGTTGCTTACTAAGGCACTGGCTCTTTGCACAAATTGTTTTTGCCATACATGGGGAGCATAATTCTAGAGCCAGCCTACCAGGTTCGAACCCCATCACTCACTGGCTCTTGGGTAAGTTATTTGACCATGCACACCTTGATTTTCTCACCTGTATAATTAGGCACAATAATAGTAGTTCCATTACAGGGTTGCGAGAATGAGACAAGTATGCATGAACAGTGTGTGGCACATAGAAATAACATATAAGTGTCCCCTTTTTATGTCTTATTTAACCATATTAGTCCTCATTCTTTTTAAATTTCAGCTTAAATGTCACTTCCTCAGGGAACCTCCCCACTGGTCAGGTCAGTTGCTTTGTACATGCTCTCAGAGAAATGTGTGCTTCTTTTGCAATCACATGTTTATTAGTGTGATCACTTGGTGGTGTCTGTCTCCCCCACTGGGCTGCAAGCATCCTCTTTACATTGGACACCCAGTGCCTGGTACAGAGGTGAGCATACAGTGGGTTCAATAGCGTTTTGCCAAATGCATGAGTGAATCTATATGATTCACATATATAAATATTTAAAGCAACTAAGTTGATAATTTTTATTTAAATCAACAAAAATATACTGAGCACTAACTCTGTACCAGATACTAGGCTAGGAGCTGGTTAGGCAGAGATAGAAAAGATGGTTCTTCCCCTCAAGAAGTCCCCAGTAAGCAATTGACAGCCATGTATCAGATAAATCACGGCACATGGGGATGAAGCTATGTGAGCCATGTGCCTGCCCTGTGCTGAGTCACTCTAACCACCACCAATATGAATGGTTAGTGTAATTTTTGTGTAGTGGTTAGTGTAATTTTACTGAATATTATGGAAGCTTAATGACTTAGTAATAGATGTATGCATGGTAGCATGAGGGTCTATATACAAATAAGCAAATAAAGAAAATAGGATAATCAGAAGAATTCTAATTCTGTAATAGAAAATGATAATTTACATTTCTTTGGAGCTTTATAGCTCCACATTAGTTTTCCTTTATGATCTTCTGGGTCATTGCATAATTTTTATCCCTAGCTTACTAGATGAGAGAAAATCTGCAACTATCCCAAGAATCCAGTGAGGAGCCCAGCCCAGACTCTCCCCCCTAGACACCTGGGGAAGAGTGGCCTCCTGACCCAGCAAAAAGAATGGGGTGGAAGGTACCTCCACAGGCCTGAGCATGGCCCTGACTCCCAATGTTAAGTGAACCTAAACATCTTCCCCGCTCTCCCCACAGGTCTGTGGTGGCTCGGGATCCTGCTCTCACAAATCCTGATCCTTCCACAGAAGAAATGGAAGGTTTTCTCTCTTGTGATTGGATCCCTCTAGGAGGCCACAGAGGCCCTTCTGCTAATTCTTTGCATACACAGGCATACCTCAGAGATATTGTGGGTTCAGGTTCCAAACCACTGCAATGCAGTGAATATCACAATAAAGGGAGTCACATGAATTTTTTAGTTCCCCAGTGCATGTAGAAGTTCTGTTTCTATTATACTGTAGTCTATTAAGTGTGCAATAGCATTATGTCTAACAAAACAACCTACATACCTTAATTTGAAAAACACTTAATTGCCAAAAAAAAAAAAAAAAAAAAAATGCTAACAATCATCCGAGTCTTCAGTGAATCATAATCTTTTTGCTGGTGGAGGGTCTTGCCTTGACGTGGATGGCTACAGGCTGATCAGGGTAGTAGTTGTTGAAGGTTGGGCTGGCTGTGGCAATTTCTTAAAATAAGACAACAATAAAGTTTCCTGCATTGATTGACTCTTGCTTTCATGAAAGATTTCTCTGCAGCTTGCAGTGTTGTTTGATGGTATTTTACCCACCATAGAACTTCTTGCAAAATTGGAGTCAATCCTCTCAACCCTGCCACTTGCTTTATCAATTAAGTTTATGTAATATTCTAAATTCTTGTTGTCATTTCAACAATGTTCATAGCATTTTCATCAGGAGTAGATTCCACCTCAAGGAACTACTTTCTTTGCTCATTCATAAGAAGTAATTCTTCAACCATTAAAGTTATATCATGAGATTGCAGCAATTCAGTCACATCTTCAGGATCCACTTCTAATTCTAGTTCTCTTGCTATTTCTATCACATCTGCAGTCACTTCCTCCACTGAAGTTTTGAACCCCTTGAAGTCATCCATGAGAGTTGGAATCAACTTCTTCCAAACTCCTTTTAATGTTGATATTTTGACCTCCTCCCATAAATCAAACATGTTTTGGATGGCATCTAGAAGGGTGAATCCTCCCCAGAAAGATTTCAATTTACTTTGCCCGGATCCATCAGAGGAATTGTGATTTATGGAAAAATATATTTCTTAAATAATAAGACTTAAAGTTGAAATTACACCTTGAACCATGGGCTGCAGGATGGATGTCATGTTGGCAGGTATGAAAACAACATTTATCTCCTTGTACATCTCCATGAGAGATATTGGGTGACCAGATGCATTGGCAATGAACAGTAATATGTTGAAAAGAATCTTTTGTTCTGAGCAGTAGGTCTCAACACTAGGTTTAAAATATTCAGTAAACCATGCCGTAAACAGATGTGCTGTCATCAGGCTTTATTGTTCCATTTATAGAGTATAGGCAGAGTAGATCTGCATAATTCTTAAGGGCCCTAGGAATTTTGCAATGGTAAAAGAACATTGGCTTCAACTTCAAGTCATAAGTTACATTAGCCCCTAACAAGAGAGTCAGCTTAGAAGCAGGCATTAACTCCACCTTTCTAGCTATAAAAGTCCTAGATGGCATCTTCTTCCAATAGAAGGCTGTTTCATCTACATTGAAAATCCACTGTTTAGTGTAGCTACCTTCATCTAAGATCTTAGCTAGATCTTCTAGATAACTTGCTGCAGCTTCTACATTAGCACTTGCTGCTTCACTTTGCACTTTTATGTTATGGAGACAGCTTCTTTCCTTAAACCTCATGAAACAACCTCTGCTGGCTTCAGACTTTTCTTCTGTAGCTTCCTCACCTATATCAGCCTTCATAGAATTGGAGAGAACTAGGGCTTTGCTCTGGATTGGGCTTTGGTTTATGGGTATGCTATGGCTGGTTTGCTCTTCCATCCAGACCACTAAAACTTTCTCCATATCAGCGATAAGGTTGTTTGGCTTTCTTATCATTCTTTTGTTCACTGGAGTAGCACTTTTAATTTCCTTCAAGAACTTTTTATTTACATTTACAACTTGGCTGTTTGGTGCAAGAGGCCTAGCTTTCAGCCTATCCTGGCTTTTGACATGCCTTCTTCACTAAACTGACTCATTTCTAGCTTTTGATTTCAAGTGAGAGACATGCAACTCTTCCTTTCACTTGAACACTTAGAGGTCACTGTAGGGTTATTAATTGGCCTAATTTTAATATTTTTGTGTCTCAGGGAATAAAGAAGCCTGAGGAGAGGGAAAGAGACAGGGGAATGGCTGATAAGTGGAGCAGCAGTCAGAACACCCAAAACATTTATCGATTAAGTTTGCCATCTTATATGGGTGTGGTTCATAGTGCCCCCAATCAATTATAATCGTAATATCAAAGATCACCAAAACAGATATAATAACAATGACAAAGTTTGAAATGTTGGAGAATTACCAAAATGTGACCCAGAGACACAAAGTGAGCACATGCTATGGGAAAAATGGCACAGATAGACTTGATCAACACAGGGTTGCCACAAACCTTCAATTTGTAAAAAAAGCATTATCTGCAAAGTGCAATAAAGCAAAGTGCAATAAAATGATGGATTCCTGCATTCCCTGCTACTGAAGTGGCGGGTACTGAAAGGCTACATAAGCGTGTTCCTCATCCATGAGTTCAGGGACCCAGAAGGAAGTCCATGTCATCTCACTCCTATCTGGTGGTACCTCCTGCTAGGACTCAGTCCCCAAGGATAAGGCAGCTTTGGTTTACCATTCCAACTTCAGGAAGCTTTGTTGTAGGGATTGCAGAATCTAGCTTTCAGCTCCCCAAGTCCTCTATACTGTTTCTTCCAGAAGGCTCAGAAGTTCTTACACCAATGGAATCTCTGATGCCTCCTCAGATATTCTAGAGTTCCTCAGTGGGGTAATTTTAGCTCAGACTTCTCTTGTGACTCTATATTTAATAGAGGCTATTCATTTTTTTTTCTCAGACTTCACAAATTTCCACCATCTCTTCCCTGTTCATTATTTAAGTAACATGGAAGCTGCCCTCTGGAAAGTGCTGGACTAGTGGCAGGTTGGAGATCCCCAGAGCTGTACCCTCTTGCCCCTAGCCAATTCCTGCCGCAGTCTGCCCACCAGGGACAGTGCCCCCTCAAGGCCACATTTTCCAGCCCAGGAAGCACCAAACGAATGCCTCACACCAAGATGGCAGGCTCCCCACTACAGGTGCCAGACTCCCCTCCTTTGTCTCATGATAGAGCTCAGAGCTGCTGCAGCCACAGTGCAGAGTCTGGCACCTGAGGGGGAGAGGGGGGGCTCTCGGCAGCAAGCCTACCTGTCAAGTGCTTCTGGGATTAGGAGTGCCCATTGCCAACTCTCCCCTCTGGAAGAACTTGATGGGTGGGCATCCTGCCAAGAGGCAGAGCTCAAAGCCCTTCTGTGCATGTGCTTCTCAGACCCCCAACTGGCTACTTAGTCATTTGGCCAAATACCAACTTTTCCAGCAGTGTTTTTGAGCCCTGCCCATCTTTAGTTTGGCTGGATTGAGCAGACTCACTATCAAATACTATCAATTTTCCTTCATATGTATGAGGCAGACCCTGAAGCAGTTTGTTGGGTTGGGTCCATGCCTTTCTTCCACCCTAACTGCCCCCTCGCTTTCCCCACCGACGATTTTGGTGATACAAGGCTGGTTTTGTTCTTTTGAAACAAAACCCCTGTTCTGGGTGGATGTTCCAAGTCAGAAAGCCTGGTTGTGTTTATCCCAGGCCATTGGCGGGGCATGCACATGCTTTTTGTATTTGGTAAGTGACAGTATTTGCAAAAGCTGATTGCCACAGCAGGCGGAACAGAGACAAGACTAGCAAAAACATGTGTCGGTAACATATGCTGTAGCCTTTTCTTCTTTGCTTGGAGGACTGACACTTCCTACAGGAAGAAGTAATTATTTTGCATGTGCATAGATTACACCGGAATGAAAAAGAGAAGGGAAGGGCTGCTGCTTTATACATGAAAGAAGAAATACCTCCCTCTCTCTCCTTTTCTCCCTCTCTCTCACGTATGCATTTGCACACGCACATATACACTCCTCATTCTCATACACATGCACACAGGCTAACCTGCTTTTAGACATTGCTTCTTTTTTAAAAAAAATAGAAGTCTTAAAAATTCAGACCTATTATTAGCAGAGATGCCCTCCAGGAGAGAATAACAGCATCACCTCAGGAGTTAAACAGGCCCATGCTCAAGTCCTGTCTCCCTTCTTACGGGCTGTGTGACCCATAGAAAGTTATTAAACTGCTAAACTTTTCTGCCACACTTAGATAAAAGGCTCAACTTTCTGGTTTGTTGCAAGGACTAAACTACAAAATGCATGTGGAAAGCAACTTGCATAGGTTCTGGGGTCGTGTTCTCCTTCCCTGGTCAGCTTGCCAGGAGGAAAAGCGATTGTGAACAGCCGTGATGCTTCTTCCCATTACTTCCATCTTCGCTGATGAGTGGAAGCCTTGGTGACTCTGGGCAATCCCAGCTAGTTCTGGAACTACTTAGAACCTCAGAACTTACTTCATGTATTTTCCTGCAGCCACAAAGAACAAGTCTGAAAGGGGATCTTGGGGCAGCAGAGCCAAAGGGAATTCAGATTCCTGCACTTGAGGGCGTTTTTGCCTCTGTCATTCAATGGAGCTTCAAAAGAACTGGGTGACGCACATTGGGATGGAGCCAGGCCCTCTGGTGTCTCTCTGCAAGCTCAGAAGTCCTAGCAACGCACAGCCGTCATTTGATTCATTATTCCATCTCCACCAACCCTCCTTCCCACCCTAAAGCTGGAATTATTCTGCACTGTATGCATTGGCATGAGCTTCCCCGGCTGCTTTCCATATTCCTCAGCGCAAAATATCTTGCGAACTTCTCCCATATACCTGTTTTTTTTGTATTTAGCACCAAGATTTCTTTAAAATAACAACAACAAAAAATTGATCCATCTCTCTTGACTTAGATTCACAAGATGGTAAGTGTTGGATACATGTTGAATGAATGAATGATTATAGCTTACATTTATTGAGCACATACTTTGTGCTTGGGACTGTGCCAAGCACACATGTACATACTTCACAACAATCTTGATGAGATACCCTCAACCTTATTTTACAAGTGAAAGTTAGAAGTGTTAAATTACTCACCTAATGCTATGAAGCAGGAAAATGGAAAAGTTGACCACAACTTAGCACATCTTTGGAACCCAATATTTAACCTCTGCCTATACTGAGTGAACTAATGAATGGGTGAATGAGCATTACAGCTTGAGAGAACTTTCTCAACATCCCCATATCTGGCACCTTTGAGCCTTGCTATTTCTTCCCTACATTTCCAGCCCTGCTCCTCTTCTGATAGATTTTTTTTTTTTATCTTTGTTTCTGTGACTTGGTATCTACTACATTCTCCTGTTCTTACAGCTGGAACCCCATCTTCTTCCCCTGTGCCCAGTCCCTCCAAGTCCCCAGCACTGGACTCCAAGTTGCCCTTTCAGGAAGCTACCCCTGAGGAGTGGAAACATGTCCCTAAATCTAAAACCAGGAATTGGGATCTTTCTGCCAATTTCCACAATGCCAACATCCTACCTCCCTGCTTATCTCACCTGCTCCTAAATTCTCATCACCTGCGGGAACACCATTGTTATCACACCTTCTGCTCCCTAGTGCCCATCATTGTTCTTGCACGCTCCAGATACATCCTTCCCCCCTGGCCTGGACTTCCTTCCTGCCCTTTCACTCAGCCTCACCCAGCTGCCCCACCCCAGTGGGCATACCCAGTCGCAGGTGCCAGCTCCTTCTGATGTGCCCACACCCCTGCAGCTAACCAGGATAGGCCCAGGGTGTCTTCTGATAACAGAACACATCTAGCCCAGCCCCCATTTGGGCTATTTGAGGTTTTCGTCAAGGTCGCAGACTACACACACACCAGAGCTAAGACTCAGGGCCAGACTCTGTCTGGTTCAGTGTCTTTCACACCATTCTGCCTCTTTTTTTCCTTTCTGTCTCTATTTTCCTCTTGCTTTCTTTTTCTCCTTCACCCACACCTTTTTAATTTAAGTTTTAACATCTGTTCTCTCTTAGTCCATTATTTCTGTGACATTTTATATTATGTTGAATTTCCATTTCCATTTAAGACCCATCCATTTTCTTTCTTAAAAAACACATTTTGAATCTGCTTTAAAAGATTTTTATGTAACTTTTTAGAAAAATATTCAGTTTTATTCTTTCTTTCTAACACCTTTCTTGACTTATCTTTCCTGCCTCTTTAGCAGCAGAAATTATTTTCTGCCTCCATGTAGTTTTGCTCCTTCTATTATCTGTGCCACCATAGCATCAAGCCTCTAATCTAACATTCTATTTTAGCTTATTATTTGTGAAACTAGTACTTTTAAAATGCAAATGAGGAGACTGGTGGTTTTAGCTTAATTCCTGATTTTATCGTGGAGGAAAAGCCTTTTTTTTTTCTGATACTTTTACTGACTCTGCTGAAAAAATGATCATAGAAAGGGAGAAGATAGGAGAAGGGAAAGCGCTGAGTATAAAAGTGCCTCGCACTCAGCATTTCTGCAATATGTGTTGAATATTTACTTGTAGAGTCACCTGCAGAGAGCACTGCATTGAGAGTCAGACTTCTAGTCTTGGGCCTCCTACCTCTGACACCACACACATAGTTCTAGCTTAAGAAGTAACCAACAAATAGTCGGGGTATTGGGCACAAAGACCCAGGTCACTTGAGAGGAAACAATGAAAACGACAATAGCTAATATTTAAGGAGCACTTACGCTGTACTAGGTATTGGGTCAAGCATGTTGTTGAGCTCATTCCTCTCTCATCTCTCATGGGGGCTGTCTTTTCATTATCTTCACTTAACAGATGAAGAAATTGAAGCTTAGAGGTTATTTGTCCAAGCTTGCATACCTAGTAAATGGCAGAGCTAGAATTCAAGTGCAGGAAGCCTAACTCTGGAGCCAATGTCTCTAATTATATAGGAGTATTTTTGGAAGACTCAATCTTAAAAACAGTTTGCCTACTGTTAACTGAATTAAGATGACTCCAAATAGCTGAAATCCTGAAGCATCCAACCTTTGTATTGTCAGATAATAGAGACTGATCACATTTTCTCTGAACTCAGCCAATTCTGGTATTTTCAGATCTAACTTTTTAAAGTGGTAATATTGTAATTATAATCCTAAAAAATGGGTTTTTTTTTGTTTTTTTTTTTAGATTGCATAGGGTCAGGGTTTCTAAACCTGAGCACTTTTGACATTTGGGGCTGGAGAAGTCTTTATTGAAGGGCTGGGCTGTTCAACACAGAGCGTTTCACAGCATCCCTGGCCTCGTCAGGAACATCCCATCCCTTGGTCTCCTTTCCTTTTTCCCAGAGTCATGAGGTCAAGACAGTCAAAAATGTCTTCAGACATTGACAAATACCCGCTAGGAGGTAAGATCACCCCCCAGTTGAGAACCATTGTCTTAGACATGGCCTGAACCATAAGCACCTGACTCATAAATAGTCTATATGGGACCATGTTTTACATTTTACACACTTAGCCCTGGAGCTACACCAAAATGTTATTGCCGATTCAGGAATTCCACTTTGTTTACCAGAAAGATTTGAAATCAATATGTTCAAGAGATGTCTGCATACCCATGTTTATTGCAACATTCTTCACAATAACCAAGTTAGGGAATCGACCTAAGTGTTCATCAGAGGATGAATGGATAAAGAAAATGTGATATACAGTTGGCCCTCGGTGTTCATGGGTTCCGCTTCTATGGATTCAACCAACCAAAGATGAAAAATATTCAGGAAAAAAATGGATGGTTGCAGCTGTACTAAACATGTACAGACATTTCTTTCTTGTCATTATTCCCTAAACAATACAGTATAACAACTATTTACATAGCATTTATACCAGGTATTGTAAGTAATCTAGAGATGCTTTAAAGTTTATGGGAGGATATGCATAGGTTATGTGCAAATATTATGCTATTTTATATATGGGGCTCCAGCATACTGGATTTTGGTATCCTTGGGAGCCCTGGAGCCCATTTCCCATGGACACTGAGGGATGACTGTATATACACAGTGGAATACTACTTAGCCTTAAAAAGGAAGAAAGTCTTTCATTTGACAAATAGATAGAACTGGAGAACATTATGTAAGTGAAATAAATAAGCCAAACACAGAAAGACAAATACCGCATGTTCTCACTTAAATGTGGACTCTTAAAACAATTGAACTCAGAAGTGTAGAATTGAGTGGTGGTTACCAGAGACTGAGAAGTTGGGGAAATGGGGAGATGGTAATCAAAGGGTACAAAGCTTCAGGTAGGAGAAATAAGTTATATATTTTTTTAATCTATTGCACAACATAGTGAATATAGGTAATATTTGAGTTCTGTACATTTCAATACTGCTAAGAGAGTAAAATTGCAAGTGTTCTCATCATAAAAAGTGTCAAATATTTGAGGTAATGGAAAGGTTAATTAGCTTGATCTAATCATTCCACATTATATTCAAAACTCATAACATCGCTTTGTACCCCACAAATACATACAACTATAATTTGCCAATATATAATAAAAATAAATAAATATAAATTTAAAAATAAAATAAAAAATGTTATTGCCATTTAAAAAGTGCAGAGCTGTTTAAATCTATTTATCTATCTATCTAAAACTTCTGCTCAGGGAGAATCATCCAATTCTTAGACGTCTCATTCTCTCCCCACATTCTTTCTCTTTTTGTCTCTCCTAACTCTGTTCTAATTACCTAAATGAATCATTTTCTTCCTCCCTTTCTCTTCCTTGTTCACATCTCCCTTTTCACTACTATCTGAGACAAATTATAATCCTAGCCATTTCAGATAAGGAATAACTGTTCTGCTATTGATAACTCTCTTTCCAGGGAAAGGCAAGGCAGCTGTTTTGACATGAAATTGGGTGAGATGGAAATGTAGCATCATCAACCTTTAAACCTTTCAAAAGTATGAGCAGATGTCCCTTTCAAAATATTGGTAGAGGTTTTCTTCACAGCTTCATTTTTCATTGCAAGTCTCTACTTTTTTCAGGAACTAGCACATTCTTAACAAACCTATACATCTTAATTAAGTTTTCAACAATTCAAAATGAAGAATACTGGTAACAATAGCTAAAATTTGTTGAGCACTTCCTATATGATGAGCACTCTAAGTGCTTTACAAACATTGTCTTATTTAATTATCACATTTAATTCAGCAAACTTATTTAGAACTTACTTCATTCCAGGCATCAAGTTAGGGGTTTGCATACTTAAGTTTGTGAATATTCAGAGAACTTAAATGATTTTCCCAAAGTCAGTGAAAGTCAGAATGACTTTGACTTTGACTTGGGCTTGGACTTGAGCCCAAGTCTTCAGTATTCCACTACCTTCATTGCTCCCATCTTTTTTCTCAACTTCTATAAGTAGGATAGTATTTTTTTCTGAGTATGTTTTTTCCATTTAATTATACAGTATATTTTAACTGAATTCTAGTCAAATGGATTTTCTTTTTTTGGAAAACCTGGAAAATGTCACAATTTATGACATTCCTATACAGGAAATGCAGTATGAATTTCAAATGCCCATGCTCACCAATATAATTTATAATATAAGCTCCCTTAGAATGGGGATTTTTTTTCTACCAAGCATTCACAATTGTGAGATCAGTGCTAATTCTATTTTAAATAGTATCTACTGGTTCTTGAATCTTAAAAGGCCAAAGTGCTTAGGAATAAGCACATTTTCCCTAGCAGCTGAGTACATTTGTAAAATATCTTAAAGAATGGGATGAAGGCAAATGCAATATAGTATCTTAAAGAAAGAGATGGCAAAAATCAATATAGCCATCTTTTATTTCATCTGAGATGTAGCTCACAAAGAAAATTTGTGTAGAGCCAATCTTACGCTTTTATATTAACTTCTGTTACTAAACTTGAAGAATATTCCTATTGGAAATAAAAATTTTTTAGCCAGGTTGAAACCATTTTGTAAAGAAAGGGTCATATGGATCATCAAACACGGAGGACAGGAAGTATAGATCTGAAAATGCTTTTGTGGCATTTTCAATTCTTTTTAGATCTTAGGCAAAACTTCCCCATGTCTTTAGCTTTCTCTCTTTGGTCAACTTTGTCCTCACTGTTCTAGTCTACTTTAGGAAAATATCTACAGTGCTATGGTGTTTTGTTCAGACTAATACCCTTTCTCCTTGGCCTGGATATTTAGAATTTACTAGATCAAGGCTATAATGATATGCTTTGACAGCAGATGCTGCTAACAGATACTAAAAATCATGCGTTTCTTCCACAATTACTCAATTTTTCACAGACTCAGAAATGAGAATTCTGCCCATTGTTACAAATTGTTTCTATGAAGTCTCTACTTTGTCTGCTAAAAATTAAATACTACCATCACAAATATTTCTTTCGACCAGCATTTTCCAATTCATGTTTTCACTTGTTTCTCTTAGCAGCCCTGCAGATTAGGCATTATATCCATTGCACAGATGAAGGAATTGAGGTTCAGAACAATTAAATGACATACCTAGCAATTAAGTGGAAAAACTTGAATTTGGACCCAGGTCTGTCTGATCCTAATGCTGTTATTCTTTTCACTGTTGTGCCATTCAAGTTCTTTTTGTAAGCACGAGGAGGGTTTTTTAACCTAAAAAGCCACAGGGTCATGTTTTTCATAAACACAAAAATTCCCTTGCGTGCCTGTATAAGGTGCAGATTTCTAAACCCAGGAAATCCAGATCAATATGTTTATAAACGAACTTGAAAATTATATTCAACCTTTTGTGCACGAGTTGCATGTGTATCACTCAGAAAATATCATTCATCAGATTCTCAAAGGGGTTCTTGACCCCCAAAAGGCAAAGATTACCAGTGATAAAAGAAAGAAATTGGAATTGCCTCTTGTCATATTCTAGTTTTTGGTCAGTTGCTGGGAAGGAGGAATGGTTAAGTCAGCTTGAAATACAGTGTGTGATTTCCCGTCCCCACTCCCATCCCTAGCCTGCCTCACCTTTACCCTACTCCTTCCTGGCTTGGGTCCTTCCTGTTCCCTACTAACCCCAGCTCCCACCACTACCTCATTCAGGGCAAGAAACTCTCCCTGTGGACAGAATGCTTTCTACTGCAAATAATGCAGAATTGTGCATCCCCTTGTCTGCATTAACTGCAGAACTGAGCTCTTAGTGACCCAAATTGTCTAACATCTTACTATAAACAGGATACAATTTATGTGAAAGAACACAGTTACCGTATTTCACTGTCGTCTGCAGTCTGCAGAGAACAAAACACAATGGTAACCTGACCCTTGGGCAAAATGCTAATGGCTACATAATTGACTTAGCAGATAATTATAAAACACAGTTCCATATTGAAACACAAAAGATGTAATTATTGCACTTTATAAACTAATTAATGAATACTAATTCAATTCAATAATTAATAATTCATTATTTAACCTCTAATTAAATCATCATCCTTCCTTTCCCTGCAAACTTTGCTGGTGGCTTAATTGCTCTGGGCCAAATATACAAGAGACCTCTCCTTCTCTGTTAATTAAACAGTGAAGAGATTTCAAATCATTGTAACAGGGAGAATTAGGGAATTTAGATTGAAGAATCTTCCATTTGAGAGCAATAAGAGCATTTTTTGGCCTCAACTCCCACCCAAAGCTTTAGTCAATTAAAATGGGCGGGGTAACTCAGACCAAGAACGTGATAAGATGGTTGGCTATTCGAAGGGTGTTCAGGTATAAATCAAGCCTTAGGAGATGGGCAGGAGCCCATCAGACTAGACGCAAAGTTAAAGTCCCCTTAGGCCATTGTGTGCTGGAAACAGTGCTGGTTGTTAAACATTTACCAGCACACCACTGCCTCTAGAGCAGCAGAAGTGACTCATGGTGGAGTCCTAGGTTGTCTGGTTACATGTGCCAAAATGCTAGAGCCAGGATTGGGGGTGATCTGCAGACTGTAGATCTGCAGACTGCTCTATCCCTGGGGACCTGGGAATGGAATTGATGTGTAGTGAGTCTGTGCTCCATGACAAGCCCTGTGGCAGCTCTTTGTATAGCTCATCTCAGTGAATCCTCAGACAGCTCTGTGATAGATACTGTTGTTATTCCTAGTGATATTTTGATTTTTAAAAAAAAGTACATCATTTCCTCACAATTATTGTCCATTACTTTTAAACTTATTTGTAACCCATTTGTGGGTAGCTTACTCTTAACTTTTTAAAAATTTAGTAAATTCTTAGCATTTCAATAAACAGATTTTTTCTACTTGTAAAGTATATGTGTGTATACATTATGTATACATATTCTGAATAAAATTTATGCCTTATATTGAAGGCAGAGTGGCATCGTTACAGCACACGTGGTGTCTTTGTAGGGGCCAACGAATAATGAAGCAGTCTAATGAACATTTTCCTCCCAGAAACCGTTTCTCTCCCTGGGCGGAAGGTGCTGGTGGTGACGGGAGGCGGGGGTGAGTGGAGGTTATGGCGGGATGGACCCATCCCTTAGCTACACAGCATCACGTACTAGGAGATGCTACATCTACTGCCTTCCTGCTCTCTCCTCTCTCCTGGCTGTTTTCTAAAATATCTCATTTTTCTTAACATAAGTTTTCTCATCTGTAAAACTGTGATTATAGTTAGACCCACCTCATACTTAAACCTTATACGAATTAAATGAGTTAACGTTTACGCCATGGCCCGGCACATACCGAGAGCTCTGTAAGGAATGCTACCTACCAGCGGTAGAGAAAGAATTCAGCGTAAGCAAAAACGAGGAGCTGGCAAGGGTGGGGTTCGTCCAGGAAGTTGTCAGTATGGTCCCCAAATGTCACAGGTGCATAGGAAATGTGATGAGTGGCCAGATGGCTGGCTCACCGTATGGGTGCAGCCAGTTGGTCCCTCCCTCCTCGCTCTGTGGCATTCGGAGTCTTCCTGTGTGGAGCTAGTGCACTCTTACCCTGCACCCCTGTGTCACCGTGTGCGAGGAGCTCAGTTACTGACACAGCTCTCACAGACCTCAGATATGACGATCCCCGTGGGACCCCCATTAGATAGCAATGTATCTAAAACACATGTGATCACTTGACTCCTCTACTCCCCAGAGCTCCCCATAACTCCACAGAGCTCCCCATAACTTTCAGAATGAATTTCAAATGTACTAGAACAATCTAAATGGATCTTCACATCTGGCCCCCTCTCCACTCTCAAGTCACTTCCCACCTGTCCCTTCCCTCCAGCATTCAGAACCAGCACCTGCCTCCATCCTGGCCCTGGTGCTGTATGCCTCTGCATGCACTGTTCTTGAGGTCTAAAATGTGCTCTCCAGAGTTAGCTAGTTAAACATTCTAATATGGTGAACTTTCTACTCCATCCAAGTTCACCTCCAATATCACCTTCTTTGTGATGCCAGTTCAAGAACCTTCAAGTTTAATGCAGACCCATTTTCCATGCTCCCAAACCCCCTGTGTGAAACTATCGCATGGGGCTTGTCACACCATTACATAATTGCTTGTTTCACCCCACTCCCCCATCACACACACACACACACCCATAACCCAGCATCAGGGTTAAAGGTCATATGGCCTGGGTTCAAATTCTGGTTCTGCATAGAATCGCATTTCTGTGTTGGTAAAATGGAGCTCATAAGCATAACCACTTCTAGGGTTGTCATGAGGGCTAAATGCACTAATCTATATGGTGTCTCAAAAACTATCTGACATTTCATAAGTCCTCAGTAAACTTGACTATGAGTATTTTTCCTTGTGATGAGGCACCATTCAACATTATAGGATCAGCACTGTGGGGTGAGTATAGCACAGCCCTGCAGAGACTAAGCATCACGGCAGGGACTCTGCAGTCAGATGGGTTCAGGCTGCAGCTGTGGCACCTCTAAAAATTGTTTAATAAGAGTTCTCATCTCACATGGTTTTTGTGAATAGTAATAATGCAATTCGCCTAGGTGAGTACTTTAGAATATTAGGTATCATGATTAATCAGCACCTATTGACAGTTGGACATGAGTGATGAGTATGCCAAAGTGGACACACAGCTCCGTGCCACTCACTGCCTGGGAAGTGGAAGGCTACCGTCCCCTGACGAGGCATCCACCCATGGGCTCTACTATGACTGCAATGCTCAGCCGTGCAGACCATGCTGGTTTGGACCCTTTGCCTCCCAAGCAGCTTTGGTGACAAGGATCTGGCTCCTGCCGCAGTTGCACCTCAAGCCCCGAGCCTAAATCACAGGGAGTGATAAATGGCTGGGAAGTGGGAGGAAGAGTGACGGAGGGTGTGTGTAGTCTGGCTTGAGAAGTTCACCCAAACTTTCAAGTAGCCTCCACAATAAATCCAGGACTGTCGCTTGGTGATTAGTTAGAGGAAACAGAAACTGCAGGACAAAGCCAGGAAATGGCCTTAGAGACTAAACACCGTGTATTTTATTTTAGGGCTTTTTCTCACTTAGAAGTGCTGCCAGGTTGTTGAAAGAGAATGAGCGTTATCAGGGAAGGATTTGGAGGATCTACCAGGCTTTTGACAACATGTGGTAAAAGATTTACAAAGCCCGGAATCAAAGGAGGAGGACGGACAGGAGGATGTGTACTCGAGAGGTGCTGCAGGTGGGCCCGAGATTGACATAACTTTTTATTGCCCTTTGGGGCACTTTCTAGTAAGCGCGATGGACGCTGTGAGGGGGGCGGAAGCCCGAGCGGAATGGCACGTTTCTGTGAAAGACGGAAGAGTGCGGGAAGGGTGGGGAGCCATCTGGCTCCTTTGGAGCCCACGGGAGTTAACCAGGGAAGGGCGGGTGAGGAGTAGGCAGGACAAATGGACTTGGGCACAGTCCTGCCCCCATTTTCAGAAAAATGGAAATCAAGGAGATGTGTTTGAGCAAAAAAAATAAGCCTCAACAATGTAAAACCCTTTACAGGAAATGGGCAGGAAGGAAGGTTAAAAGTATTGAGCCCCTCTTACGCTGCTGAGCGTGGGCTGGGCCATGGATGCTCACCCGTTACCATCTTTGCCGTAACTGAGGAGACACGCGAGGCTCAGGCTGTTTACATTGACCTTATTGTGTGGCAAGCGGGGGAAACGAAGACTGTACCCCCAGGTCTGTCTGAGTCCCAAGCATTCTGTTTACTGTGGAGGGGACGGGCAGGTAGAGTTTAATAGCAGCTGTCAGGAATCTGCTCTCTGCTTCCCTAAGCAACTGCCTTGGTATGAGAGTCCCCGAAGTGTAGGCCCAAGAATCTCCTGCACGGTTTCCCTGCACCCCAGGTATGGTTCTGGCTCACTAAACATGACATTGTTCACATTCAGTCATCTGCGGCCAATCCACGGCAGTCTCCTCTATTATTATATCACTGGATTGCCCTAAGGCCTGTATATTTTTTTATTGACATATACAACATCATGTACAACAGGATGTTTTGAAGTATACATATATTGTGGAGTGGTTAAATCCAGCCAATCAACAAATGCATTACCTCACACAGGTATCACGTCTGTGGCAAGAGCACATAACATCCACTCTCTTTACATTGTCCAAGAAATACCATATATCATCATTAATTGTAATCACCTTGCTGTGACTCTCTTGAAATTCATTCCTCCTATCTAACAACAATTATATATCCCTTGACCGGTGCCTCCCCATTCCCCCTTCCTTCAACCACTCAGCCTCCAGAACCATCATTCTACTCTCTACTTCTGTGAGGTCCACTGTTTTTCAAGATTCCACACATCGATGAGATCATGCAGTATTTGTCTTTCTGTACCTGGTTTATTTCACTTAACAAAGTGTCCTCCAGGTTCCATGTTGTCACAAATGGCGGGATTTCATTCCCTTTTATGGCTGGAGAGTATTTCATGGTGCATATATACCACATTTTCTTTATCTGTTTATCTGTTGATGGACACTTAGGTTGATTTTGTATCTTGGCTGTTGTGAATAGTGGTGAAATAAACATGGGAGTTCAGATAGCTCTTTGACGTACTGATTTCATTGCCGTTGGATATATATATACCCAATAGTGGGATTGCTGGATCATATGGTGATTCTACTTTTAATTTTTGAGGAACCTCCATACTGTTTTCCATAATGGCTGTATTAATTTACATTTCTACTCATAGTGCACAAGGGTTTCTTTTCTCCATGTTATCTTTTGTCTTTTTGATAATAGCCATTCATTCTAACTAGGATGAGATGATATCTCATTCGGTTTTGATTTGCATTTCTTTGATGATTAGTGATATTGAACATTTTTTCATGTACCTATTGACCATTTGTATATCTTCTATTGAACATAGTGTATTCAGGTCTTTTGCTCATTTTTAAATTGTGCTATTTATTTTTTGCTATATAGTTGTTTGAATCACTTCTATATTTTGAATATTAACCTCTTGTCAGATGTACAGTTTGCAAATATTTTATCCCATTCTGTGGATTGTCTCTTCACTCTGCTGTTTCTTTTGCTGTGCAAGCTTTTTAGTTGATGTAATCCCATTAGCCTATTTTTACTTTCGTTGCCTGTGCTTTTGGGATCTTATCCAAAAAATTATTGCCCAGACGAATGTCTTAGAGCTTTTCTCCTATGTTTTCTTCTAGTAGTTTCATAGTTTTAGATCTTACATTTAAGTTTTTAATCCATTTTCAGTTGGTTTTTATAAATGTCAGATATAAGGTTCTAATTTTATTATTTTGCCTGTGGATATACAGTTTTACCAACATCATTTATTGAAGAGACTGTCCTTTCCCTATTGTGTGTTCTTGAAGGCCTGTTTATTTTTAATGATGCCATTAACTGAGGCATGCAAAGGAATAATTCTGCGGCCATTTATTTCCTCTCTTAAAGAGAATTGCCATGATTCCAGGTAAAATGAGATAAAATAATAGCTAATAGTAGCTCCAATTTATGGAGTGCTTACTATGTTCTAGGCACTTTGAGAAGCATTTTATGATCATTGTCTTATTTAATTGCAGATGGGTGGCATGCAGACAAATCTGGTGTGTAGATTGGACCTGTGTTTTCATAATAGAAATTTTAATGTCTTTAGATGGGGCCTGTGCTCTCCAGTTTTCTATAATCAACACCACTCCCTATGTTTTACTGCCTTAATACATTCGCTGCCAGGCCTCTGTAGGAAGTTGCATTGTTAACTCCTGCCTTAAAACAGCCTGATGAAATAGATCATAAATAATCTCCATTTGATTGCTGAGGCAAAGAAAGAATATGCAACTTGACCAATGGCATACAGCTAGGAAGATAGGATTTGAAAACAAGTTCTTCTCACTAGAGAAAAAACTCTTAATTGACACATTATATTCCCTCGCTATTCTGGTGAGGTTTCCAAAGGATGGTATAGTGTCTTTCACTAGGAAGAGAAGTTGTCCTGCATAATTCCTTAATAGTTGTGGTGCCTCTTCTACTTCTTTTCTATCTCCCCACTTCTCTGTTCACTGAGCGGCTGTCTATAAAAACCGTTGGCACGCGGATGTTGTCACTCCAATCTCCACCTTTCTTATGGACATCATTTGCATTTTTCCTTACTATCCAAAGATTATAATCTCACCTGGGATTAGAATTTCAGATCATTAGGTCATTCTAGGTCATTAGGAAATGCAGGAGAAGAGTGCTATAACAGATTTTTAAGAATAGGAATTAGTGGCATTCATCTTTATAGCTCTTCTCCTAGCACAGAAACAGCTGGTACATGGTAACCAATCAATAACTACGGGCTATTATTATTGTTATGGTCATAGCTATTATCATCATTATTATTATTTTTACTATTATTATTATTTGAGACAGGGTCTTGCTCTGTTGCCCAGGCTGGAGTGCAGTGGTGTGATCACAGCTCACTGCAACCTTGAACTCTTGGGCTCAAGTGATCCTCTTGCTTCAGTCCACTAAATAACTGGGACTACAGGGGCACACAACCATGCCCAGCTAATTTTTCTTATTTTTTGGAGAGACAGAGTTTCACTATGTTTCCCAAGTTGATCTTGAACTCCTGGCCTCAAGCAGTCCTCCCATCTTGGCTTCCCGAAGTACTGGGATTACAGGTGTGAGCCACCACACTCAGCCAGCTAATATTATTATTATTATTATTACTACTACCAAGAAGCAGATAATAATGTTCACCTGAATATCTATATCCACCATCTGAAGGGTAATATTTACCTTTTATTTTATGGTTGTATCTTTCTTGATTAATTTGTAGATTAAATATTACTTATCCAGGTTGGTCAATATTCTTGTTTTTTATATTGAATATAGAATACTAGCTTCAATTTATTCATTTATCCATTCACCATTCATTTATTCAACAAATATTTATCAAGTGACCTAGTGTTTGGAGCTTGGATGCAGAGTGATTATAATACTTGCCTTAAGGTTAATACATTCTAGTGCAGTGTTTTCAAACAGCAGGACACAATTCATTAGTGAGACATAAAATTAATTTAGTGAGTCGTGACAAACATTAAAGAAAATACAACAGAATAGAGTAGAATAGAAAATACCAAAACAAACTTCGGGTAAGTATTATTTCACAGACATTTGTTTCCATAATATCTATGAAAGTGTTGTGAATATCCCGGTTGTATTGTAAAATATTCCTTCAATAGGCTGAGATCAAAAGGCATTAAATGCCACTGGCTTGGTGGTCTAAGGAAGAGGGTACAAAGGACAGATGCTTGAACAAGAAGATGACCAGATGGCTGAATTACAAGGGTTTTCTTTGCCCCTCAGGTGTTTTCAGTAAGTCAACAGATGTCCACAGACTGAGAAACACTTGAAAATGCTATTCTAAAACTCTCTGGGCTCAGATGCTTCGTGCTTTGGTACTAGTCCTCTTCTTTGGCCTTAAAACCTTTTCCCTCCCCTATTTGTACTGATTAAAATCAGTGACTTGCTCTTTCTTAGAGCTGGATACACACATACAAGTGCACACACATGTATAAACATACATGTATTTTCACTATTTCTAAATTCGTAAACTTCAAGTCTTTCCTTATCAGAGAATCCACTAATTCTAATCACACAATCACATTCCCAATGCCACAGATAGCTGACATATTTACAGGGTTGAGTGGGAACAACTGAATGTACAAAGGCTGTCAAGCTTGGCAGCTTTGTCAAAAATTCTGTAGTAACCTACTTGCTGAAGGCCAAAGCTGGGAAAACCGATTCCTGTGCCAAATGTGGGTTCCAATAGAGTTCACATTCCTATTCCAGTCCCCTTGCTTGTGTGCGTGTGTGTTTGTGAATGTGAGTTCATCCATTGTTTATTTTTTCTAAGCCTTTTGTGAGGTCTCTTGCAAATCGCTTTCAAGGTTTGGGCTTGGAATTTTCTGCCGCACATTCTCAAGATTTTCAACCAAATCCAGACAGCACAGTCCTGTTTTGTTTAGATTTGTTTTCCTTTAAGTAGTCCTCCAACTAGGCTTTGAAGCAAGCACCCTAGGATGATAAATGAGGGAAACTCACACCTCTTTGAAGGGATATGATTCCACTCTGTCTGCCTGGAGCCTAAGCAAAGCAGCTCTAAATTGATTTACAGAGACAACTGGGAAAATGGGAAAGTGTTTCCATGGAAATGTGGCTAATTAAAGGCTAGATTAACCAGCTCTGTCTTCTTTTCCCTCTTTCTTATGCCTGAGCATCATGTTCCTTTACAGTGCAGAAGTTCCCTGTTCTAGGATGTCCACAAGGCCTTAACTTACGGGAAAATATATTCTTAAATAGAGTGGTAGACAGTCCTTAAAGATCTCACTTTTGGAACCATTTGCCTTGCTCCAGTGGGGGGCAGGAGGAACAATTGTTTTCCTTTCCAGTTTGTTTTTGAGGAACAGCTGTTTCTCTGGGCATTTGGCTAACTCTTCCCTAATTCTGAACAAAATCACTGGGAGCCAAGAGCTGGGTAAATGAAAAAGTAGGTACCTTAAGGCTAAACAGATTGTGCTTTTTCTCCCACATATGAGTGCTCTTTTAAAGCAAGCTTGGAGAAAAGGTACTTTCACATGTCTTGGGATTGGTGGTGGTAAGTGGAAGCCTTTCTGAATGCAAATGAAATAAACCAAACCTTTTGGTTTCCAGACCAAGTGAGATCTAAGGTCACAAATGAGTGACAGCTACAAAGATTGTACAATTTCCAAAAGCAATAATTGCTACCCAGGTAATTATTAACAGTAACTGAGGCTGCTAATTGTCTCCCTTTTCTCTATTACCTCCTGCTCACTTCACTATGGAGCTCTTTTTGTGTTTCCATGGAAATACAGAGTGGTTTACATGAAGTATTCTTTAGAAGTAAGCATAGGAAACCCATCCTTTATGTATTGATCTTATCAACTATATTCTGTTATTTTGATATGAAGTCAAATGGATCATTTCAAACCTTTGGACTATATATTTTATTTCCATGTCCTCACTCAAATCAATTGTGAAAAATATACAGTGGATGTGATTTCAGACTCGGTCTGTTGTAGCTTTTATAACTGAGTGGACCAATTTTTCACACTGCTCAGTATCTAAATAGCAATAGAAGACATGCAGTATCATTTTGTTTTCTCTTATGTTAGTAATTGAAGCATTTATTCCCATTTAAATTGAATCTAATTCTCTTTCCATATTATTTCTGCTACTGGCTCCAGATCTCTACCCTCTCCATGGCCGTGCCTCTTGCTGCTCATCTTCTTGAATCAGATAAGTTAATGCAGATGAACATGCCTAGAATAATGCCTGGAACATAGCAGATATTTCAATGCATGTTTATTTTTTTTTAAACCCCCTTCAGATCTATAATGTGATTGTCTTTATTAGTGCATGGATGGTTGTCCAAGGGAACATTTGCCATTCAAGACAGGATAATAGCAAGGGACTGGGTTGGTTGATTTGACTGTTTTTGTTTTCAGTAGCAGTCAAATCACATTCTTTGCCATGAAGTTCTTGCATGAAGGACCCAGCATGGATTGGTGAGAGAGAAGCAGCGGAGATCTTCTCTTTAGTGATATAACTTAGTCGTCATGATTCCTTTGTGTGTGAGACAGTGAGCACATGGATTAGGAACCACACTACATGGACTTCAGCAATAGGAATCGTGAGAGGGAGGGCTTGCAGTCCTTGAGCACATGGCCTCTGACCCCAGGTTGACTTGGCTTCAATCCTGCCTCTACCACTTACAGGATGTGAAACCCTGGGCAAGTTGCCTAAACCTTCTGTGCCTCAGTTCCCTCATCTATAAACTGTGGCTAGTAACATATTTCCCCCCAAGGATTCTTATACAGGTTAAATAAGTTAGGATCTATAAATTCAAACACCGGTTACATGACAAGGATTGTGTTAAATTTTTGGTATTTTTAGCACTCAAAAATGATCTTTGTGATATACAGTGGAAGGAGATTTGATGAGTGATCTAAAGAAGAAAACAGTGTAAGAAAATACAAAGATGTACTTTCTTTTAGAGGGAGAGAGGAAATTTTAGAAAGACCCAAGCAGTAGTTAGAGTATTGAGTGATATTGACCAGAAAAGATACCTTAAGTGTAGTAACAATGTAAGAAGGGAAAATGTATCAGGTTTAGATAGTAGATATAAAATAAATTAAATGAGGGTTTTAGGGGAGACATTGAGAGAGACAGGTAAGGTGAGAGTGTAGACAGTTACTATTCTGGGGGTCATTAGAATGAGATGAGTCCAGACCACAGTTGGAGTTCAACCAACCAAGGCAGAGCCTACAGAGACAGATGAGCTGGGCACAGGCTGCTCCGCCCCAGCCCTTGAAAGACACCATAGGTGATGCTGGCACCAGGGAACCAGCAGCTCCTCAGGCTAATAATAATATAGTGGAAATACTAGATGTAAAGTAAGTAAATGGCTATTAGGAGTAGCCCAATGTATGGGGGAGATCTGTGCTGTAGTTAGGAAGGGAGTTGGAAAATAGACAAAGGAATACAGCACAAGGAAAATAGGCAGAGTTGTCCATACAGGAGATTATACTGAAACGTGTGCAACGTGTGAAACTTCTTTCTTACTACTGTATGATTCTGTGTGAACCTGTGTTACCCCGTCTCTTTTACCTAATGGCCTTTGCCCCAAGGAAAACACTCCAGGGTAAGAAAATCTGGAACTCATTCTCCTAGTGGTGTGTCTTTTGTGGATCTGTTTGGATTACTAGCGATTAGAATAACTGCCTTAGATTATACACATATATGTGTGTGTGCATACATATGCATATGTAGATGTATAAAAAATATATATATAAAGCTTTCCCACAATTCTTCATAAAAACCTTAATATATAAAGAAGGAAACAATTAGCACAAGTCACTAAAGACTTTTGTTTAAGAGCAAATGGATTGAACAACACTGACATCCACCTACCCACACGTAAATTCCAGTTTATGTAACACTTTAAAACATGAAAATTTTTGTTATTTTTATAATCATAGTTACTTATTTTCATGTGAAGATGCTTATTTTTCAGTCTACCAGTCTTGTATTTGGATAAGTATACATATATAAATGAATATGTATATGTGTATTTATATATTATGTCTAGACATACAATATGTGATCTCAAAAGTCTATGAGTGTACATGATGGGTAAGCTTCTGCTTTGTAATTCTCCAAGAGGATAAATAAAAAATAAAGACTAGTGGGAAAGAGCCATGTGGGAAGTGCTCTTTCATATATTTTTATTTAAATGATGCCGAATTTAATGATGTCTTTGATTTCAATGTTTTCATTTAACTTTCCTAAATTTTAAGGAGTAAGGGTAAAAGTCTTGGTGCCTCTACTTTGCAATGTAGGGGAAAGAGCCTGAGCTTTGAAGGCCAAAGGATTTAAATTTCTCTTTCTAGCTGTATGAACTTTAGCACATCACTCACTTTCTAAGATGTGAGTGTTTTAAAATGTATAAAATGATAACAATAATATGTACCTCAATCAGAAAGTGGTAAGGACTGATTGAGTTTCCATAGTAAAGTGTAGTGGGCTCTCAAAACTCTGTTATGATTATTGTTACTGTTATCAGACATTTGCTTTTTATGTTTATAATTTTTAAACTATAAAAGTAATACATATTTAAAGTAGTGAAATATAGACAAATAAGCATGAAGAAGAAGGAGAAAATGGAGGAAGAGGAGGAGTAGATAAAGGGGGAGAAGGAAGAGGAGAAGGAGAAGGAAAATGAGGAGAAGCAGCAGTAGCAGCATAGGAGGAGAAAGATCCCCTGCAATCTCCCCCTAGAGATGATCACTAACGTTTTATTGTATAGATTATTCTTGCAGCAGTTCCTCTACACATGCATGCAAAAGCACACACATACACTCTCAATAGTTACACAGATAGATAGGTGGATATGGATAGAGATAGATAGTTTGATAAAGTTGCAACCCCCCCAAACATGCTTTTTAATATCCTTGTTATTTACACTGAGTAATATATTATAAAGATCTTTTAAGGAGAAAAGATAAAGTTCATTATCATTATTAATATGCATACAATGTTATAAATTTTTTTTGTCTATTTATTTATTTTGAGACAGGGCCTTGCTCTGTTGCCCATGCTAGAGTGCAGTGGCAGGATCATAGCTCACTGCAACCTCAAACTCCTGGCTGAAGCAATCCTCCCATCTCAGCCTGAGTAGCTGGGACTCCAGGTGCACACCACCACACTCAGCTAATTTTTAAAATTTTTTGTAGAGATTGGGATCTTGCTATTTTTCCCAGGCTGGTCTCAAACTCCTGGTGTCAAGTGATTCTCCCACATCGGCCTCCCACATAGCTGGGATTATAGGCAGGAGCTACTATGCCCAACCTTTTTATAAATGTTTAGATTTATTTATTTTTATCCAGCATTTATGCCTTTTAAAATCAAAACCTATGTTATCTTTTAATTAAAATAATGTTTGATTCCTTATGTGCATATTCATATACTTTATATTCATTATAAAAATTGCAATTGGAAGCCCTCTTTTATCTCCCCTGATTCCCAACTATTCTCCTTCTTCCTGCCTTCTGTGGTCCCATTTTCCTCCTCAGAAAGAACTGCTGTTCATAGTTGGGAACGTATCCTCTTATATCTTTTTCTAAGAGTGTGTGTGTGTGTGTGTGTGTGTGTGTGTGTAGTTGGAGGTTTTATTGCATTAACTTTCAACAAACCAGTCACTGAATTTAAGTATATTGTCTATGAGTTAGAAATATTTAGTGCTTAGGGAAAATATTGACACAGCTTTAGTTGAAGACTAAAATAAATCATACATAGTTTATAGTTTATTTATCTTGAATTATGCACAGAATTAGGTTAAATTTAGAATATCAGTCACCTCAAATCCTTTTTGGTAGTGAATGGATATGGGTGAATGGAACATAAATTATAAGCAAAATATATTCAGGAAATCACTTAGGAGTCAATGTAGAACATTTTACATGCAGTTCATTTAACCTCATGAACTTCTGCTTAAGTTTCTCTATTATACATCTACATTTATATCCTGAGTAGATGACTTTCTAATCCAAGCCCTAGAATTAAATATTGTACATATAAATCAATAAGGTATCTATTACATTTTCATGTTTTTCCTAGTATCAATGTCCCAATAAAAAGACTCTAAGTTCTTTAATAATAGAATCAAGCTAAAAAAATAACATTTTGGTCTCACAGAAATATATTTCTAAGAAAGGGAATGGATTATGTAGGTAAGATAAACAGGGATTTACTTGATATCAATTTGTACACTCCTCTCATAGTTCAAAAAGCACTGGCCTAGATTTGCCAATCTATGGTACAGATCTGAATTAGTAAAATTATCATGTATACTTTAGATGAGATCGAGCACATTCAGGGTGGTATGGCTGTATGCCATGTACACTTTAAAATTTGCTATTACACCTGTGAACATTTTCAGGCAATAACAAAAAGAAATGCTTAACACATTGACTGCCACACTAGAAAAAAATTTTTTTCCTTGGGGCCACAGTGTTTTATTACAAAAATAGAATAAAAACTTCAAAAACAAAACAATCCTTTCTAATTTAATGAAAAATTTGTTATTTTTTATTGTTTTCTGTGCCTGAGTTATATGCAACTTGAAAGATAGTTCTCAGGGCTCCCAAGGTGAAGAGACATGTGAATTACATATGCCCCCAGGCTCAAAACTAGCATGAGTTAAATACAACACACAAGGCAGTTAATGTGTTAAA
Organism: Varecia variegata; assembly: GCA_028533085.1. NCBI lineage: Eukaryota > Metazoa > Chordata > Mammalia > Primates > Lemuridae > Varecia > Varecia variegata. The sequence goes on along the minus strand of CM052443.1, from coordinate 88,744,067 downwards.
TAGCTAAAGCTATACTAGGATAGTCTCTAGGACTTATCCCTTCTCTTTCAGAAGATTCATTTAAAATGCAATCTTATGTAATGGGACGTTGAATGGGACTTTTCCTACTGCCTTGGAATTAGGGACTAGGGCCCAAAGCTGAGAATAGAAAGAAATCAAGGAGCTCACATTTTAGAAAGATCTTTAACAACTGGGCTAGATCCCATCCAGAACTATTAAGGGGTTAGCTCTGCTGTCATTAGCCACCATCCAATTCCTCTCCCCTTCAGAATCAGTATGAGGAGACAGGAAGTGGGTGGAAAAGCAGGGAATCACTACAGGTAGAAGTCCTAGGCCTTGTGGTATTTTTTACTATGTCCACCTAGCTAAGCTGGAACTATGTTTCCCAGAATTCCCGTCTCTATATAACCAAGCCTAGGATTGGCCATGAGAGACGTTTCCATGAGAACTAGAAGGCGGAAGTGAAGCAGCAGCCATGTTTTCACTCAGATGGTCAGACACTATTGCAGCTCAAGCACGTTGAACTGATTTTGTAAGCATAAGACAGCAAGCCAGCTCACAGCTCTCCTAATTCCTGCCCTATTTTCTCCTTTGGCTTAATTCTTGGATCAGATATATGTTTGGCTCCATGACAAAGGGCATCAGCTTCTATGAGACTCCCTGATTTTTGAAGTTAAGACTTGGAAATGGTAAAAGACTGATGAAGTTTTCAGTTCAAACTTGCTCTCCTCCACTTTACATCCATCTTGCCTTTCTGAGCTCCTGACCTGCTGAAATTAGGCCCCGCACCAGATGCAGAAGCAACAGCTGTATATAAACCATACGCTATAAAGAAGGGACACAAGAGAATCACCTAGGGATTGAGGGGTCTCCATGAAGAGAATAGACGAGCATCTTCCTACCCAAACTGCACCATCTTCTTTTGCTTTCTCTTATTTTTTGGTTTATTTTAAAAATGTATTATTTTTGATTGAAAAATCTTAATTGTATACCTTTATGGGGTAAAATGCAATGTTTTGATATATGTATACAATGTAGTATGATTAAATCAAGCTAATTAACATATCCATCACCACACTTATCTATCATTTTTTATGGTGAGGCATTTGAAATTTACTCTTTGTTATTTTAAAATATATAATACATAGCTGTTGACTATAATCACCCTGCTGTGCAATAGGTCTCAAAATCTATTCCTCCTGTTATTCCTATGTGAAACTTTGTTCCCTTTGATCAACACTTCCAATTCCTTCCCTCCCAACTGCCCCCCACCCCAGCCTCTGGTAATCACCATTCTACTCTCTACTTCTATGGGTTAAACTTTATTATATTCCACATATAAGTGAGATCATGCAAGACTTGTCTTTCTGTCCCTGGCTTATTTCACTTAGCATAATGTCTTCCAAATTTCACCTATGTTGTTGTAAATTGGCAGGATTTCTCCCCTTTTTAAGGCTGAATAGTATTCCATCGTGTGTGTGTGTGTGTGTGTGTGTGTGTATACACACACCACATTTTCTTTATCCATTCATCTGTTAGTGAACACTTGGGTTGTGTCCATATCTTGGCTATTGTGAATAATACTGCAATAAACATAGGAGTGTAGATATATCTTCAATATTGATTTCAGTTCCTTTGGATATATATCCAGAAGTGGGACTACTGAGTTCTTTGGTAGTTATTATCTTTTTGAGGAACATCTGTAACTGCTTTCACAATGGCCACACTAATTTACATTCCTACCAAGAATGTATAAGAGTTTCCTTTGCATCTTCTCCAACACTTGTTATCGTTCATCTTTTTGATAAAAACCATTCTAACAGGTGGGAGGTGATGTCTCATTTGGTTTTTATTTGTATTTCCCTGATGATTAGTGGTGCTAAACATTTTTTCATGTACCTATTGGCCATCGGAATGTCTTTTTTGAAAAATTTCTGTTCCAATCCTTTGTTATTTTTTAATCAGGTTATTTTGTTGCTATATATTGAGTTCCTTGCATGTTTTGAATATTAACCTCTTATCAGATGTATGGTTTTCAAATATTTTCTCCCATTCTGTGAGTTGTCTTTTCAGTTTGTTAATTGTTTCCTTAATAGTGCAAAAGATTTTTATTTTGATGCTATCCCATTTGTCAATTTTTGTTTTTGTTGCTTGGGCTTTGAGGGTCATAATCCAGAAAGTCATTGCCCAGACAAATGTCATGGAACTTTTCCTCTATCTTTTCTTCTAGTGGTTTTACAGTTTCAGGTCTTATATTTAAGTCTTTAGTCCATTTTAAGTTGATTTTTGTATATGGTATGAGATAAGGGTCTAATTTTATTCTTCTGCATGTGGATATCCAGTTTTTCCAGCACTATTTACTGAAGAAACTGTCCTTTCCCCATTGTGTTTTCTTGTTACCTTTGTTGAAAATTAGTTGACTGTAAATACATGGGTTTATCCTGTTCTGTTGGTTATTGTGCCTGTTTTTATGCCAGTATCATGCTGTTTTTATTACAATCACTTTATAATATATTTTGAAATCAGAGAATGTAATGCCTCCAGCTTTGCTCTTTTTGTTGAAGATTATTTTGGCTATTCAGGATATCTTGTGGTTCCATATGAATTTAAGGTTTGTTTTTCTATTTCTGTGAAAAATGATATTAAAATTTTGGTAGAGATTGCATTGAACCTGTAGATCACTTTGGGTAGTATAAACATTTTCATAGCATTAATTTTTCCAATCCACGAACACAGGTATCTTTCCATTTATTCGTGTTTTTTTCAATTTCTTTCATCAGTGTTTTACAAGTTTCAGTAAACAGGTCCTTGGCTAAATTTACATCTAAGTATTTAATTTTTTGTTGCTATTATAAATGAGATTGTTTTATAAATGAGATTATTTTCTTAGTTTCCTTTTTGAATATTTCATTATTAATACATGAGAAACACTACTGATTTTCTTATGGTGATTTTGTATCCTACAGCTTTACTAAATTCGTTTATCAGTTCTAACAGTTTCTGGTCGAATCTTTAGGGCCTTCTATGTACAAGATTATGTCGTCAGCAAATAGAGACAATTTTGTTTCTTTCTTTCTGATTATGAAAAATTTATTTCTTTCTCTTGTTTAATTGCTCTGGCTAGGACATCCTGTGCTATGTTGAAAAGAAGTGATGATGATGGGAATCCCTATCTTGTTCCTGATAGAGAAAAAGCTTTCAACTTTTCACTATTCAGAATGATGTTAGCAATGGGTTTGTCACATATAGTTTTTATTGTTTATGTTGAGGTGCATTCCCTCTACACCTAATCTGTTGAGTATTTCTCATGATAGGGTGTCAAATTTTGTCAAATACTTTTTCTCCATCTATTGAGAGGATCATATGATTTTTTTCTCTTACATTTTGTTAATATGGTGTATTATATTTATTGATTTGTATATGTTGAACTATCCTTGCATCCTAGGGAGAAATACCACTTGATTGTGGTGAACAATTCTTTTAATATGTTCTTGAATTCTCTTGCTGCTCTCAGTATTTTTTCTTTCTCTTTGATTTTTGATAATTTGATTATGATGTGTCTTGTTGAACTCCTCTTTGCGTTGAATTTACTTGGTGATCTCTAGATTCCTATACTTGGATTTTGCTGTCTTTTCCTTGATTTGGAAAATTTTCAGCCGTTATTTCCTTAAATATGCTTTCTAGACCTTTTTCTCTCACTTCTCCTTCAGGAATTCCTATTATGTGAATGTTTGTTTGATGGTGACCCATAATTTCTGTAGGCCTTCTTTATTCCTATTCATTCTTTTTTCTTTTTGCTCTTCTGATTGGATAATTTAAAATATCTGTCTCTGAGCTCACTGATTCTTTCTTCTGCTAGATCAAGTCAGCTTTGAAACTTTCTGTTGAATGTTTCAGTTCAGTTATTGTATTCTTTATCTTTAGGATTTCTATTTTTTTTAAATCAATTCAATTTCTTTGTCCAATTTCTCATTTTATTTATGAATTGTTTTCTAATTTTTATTTTGTGTTACCCATATTTTCTTGTAGTTCCCTGAACTTCTTTAAGAGGACTATTCTGAATTCTTTGTCACTCATTTCATAGATCTTCATTTCTTCTGAATCCATTAGTTCCATTAGTGGAACTTTATTGATTTCTTTTGATGGTGCAATAATTTCCTGCTTTTTCATAATCTTTAATCAATGCCTGCATATTTGAGGAAAAGGCCACCTCTTCTCACTATTGCAGGTGTTCTTTGTTGGTAATATACCTTTACTATTTAGTCTAGCCTAGGATTGTGGGTAGGTTGGCTGATAGCAATGCCAAGCCAGGTGTCAGGTTCTCTAGTTGGGGTGGGTTGCTTCCTGTATTCTGAAAGAAAATGGTATTGCTGGCTGTGCTCTGTGGTCCAATGAAACCACTGGTTGGACTTTGCTGTCATATGGGGCTGCTGGATGGGCTCTGCAATTATCTTTGATTGGCCAGGGTTGCAGGTTGTCTTCCCTGGATAGTCAGGAATCTGTAGTTTGGCAGGGCTGTGTGATAGACTCTGAGGCTGGGTGAGGTCTCTGGGTTGTTAGTTGGCCACATGAGATGAGCAGGACCAGAGGCTCTAATACACAGATATGTGTGGACTTGGGCCTGCCTCCTGGCCCACAAGTAAGCTTAAGCAGAACACTGAGATTTAGTGGAGTCACTGCTCTGCAACTGGGGTTAGGCAGGGCCAAATGCTTCTTCCACAGGTAATCTCTGGCCTGCAGTTGCCTCCTGGCTTGGAGAATACTTAATAAGAGCATCAGAGCTTAGTTGGATCACTTCTCCACCACTAGCACTGGGAAGGTCCAGATGCTCCCTCTGCAGGTAGTCACTGACCTACGCTTGCATCTTGACCTAGGGAAGACTTAAGGAGAGCACCTGGGCTATGTGGGGAAGCTAATTAGGGATTCAATCCTGAAAGACACGTGGACCAGGTTTCCTGCTGTGTGATGCTGTTGGCTAGTTTCTCTGATGTGCTGCTTCCTTGGCCAGAATGCAGAGCAACTACCAAAATCAGTGTGATGTTTGCTGTTAGCCCCATACCATTCGTAGTTTCTAACTGACCCCAGATAGTCTAGCCCTGCTTGCATTCCCAATGTTTGCCATGGAATGAGACTGGAGTGAGCCTCTTGTAAAGGGTCTCAGAATGGTGGGGAAGCTGAATGTCCACCTCCAACTTGCTTTTCCCACCGTAGACACCATGGGTCCAGGAGAATTCTTTGAGCTTAGCCCTGTGCTATCTTGAAAGACGAGCAGCGTGGTCAAAGAGAGCTGTTCCTCTCACCGTTCAGTTGTGGCTTTTCTCAGTTCTATATTCTAAGGAGATATCTCAGCCCCACTCCAGAGTTTTGGGATATTCAGAATGGTATTCTTGCCCGTGTATAGTTCCTAGTTAGATTTCTATGGGGGAGGGTGAAGCCAGACAACTCCTATCCCACCATTTTGCTGCCATCACTCTCTGCATGTTCTTTTGAGCTGGAAAACTGAAGGTCCCCTTTGGTGCTGCCAGTGGGGTAGAGCAGAGGTTAGGGAGGGAGTAAGTGGGAGAACTTGATATATCCTCTGGAATTTAGGGCATGAGTGAACATGGAGTCCAGAGCCTGCCTCTTTCCTAGAGATCTCTGAAGATACCAGGCTGGACCACAGTGGTGTAGTGTGCTTGGAAAGAAAATAGGAGCAAATTCTATCTTTTAGAGTGTGTAAGAGGACTTCTCTAGGGCTCCAGTACAGAAGCCATGGCTAACTTGTGAGAGTTGCCCCATCTGGAAAAGGATTGGAGGTGTGGAACTGTGGTTGGAGACAAATGTAGACACAATTACCATTCAGCAATGGAGGAATAGCGTGAAGGTGACCACCATCCTCTGAAACCAGAAAGAGCTATCCATGTACAGAAATCACCAGTGCCAGATAGAGCCAGGCCCAAGCTCCTACTATAAACAGCCAACAAGAGACCCCCATCCTCTCCCCTGCTCATCTTCCCAGAGGATCCAAAGACCCAGAATTGAATAGGGTTGGAGAACAGAAGGTGTTCCAGAGTCAGACTTAAGAAAAGGAGAGGGCAGAGGAATTAAATGAGAAGCCCATTTTAAGAAACCTCACCTGCACAGGTCTCTTAAAATACAGATCAAGCCTGTGCTGCAGGAAGGAGAGGAGAGGAGATTTGTAATAGTTCCGTGATTAGACTTTCAAGCTGGGCTGAACTAAATCTTTTTGAAATAACTTTTAACAAAGTAATGGAATATGCCCAAAGGGACCTCTGATGTAACTGTTGAGAACAGTGATTAGTGAAACATAAAATCGTTTCATGTTGAAATCCCCATTGCATTCTGATTTTTCAATAAAGTGGCTACTTTATATACTTATAAGTGGATTTATAAACACATACATAGATTTATGGATATGGATTTCTACACATATATATTCACACATGTATACACCCCTTATTTATATGAAAGTAACTGATTTGGAGAACTTGAGAAGCTAGATTAGGCTTAGCAAATATGTGGCATGTGTACCACACAACTCACCCCAGCCTCCCAGCCTTTGCCCAAGGCAGACATTACTAGATAATCACTGCATTCTTTCACAGTAAACAAGGACTCAGTTGCAGAATCCTTTCAACCCAGCATTTCAGGCAGTCACTTCCAAGAGATCAGTGTCGCCATATAAGATGAAACCTGTTGATCATCCCTGTTCAAGATTTCTAGAATACAGCTCTGGAGCAGGGAGTCTGATTTTAAACAGTCAAAATTGATATCATGAAAATTGTGCCTTTTATTTGCTCAGAGCCTGTTTATTCTTACTGTGGGCATAGTTCTAATAAGCTTTATGAGCTGCCATCTGATTTATCAGTCCCCAGCATGATAGAGTCAGCTGCTTAAGAGAAGGGTACATTAACAGTAGGAAGACACAAAAGATGACATAGTAAAAATAATTTTGACTTACCAAGCACTTAATTTTGTTCTAGGCCCTTGATATATATTTTCTTTTATCCTCATCACAATGCTTTTAGGAAGGCATACATATAGTCTTATTTCAGGGATGAGAAAACTTAGGCTCACAAAGCTTAAGTGACTCACACAAGAATACAAAGTTGGGAGTCAATTCCAGATCTTTGTAGCTCCAAAACATATACTGTTTTCTTGACACCATATAAACTACCCCCAAAATTTCAGGCTTTAGATTTCAAAGAGCATAATAGCCTGGTGTCATATAATATACGGACAGAGACTCCTCTAGGCCTTGAAGAGACCTAAAGGCATGAATTTTAGAACAGAATAATGCATAATGTTTCTGGTGATTACTTTGAGCCATTAAGAAAATATTAAATTAATATGTTCTATAAGTAGGGAAACTAGGTAAATGTAGAATACATATTGTATTTCTTTAACATGTTTTAAAATGTTGAAGAAAAGGAGTCTATTATGTGTATATATTGTATTCTACTATATATATCATGTAGTCCCTTATTAAGCCAGATAAACTGGGTATTTCAGTATGTGACCATGCTTATGTGTGTATGAGCACATGCATGTGGTATGACAGAACGTATATGCAAATTTCCTAAGAGGAGCTGTTGAAATGATGGTTACCAGCTGACCCTATGCCCCACTCTTGACTTTCACGTTATTTTTGTATAATAAGGAAACTTAAGGATTTTTTTCTTTTCTTTATTTCTTTTCTTTCTTTTTTTTAACAAAGCAGGGAGTGGGATCTTGGAGATGTTGATCATTTTTGACTATTCATATTTGTCCCATGTCCACTCTCTCTTTAGCACCTGATTAAATCATGGGCCCTTGGTTTCATAGAATAATTTCACATTCTGCAAATAGTGTAAAATTATTTTTTCCATCTCCACATAACAGAACTTTTTTTCTGGGAGAAACTTCTCTTGGTAAACTTAAGAATTGCCCACCTGCCATCCTTTAGGACCTTTCCCTTTGGTTGGGTAGTATAATAGAATAGTTACCAAAAGAAGTTTTAGAGTCAGAGACCTAGGTTCAAATCTTTGCCCAGCAACTTGGTAACTTTGTGATCTTAATCAAGATACTTGACCTTATTTGTTTACATCCTCATCTGTAGAATGGGTACAATACCAGTGTCTATTCCTTGGGCCACTGTAAAGATTAAATAAGCTAACATATGTAAAACCTTTAGCACAGTATTAGGTATAGAGCAAGCCCTCAAAATTTGTTCCTTTAATTATTGTTATTTCTTAAACACTTTTACTTTTAGGATTGCCATGCGGTTGAATGTCTTTGTTCCAGTTCTTGCTATGGGATAATTTCCAGGGTCCAATAATTTGCACAAAAGAAAGAGGGCCTTCCAATTTGCCAAACTTTGTGATCAATTGTGGATAAAGGGAATTGTAATCATTTATCTTTGAGGTGATTATCAGATGCATGCAGGTTAAAATTAAGACTTTTCTCCAGGCATCCTTCTTTCTAGGGATTTTATTGTAAAGTTTTAATGCTCAAATTTGGACATAGTGAAATTATTTTGATGACAACTGATAACAAAGGTATAGTTTGGGAAATTATTTCATTGTGGTAACCAAGAGACTGGGGCAGTGGAGAGAAAATCTCTCAGATCCTTCAGATAGAAATGATGCCTTTTTTTTTTTTCAAAAAAACTGATATTGTTTTCAAGTTTGCCTCATTCAGAAATCTTCTCTTTACATCAACTCAAGTTCAATTTCAAAATCCCAAAGGAAGAAAAGAAAACTCATCACCTTCACAGCACATTGTTGGACCTGCTTAATAAAAGCAGTACCTGCTTTTTTTTGTTATAATCCCTCATTTTTTGTGGTTCAGTGAAACAAGATACTGTATTTTGAAATGAACACATACACAAAACCAAGTCAATTTCTTCTGGGGATAAATCTCTTATAAAAATACAGCTTAACAAATTTAAATATATTAATGGCTTTGACTAAATCTGTATACAGTGAAATCCACTTATGGAAATCACCCCATAGTTCAATAAAACAAAATATAAGAGTCTTTTAGGCAATCAGTCTCATACAGAAATTCATGGTAGCCTATGCCCGGTTATTAACTGGGGGGATTCATGGTAAGATAGAATTAGTACTCTTCTTTTTCCTTCTTAAAATTAAAAAAAAAAAAAGAACCAGAAAAAAAATAAAAGAATGTCAGAATGACACTTCTCTTTCCTCCCTCTTCCCACTGCAGATTCTCAGCTTCTCAGTTGTGTGCCCAGCTTCTCTGGGAAAAGCTGACCAACACAGTGGTCACAGGCCTAGCTGAACACTGGTCAACAAAAGTGTCCTGCACCTCTCTGGTGTTAGGCCAATGGACGGAAACCTCCAAAGGTAGGGAGCTAAATACTTGGAGAGCAAAAGCTATTGAGCAAATGGAGATTGCGTGAGTGTAGTCCATGCTCCCTTATCATCCTTTGGCTGCTTGGTAGAGTCCTAGTTGGAAGGGTCCATATCTATATTTATTTTATTTTATACATATTCAGCATTATTTATATAAAAGAGGATCAAGGCTGAGAAAATCTCTTTAGAGCAAAGAAAAGAAAATCACCCAGAAGTTTAGCTTTCTAGCATAACTACTACTAGTATATGTGTGTGTGTATATATATGTAAACATATATATACATACATTTATATATATGTAAGCATATATATACACATACATTTATATATACATTTTCTTTCCAAATTTTGCTATATACGTATACACAGTTGCAATCATTAAGGACATACAGTTTTTTATCCTGTTCTTTTTCATTAAACTTCCCATGTTAAGATAGTCTTCATAATCATCATTTTAATGATGGTACTAGGGGTTGGCAAACTACTTCTCACCAACCAAATCTGGCCCACTGCTTGTTTTTGTAAATAAAGTTTTATTAAAACACATAGCTACATCCATTCATTTTTGTATTGCCTATGGCTGCTTTCATGCTACAACAGCAGAGCTAGTGGTTGTGACAGTGACACTATGGTTCTCAAAGCCTAAAATATTTACTGTCTGGCCCTTTACATACCAATCCTTGACACACATTCCATCAGGTGGATGCTCCATAATTTAGTTAGCCATACCCCCTTTCCTGAACATTTATCTGGCTTTCTCTTGTCTCCTTCTTGTTAACACTTCAATGAATATCAAGGTTCATACATTTTTTCTTTTATTTAAAATACAATTTCCTTAGTCTAAATTCCACAAAATAGGATTACTGTACCAAAATGTATGAATATTTTGATAGCTCATAATTTCTTGATAAAACCTCATGAAACAAAGCAGTTTGTCCTACAATGGTGTATTTCTGTCTGACAATAGAGTGCTTGCCATGTGGAAACAGAGAACAAGTGTGGATTTCGGCTGACCTGTGGTTATGTGGCTAATTGCTGAAGTGGAGTCTTAGAAGCATCATTTTCCTATTGTCATGGGCATAGTTTTCTAAGGTAAATGTGTACTATGTATCAATTGTTGGGCTAGTTGCCATATATTATCTGCAGTGACCATTCTTTATACATTTTGAGGGAAATCCTTTTACACAGATTTGCTGCACAAAATCTTTCTCTTACCACAATATTTAATTCAACAAACATAAAATGAACTCCAAATAGGCAGGCAGAATTAGCTTTGTAATTTGTGGGACCTAGTGCAAAAGGAATACGGCAGGCCCCCTTTTCAAAAGTTATTAATAATTTTAAAATGGTGACAGTAGACCACTAAACCAAACACAGAGCCTTTCTAAGTATGGGGCCCTTCGAGAATATATAGGTTGCACATCCATGAAGTTGCCCTACAGGTGGATAGAGGATGCATGTGGAAGGCACAGTTAATAAGGACCCTGTTAAGTGGAAGACAGCCAGTCCCTGCTGTCAACCCCTCCTGACATCACCAAACATGGCAAGTGGGTAGGGAATGGAGACAATCTAGAAGAAATATTTGGCTTCTCTGGATCTAGAAGAGTGGGGTCCAGGTATTTCTGTGGCCTCCTTGGTGGCAGTCGCTCTGAGTGCACCAGCCTGGAGTTTCCATCACTTACCTGCCCTTCTGTGGTTAAGAGTATGGACTCTCAACTCTGACTGCTTGAATTCAAGCCTTAACTCTGGACATACTAGCAGTGGGACCTTGAGGACATTACTTTCAGTCTCCTCACCTACAAAATGGGTCTAATAAGAGCACCTGCCTCGTAGGGTTTGTTTTAATGGTAAGTGCAGTGAAGGCCCTTCTGTTTTCAGGCCTGACTCTACCCTTGAGTCATAGGTGAATTTTCTTTGTGTTATATACTCTTATCTTTTTAAAGGGGTTACTAAAGTGATAATTTTTACTGAAAAAAAAAAGTCAGTAGCTTGCAGTAAGCCTTTTTTGTAGAAGAAAATGATAATTGTTTTTCTGACATGGAAGCCTTATGCATTGCTTAGAGACACTTTTCAACCACTGGGGAAACAGCGCTGGCTTTCCAGCCTGTGTAGACACAGTGAGGCACAGAATAACAGTGTTATTCGTATTGCCATTACTCTTCTGGTGTCGAAATCTTGTGGTGAGAAGCAGAATATGTGCCTCTGTACTAGAGATTATGGGACTAAAACAATCCTTGTGGATTCGCTCAGAATTTACCCAAGTTGCTCCACTAAAGCAGGGCTGAGGGCTGCCTCTAGATGATCAAAAGCAAAAGAATTCTATGAACAAATAAAATTTGGAAATGTTGGGTTAAACTCATATAAACAGTCTTCTTATCTTTAACATGATGATGTGCATTATAAATATCCAAGAAGGGGCTGTGTTGTATATTTTCCATGAAGTACATTTTTCTGGGAATGTGTCATAGGACTAATGTTTCAAGAAACACATTTTGGGAGACACTACTCTACTAAATATTTTAGTGTGGATCAAAGTAGATGTTGCTTTGTGAAACTTTATTTCTTTGGGAGAGGCAGCTTCTAGCTGGAGGCTTCATGAACAAGAGACATGCCTATATGATGCCCAAATCCATATAACAATAGTCTTAAAGCCTCAGTAGGAAGATATTTAGCAATCCCTTTAGTGATGTGGCAAGCAGGTCTCTATATTGGCAGGTGACATGGAGAAGAGGTGAATATACACCAAACTCAACCATTGCCATCCAAGGGTAGGCTGAGTTGTCTTTTGTCAGGGTGGCACAGTGAATCTATTTCTGATTCCCATGTGATTTAGTAAAAACAAAGCAGAGCCTTGACATTCTGGAAACAATAATGCTCATTCTCAGCATAGCAGGTCGGGGGAGAATGATTTAAGCAGCATGGGAAAATTAATTGGCTGCAATGGCTCCTTCCCTCTCTGCTAGGCTGAACCCCGACCCTGGTTCCTTCTACAGGGCAGTTCCCTCTCTCCCCACCCGGGCCTGAGCTGACACAGAGCACAAGGAGGGTCATGGGTGCCCTGTAATACATGCAGAATGCTGTCCTCAGATAACTATGCAGCTTCCCAGTAAGGTAGGTGCATGCACCCTGCCCACCCTCACACCATGCATGCTGGGATCTAAGAGGATAGTAAGTCTTGCATGCCAGGCACAAGGGAGGCTCCACCAGTGGACACAAAGGGCTGATGCTCTGGCCTTTGACTTTCTCCTTCATGACCTATGAGATGAAGCTACCACCCTTCCATTTGATTATTTATTTTAAAAGTGAGGGTAGGGCCATTAGAGCAATGGATGGGGAGAGAGAGGGCCTCAAAACGCGGTCTCTGCTCTTGGATACCAAGATAACATTCATCTTACTATCTACTGGGGTCAGGTGACCCTTCTAAACTTAAAAAGCGATAATTCCAACTTCTGCTCCCTCCCTCCCTTGTCACGCCCTCTCATACATAACTTTCCTATCTCAACGGTGACTTTGTTTTTTCCATGAAAGGTTTCTCCGTGTATGGAGGAGGAAGAGTCTCACCTTTTACTATTACTTAGTCTCTCAGGCATGTTTATTTCCTGTCTTTTTAATTAAGCCAAAGCCAGGCTCTGTTCTCTATCTAGGTCAAAATTAGAGCTTTAAAATTATAAAACACTGACATTTAAGAAACTCAAATACAAAAAGGTGACAGACACGGAGGCTATGAGCGAAGGGATTGTGTCTCCTGGAGCCAGTTCACGATCTTTGCTGAGCTTCCATGGCAGTTATTGTAGGTTGCCAGGTGGTTTATGCTCAGTGCTGTTTGTCTTCTGATTTCTACCTTGCTCTCCAATGAGACTGGATGAACGTTTTGAGGACAGAGAACCTGTATGTTGCACATTGAGATCTGACAGACTGGACACAGAAACACTCTATAAGCTCCAGCTGAGTCCCTGTAACAATTGTAGGACAGTCTGTTTCCAACTGGCTTAGGTCAAATCCTGTCTCTACTCCATACCAGTCATGTGGGAAGAAAGTCAATTAAACCACTATTTCTCAGTTTTCTTATCTATACATGGGGAATTGTGGTGAGCAAAGTCCGTGTAATATGCTTAGCACAGTTCCTAGCATCTAGTCACACTTCACAAATATGAACTATCACTAATATAAGATGAATTAATAACATTCATTAAATAACAACCACTTTCATGCACATTAGTTCAAAACCTTTTCAAATAAGAATTATCACCCCCGTTTTACAGCTAGAAAAATAGCAAATCAGAGAAATATAGCTGTTTAGTCCCAGATCAATCACACAGTGAGCAGCAGGGTGGGAGTCCAGCCTACGTCTGTCTAACCCCAAAGACTGGAGTCTCTGCTCCTCTCCACACTGTCTCGAGCACTCAGGCCATTGGGATCCTGAACTGGAAGAGTCCCAGTCTAGCTCTTCTATCACCTGTCAAAATTTCCACCAGTGACCAGAACCAGGAGGTAGAAAGCAGGCCGTTCTAGATGTCATGTTCTCAGCCAAGGGTGTCGACTGCTCTTTGTGCCTCCTGGGTCTCCCTGATGAACACTGTGTCCCTGGCTTGGGAAGACTTCAGGGCAGTGGACAGGAGGTCAGCCCTGTAATTCCATAGCTGCTCACTCACTGACTACTTAGTGAGAAGTCACAATGACAACTGGGATCCTTTCCGTGATGAGTAATTGCCCTGTCACACAAATCTATTTAGACCACATCCTGCTGGGGTACAACCACCAGTTGATTTAAGATGCAAACCTTTTGTAGCTCATTGCCAGAAGAATGAAATATAGAGTTTACCCAGACTTTTTTTTGTTGAAATATTTATTATAAGTCATCAGTTACTATGAGCCGCTACACATATATCAAGCAATTCCTATCCAGCTCCGAGTGCTGAAAGAATTCTCTGTGCTTTGCTACAAAATATACCATTTGTCCCAGAATATAATTACTGTATACCTTTTAAAAAACCCAAGCTCATATATTTGTGTGGAGAAACTCAGGCTCAAGGACACCCAATTAGCTGGTAACAGTCAATGTGGTTTTTAATGCAGAAACCACAAGTCTTTGGGGATGTTTGTGAACATGGATAATAAATGCCTCACCTACTATTCAGGCTTGCAGCCAGAGAGGGGAGGGAGTGAACAGGCCAGGCGCGGAGCATCTCCCTACTCAAGCCTTTCACTGAACACTTTATATAGCTCCTTTAATTCTCCCAGCCACCCCAATGGGTAGGTATTATCATCTTCACTTTACAGAAGAATAAACTGGGGCTCACCACTTCACACCATGAAGCAGTGGAACCACCATCCATACAGAATATAATTGACTTTCCCAAGTCTCGCTGCTAGATCGCCACACATAAAGAGACTCACAGCCTCGGCTAGCTTATTTCTGGCTTCTGCTGCTCGGATTCTTCTGTGGGTGGCTTTACAACAAATAGGATGGCTGAGGTCGCCCATCATCAGGGCTGCCGTTGAACATGAAGGAGGAAAGCTGCTCTGTATAGCAGGCATTTTTATCTTGCCACCTACAAAGATCAAGCATACAAAATCTGAATCGCCCTAGGGGTGGGAGGAGTGAGGTTCTATTTCCCCCTGACCATTCTGTCCGGAGCACACAGCAATATGGGCAGACAATTAGTATGAAGGGATTTGAGAAAAACACCGAATCTGATTGATTCTGAAAGCACACCCATGTGGGGGCACACAAAGGGATGGAGAGGAGGGGTGGTCGTATGAAGCGGGGCCTACTTAAAAATTCTAATCCTCATAAGCTTCTGAGGAAGCTTCTCTTTTCACTGGGTGGGTTTTTAATATTTATTGCTGAGGGCTGTTTTAATCCTAATGAAAATAGCATGTCCACAGGAAAAGATATGCTGTAGCCAGCATGAACAAATGGGGCCCTGGCATTTGAAATGTCTCACAAGGCTCGCAGAGGGTAGAAGTGACCCGGAAGTGAACCGCCAACAGGCTTCAGGAAGCACTGCCACCAGGAGGAAGTTAAGCTCGCAAAGGGGTCTGTGTGGGCCAGTTCTAGCTGAGTTAGCCCTTGAATAGAAGACCCAAGATTCTTGGCAGAAAAGCAGTCAATACAGCTCACAGGTGAAGAGGGACAGACTCAAAGTTCATCTGCCAGGGTTTGAACCCCAGCTCTGCTGTCTCTAAGCCTCAAATCTCCTCACCTCTAAAATGGAGATAATGATAATTACAGATTTTGTTGTTTCATTGTGGAGATCATTTGAAACACTGAATGTAAATCACTCAGCACAGACTCTGGGAAAGAGTTAGAGCTAAATACTGAGAGATGCATTATTATCGCTATACTTTTTGTTATGATATGGCTTATCCCCAATGTTACTGGCTTTTTTGCCAAATATTGAGGATGCCAGATATGAACTAAGAGATAGTCATTAGGATGGCCTGTTGGAAAGAGTCAGAGAAAATTAATGTTGACTCTTCTATTGATAAAATTCTGATTCAAATCTGACTCAAGTTGGGAAGGAAAATGAGAGCTTCTCCCTTGCAGTGAGGGACAGAGGCAAATTAACTGTTTATCCAAATAGTGTTTCCATTGGCAAATAAAATGTATTGCTTGATTCCAACCATGTCATCATGTAGGATCTAAACAGAGCTGAACTTGTGTGGAATTGTGAAGACTGGAAGATTGTGTGCCAGGCCCCTAGCTGCTATTGTATGCCTGTCTTTTTCATTAATGGAATAATTCTAACCACTCAGTATGTTCTCTTTCAGTGCCTCTCCCCGGCAGTAGTGGTGTATCAGTGACTGGGTTTTCACTTTCTGTCGTTAGACAAGCCCTACCCTCGGTGAGTGCAGAATGATCCTGACCCCCTCCTCGGGTCCTCTCTGGCTGACAGGTGGGGGAACTCAGCTTCCTCACCTCCAGGAATAGCTTAAGAGTGTAAAAGGCATCGTGGCCTGAGCTATTACGGTACTCTTACTCCCATTTGAAAGTCAAAATGAAAACAGTATCAAATTATAAAATAAACTCATTTTTCAAAGTGATGTAAAGCTTAAATGTGTGCTGTAATTATAGCATCTTCTTTGATTTCTTTCTTTCCCTTTCCCTGTGTGCCCCCACTTTGCTGGTACCCTAAAGTCATGCCTAGTCTGACTGTTGAGAATCTAGCACCAAGATCAGATCACAAAAATTATTAAGAAGAAACAGTAACGTTTAGATGACTAAATTCTAGATATCTGTTCCAGTCTTGAGGAAAATGTCTTATGCTGTCTCTGGTAATTATTCTCAAGAAGCACACCCAGCTCAGCATCTTGTTTGCTTTTTGGCATTTCACCCCATCTTCTGCCTGTAATAATGGGCAGTTTACTAACTGACCGTCTCCTTCTCTCTTGCCTTGTTCCCCTTTTCCTCATTCCCCGTACAGTTACCACAGAGGACTTTCTAAAATCCAGTGATGGCATTGCTTACCTTCCATGGCTCCTCACACCTAGAGCTGTGATTCTGAAACCAGGCGAGGGGGTTCCTCTTGGGGTGAGTAGTTACTCATCGTGCCGTGTTTGAAGGCATAGGATAATCATGATGGATCTTCTGTAAGGCCAAGGGTGGTAAATGTAAAACCGTTTTATATTAACAAACATGAATATGCTATGGAGTGGAACACATTATTTTCTTGGATGTTAAAGACTAAACATGAGCTCCCAGAAGAATTTCACACTTGCAGTCACTGGTTCCTGACCATGCCCCAGAGCTTATGGAGATACGCACTCACTCTCCCAAGACTTTAGAATGGAAAAGTAGGTGAAGCACTGCCCTGAAGGGTGAAATCAAACTCTCTGATGCAAACAAAGCACTCTGAAATCTGGAGCCAGCCTTCTCTTCCCAGCCTCATATTTCTTCCTCAACTCCACCCTATCCAAAACGCCACACTACTTGAAGTTCATACGCAACATCAGTTATAAGCGTCTATGCTAATTCTACTCTTTCAGCTCTGTGTCTCTGAAAGACTTTTCTGTAGGCATTTGTCTTCTTAAAAGTTGGAGGGTGGTGATTCTCTTTTAACCTTTTCTTCACCTCACCCAAAGAAGCCAGTCCAGTTTCTCCCCAGATGACCTCTAAAGGTTAGCTCAGCAGTGCACATGTGCTTGTTCATCTCCAAAGTGGAAAGAGGCCTGTGCCAGGCTGCCTTGACTGAGCACATGGTGCCGCAACTCTTTTTTTGAGACAGAGTCTCGCTCTGTTGCTCCGGCTAGAGTGCTGTGGCATCAGCCTAGCTCACAGCAACCTCAAACTCCTGGGCTCAAGCGATCCTACTGCCTCAGCCTCCTGAGTAGCTGGGACTACAGGCATGCGCCACCATGCCCGGCTAATTTTTTTCCATATATATTTTTAGCTGTCCATATAATTTCTTTCTGTTTTTAGTAGAGACGGGGTCTCGCTCTTGCTTAGGCTGGTCTCAAACTCCTGATCTCGAGTGATCCTCCCACCTCAGCCTCCCAGAGTGCTAGGATTACAGGCGTGAGCCACTGCGCCCAGCCGGTGCCATAACTCTTGAACATTAGGAAACGATGAGTGATTGAAGGCTGGGTGCTGGGGCTACACTGCCTGGGTTTGCACATGGGCTCCCCAGCTTATCAACTGGATAATCTTGGACTAACTAGTTAACTGTTCTTTTCCTCAAATTCCTCATATATAATAGGGAGATTATAGCAGGATAATAATTCTGTAAAGAAGATCAGAGAGTTCAAGTGCTTCAAAGAGTATCTGGCACCTAAATGAACATTAGTTGTTACCATTCTCAACCACTCCTTGCTATTGGGAGGGAATTTACTCAAAATATCTGGTGTCATGATGAAAAAGACCCTGGTCCCCAGGTATTCTCACATGGCTTTCTCGCAGCCTGGGTTTTGTGGTTCATAGGACAAGTGCTCTGGGAATAAATCCCAGGCCAGGGTATACTGTGGCACCCACACAAAACCTCCACCCTCCCTTTACCTCCGGGGCATATGTGTTGGAAAAGAGACTGAACAAGGAACATATTCCTAAAACATAGGCCATAAAGGAAAAGCTTAGTGTTGAATTGAGTAAGATTATAATGTTTTCATTGAGAATTATATTATAATTCACATACCAAATTATGATTTTTGAATTCTAAAAGAT
The DNA here is from genome assembly GCA_028533085.1 of Varecia variegata. NCBI lineage: Eukaryota > Metazoa > Chordata > Mammalia > Primates > Lemuridae > Varecia > Varecia variegata. The sequence goes on along the minus strand of CM052443.1, from coordinate 88,725,551 downwards.
ATGCATGGAAGAAGGAAGAGGAAGAATGGAACTAATATTTGTTGCAAGTTTCTGTGCCAGTTTTCAATCTTCAATCCCCATAGTAGTCCTATATAAAGGAAATAATTACTCTCCTCTGGAGAAAAACAAAACTCCAGAGGCCTGAGATATTAGATCACACAGGGGTTAAGTCCCCTCTCCATCCCCCAGTTTAAAACATGATGGCATTTCCTCCTACTGAAATTCATTATCTGTGACATTTTAAGGCAAAAGGATTATTTTAGTTATTTTTAACTAATGAAATATCCATCCTCTGGAGAAAGACCCCTCAAATCCTGCCCCTCTCTCTGCATTTTGGTAGGGACTTCTAGCATGTCTCTCTCCGCAAAGTGTATAAAGGCTTTGGCAGCACAGGCTGGTTCCGGTGCAGACTAAAGAAAGGGTTCAGGGTGTGTGGAGAGCTGTTGAGGTTCCGTGCATGAAACCACACCATCTGCAGGGCAGCAGATGGCAGCCAGTGTCCCATCCTCACACATGTGGAGGCCCACAGAGGTCCCTAAGAAGCCACTCTGCTCTCCCCTTGGGAATTCCCTTATAGCATGCCAACTCCCACCTCTCAATCCGAGAGTGTTAAGTGAGGCTTGAACAGGGAAAGGGTCTGGTCATCAATCCATCCTGGGCATGACTTGTTAATCTGTTGTGAATGAGCCAAGATGAAAAACCTCGCAGCTGCTGGACCCACAGGTGCCCAACCCAGTGGGACATAAACCAGTTGGCCATGTTCTAGCTGGGAATTCGTGTGACTCAGAGTGGAGGGTGAGAGTTTGGTCGAGACTCTTGCCCACAGAATTTATTGTGTGGATGGGTTATTACCCTGGTTATCCACGCTAAGGCTGTCTTTCCATAGTCTTTTGCCAATGGTCACAGTTTGTTATTGCCTTTTAATTTAGCAATTGGCAGCCAAGGACTCCCGTTTTGAGATAATGAGAAATCACAGTGTGTTTCCCTGATGGAGGAGATTGTCTTCATTCCTCCTAATGTGTTCTTTTCCACTAGTAGCAGGTGCAGCAGGCTGCTGCAGTGGAAAGAGCAGCTCACCTGGAGCCTGGCAGATCTCAGTTCTGCTCCCAGCTCTGCCACCTGCCAGCTGCGTGAACTTCTGCAATCCACTTAGCCTCTCTTCACCTCAGTTTCCCACCGCACAGGGCTGCCGTGGAGATTAATTACAAATGAATAAGATAATGATGGAAGGATGCCTAGCAATAGTGGGGGCTCCATAACTGAGTCTTTCGTTTTCTCTTCCTGTGTTTAGATCTCACTACTTTCACCGTGGGCATTAATGACTGTGCTTTATCAACCACTAAGCATAAAGTTCAAGGCTCTGTTACTAGTGGTAATGGGGGATATGATGGTAATATTCTGGAGGGGCTAACATCTTTCTGAGAGAGAAGACATACTTAGAGAATAGGACAGTGCTGTGAAATGCTCAATTACCTGCTGTACACTCTTGGCCCAGGGTGGGGAGAAATCCGTGTGGGCTCTGCTTGTCAGGCTCAGCTTCATAGGGGAGGTGACGTGGAATGAAGAGTGAACGTGGCACACTGCCCTGAACATAGTAGCAGGTCCTCTATAAGGATTAACTGTGTTGAATGGTTGCACATATTTAATGTTTGGAATGAATAACTTTCTAGTTTAGGATGTAAGCTGTTCAGAGGAAAAGTGCATGTCCATAGATGGTTGCAGAATAAATTTTAGGAAGGACAAAGACAAAATTTTTATGTAGTTGTGAATTTATTTTCATGCAGATCAGAACAAAATTTAACTGCCACTTCAATTCCATGAGTTTATACATTGTATTCTTTAAGGGAAACTTTAAAGATATAAAGTGTATTGATTTTTAAAATACATTAAATAAATAATATTAAATGGGGTATGTGGCTGTGCAGTATGAGAATGAAGTTTGGGGAATTTTGCTGGAAGCGATATGATCCATTTCCGGATCCTGGTGATGAAAGGAATCACTCTGCTGTGTGATCTTGGGCAACGGTTTTCATCTTTCTATGCCTCATTTCCCTCATTTATTAAATATGATTAATTATGATGTTACCTTTGGCATTGAAGGTTAATATCTATAGATCATTTAAAACACTGCTTGGTATGTGTTAAGGTTCAACTAGAATCAGAATTTTAAAAAGTGAGGTTGACATTGGTTTTGGGGCCGTCTCTGACTAAGAGAACCATCTGGCACTAGATGTTCTGGTAGGTCTTTGATAGCAAGAGTTAACCTAGCCCACACTGCTGAAAAATGATAGGTCAACAGACTGTACTGTGGTTCCCAGGAAGGGATTCCCAGCTCTGACATTCAAACTCTTGTGGGTTACTTAAGGTCACAAGTACATTTACTGTATGACCAGAGAAACCACACACTTGGGCAGCTGGGAGCATATTCCTGCCAATGTGCAAAGAGCTGATGTGATGCCACAAACAACAGCATGGGTGGTTTTTCCTGTGGGGCACGGAAGTACCCAGTCAACTGAGATGAATTTACTCTGAACCTTCCAGTCTCTGCTCCAGTGAAGTTTTAGACTCCCCTGATTCTTCCAGAAGCATATGAAACAATTAACCAATTCTTGTCTCTGTTTTTTTATTGGGTTGCTGCCCATTTTATTCCAATGATTTCAAATGCTAGCCAGTTTGAATTGAATGATACACAGTTTTTATATAAAGCTATTTGGTTCCACCCAGAGGTAGATGTATTTTAGTTCTCACCCACCTTGCACTTCCAACTCATGATGCAGAGCCATCATTTTCAGAATTTTTAAAATATCTTTATTCAGCAACATGTATCAAGTGAGCAAACACCGTGGAAAATACAACAGTGCCTCATCAAAGATTTGTTGGAGAAAACAATCCCCTCTACATCCAGGCTATTGCTTTTGAGCCCTAG
>CM052443.1:88635164-88722525 GCA_028533085.1 Varecia variegata | reverse complement strand
GATGGTGGCTACACCATCCACTCACTCATCAGCCTAAAAACTTGGGTGACTTACTCTACTTCTCCTTTTCTCTCATCCAGCCAGTCCCCAAGTCCTGTTGCTTCTACCTTGGAAATGTCTCTAGGGTCCCTCCCCTCCTCTCCATCCTTACTGCCAAAGCCTTAAAGTCCAGCTCATGTCTATTTTGAATGTCTAGACTGTTTTCTCTGCTTTCAGCCCCTCTCCTTTATAATTCATTGTTCAGAATTATTTTCCTAAAAATAGATCTCATCATATTACTTTTTCACTTAAAACCTCCCCTGGGTCCCCACTGCCCATACAACAAGGCCAAAATCATTATCATAGACACTAATTATCAGGGCAGAGTACAGGATGTTAGTTACAAGCACAGCATGGGGAATCAAACACAACAGTGCCCCCTTATCTGCAGGGGATACGTTCCAAGAAGTCCAGTGGATGCCTGAAACCATGGAAAATGCTCAACCCTACGTATTCTATGTTTTTCGATCTGATAACCAAGATGGCTACTAAGCGACTAACAGGCAGGTAGCATATACAGCGTGGATTTGCCGGACACAGGGATGATTCATGTCCCAGGTAGGACAAAGGGGCCAGCCCAAGATTTCATCATGCTACTCAGACTGACATGCAATTCAAAACTTATGAATTGTTTATTTCTGGAATTTTTTATTTAACATTTTCAGACCACAATTGACCATGGGTAAGTGAAACCATGGAAAGCAAAACTGTGGATAAGGGGAGACTACTATTGTCTTAGAAAGGCTTTGAGACATTTATTTAATCTTCCTAAGTTTCAGTTTCCTTATCTATAAAATGGGCATAATTATATTTCAGATTTTACAGGGTTGTGGTAGGGATTAAATGAGATAATGTATGTACAAAACAACACATAAAATTTTGAAAATGTTTATAATTTTAGCTATTTTTAAAAGTCTTACTGCTCAGAAGAACCGAGCCCTAGCTCTTCAGTCTTTTTTCCGGTCACCTATATTTCAGTCACAGCAAACTTTAACCTTTCTTTGACATGCCAGGTCCTTGCCTGTCTCTGTGATTTTCCACTGTCTGTTCCCTCTCTACACAGTACTATTCTCCGCTTCTCCAGTGGAAACATCCTCACTCCAGGAGACCCCTATGTGGGTTGAAAGAAATAACTCTCATAAAACCCATGTACTTTTCTGTGTGGGAAAGTCATGAAGGCTTAGTCTGCTTGTTTAAAATTGGGTGGAAATGTAAATCTACTGACTTTACATGTGTGATTGTCTAGGTTCCTTCGTGAGTGGGAAAGGAAGGCTCTTCTTAGTTGACAGGGAGATCATATTGGAAACAGCAAAGGGAAGGACTATAAAAGGCAACATGCCAAGAAGCAAAAGTGAAGGAACATAGAAGACCAGGAACAGTGATAGATCATATAAGCATAGCCCATAAGGACATCACATCCACTTTAGCCACTTATGTAAAAGGACTGACTGGGCTAGGTGCAATAATTGCCATTCTTTGTAATGACTCCAAAGTAATCAAAAATTAGTAATAGCAATAATAATGCATTCATACATTTTATTAAGTGCTTGTGATGTGTCAACATTAAGCTAAGTGTTTTTATGTTAAGAATTTTTGACTTACTCTCATTGTAGATAGCATTATCACCCCCCCATCCCATTTTGTGAATGAGAAAAATGAGGCTTAGAGAGATTAAGAGACTCTTCCTAATCAGTTATTGAATGGCAGAGTTCTATTAATTCTAGAGCTCATGGTCTCAACCATTTATATTATTGTCTCCTTATAAAGTTATTGTGGTTGATAAATTCTACTTAAACAGGCATGGATAATTTTGGCACATAATATTCATTATGATTAATATGTATGATTAAAATGTATTTTATTAAACATTTTTATATGGCATTGTTTACATTTTAAAAAAATTTAAAAATGTTGCTGTGTTAGCAAACTGCAGAATTCATTTAAGTAGCACATCTAGTATTTTTCTGCTGCTGGATAAATGACTCTTCAAGCAGATGACTTTAAAAAAATTAGCTTCCGAAAAGAAAATCTAATGGATATAAAAACTTTGTGCTGCACAAGTCTATCGTGAAAATTAAAAGTTTAACCAAAAATTTTATGTTTTATGTCCTCATGGGAGGTTTTCTTTAGATCTGGAGTCAGAAGGGCGTGTGTGATTTGGAATGAGTGGATTCAGTGTTCTTCTGATCTTAGTTTTGTTTTGGAGCCAGATAAGTGTGTGTCAACTTGTTTCTCTCCCGCCTGTCTTGGTTCTTCCACAAAAGCAGAACCACCTCTGTGGGGGACATTGCCTATTCCCTGTCCCTTCAAGCTTGTCCTTAGGGTGTCACCTTTTAAAGGCAGTCCTTGTCTCTCTTCCTATTCAAGCCAGATCCTCCCTCCCTTGTCTAATTCTTAGCCAAGCATAGCAAGGCCAGCTGGTGAAAGCCTTGTGAAAAACAATGGCACCAGACCCTGCTTAATGGAACGATGCTTGTGCCAGTTGAAGCTTCCTGGATTGGAACAGTTGATTTTGAGTTGTGGCCCATCCTCTGACCCATATTGAAGTGCTGTGTTCAGTGGGGATTAAAAGCCTTGTGAAGAAGAGGTAGAAGAAAGAGGTCATTGTGGGTCTAGAGGGAATCAATATCGTCGCTTTGAAAAAGCCTGTGTCTGTTCCCAGAGTGACCATCTGGGGCTGTGTGGCTCAAAATCAGCTACAAAAGAGGAAAGAGAATTAAATTGGGACGAGAGAACTTTGCAAGGACAGGTTTGCAAGGTAGCTTGTCTAGGAAGACTAAGGAGGAGCCGAAAGAGTTGTAGAGAGAAGGGGGTTTAAGAAAAGCAGAAAAAAAACCTTGGATTCCTCTGCATACCTACAGTTCATCTGTCCCTCTTTGTGCCCCTACCAAATGTTTTCCAGATGTGAATAAAGAACCATTTCTACAGAACTTATAATTTCTTCCTCAATTCTTGAATGCCTTTAGCATACTTTTACAAAAGTGTTTTTGTTTTCAATGAAATTGACATTTTCAATAGATTCCAAACTTTGAGCTTATGGGGCATGAACACTATGTGAGGAGTGGTAAAAATTTAGAGAGATGGTGTCACTGCTTCACAGTGCTCCCACAGCAAAGGAAGTGTTTCCTCTGCTTAAGGATTCATGGCTTCACTTTTCTTTGGGGGAGAGTGGTAACTGGATGAAGAAGACAGAGCAGCAAAAGTGGCTAAGAGAATACCGATGTGAGATGCAGAAAGATTCTCAGGCTAAAACTCAGTCTGTTCATAGCAATGACTTTGTTCTGACTTTACGATACCAATAAAACCTGCTCCAGCTAATTTTCTGGAATTGGAGGGACTTTTAGGAAAATAGATACATTTCCACAGGAGAGCAACCAGCCAAGTGCTGCTGTCAGTGGTGAAATGGAACTTGGTGAGTGTGATGCTTAAGCTGCAGTGGTGAGAGCTTGAGCACTAGACAAATTCTGGCTCTGGGATGCATTTGCTATTTGTCCCTGGATGAATCCTTGATATTATATAATTCCCAGTCTTCACTAATTAATTAAAATGGCAAAACTGAGTCTACTGAAAGGACTTGTGTCATACTAGTAGGAAGGTAGGAAGTTAGTGATTTCTTGTTCGTGATCAATATTTTGATTCAGAAGGGAGTTTTACTAATAAGGTATCTCCATCAGGGAGATAGCTCTTTTCTCCCATCATATAGCCAGGAGCTAGAGGTCCACCTGACTGTGAGACCTCTCTATCTGCACACCTCCACAGGTACCTCCAATCCTCATGATCCAGCTAAACTCACTGTCCCCCACACTCCAAACCTGATCTTCCTTCCACATTCCCACCCATAGCAACAGAGCATCAGCTCTTCCACGTGAGAAGTTTCAACACCACCCTTTATTCCTTCCTCTCTCCCACTCTCTGCCATCCAGTACCATTCTCATGGCTTCCTTTGTCACTGCCTCTGCTTGAGTTCAAGCTCATTATCTTTCACCAGGACCAACAGTATCCTTTATTTATTTATTTGTTTACTGAGTTGAAATTGACATAATATTAACCATTTTAAAGTGACCATTTTGGTGGTATTTAATATAATCATAATATTATGCAACCACCACTTCTATCTAATTCCAAAATGTTTTTTTCACCCTAAAAGTAAACTTGCACCCATTAAATGGTTACTTCCTATTTCCCCCTCTGCCTGGAAACTACCAATCTGCTTTCTGTGTCTATGGATTTACCTAGATATTTTGTATAAATGGAATCATACAATATGTAATCTTTTGTGTCTTTCTTCTTTCCTGCAGCATAATGTTTTCTAGGTTCCTCCATATTGTAACATGTATCAATACCTCATTTCTTTTTTGTGGCTGAATAATATTACCTTGTAGGTCTATGCCACAATTTGTTAATCCATTCATCTCTTGATGGACATTTGAGCATTTGAGTTGTTTCCACCTTTTGGCTATTGTGAATAATGAGGCTGTGAACATGTGTGTACATGCATTTGCTTGAGTACTTGCTTGCACTTCTTTTGGGATTATTCCTAGGAGTGGAATTGCTAGGTCATATGGTAAGTCTATGCTTAACTTTTTGAGGAACTGCCAAACTGTTTTGTACGCAACTGAACCATTTATATTCCCACTAGCAATGCACGAAGGTTCCAGTTTCTTCTGATCTTCACCAAGGCTTTTTATTTTTTAATTTTTGGTTATAAAACAGCCTAGCAGGTGTGAAATGGTATCTTGTTGTGGTTTTGACTTGCATTTCCCTAATGATGTAGAGCATCTTTTCATGTGTTTATTGGCCATTTGTATGTCTTTCTTGGAGAAATTTCTATTTAAGTCCTTTGCCTATTTTTAAATTGAGTTCTTTGGTTTTTTTGTTATTGTTGGAATTAACAATTGTTTATATATTCTGGATACTAGACCCTTACCACATATATGATTTGCAAATATTTTCTCCCATCCAATAGGTCATCTTTTCACTTTCTTAGTAATATCCTTTGATTCACAGAAGTTTTTAATTTTGATGAAGTCCAATTTATTATTTTTTCTTTTGTTGCCTATGGTTTTGGTGTCATATCCAAGAATCCATCACCAAATCCAAGGCTATGAAGATATACCCCTATTTTCCCTTCTAAGAGTTTTATAGCTTTAGCTCTTGTGTTAATTCATTGATCTATTTTTTACTTTTTAAAAATGCTTTTAAAAAGTCATCTTTATTAAAGTATAGTTTACATATAACATTCTTCAATTTTTAGTGTAAAATTTGATGAGTTTTGACAAATGCATAACAATCATGTAACCACCACCACAACCATAATTTAGAACATTTTCTTTACTCCTCAAAAGCTCCCTTGTTTCTTGTCATAGTCAATAATCTCTTTGACTCTGGCTTCTGGCAAGCATTAATTTTTTTATGTCAATATAGCTTTGTTTTTTCTAGAATTTTATATAAATGAAATTATGTAGTCTTTGTATCTGGCTATTTCACTTATAATAACACTTTTGAGATTCACATTAAGTCGTTGTATATAGCAGTAACTGATTTCTTTTTATATCTGAATAGTATTCCCATTCTATGTTTATACAACAGTTTGATTATCCAATTACTGGTTGATAGAGTTTCATTTCTAGTGTTTGGCTATTGTGAATGAAGCTGCTATGCACATTTCATAACAAGCCTTTTTATGTACATATGTTTTTATTTCTCTTGGATAAATTCCCAGGAGTGGGATTGCTGAGTCATATGGTAAATGTCTTTAACTTCATAAGAACTGTCAAACTGTTTTCCAAAGTGAGTGTATATTTTCAGTTTTCATCAGCAATGTAGATGGAAACTTTTAGATGATCCAAATCCTCAACAGCACTTGTTATTGTCAGTCTTTTTCCTAGTAGTGTGCATTGATGTCTCATATCATCTTTTATTAGACTTATATTTTTAGAGCAATTTTAGGTTTACAGGAAAATTTCACAGAAAGTATAGAGAGTTTCCATATGCTTCTCTGCTCCTTCCCATAAGTATTGCATATGGTGTGAGGTAGGGATCCAACTTCATTATTTTGCATGTAGATATCTAGTTGTCCCAGGACCATTTGTTAAAAAAACTATTCTTAACCCATTAAATGGTCTTGACACCTTTGTCAAAAATAAATCAGTCATACATGTTTGGGTTTATTTCTAGACTTTCCAATTCTATTTCACTTGTCTATATGTTATCCTTATGCCAGTACCATACTGTTTGATTACTGCAACTTTGTAGTAAGTTTTTGAAATCAGCAAGTGTGAGTTCTCCAATGCTGTTCTTCTTTTTCAATATTGTTCTGGCTATTTGGTGATTCTTATAATTCTACATGAATTTGAGAATCAAGTTTTCCATTTCTTCAAAAAAGGTCATTGGAATTTTGATAGAGGTTGCATTGAATCTGTAGATTGCTTTGGGTAGTATTTGCATCTTAACAATATAGATGATTCTTGACTTACAATGGGGTTACATCCTGATAAATCCATTTATGATAGGTTTCTCCAGACATAACCCTGTTGTAAGTTGAAGGTTGTACAGAATCCATATCACTTTCACACCCTTGCAAAGTTCAAAGAAAAATAAGACAAACCATTGTAAGTAAGTTGGGGACCATCTGTATTATCTTCCAATTCATGAACATGGGATATCTTTCTATGTGTGTAGTTCTTCTTTAATTTCTTTCAGCAATATTTCATTGTTTTCAGTATACAAGTCTTTCATCTCCTTGGTTAAATTTATTTCTAGGCATTATATTCTTTTTCATATTCTAGATTTATTTCTAGGTATTTATATTCACTTGCATGCAATTATAAATGGCATTTTTTTCTTAATTTCTTTTCAGATTGATCATTGCCAATGAACAAAAATACAACTGATTTTTTTTAATTGTTCTTGTATCCTGAAACTTTGCTGAAGTAATTTATTATAACTCTAGTTGGACTGGGTATATAAGATCATGTCATCTGTGAATAGAGATAGTTTTATTTCTTTCATTCCAATTTGTATGTCTTTCCCCACCCCCAATTGTTCTGGCTAGAACTTCCAGAATGTCAAATAACAATGGTGAAAGTAGACATCCTGCCTTGTTTCTAATTTAGGGGAAAGCTTTCAATATTTCACCATTAGGTATGATGCTAACAGAGGCTTGTTCATAAATGCCCTTTATCATGTTGAGGAAATTCCCTTCTATTCCTAGTTTTCTGAATTTTTTTTTTCATGAAAGGGTGTTGGATTTTGTCAAATCCTTTTTCCACATTGTGAGGTATTATTCTCCTGTTCTATTAATGGGATTTATTAAATTGATTAATTTTTTTATGTTGAGTGATCCTTGCACTGCTGGGATAAATCCCACTTTGTTATAGTATATAAGCCTCTTATATGCTGTTAGATTTCTTTTGTCTGCATTTTGCTCAGGATTTTTGCTTTTATAATCATAAGCATTAATGATCTATACTCTTAATGCGTTTGTCTGCCTTTTGGTATTAGCATAATATTGGCCTCATAGAATGAGTTAGGAAGTGCTCCCTCCTCTTCTATTTTTTAGAAGAGTTTGAGAATGACTGGTGTTAATTTTTCTTTAAATGTTTGGTGGAATTCACTAGTGAAGCCTGGACAATCACATCTTAACTACTTTTCTTCTCTCTCGTGACTCATCACCATCTAATCTATTCTTCCTGTTACAGCCACAGTGACCTTCTAAAATATCAGTCATCTCAAGTCACAACACTGCTATAAACCTTTTGATTGTTCCCAATTATCTGCAGGATAAAATTCAAACTCCTGTTTATGATGTTTAAGGCCCTTCATAAACTGACTCTGCTTGCCCTTCTAGCTTCATCTGCTGCTAGGTTTTTGTTGTTGTTGTTTGTTTGTTTCAGATAGGTTTTCACTCTGTCACTCAGGCTAGAATGCAGGAGCAACATCATGGCTCACTGCAACCTCAAACTCCTGGGCTCAAGAGATCCTCCTGCCTCAGCCTCCCATGCAACTGGGACTACAGGTGTGTACCACCATACCTGGATAATTTTTCTATTTTTTTATAGAGACGGAGTCTTGCTCTTGCTCAGGCTGCTCTCGAAATCCTGGCCTCAAGCAATCCTCCTGCCTCGGCCTCCCAAAGTGTTAGGATTATAGGCATGAGCCACTGCAACCGGCCCATCTGCTGCTGTTTAAGATACCCACTAATTTCCTCACTCCTCCTCTCCCTCCCCCCACATGCACACCATGCACACACTCACTTTGAGCCATAAGAAATTGCTTTTGGTTTCTAATATGAACCAAGCTCTTTTGGCCTTTGCGTCATTGCACATTCTGTTTCCTTTACCTGGTACACCACTGGCCATCTCCTATACCTGACAAACACTTCCTCACCCTTAAGACTTAGTTCAAGCATCACCTCCTCTATGAAGTCTTCCCAGACACCTCCCTTCCTCTAGCCTTAGTAAGACACCTCTGCATTATTCTTTCATTGCAATCTTTTCAGCTATCTATTGCAGGGTTTTCCACTGGTTTGGGTGATATAATAGATATTTTACAAACACATTTTCTCCTTCCCTCCTGCCTCCTCCATTAATATTAGCCTTTAACATGTGACTGGTTTAGCCTTATGGTGGATAGGTAGAATATACTTCTCTTCCCCACGACATTGGGCTTGATCAAATAAATGACTTGTAGGCAGTGGGATATTAGCAGACATCATGCAAGCAGGGACTTAAAATGTGCTCGTGTAGTTGGATTGCTACTGCCTTGTAAACAACTTCCCGTGGGTAGCTGCTGCCCCTTCAGCTTGAGCCCCAGAATGAACACAAATGGAGCTGACCCAAGCCCAACTTCGTGAGAAGCCATGTGCAGCCAGTGACACAACTTGAAGCAAAGTCACTCTGTGAAGCTAAGCCTAGGTCATCCTACCCATAATTATATTTGGGACTGTTTGTTATGTAGCTTTATTGTGGCAATACTTGACTGATATAGGAGACTTTTTTAAATATAATTTTTAGAGGTTTCAAAAATACAAAAATAAATTACCAAAAAATGCTGTAGCAAATATTCCATGTACCAACACACAGTATTGAAAATTCATCATATTTGCTTAGGTCTTTTCATTTTTTTAATAAAAGAAATACTATAGATAGTTTCTGTAATATTATTAGGAGAACCTTGAAGTCAGAGATTCTATTTGTTCTTTATATTCCAGTGGCTAGGACAATGCTTGACACACACTAAGTGCCGAATTAAACGTTTTTTGAAAGAATGAATGAATAATGAATGAATCAGGGCTAGCCAGAAGCATAATTATGGGTTATTTTGGGGACACTCAACATGTTTTTTGCCAAGGCTTTTAAGGGTATCCATGGCATTTTGAAACAATATGAGGAAATAAGAAATGCTTTACTAGTAAGTTTTACATCTTCCTCGTTAATGTATCCTTATCTCATACTCAGTCTGGGTCTCTTTATTGCTTTGAGATGCCTTCATCATAAAGGGAGATGACAGTAACAAGTGCTATCTTCTTGGGGATATTTTCTTTTTAGGAAGCATACAAGTCTTAAACCAATAAAATCTTCATAATGTAAAGTGCTTAAGAGTAGTATTTTGGGGTAGGGATATAGGTCATCTGTCCTATAGATTGAAGTCATGGTACAGACACACCCCCTCCCTTAAAGTAAGAATTTAATTAAGCACATAGTACATGCCAGGGCTGCACATGTTATCATTTAACTCTCAACAATTTTGTCCTCATGGGCTATTTGGCTCTCTGAAGTGGTTTCTGTTTAGCCCTGTGTGAGCCTGGGGATTAATTTCTTTTTCTGAGGCAAGTAAGATGACCCTCTGGATGTCTTTCCATCTGAAGAAGTCTATGAATTACATAGAGTTAGGCCTCAAATGAAGGTAAATATTTAAATATCTTGCAGTCTCATATTAAGCATTCTCTTCATTGCTTTCTAAATGGTGACATTTTAAGCAAAATAAGTGAAGTAAAAAGGTCGTTTCTGAGTATCCACTACGTGCCAGGAAAAGTCACTTACGTCTTAATGTCATGCTCACTTGATCTGACTCTGCCAACTTTCCAGCACTGCTTCCCTCCCTGCACTTGATAGTGCCGCCATTCTGATCCGCTATTGTTCTTCAAACCCACCATGTTGCTTCTCGTTGTCACCTTTGTGCTGGTGTGTCTTTACCTAAAATGCCCTACTTCCTTGCTTCTCCAAGTGTGGGTCTAAGGACCAACAATATCAGCATTAACTGGTGCTTGTTAGAAATGCAGAGTCACATGCCCTGCCCCAGGTACTGAGTCAGGATCTGCAATTTCAGTGATTTGGTGCAAATTAAATTTGAAAAGTATGGCTCTAGTTTCTTCTTTTCCACCAGAAAACACTCCCTATCCTTCAAAGCCCAACTTAGCTCTCACTTCCTCAGGGAAGGCTTTACCCCCAACCCCCAGGTAAGTTAATCACTTCTTCCTTGTGCTATTTCCTTTACATATTTCTACTGTGTCTGTTTTATGAGTTCCTTCAGTTGAGAAATTGAATAAACTTTATGTCCTTTGCAGGCAATCAACCTACAATAAATATTTGTTGTATTAAGTGAGTGGCCATTCCTAAGGGAGGCCTTATTGCCATATTGCAAATGCAGAAACTGGAGCTCAGGGTTTAAGTTGTTTAAGTTGTGTTGTATGTGACAAAGTCAAGAATTGAGCCCAGGCCTCCTGATTCCAACACCCATATTCTCATCTACATATAAGACAATGAAGAGAAATACCTTAGGATATTGAGATCATCTTCTGTACATAAATAATGTCAGGTAGGCAGCTGCCCATCCTAAAGTCAGCTGGTAACTAAGAGTAGGAAAGCAAGACCATTTATAGAGATTGATGCGGAAGAATGATGGAGTGCCTTAGGGAAGCAAAGAAGTCTTTGGTGCTTTTAAGGTCCATTTGCTAAAATCAGTCCCCAAAATTGTTCTAGGTATGTATGTCTATGTGTGCACTGCCTTCCCTAAAACAATGCACTTAAAATTTATCCAAATAAATGAATGTCCCTTTTGCACCCATATATGTGTCCAAATTTATGTGTGTATGTGCATATTGCACATTTTTGAACATATATGTGTACCTGTGACTGTGTGTTCCAGTCCCTTGCTACTACTCAAAATGCGGTCTGAGGAAGACCAGAGGCATCATCACCTGGGAATTGGTGGAAATGCAGAAACTCAGACACCTCCTCAGAATACAGAATCAGAATCTGCATTTTTAGCAAAAACCCCAGGAATTTATATGAACATGAGTGCTCAAGAAGCACTATTCTAAACTACCCCAGGTAAGCCAGGACAGGTTGTCATGTCGGGTCTAAGCTCAAAATGCTGAAAAGCTGCCAGAAAGAGAAATGTTTTAGTTACCTGCAGCACACTGGGCTTACTATCTCACCCTCTGCTCGTCATACACCTGTAGACAAAGATCTAATTTACCACTTAAAAAAAGAGCACACACGTGCCACCACAAGCACAGAGAGCATATCTGAACCTTTGTTGACACTTTATGATCTGATTTTTTAAAAAAGTCTTTCCCTGCCAAGACTTAGTCATTTTTCCTCAACATGCAGAGAAACGTGCCTTTTTCATTCAATAGAGCTATCTGTCCGTTCCTTTGTTTCTTTAACCTTTTCTAGCTTTGCTCTTCTCTCCCTCCCTAGCCACTCATTTAGTAAGACAATAACTTTTCACTCACCTCAATTCTGCCAATTTACAGAAATAATTTCCTTTTTCTTCACTGCCCCACCCCTAAGAATTAGATGCGGATATCTCTGTCTTTTTTGTTTTGTGTACAGAAGGTTGGGGAACAATGGATATTTCTAAAATTGTTAAATACTTTGAAGAAAAAAACATGCCCTTTCCTTTCCTTGAATTTGCCCTGGGAATCATGACATTGGTCAGTTGCATGGACACCATTCCCTCTTTTGCCATGTACCTGTCCCCTACCTTGAGCTTTCTTAAGACTGTAGAACTAATAATGGGGCTACATTCCCTCTGCCTACTGGAGTGACACATTCTTTAACTTTAGAAATAAGTGGCATTTGGAGCAGGCTAAAGATAAAAACCAGGGATTATTTCTGAAGAACAGTGCATTGGAACTTATCATTTCTCCTTAAGGCTCTCTTCTTAAGGAACTGATAAAAGTGGCTCCTATATCCTTCTGCTAAAGATGGCATCAAATGATCCTATGATGCAAGTGGTAACATAATATTACCTAGGGTATTACACACACTTATAAAGTTGGAAAACCAGATTAGTAAATGGCTGTTTTATAAATAGAAGCATGCATTTGAGGCAAGTTGAAATTTTGGTTTACAAACCCAAGAGTGTAGAAATGTCCATTCTTTTGTTCTCTGAAATCAAATTCAATCTAAGTCTGAGTACCAATCTATTTATCCCAGCAGGAAATGTAAGCTATAAATAAGACTCTTCCCAGTGTGTGCAAAGGTCTTACCCAGCAGCATATTATCAGGGAGACCCCCTTGGCCATCACTTATCTGCCACCCTGGTTATCTTTGAGATACTCATTATCCCAGACACATGGTCTTTTCTGGTCCAATGAGGACATAGAACTACTTGGTGGGGCTGGGAGCTCTACATCCCACCTGCCCTAGATTGCTACTTTCTTACCTGACCTTGTTATTCTAGATGAAATCTCTCTCTTTTCTCTCTAAATACCCTCAGATAAACTCCTCAACTAAATCTCACTGGATTTAGGCTTTTACAAAAGGCAGGAGATACAAGTGTCTTCAAATAGCTGCTGTTTTCTGTCTTGCTAAAATCACTGAAACAAGAAAATATCAAGGGTCCATCTACTTGCCTAACACAGGTGGGAAAGGGAAAGGTTCAGTAAGTCAAGCCCAAATTAATATTTCAGAGGAATATCCAGACTACTCCCTATATAAGGAAATCGCACCTATCTCTCCATCATCCTCTTCTGACCTTGCTGAGAGAGAAAAGGACATCATCCTCTTTAGTTCATGGTCCACAACTATCATCAATCAGCTAAAGAGAGCCCCTACTCTAGTTTTAATTCATTATTTTTCTCCTTTATCTCTATTTCAACTTCCATGCCCTGCCAAGACATCCACTCTAATATATTCAATACACACCTTTGGTTGTGAGTACTTCGTTGAAATTTCTGTGCATTTAAAAAATACTTTTTATTTTGCTGTGATTCCAAGCATACAAAAAAGCTGCAAGAACATAGACCCTGACATAGACCCTTTAACCAGATTCACTAGTTATTTACATTTTACCTGATTTACTTATAGTTCTCTTTCTCTCTCTCTCTCTCTCTCTCTCTCTCAGACACACACACACACACACACACACACACACACACATAGATTTAGGGGTAAATCTCCAATTTGCATTCAAATGTGTCAGAAAAAATATATTTTATTTTATGTTTTATATATATACAATTTTTTCCTGACGTGGCCAGCCTTTAGTTGCAACTGCAATTGGACTTCATTTATCCTTATTGCACTTTCTTATATGTTCATTATATTTATCTTCTTTTTTCATGTTTGCAAACATTTATTATTGCTGTACTTTCTGACTGGAGCACAGGGGCCCAAGCATCTTTTATGCAGAGTTGTGTTGAAATCAAAAGACAAATAGCAGAATACTGGAAGCAACACGCATGTCCTGAAGGACTTCCTCAATTTCCATATATAAAACGGTGTAGTATTTGCATGGAACCTACACATATCCTCCTGTATACTTTAAATTGTCTCTAGATTACTTACCATACCTAATAAATGTAAAAGCTATGTATATAGCTTTGTTATACTGTATTGTTTTCTAATTTGTATTTTTTATTGTTGTATTGTTATTTCTTTTTTTCCTGATTATTTTCCTTCCAAAGTTGGTTGAATCTGTGGATGTAAGCCAGCAGATACGGAGGGCCAACTGGACAGAGTTAAAGCCAGGATAAGCCACACACACACACACACACACACAAATGTCTCCAACCCAAATGAGCCAAGTGAAAGGTTGGAAACAGCTTTAGAGATGGAGCACTCACAGGAATGGATATGTGGGGTGATATTGAAGATAAAAATAAATGGATCATCTTTTTTTGGGTGCCTACTATATGCCAGGCACTTTCTATCCTTGTACTAAACCCTACAAGGCAGATATTTTTATCTTCCTTTTCCAGATAAGGAAACAGAGGTACAAAGAGGTTCCATGACTTAACCAAACTGAGATGTGATGCAGCCACAACTCACATTCAGGTCCATCTGATTCCAAAGCTCATTATTTCCCTTCAACTCCACGTTGCACTGGATGGACAAGAGGTCCAGAGAAGGAGCCCAACATGGAAAAATTCATGTAGTAGAGTCTGGGCACAGTTGGAAGAGTTTTTTGAGATTGACATACTTTCTCCATGGAAATGATAGGTATATTTAAGAGGGGAAATTAGAATATATGGTCAGGATGTCCGGGGATTGTTAAAATGGAATTATCTGTATGGAAGCAGTCTAGGAGCCAAGACATTAGGGAGCCCAAAAAAGCTGAGCTAGGCTCTTGGAACTAGCGCCTGGATATTACAGACCTTTCAATCAGACCACTTTGTAACCAATCATGGCAATCCTGTTTTTGTTTGCCCAGGATTGGTAATTCCATTACCCTCCCTTAGGGATAACCATGTGACCCAGTTTTAACCAATACAAACTTAAGGGGTTTGGGGCTGGGGCTTCTGGGAAAGATTTTCCTGCCTGATAAAAAGAAAGAAAATTGTGGAAAAAATTCTTCCCCCTTTCCTTCCTGTCTGGGACCCTGCCATGTGAGTATGTGACATTTGGCTATGACAGGTATCTTGTGACCTGAATGGACTGCAGAGAAGCAAAGGCATCCTATGAAATAACAATTATCTGACCATTCTGTAGCCTTTGTATATTGTTAATATTAAATAGATTTGAAAGTACTTTTACAGAGCTAATCTCATTTGATGCTTAAATAACTCTGTGAGCTGATAAATATGTGTGCTCTGGAAGGAACTAAAAATGTGTAGATTCAACCTAAGTGACAGAATGATAGAGAAATAAAGTTATCAAATGTTTCCAGGTGGTTTTCTAACTGATCCTGTATGGTGTTCTGAAATGGTTTCCAGTGTTGCCTAAAATGGACTCTTGAAAGAGGCTTTGGACTCCAGACCCCCAGGATGTTACAAGGAAAATCAGTTAATGTTCTAAAGCTGCCCCAGTACCAGTCTGTGGCCTGTTAGGAACGGGGCCGCACAGCAGGAGGTGAATGGCAGCAGAGTGAAGCTTCATCTGTATTTACAGCTGCTCCCCATCCCTTGCATCACTGCCTGAGCTCTGCCTCCTGTCCCAAATCCCTCCCACCCTTCCCTGATCCTTGGAAAAATTGTTTTCCATGAAACTGGTCCCTGGTGCCAAAAAGGTTGGGGACCACTGTTCTAAAGCACAGGTTTGTGTTTTGCTCAGAAAAGAATAGTGGGATGGTTAAAGTCAAAAACGGTTAGGCAAAGCTATAGGGAGTACACAAGCACTTGACACAATTTAGGGGCCAATTACTGAGGAAATGCCAAAGGCTCCATGCGTCTTTAGAAACCACTTAGAGTACAGACCCCAGGAATCCTCGGTCATAGAGATTTTATTATTGCTCATTCGGAGAAATTTCACTGTAGGTTTTCAGGGCAAATTCATGGCAATGTTAAATCACTGGTACCCAATTTCCATCTTCCAAGTAGAAATTATTTCATTCTCTTAAGTCTTAATGTAAGAGTACAAAAGTAGTAATCATTGTTTGTAATTAAATGCTATAAAGTGGCATTGACCTAAAAAGTATAGCACTTGTAAGTAAAGAGGAATAGGGGGAAATATATTGATTCAGTGCTTGTCATGTACCAGAAACCATCTATTCAATAATCTAATTTGGCTCTCCCAACATCCTTATGTGATAAGATTATAATCTATACATGTGAATAAATCATAAATTTAATGAAACCAGTTTTCAGTGTATGATAAAACAGAACATGATCCTGAATTATTAGATGCTATCTGTAGGGACACAAAACATGCAAACCATTCAGCTGATTCAATTTTAAAAACTGAGCCAAATAATCTTGTTGTATTTCTTGTTGAATAAAACCTATTAGCTAAATAACTAAAAATTTTTTTAAAACTTTCTAATTACTTGGAAATTGTATAGCCACAGCATTTGAAAGGCTCTCAAACAAGCTGGTTAATTGTATCCAGTTTGGGGGTATCTGATACAATTATCTCCTACTTCATATTTGATGAAAACAGTTTATATGAGTTACCTTATTAAGTTATCCCCAAATCTTACGAGGTATGAATTGTTCACATTTTACAAATGAGAAAAAAAGTTCAGAAATATTAGCGTGATGCCAAGGTGACAGAGCAAGAAAATGGTAAAGGCAGGATCCAAATCTAAGTGTGTCTTGCTCCAAAGCCCATGTCTAGCTATATTCCTTGCTGTAATCACAGCATTATTTTATTTTAACAGATGATAGGAAGAAATGCCTTTGAATTTTAAACCACAAAAATGAGCTGCTTCATTGGATATAGGGTCTATTAGACAATTTTTCTTAAATGAGAATTTTGTATATTACCTATTTTTCTCCCTTAGAGAGTTGCAGAAGAAGGAATGGAAAAGGCTGTGCTGTTATTTCCAAGTGATGCTGCACGAATCATGTCCCAGGTTTACAGCCATTTATGTCATGGCTATGTCTACTACAAAAACATCCTTGTTTAGCATCATTTTGATTTTTTTAAGAGATGGGGTCTCACTATGTTGCCCAGGCTGGCCTCGAACTCCTGGGCTCAAGAGATTCTCCCACCTCTGCTAAGACTACAGGCATGTGCCACCCCACCAAGCTTTATTTTGATTTTTAAAGTTCTATTCCTACACTTTTTGATGGCCTAACTGATCATCAACAGAAAGACCCAATGCCCACCCTTCTCTTCTCACTCCCCCCAAACAAGCTTAGTATCATTATTTAAATAGGCAGGTGGGCAGGCACAGTCTTAGTCAAGTTGAACATTAATTTTAATAAAAATAAATGACTTGATGAACATTGGATTAAGACCTGAGTTTGAATCTTGCCCTGTGTCCTAATGACTGAAACTTCGGCAAGTTAGTTTCTCTGAGCTTCAACTACATTATCTAGAACAGTGTTTCCCAAACTGTATTTCTTAGATTTCCAACACCTTTGAGGAAAAATACTTTTGTAAAACACATCATATGAATTTTCAGTAAAAGAAAAGAAAACAGAGACACACAAAATATATACTCAATTTTTAGGTTATCAGATTCAATAAGCAGAAAATTACGTGCTAAAAGTTTCTAAACACCCATTTTCAATTTCTGTATCATGTCTCTGTGGACTGGAAAGAGAGAGGTCACAGCCTGCCATCCACCCAGGAACCACATTTTGAACAGCACTGATCTTTAAGACTAAGGATAAAAATCTGTTTCTTCATTGAGGGGGATTGTTAGAATTCAATGCCTAAGGTATGTGAAAAGCTTAGAAAAGTACCTGGCACATACAAAACATAAGGAAATGTCACTCTCTTCAAAAAAAAATTAAACTCAGAACCTCTAAGGAAATAGTACTAGCAGAGAATCTCCTGAAAAAAAAGTGGGAATGAGGTAAAGCCCCTGACTAAGGGCATTTGACTTTGTGCCCCTACTTCAAGATCTTTCTTCCTTCTTCCTTCTTCCTTCTTCCTTCTTCCTTTTTCCTTCTTCCTTCTCCTTCTCCTTCTCCTTCTCCTTCTCCTTCTCCTTCATCTCTACCTCTATCTCTATCATCTCTATCTCTATCTCTATCTTTCTCTCATTCTCACTCTAGCTCTATCTATTCTCTCCCTGCTGCCACCAAGATATTGGCCTCATAGTGGGACAAAATTCTTGTCTATGCAGGGTTAGAAACAGAGCACGGGGACTATCCACCACCCAGCTTATGAAGTTTGAAGTTCTGGTCCTAACCCAACTTGCTCCATAAGCCCTTTGGCATGGAGGTTCTTGAGCCAGACTGGTGGCCACCCAGCTCTACTCTTTAATTGTTATTTGTCCTTGGCAGGCCACTTAATAGCTCTGGGCTTTGATTTCCTCAAGTATAAAATGTGGCAGGGAGGGGAGTAATATCTACCTTATAGGGTTGTTATGAAGATTAAATGAGTTAATATATATCAAGAGCTCAGTATAGTACCTGGGATATAATAAGTAACCTTCTCAGTAAGTGTCAGCCACCATCACCATCATCATCACATGGGACTTCCTGGGTCCTTCACCTCTCCTCTCATGCTCAATTATCCACACAGCAGAAGTCATTCTGAGTGGCCCCTTAGAGAAACAAACATCCTGCTAGACAAAGGCTCCTGCCCATGAAAGACCCTGCCATATCACCTATTTGGCAATGATTCATACTTTTAGATTCAGTTTCTACTTGGAAAAATACTCCTTTTCCATAAGTGACTGGTCTAAGAATAATCTCATCTTTTAAGTGAGAATCCTTTCCCTACCTAAAAGTGACATACCCACATAGGCCCACCAGTCTATCTTAACACATATCCCTATTGTAGTTTTCATATAACAATATGTTTTGATATCCAGAAACCATTTCCTCACTGTAGGTTTTGTATCAGTTATCTAGTAACACAATAATGCTGCATAACAAACCACCACAAACCACATGACAATAAACATTTATTACTCATGCATCTGGGAGGTGTGCTAGGAAGCTTTGCTAATCTCGGGTCAGCCAAGAAATTCTTCTGGTCTTGGTTGGACATGCTTATATGTGCAGGGATTGGCTGAGATGACTGGGACAACTTCACTCACTTCGCCCTGGAGAAGGCTAATGCAGACATGTGCTCATGCCCATGGCAGAGGACAAGAATAAGTGGAAACTCATAAGCACTTTAAAGGTCTCTGCTTGTACCACATTTATTAATATCTCATTGACCAAAGCAGGTCCCAAGGCTGAGCCCAGAATAGGAGTGGGATAGCACTGCAAAGTTAGATGGCAACAGATATGGGGAGTGTGCTCATCAAATGTTAATTTTGCCTTCCATTATCCTATATTTCTGTACACTCATGTCAGGAAAACCACTTGTTGATTCATATTACCAAGTCAGGACCTTATATCAAGCCAAAATGTTACTGAATTTGGTGTCCGTTTAAACAGAATCTGTAGAGTGCTTTTTCCCTTTCTTTTTTTTTTTTCCTGCTAGGCAAAAAAGTAGCAACAGAAAATAGAATCATTTTTAATAATGGATATATGAACATTTCATGTCATAATCCCTAGGATAGCTCATAACTCCTATTGGGAGCAGTCTTCATCCCATGGTATTATGGTGTTCTCAACAAATGAACTTAACATCCAAGGCATAATACTAAAATAGCTACTTATTAGAGTTTAATGCTTTTCTCATAAAACTTGAAAAATAGAAAATGAGCTTTCCTACTGGGGGTAGACTCTAGGGAGATTTCCTGTGTTAGGAATTTGATATTTTCCTCTATTTTTCTTCCAAATGAGGAAAAAAAAAAAAAAAACCACTGTAGTTTCCCTTTCTGCAGGTGTTTCCTAACTAAGTGGAGTATTACTATTTCCATTTCTTGAGGAATAAAATTATTTTCATTTGCATAAAACCTCTCAGGTGACATCTTGGACAAAGGGAAATACAAAGTCCCCTATTATCAGTTAACTCTCTAGATAGTGACTGTGTGGAGGGGTTCCTGAAAAATATCAGTGATTTCAGAAAGGGTCCCCTTCCACTTTAAGGGCAAAATCAGAACCTTCTCATTCCCCTTGCAATCAGGGAGCTATCTGGGCATATATGTGACTATGCATGCAGGGATAATGGGGAAATGAGAGATTCAAGAGCCTTGTCTAGACTCTAAGAGGCTTGCCGTTGCTTTGGGGCCATTATTTGTGCTGAATAAGGTCAGATGGATAATTCCTCCTAAAGACAAGTGAAGCCAGTCAACAGACAGGTGTCAAGGTGGTGTCATGATATGGCATAGAGTCTCTCCCACTCTTCCCTGTGTCACGTCCCTGACCTCACGCTCTTGCACAAACCTTGGATTCTGGGGTCAGACAGCCTAGAGTTAGTATTTTCACCAGGCCATTTACAAACTCTGTGACCCTGAAAATTTGAAATGATTTCCATGAACTTGAGGTTACTCATACCTAAAATAAGAATATGGTTCTTATATCTACAGTGACACTGGACATGTAGAAAGTCACTAAATATGAATTTCCTACCATCCCCACTTCGTTGCTGCTCCCTCTGCCTGTCTTCCAACTTTCTACCCTCTGGCTGCTTGGTCCTTTTGTCCCCACCATAGCTTCAAGCCTCATAGGCATTGCCTATCCACGAGAGAAAGAGACACAGTAAAAGAAGCTAAATCTTGAATTTGAAGTTGAAATTTTCTATGTACATCTCTGCAAAAAAAGCAGTAATGTGTTAGAAATGAAGAAACACAGGAAGAAAAGAAGAAAGAATGGAATTTCCTCCTGAAGGGAAGGGGAGTGTGGAATTTTTTGTGTTTTACTGGCATGAGAGCCAGGCGTTCAGTGAGAGAGGAAAAGAGACTGAAATGACTTTGGTTTTCATGGAAATTATCATTTAACTTTGATCTTGAGAGACTGTCACTGAGCCAAGTGCTGAAGTTTAGGTTTTAGGGGAGGGAGTGGAGGTTGTGAGAAAGAATAGATGAAAAAAGAAAAGTAGATTTCATTCTGGGAAGAATAATTGTGTGTGTTGCACGTGTGAGTGTGTGTATGTGTGGAGAGCAATGGGGGTGGCGGGTGCAGAAATTAGGGAATTCCCTTTTCCTCCCCGCCCTCAGGAATTCAGCTTTAAAACAGAAGAAGTCTTAGAGACGCTGGAAGAAGAATGTTCTTAATTCCCTCAGTTCCATGCTAGCTATAAACACTGGAAAGAAAATAGGATTGAAGAATGTCTGGTAGAACAGGCACTGTAAACCTTTTATTATCATATTTGTGGCTTCTGGGGTATGACTTTAATGCCATCTTTTAAGATGTTGCTTACCTAGAGCAATTGTGTTTGATTTTAAATTAAGTTTTAAAAACCTATCCCAAGTATTTCTCTTCTCCAATCAATTTTCCATTTAAGTATATGATTTCCTTGCTGGAGAAACTTGTGCCCTAAGAGGAATGCACAGTTTAAATATTTTCACATTTGAAGAGATCTATTAGTTATGTAAAATAATATGTAGAGAAAAAGTAGAGTGTTGTAGGGTCGGGAACCTCTGCAAATGTCCTGGTACTGGCTGGCCACACAACTGGCTGGCTGCACGACCTGGGGTAAAGTCATTAATTTCTCTGAGTCTTACCTCCTTCATGTGGAAGGCCCTTTCAGTCCTAAAAATCTGCATCATAATTAGTCTTGAGGTAAATATAACACCTAAAACAAAGTTAAGATGAAATATAATGTCTATCCAATTCTTAGAGTCCATGGATCTTAATTTTATAAGCAAATTCACTTCTCCAAACTCCCAATTTTCTCATCTGCTATAATGGAAATTATAATATAGTAGTATCTATACTATAAATCTTATTGTGAGATTTGCCTGGGAAAATGTTTGCAAAGAGTTTAGCATGGGGACTGGCACTTAGTAAGCACTCCAAAGACATAGGTTGAAAAAGAAAAGAACAACAAATGCTACTGTGCTTCCAAGTCACATCACTGTGGGCCATCTGGGTTGCCGTAGGCTTCCCATGGTGTTCAGATGAATGATGTAAAGCAGAGTTAGCAAAAAAAAAAAAAAAAATGGGTGAACACTTACCAGGCGCTGTTCAAAGTACTTTATCTGTATTGACTCATTTAATCCTCATACAAATTCTACAAAGTAGATAAAATTATCATCCCTATTTCATAGATGAGGAAACAGAGAAGGAGTAAGTGACTTGCTCAGTGCCACACAGCTAGGAAAGAATACCCCTCCACTTTCATTAGTGAAGTTAGAAGCTGACACGTCCCTGAAATATCTGAAAAAAATTACTTCAATTCCAGCCTTTTTGGTTTTTCAAGGGTGCTCCGAAAGTTAGCTGAATACATGATGCACAAGCCTGAGTCAATTGAAATGTTTCATGCTTATATTTTCCCACCTGGCACTAACGAACATGCACAAGGAGATCTCAACATTTGTCCAGTGACATTAACTAATGCTGCCCCTGGCATGGTGATTGTGAGTGGAGCTGTGGCTTCAGCAAGCAGGTGCTAGAAATTCTTAATGAAGATTGCATTCGGATTATAGCATTTTGGTGTATCTTGTGATGAGATTTGCCAAGGGTTCAAAGCCTTTTCCGACTGGCTCACTTACCCTCCGCACCAATAGGAGGGCTTCTTGTAGGGAACTAGAGGCATGGGAAGAATTAAATATAAATTGCATTAGCGCTCCCCCCACTTTAGTGGACTGACTCAGAATGCTTATGAATAGGAGGCAAAATATGGACTCGGAAGACCAATTCTGACTAAAGAGTATTGGCACGGATTATGAGACATTTTATCTACTGGGGAAATGAGAAGTTTGCTAAGAATTAAGAACTATATACACCTAATTGTATGTGTAAGTGAACAAATGAACTTGTTGAAGGATTGGACGTGGTTAAGAAAGTTAAAAAAAAAAATGATGACTTGCTTCCTATACCGAGAGGAGAGATTTATTCATGCTAATGCTGGGAGTTGAGCTATTGAAAAATGGTTTAATAACAATGGAACAATTTATGATTGCTTCCAAGGAAATAGACTGGAAAAGAAAAAATCTCATTCTTTTCCGCCTTGTATACCTCACAGTCATGCTAAATATATATGTTAAATTTTTTTCACCCATGAGTGCAGTAAACATATTCAAATTCAATTAAATATATACATGCTAAATAGGAAAATAAATCAAGCAGAAAGGATCAAAATCTACCTCGTCATTTTTCAGAAATTCCTCCAGACTTAAGAAGGAAAATGAGGCTCACAGTAATATCAAAGGCCTTAGATTTTTATTGTTTGTAGTTGTCTCTGTCCAGTTTTTTTTAGCGATTTCTTCTACTAATCCAATTGCTTGAGAGGAAAGAACTTGTAATCAAAATTCCATATTCTCAGCAATCACATTCAGATACCACTATTTTGTTAGTCTGTATGTCCACCTTTTGTTTGGGCTTAGAAATTTGTTTTTTAACCATAGTCCAACATTTTCCTGTGCTTATTTTTCCCTAAAATATTCCATCTGTATTTCTCATTTTCCAAAAGGACAGTGAGTTCAATAGTGACATTTTTAAATAGTGAGAATGTGGCAAATTAAGCACAACTGCCCTAACTCTCCAAAGACAAGAATATTTAAATTATCTCAAGGCTGATTGCATTATTTTTCTCTGTTTAAGATGTGAATTTCTTCTTAATGACAAGTATTAATTTTTGGTAGCTTGAGCTTATCTAAGAGAAATTAGTGGCTCTAAGATGCTGAAATGATCTTTGTATTCATGCCTACTCATCATTAAATAAGAGTGTCTTTTCATTTGAAGCAAAAAGAGTTAATTATTACACCATTAATATATGCACACAAATACTATTATGGGTATGCACACACAGAGATCCAACTCTATTCTTAATTATTCATGCTAGTGGAAGGGAGGCAGAGACAATACAGAGCTACACACAAATCCAAAACCTTTAAATATTTTAGTTTAGAGTATCGTGTTTGATCTTTACTGGAATTGGAAAGTTTACCAAAATGATATATGAACATCCAAGTATTTATTAGGCACCTGCTGTCTGCAGAGCTCTGGGTACCAGGGGACATTACAGAGTATATAAGGAATATCCAGGAAATCATGCATCTGCTGAGAGATCAAGCCAATCAAAAGGAGAAATAAGCTACCCATTTCTCATGCTATGTAAAGAGCAATAACAGATCAACTCATATTAAATAATTACCACAGACTAAAATTTTGGGGTGGAGGCATCATTCCAGGTCTCCAGAAAATCAGAGAGAAGAAAGCCCAAGTAAGGCTTTCTGGCTTCAGGATGGGTCATGGTAAGTGACTTGCCCAGGTCACAGTGTGACAGCGGCAGAACAGAGGCTAAAATTTCTGCTTTCTGATTCATCATTCAGTCAAAGAACAGGGTCCTGTTCTTCTGTAATTAGTATAAAATAAAATTTCTCCAAGGAATAGGTTTAATAGCTATTTTGACTATGGCCACATAAGACATAAAAGGTTAAATCAATTTCATTGGATTGGGTAATGGGGTTTAAAAATACAGCCATGCACCAAGCCAGCCAGTGTGCCAGGCGTGTTAAACAACTTGCTGTGCACCACACACTCCACGTGTATTGACTCACAGCTGGCATTCAGCTGAACTGCATCAGTATGATAACACAAGTTGTCAAAATATTAAAACATTACTGTACCAGTTAGTCCATAGTTGCATCTCTGGTCTCCGCCGCCATGCACTTAAACAAAAGAGCCACCCAGATTTCTCCCTTGCAAGACTCCATAATTTATTAATAGTAACTAAAAGGGACACAGCCGGGCCCTGCAGGACCTGCTTCTGCACTGTGGCAAGCATTTGTTCTGATTGGCCAGTTCTGGGGCCAGCCTTCATTCTGGTTGGTCAGTGCTGTGTGAGTGGTTAAGTATTACATTACCTGTGCTATTATATTAATATTACTTCTACCTCTCCCCTTCCATGCCTTTGTTCCCGTTATTCCCTCTGCCTTGAAGCTTTTTTCATCTCTTTTCCGCCTGTTCACGTCTCACCTCCCTTCTGTCACAGGGAACTGGCCTGCACGACTGTGGGAGGTGGCTAAGCAGTCTCTGCAAGGCTGTTGTCTCCACATATGCCGCTGGAGCTTGTCGCACGATAAAAGGATGGAAAGCGTGTCCGCTCACATTGCTTCTCACGGTGGTGACGAGCGAGCCTTCAGAGGCGGCAGCCCTTCATCCCAGAGTTAAACATGCACACCTGGCCAGGAGTCGGGCAAGTTAAAGAAGGATGCTGGGGAAGGTAGAGTGGTCACGGGCCCAGAGCTGCTTCACACCTGCAAGGTGAGTTAGACCTGCCGCGTCACATCTGCTACAAAACGGCTGCTGCTTCCCCTCCTTCAGCGGGAATCTCCCTGCGGCCCACCCTAACTAGAAACATACTAATAGAAGAAACGGAATTCTGGGGAATGTTATTCAGCCCAACCGAGTGGACACACGACAAAGCCATCGCACCTTGGTATCAAGGCTCAGGTCTAGTGCCATCTCTTCTCTGTATCCTCCTTCATCTGATCACAACACGGCAGCTCGCTTCCCCTAGGGCAAGCTCCAAAAGAGAGACAGGATGCCACACTGCCTTTTATGACTTAGTGTCTGAGTCATACACTGTCATTTCCACCTTATCCTATTAGTTAGAAGTGAGTCACTGAGTCCAGCCCACACTTGAGCAGGAGGAAAGGATTACACAGAACATGAGTGCCATGAAATGTCAGGGGCCATCTTAGAGGCTCCCTCACACGTGTGGTAAGAAGGAAGGAGTGAGGGAGGGGGTCATGTCACAGAAGTCTTCAGCTAACCTCAAAAGACTTAGTCTCACTTTCCACTACTTAGTGTGTAGTCATGTTCTTTTCTTTTCCTTTATTCATTTTTCTGTAACATCTACTTATTGAAAAAAGGCTTTTAGCCTCAAGCCAAAGATTTGTGGAAATGCTGTTGAAGAAGAGCAAGAAGAGGGAATCCAATTTGGATCTAATCTTTCTTTACTAAGATAATTTCCTTTGCTGCAGCCAAGTTTTATTTGGCCACTAGAAAATACTGATAAGCAAAATAAACAGCAATTCTGAGTCTCCCTCTCTGACACACACACACACACACACACACACACACTCCTGAGTTTGTCTCATCAAAACAGATATTGTAACCTAGTCCAGGGAGTTCCAGGCTAGCTCTAAGTGGTTGGACAAAAATGACAGATAGGTTGGGTCAACAGATAATACAGCCAAGCATTTCTTGAGCACTTGCTTAAGCACCAGGCACTGTGCTGAAGGCTTTAAGTGCATCATCACGCTGAATCCTCACAGCTCTATGAGGTATGAGCTACTATTTCCCCATTTTTTACACAGGTGTAAACTGAAGCTTAGAGATTACGTGACTTGACTAAGGTCACACAGCTAGTTAGTGGTAGGGGCAGTCCTCAACACTCCTAACCAACTCACTGCTGTCACCAAACCTCTGTGGGACACACTAGGTGCTGGTGTTCATTGCTCACTCTTCTCAGCAACCATTTTATGGACAAGAAACAAAAGCTCAAAGAATTTGCTTTAGACCACACAGATAATGTAGTAGAAGCCCAGGATTCAAGCCCCATAATGGAGGAATCAAAAGCCCATGCTCCTTCCACCACCTTTATTGTCTTCCAGCTCAGTGGTTTCCAATCTGCAGCTCATGACCCATTAGTACATAGTGAAGTAATTATAAGTGTGTCTCAACCAGCATTTGAAGTACTGGAATAGAATAGAATGGAAAGGAAGGGGTGGGAAGGAAAGAGAAAAAAAGGGAAGGAAACAGAATGGAAACTATTAGTAGGCATCACACGTAATGGCAGTAAGCATTGCTTAGTGAATGTTTTATTTCAGCTATGTACATATGTATGTGTGGTTGTGTGTGTGTGTGTGTGTGTGTGTGTGTGTTAGGATGTTTCTTACTTTGGTTGCCATTCAAAAGCAACCAAATGCCCCTGCTCTGGCCATTCCTTCTGTTCTTAAAGTCACTGCCAATAGCTCACCCTCAATGTGTGCACTTTCTTCAGGCCTCAGCGACTTAGAAAAAGGCAGTTGTAATTCTTAGTCCTCTTTCTCATGTCTTTGCTATGAAAATATAATTCTTAAAGAAGACCATATGTAATTGGTTAACCTGATTCCAATCTACTAGGTGTGTGAACTTTGGCAAGTTACTTAACCTTTCTAAGGGTAGCCTCCATGAATTCTACCTTCCCCATTCTTAAAGTAGGATAATTATGTCCTTACTGGTTGTTGCCAGGATTGAATGAGGTCATGTAAACTTAGCACAGTGCCTGGCACAGTAATCATTCAATAAGTATTAGCTGTTATTATGTCATCTGGATAGACTAGAAGAATCTTAAACCAGGGTCTTGTGTTTAAGGAAATAAAAAGGTGAGAGGGGTAACGTATTATTTTTCAGTTTTGAATCCTTCAACACCATGAAAACATAAATTAGCATAGCTAGGTCGGCATTCTTTCAGTTCATTATTCATCAAACACTTACTGAATGCCTACTATGTACCAGAGACTGGGCTAATCTACAATGACATAGTAAGAGTTTTTTAAAGGTGGGAACCTTTAAAATTTATAGACACTTCTTAAAGTTGGGGTATATTAGAAGAGCAGAGTGATAAATCACACTGGCACCTTATTTTATGACTGTGGACAAGAGTAATCATCACTTGACTCTTACATATAAGCTCTGTCACATGAACTTCAGTGATAATAGCCTCATTTGTTAAAGCCACATCCACCTGGCATCCAATTGATTGAACCTGAGGTCCCCACTTTTCCATTTTCATAGCTTGATTCTTTCTGTCTACATGCCACAACTGAGAGGATTGATTTTACCTGTACATTGTCTTTGCATCTCTCCAATTCTCAGGTCCCTCTTTTTCTCCTCCACCATCTCCTTCCACCACTGATTCTCCTCCTGTGTTCTGCCAATTCTCTCCAGCCCTAAACTAGCGGACTCACATTTTTTTCCTATATACATTTCCAATGACAGGTGGGTTAGCAAGAAGCAAAATGTGAGTCTTAGGGAATTTGCCATAGTACACCAGGACACTAGTTTCTAATTCTTGGCCATACTTGTTTGCTTTTTTGGAAGGAGATGGGAGGCTTCACATGCAAAAATTATCCATACTTAAGGTGTATTCAGATAATTTAATACTATATTCCAAAGAATCATATACTAAATCAGGGCCTTAAAAATGTTGGTCAGATTTAATTGAACATAAAAATGATGATATTTTAGTCTGTATTTACTATTAGAAACTCACAAACAGTAACTTTCAAATTGTGTGCCCCTTTAAACCTCATACAATATTTTTACATGCATTGTCTTTTATTTCACACATTTACCTTATGCCTGCACTGACTCATAAAACCAATGAGAACAAGCATTGTTTGATGTTGCAAGAACCCCATGAAGTAGACAGAGCAGGTATTTGATCCTCATTTTGAGACAAGAAAACTAAGCCTCAGAGAGATTGTGTCTTGCCCAATGTCACTAAGCTAGTAAAGAACAAAGTTAACACTGGAATCTTAGACTTGCATAGCCCATGCTCACTGGTCTGTGCCTAGGCCCAGGCACGTCTGGTGTCTAGAATAGCGCTGCTCACACCATGGCCTGCGTCCTGACTGTGCCACAGTGTCCCTAGAGAGCCTCCTTAGTGCTAGAGATTGGATTGGAGGCAGCCCCATGGTGGTGGAGAAACAGACTCTGGGTAGACTCTTCCAAGGAAGCTTTGCTAATTTGCAGCAGCTGGACAATGTTTCTCATTAATATCTGTCAGCATAATTGTCACATCATTTCACTGGGGTGGCAGAGACTTAGCTATGGATCACTTGGATCCCTGTCTTTCAATGGCTTCAAGACAACCAGAAGTGCCTGCTCTTAAGCCTAATGGGCTCTAGGCAAGAAGTCCCTGCCCATCAGTATGTATTGCTGGGCATTCAGCTATGACGATGCCCTCAAGGACCCTACGCGATGTCTCCTCTTCACTCATAGGCAGCATCCCCTGGAAACCAGCAATTCCAGAGCACAAATCTCAGTACCTTTCCAAGGTGTAACAAATAGAGTACAGTATATCCCCTGCCACCCCCATCCCCACCACCATGACCCTATGGCCACTGACAATATGGACAAGGTTCCTGCGGTGAAGGATAGAACTACACTTGTCATCCTGAATTCTCTAATCACAAAACAGACCCAGAAAGGCATTCAGCATTTTGAGCAACAGGCAAGGCTGAGAGATACCGGCTACACACCCAACACAGACCTTCCCACCAAGGAGATCAAGTGCCTCTGAGTGACAGAGCACTGCACAAACTAAAGTTCTACAGTGAGGAGAGGACAAAAGATGAGAGACAGCCTGAACAGCCCAGTCCACTCCAAGCAGCACACCTCACCCTTCCCATAAGCATAATCACAGAGACTGGTTCAATTCTGGTTCTTCTACAGCCTTATCTGGCCCAAATTCCAGTTCTAAAAGTGAGGATAAGGACAGAAACTCATCAGATAAATGGAGCCTCTTTGAATCGAGACCCACCATACCCAGCAATCTAATTAAGGAATCTTTGACATCTGGACCTACAAAGAAGTCCAGAAGCCCCCTCCAGTGGACATGGCCTATGCCCAGGCTATGTCCAGGCCATCTGAATGGCTGAGGATAGAGCAACCTTCAAGCACCCAAGGTGGACATCCCAGAGATAGAAGAGAAGAAATGATTGCATGGCCCATAAGCTCAAACTTGAACGTGCTCATACCTGCTGGGTTCTAGAGCTCTTTCTAGTCCAGGGAATCTAGATAGAGGGTGTCTTGCTCTCCATTCCCCTTTTATCTTAGCTCTGGCATAGGAAAAGTATATATTAATATGTTTAAAAGTTGTTAAACTGAGGCTAGAGCTGAAGACATAATTGGCTTTTGATAAACATTAGTACAAAGCTTGTGCTTACTGTGTAAAAGACATTTTGAACTGCTTTAAAGTCAGACAAAATAATATTAGTAGTGATATACAGTATTTTGGACCATTTACCCTAGACAAGAACTTTTATCATTGCTTATTAGGTAAATAATGTTGTCTTAGTCACTTAGGGCTGTTATAACAAAATACTATGGACTGGGTGGATTATAAACAACAAAAATTTATTTCTCACAGTTCTGGAGACTTGGAAGTCCAAGATCAAGGTGCTGGCAGATTTGGTATCTGATGAGTGCCTGCTTCCTGGTTCATGACAGCTGTCTTTTTGCTGTGTGTGTACATGGCAGAAGGTGTGATGGAGTTCTCTTATAAGGGCACAAATGGCCAGGCACTGTTGCTCAAGCCTGAAATCCTAGCACTCTGGGAGGCCAAGGCAGGAGGATTGCTTGAGGTCAAGAGTTTGAGACCAGCCTGAGCCAGAGCAAGACTCCATCTCTAGTAAAAAGTAGAAAAAATTAGCCAGATTTCGTGGTGCATGCCTGTAGTCTCAGCTACTTGGAAGGCTGAGGCAGGAGGATTGCTTGAGCCCAGGAGTTCGAGGTTGCTGTGAGCTAGGCTGACGCCATGGCACTCTAGCCAGGTGACAGAGCGAGACTCTGTCTCAAAAAAAAAAAAAATCCTATTCATTAGGTCTATGCCTTCATGACCTAATCACCACCAAAATGCCCCACCTCCAAATACCATCACACTGGTAATTAGTTTTCAACACAAGAATGCTGGGGAAACACAAACATTCAGTCTATAGCAAATAAGTAAGTTGTTCCAAAATTCAGGTTCCTTGATACTTTTTTCACTATCAATGTGAGCATTGACAAATTGTGGAGTAGAGATGTTAACTGACTAATTTAAACAACTTTAGCCTCTTGACACTCTGCTGGTACTGTGTCACGGCCTTGTCAGTTAGGAGGACCTAAGATCTGTTTGAGATCTGGCTATAATTAAAAGCCAGACTTAGCAAGGACTCCTCGTCTTTGCTGAAACTAGACTCTCCCTGCCTTTTTGGTAGACCTAATGGATCACTTTGTCTTCCAGCCAGTTCTTAATGGGGTACCTTTAACGGCCAGCGCTGTTCGAAGGATGCTTCTATGTATCACACAGAGCAAACACTAGGCTTACATACTCTTTCTTGCATTTTACAGTAAGATTAATTTAATTCTAATTTGGTTGAAAACTTTGTAAGGGAGAAAATTCAATGTACTGGTTTGGTATAGATAAAAGAATGTTCAAAAATTTTTAAATAAAGATGGTCACTACTGTTAGATTATAGTCTTGAGATTCATGTAAAACTACTGTCATCCTATCTTGATTCTCTTGCTTATCCCAGGGCTTAAAACCTTTTTTTGTGTGTGTGTTGCAGGGGGAATGGAAGAAATTAAGATAATTAAGATTTTTTCATATGAAAACATTTTTCTCTAAAAATTGCCTCATACCTTTATATAGCTATATATCTTACTGAGGAAAGGAAATAGGAAAACTGTCTTTATTTTTACACACTGCATATGTGTTCAGTCATTGTTCTAAACACTGTCTTAAATACCTGTTGTTTTTGTTTGGGATAGTATCTTGTCTATATAAGTAGCTGACCTTTCCATAGAAAGACCCTGGAATCTAAAATTATCAAGATAATTTATTTGTGTCTTCTATTATGCTTGTATCTTTTATTTGTTTTAGCAATAAAAATCCTTACTACCTTCTCAAAAAAAAAAATAAAGAAAGAAAGAAAAAGAACTTGGGACTTTCTATTCTCATCTCAGCTTTTTATTCAATCTACCACATTTTCTACCAACAAAGTTTATTATTGAACCTCCTTTACATCACTCTAGCATGAATATTATCATCTTCATATTACAGATGAACAAATTTCTCTTTAAATCTAAGGCACCAGTACTATAAAGATATACCATTATTTTATGTATCATTACACAGAAAACAATGCAGCCAATTAAACTATGAAGTATCATTAATTGTGAGATAATCCTTATTTCAGAGATAGCATAATGTCAAGATATTTGAGTCTTAGAATTGGTGAAAGGGGGTAACTAAAAATGCAGAGAAATTAAATAATTTTTACCAGAATTAGAAATTTGTATATGTTTAGGATAATTAACTGAACTGCAGAAAGAGGTGGCAGCCTTCTCTTCTTTCCTGTATTGGTAAAGATGGTATTACCATCCAGGTGCATGGTTTTGTTTAAGTTACTTAGACTTCAGTTTGCTAATTTGCAAATGGTTAAGAGTTAACCTACAAGACTGTTGTGTGTTACTGGTTCCAGATTCTCTTCTCATAAATGTGGGCTAAAGAAGGGAACTTCCCCAACAAAAAGGCAACACTGTATCTCTCAGAAAAAGGTAGGGGAGGCTTCCACACTGAAAGAGGCTTCCCAAAGATGGGCATTCTATAAAAAAAAAATAAGGCCTCGTTGCTTTGTTTTCTCCAGAGAAGAGGTTGCAAAGCCCAGGGTAACATTTCAATATTCTTAGAACCGGAGGTGGATATAATATTGACTCTAGATTTTCAAAATAAGAGAGAGTAAGAAAATCTTGTGGAAAATGCTGCTTTATTGGCTAACACATGCACAGTCTTGCTGAATTTACAAAATCAATGATTCCCAATCCTTCTTGGGAAAATATACATCCCTGTTTGCCTGGGATAACCTATGTTGATGCCTGTTTTCCCAACATTACTATGGACACTATCTCCTTGCATGCAGTCTCATAAATATCCTCATTAAGACCATAAATTATATGGTAACATTGTCTTCCTCCTTATCCATCATCATTAGTACTTGTGTTGCCTTGCGTTTTTGGTTAACCTCTCATCTACATACATTATCTTATTTCCATAGCTAGATCCTTATATCTAAAATTGCAGTATAGGTATCCCCAGGACTATGCTATGACATCTTAAGGGACATGGGGATCAATAAAGTAAATATAGGGCATTTTTATAAATTATAAAATCATATGTAAATATATTCAAATACATGTGCACAGATGGAAGTAAAACTCAACAGAAATCATGCAGGTAGGAGTGGGGAGAAGGGAATGGGTGAAATCATACCTAACAGGTACAATGCACACTATCTGGGTGATGGGCAAACTTACAACTTTGACTCAAGCAGTACAAGGGCAATCCATGTAACCAAAACATTTCTATCCCACAAATGACATTGTGGTTTTAATTTGCATTTGCCTGATGATTAGTGATGTTGAGCATTTTTTTCATATGTCTGTTGGCCATTTGTAGATTTTCTTTTGAAAAAACTCTGTTCATCTCTTTTGCCAACTTCTTAATGAGGTTGTTTTTTTCCTTGCTGATATGTTTGAGATCTTTGTAGATTCTAGATATTAGCCTTTTGTCAGATGTATAGTTTGCGAATATTTTCTCCCCATTCTGTAGATTGTATATTTCCTCTGTTCATTATTTCCTTTGCTGTGAAGAAACTTTTTGATTTAATTAAGTCACATTTATTTTGGTGGTTGCGGTATTTCTTTCTATTCTTGCAAATATTTCTTAAAACACAAAGAAACCCAAGCCATAAAAGAAAAAATTGGTAAGTTGGACTTCATAAAAATAAAAAAACTTCTCCCCTTCAAAAGACACTCTTAAGGCTGGGCAAAGTGGCTCATACTTATAATTCTAGCATTCTTGAAGGCCAATTTGGGAGGATTGCTTGAGCCCAGGAGATCAAGACCAGCCTGGGCAATAGTGAGACCAGAAAAATTAACCAGGCGTGATGGTACATGCCTATAGTCCTAGCTACTCAGGAGGCTGAGGCAGGAGGATCCACGTGAGCCCAGGAGTTTGAGGTTGCAGTGAACTATCATGATGTCACTGCGTTCTAGCCTGGGCAACAGAGCAAAGCCCTGTCTCCAAAAAAAAAAAAAAAAAGGACACTGTTAAGAAAATGAAAAGCTAAGTCATGGGTTTGAAAAAAAAAAATCCAGAATATATAAAGAATGCTGGCAACTTAAGAAGAAAAACAACACAATCTTAAAGAAATGGGTGGATAATTTTTGGACATGTCCCAAAAAGTTCTATGAACATGTTTTCATTGTGGTCAAACCTCCTTTATGAGGAAGTGATACTTCCTGGTCAGAACTCATCAAAGACCTGATGGGGAGCCCTTTGCCTGCTCTTCAACAAACAATGAGTAAGACTGTTTAGGGAACTTAACTGGAGACCATCCTAGCTCCACAGTTAGTAGAGCCTTTGACTTCAGATGTGCTTCTGACTAGCTTTGGAAAACAGATTTCCTGTGGTCACAAAGTTTCTCCGTTATGCAGAAACATTTCTGGGCCTGGACAGATTTTATATTAATAGTAACCACAATCTCACAGTCCCCAGGAAGTTTCAATGGATTTTTCACTTCCTCTTGTTAGGGTGTTCAAATTTTTTAAGCTAGTAATTAGGGAACATAGTCTGAACCACAATCTGATAATGAGACCTAAACTTGATAGATAATCCCCATCTCCAGGCCATGCCCCACTCTTCCACTGGAACATAAGCTTCATGAGGGCAGAGATTTTTGCCAGTTTTCTTCACTGAGGCATCTCCCAGCACCTAGAAAAATGCCTGGTACATAGTATATGCTTCATAAATGTTCATTGAAAGTGAATAGATTTTACTGTAAAATTATCCTGAAAAAGACAAGATATAGGTTGTTCTAATTATAAGACTTGACACAATTTCTACCCTTCTCCAAATCTTCACCCAGATCCATTGTTTTAACAGTGGCTGAGTTTGTTCAGATGTTGGTTTAACAGCGTTATCAGAGACCAAATGGTTTAAATAAGATAGAAGCTATTTTTTTGTAATAAAAGTAATAGCAAGACCTTCTATAGCTTTATCCCAACCTGTTCATGAATATTAACTGATATAATCCTTACAACAACTCTATGAGAGAGCTATTATTAATATCCCTAATTTATAGATGAGAAAACTGATTCTCAGATAATTTTAGTAATTTTCCCAAAGTGACACAACTAATTGAATCACAGATTTGGATTGGAACCCAGGATCTGGCTCCAGAATCTATAGTCTTAGCCACTACACCCATTCCACTCAACTTTTAATGTGTGTACAAATTGTCAGGAGATGTTTTTTAAATGCAGATTATAATTCAGCAGGACTGAGATCAGTCTGAGATTCTGTGTTTCTGATAAGCTCCTAGGTGCTGCTGCTGGTCTGAGGACCACACTTTGTTTAGCAAGGCACTCCACTAAATTACCTCTCTCATCAACATCCAATCTGGTAGACACTCCAGGGGTGTGGGATGGTTTCCTTCCATAAGGAGATCCAAGGATCCAAGAGCCTTCTTTCTTTCCACCATCCCCTAGGGGCTGCCCTAATCTACATGGTTAACAATGAACCATCACCATGTCTACCTTCCAGTCCTTAGGAAGGAGGAAAGAGAAAGTGGAGAGCAAGCAGATTCCTTTTAAGGGCATGATCAGAAGTTACACAACACTTCTGCACACTACTCATTAGCCAAATTTTGTCATGAGATCACACCTAACTGCAAGGAAGGCTGGGAAATACAGTCTCCAACCAGACAGCCACTCAGCTAAAACTCAGGAGGCTCCATTACTAAAATAACTTTTTAAAATGGAAAAATGTAGATTGGTGAGACAACTACCAGTCTCTGCCACAGTACATCTGAAAGCCTTTGATTATTTTATCACATCTTGTTATGTCTTTCTTCTTAGTATGATCGTATCCATTTCTCTCTATCTTTTGCTAACCTGTACGTGAGTTCCTTTATGCCTAGGAAAACCCATTTTACCACTGTTATCTCCTTTAATTTGATTCCTCCAAAGCTCTGATTAAATGGAAGGGGTGATCAGTTTTTACATATCCTGAAGATAGTCAGTAGCTTAGGATGAATAAATAATAAACATTTTAAATCCCTGAGACTCCCCTCTCTCTTTAGCTGTGTCTCTTTAGTGGCCCATCTAGTCTGCAATCTCTACTTGATTCTTAAGGAAACTCAATGAAGTTGGAAGTACTGTCCTCAAATAGATTTATTTTGCTTAAATTTTTCTCTTTCTCTGACTGGAAATGTTTATAAGCAGCTTTTGTTTTCTCGTCTCTATTACAACCAGAGAAGCCCCTGAAGAAAATATTGTGAAGATAATTCATTCTAAGTAAAGGTGATTTGAATCAACTTCAGGCAAAGACCGGGAAGCT
The DNA here is from genome assembly GCA_028533085.1 of Varecia variegata. NCBI lineage: Eukaryota > Metazoa > Chordata > Mammalia > Primates > Lemuridae > Varecia > Varecia variegata. Next base: position 88,686,481 of record CM052443.1, on the reverse strand, counting down.
GCCTTCATTTTTATTGGAACGTCTTGGCCTAAACCTAGCGACTCAGAGACATTTGGATTAGGCCACTCACATAATACGTTTATCCTTCCAGCATTCATGGATGAGTCGGCTGGAATTAAAGAATGCAGTGAGGAACTGTGGTAGCTTAATACATCCAGTTACTTGTGCAGGTTATAAGAAAGGGCTTAGGAATCCTTTATCTCATTTCTGGAACTTGGATTTTTTTTAAAGAATTTTATCTTCATAGTTGGGAAATATGTTTGAAATGATTACTCAGTTTAGAAGCTTTGAATTAAGCACAAAAGCAAAAGATCCCCAAAGAAGAAAAAGAGAAGTCAGGGTGAGGCAGAAATTATTATTGCTATGGCTTGGCACAAAAGCCTATAAATTTCGAGTTTCTAAAATGGGTCAGTCTGCAAAACCTGCTCAACAAAGTGTTTTGAAATAAATTGAACAAATCTTTTTTTTTTTTTTTTTTTTTGGCACCAAAGTGCAGCCTCACTTTTGGATGGACCTGGGAGTTATTTCTAACAACTTTGGTTTTCAAAAGATGGCACCCGTCTATGTCTTGACAGAGGTTGTAGTTATTGAATGGGCCTTGGCAGACAGCATGGCCAATCCATTTGTTTTAGCTTTCTCAATAATCAGTGAGTATCACTGCAGGCTCGGCTGGTCTGGCTGATTGATTGTAAAGACAGCCAAAATGAACAGCTCGACCATCTCAGTCTGATTTCCCCGCCGTGTATTGACCCAGTCCAAGTTACATATGTTACAGTATTTGCAAAGCTGTCACTGTTATAAAACACTTACCGGGAGCTTGCTATTGACAGGGGCTTTATGAGAACCTAGAAACCAACTAGCCCTGTCCTGTTTGAGTTTTCAAAATTTCTTTTATATGCGAAGGATGCAGTTTATTCAACATCTACACATTCAAACGAATAGCAGTAACAGCAATGAGAAAACAGCACTTTCTGAGACTTCTCTTTGATGTGATTAACTGGGCAGGAACTGGGAATGAAAGCAGTTAGAGAACAATCTTTGTGTTTGTGTGTATGTGTTGTTTGTTTTTGTTGCTTTTAATCTGCCTTTATTAAAAAATCTGAGAATGTGTGGAGTGGAGACCAAACCCCTGGGCCCTTTCTTATCCGAGAAGAGGAAGTGCTGGCATCTGCTGGTAAAGGCAGGGAGTGTTTTGGAGCACACGGGCTTGTCTCATTAACTCAGGAGATGACCTGGTCTGTCTGGAAACTGTCTGCATTTCAGAACCCTTGGCTGATTTACGGTCAAAGCAAAATGGGTCGTTTGAAATTGTGGAGCCAGCCGTTTGCTTTCATTCATCTTTAAAGCCTTCACTTGAATTCAGGATACATCAGAGAGATCTCCCCTTGCACTAAATAAACTTCTAACGATACTGATTGAGCTCCTCAGATGGGACACCACGGGAATGTGGGAAACTCAAGGCTCATTAAATCACTGAGCGCACTTAGTTGAAATTATGATACTCTGGTCACCCATGGTTAAATGAAGAGCAGAGGTTTAATGAGTTTACCAGGTTAAAAATGAGCCAGTGTCAGGCAGGAATCAGACTCATTAATTAGGGCTCCACTTAAACTATTGAGCAGTTTTACTTACGAGCAGTACTTGAGGGGGTGGCGGGGGCGGGGGGAACTTAGCAAAGTGCATGGCTGCCTTTGCTTGTGGCCAATTATGAACCACTCAGTGAGGGTTAAGAGGGGGCAGGGGTAGCAAGCAGACAATTTCAACCAGTTTTCACCGCTGACCACAAACTTGAAAACCCAAAGTACTAGCAGTTTTACTTTCGCAATTGACTGGGACCTTAGGCTGACAATCTTCTACAATCTATTTGGGGTTTCCAGACCCACAGACATTCCCTAAAATGCAAGGCTACTTCCAAAGCAATAGCTGGTACGGAATAAAAACTTGGCAATCTCCTTTGGAAAAGATGGACTTTCCTTGGTGCCCAAGTCCCTGGGGAACGTATGAATAAAACCAGTCTCTTCACACAGTAACAGGAAGAAACCTCCATTTCAATTATCAGCAATTAGTTGAGTATTGGGAACTCAGAGCGTGGGCTTTGGAGAAACCTTGACTCTGCATCTTGCTGTAAGACCCTTGAGCCTCCATTTCTTCATCTCTAAATTAAGGATAATAATTTCCAATTCAAAGGGGTGTTAATGAGGATTCCATGTGATGATATACGTAAGGTACTTAGTGCCTGGCATTTACTAAGCATTCCACAGACAAAGATGCTTGCTGTGGTCTACCCTCTACAGCAAAAGCAGAATTACTCCTTTTTACTTCTAGTTTCAACTGTGTAAATCAATGAACATGGAAAAGGATAAAGGAAACAGATGCAAAATGATTTGGGGCATTTAGTCTGGTGAACAGCTGCAGGGACTAGGTAATTGTTCTTACATGAAGGGGGTCCATTTCCAGGGACTTGCTGTGCCTTTCCTTGGACTCTCTCTCTCCTCCTCCTCCCCACCCCCTTGTATCCCTCTACCTGCTTTTGTGCCAGAAGAGCCTAGTCCTGCTAGCATTTTCTTTATAAAGCAAAGCATCTTGTCTCTAATTCAGAGTAATCACAAATAAAATTGTCCCAGCCACATCTGCAATTTAATGTCTTTTATGCTTGTTCGTGACAACTCAATACTGTGTTGAACATGCTAGTCTTCTGATTTTGGTGTCCTGATTCTCTAATTCAAAGAAAAGCAGCGGAGTGAGATGTGTAAGATTTGACTGATCAGGAGCACTCTATATGCACAAAGAGATGTGTGTGAAGAAAGACCAGTTCATCCAGATTAGAGAGAGATTACTGAGGGGACACATAGGGGGTGGATCAAACAGAAATTAGACAACCTTTTTCTTCAAAAGGAAATCTGATTTTTTAAGTCCCACAATTTGGAATCGTCTTTTTTTCCTGTAACTATCAAATATATATAAATACATAGTCACATGCACACATGCCTCTATGAACAGATATTTACAAAGACAAGTGTTAAGTGAAATAAGGCTTCAAGGTTCCAATTTACCTCCAGCATCTTGGCACCTGCATGTGTATTTTACTGGAATGAACGTTCTGCCTCATGGTCTGATAGAAACAAAAGAACACTGAAGCTTCAAAAAGACACTGTCCCATATGGGATGTTTCAAAGGCTTAAGACTGATGGAAAATTGCATTTCTTTCTTGAAATACTTTCCTAGTAATGAGAAAAGCATCCCATTATGAGCTATATTAAACCTGTATTAAACAATTATTTCTAACTCGTACCTGTTTTAATAGGTCAGATTCATTTTTTCTCAATTTCTTTATCCTGATTTTAAACCATCTAATGTTTAAATTGGTAAGAAAATGTGGTATTATAATTAAGCTCCTTGAGAGCAGGGACTTTTAAAAAATGATTTTTGTTTTCTGAATTTCTGGGTCAGTGTCTTACACCAAGTGTAATATCAACACATTTTTGATCAATGAATGAAGGGGTAAGTTGTAGTAGCTTTCAAATATCAGTGAACGGAACAAGCTAAATAGCTTTTAACATTTTTTTAAAATAAAAGGTAGCATCGTTCTTATTTGAGATACAAAACTGTGTGATGTCGGAAACAATACCTTTCTATATCTTGGGTCAAAAATATAGATATATCACAGAGAGTTATCTGCAAAGTGTTCTACTTAATTTCAGAGAACAGGCACAAATGTACCCTCGAGTTTTCTTTCAGTATGATTCTTGCTAGCAACTAATAGTGTGGTCTGGGCAGTTGCAGGACTCAAAAGCATTGTATATGCTGTAAAACAATAAAGAAATGCCTCAAATTATAGTAAAAAGGAGAACTAATGAAAAGGGACCTAAGAAATATAATGAAAATAAATAGTTCTTCCTCTTCCAACTTCCCTCCAGGGAGCAGGTTATGAAAGATAGCTGGAATAGTAGACTCTGGAATAAAATTATTCCAGGGTAGAAAGTAATTAGGGGTGAATACGTGAAAGCCCAGCTTTAATTGTTCTTTTTAATACAGTGAAAGAAGGAATTCATCATACAACTTTAAATGAGTGTCCCATTAATGGAGTATTCCCCCCAAAGGGATACTACAAATTAATATTTTTATATATTCTGTAATTATTTTGTGAGTAGCACAATTGTAGTGCATTGTACTTATGGGTATATGTTAAAAACATCATCAGGTAAACGTCATCCTTTAAAATACACCACCATTGTTGATACTGCATTTAAGCATTTATTTTTAATGTTCGAAGACTCTCGTGCAGATCATCAAATATTTCTTTGGCTCCAGAGAAGACCTATTTCTAGTTTTAATTCACTCCCTGATATTGATTTCTAGATTTCTCTAAAAAGCTTATTTGGGGCCATTCTTCGGATCTGACCAATAGAAGACATAGTGAATTTTATTTACAACTTCAAGTCTCTGTTGGCGAATTGGCGCCTGTAGGCTACACCATAGACATCCAGGGCTTCCCTGCCCTGCTTATGACTGTACAGTGGGCTTCACCTAGGGAGTAAGTAGGGACTTTTTGTGAGCACATGACATCTACAGTGCCACATCGACATAAATGGTGGCCTTAGGACACTTTTGGAGAGCTGGTTATAAACATCCTCTTAATTCTAAATACTCAGCTGACAAGGTGTTTGTGTTAGCTAAGTTAAATAAGAACCCAACGTGCCAGTTAACCATGTTACACTGTCCTTGTCTTTCCCCTAAGAAATTCCCATATTCTTTTGCAGTTGATATAAATGTACCCACTGCCTGGATTGTGATTTGAAATGTGATTTCCTTTCAAATTCATTCTAGAGGAAATGTGGCCTAGATATCAAGTGGACATAAATCCCAAATCAGACACTGACTCTCCATGTGACCTTGGGCAAGTGACTTAACCTCTCTTGCCTTTGGTTTCCTCATCTGTAATATGGCAATGACAATAGGACCTGCATCTTTGAGACTTACTGGGAGTGTCATGAGTTAATATTTGTAGTGTGCTTAGCATGGACTCAGCTACTTATAAATGCAACGTCAGAGTTTAATATTATTTCTTCCTAGGCTCTATTGCTGAAAATTATTGAACAAGATATTTACTCTTACTGAGTTTCAGTTTCTCAGAGTTGACAAAATGAGATAAAATATGCATAAAGCTTGGAAAACTATTCAGGGCTATGTGAAGCCTTGCAAAATGCCAACCAAAGTGAAGAGTTAGAGTAGTAAATAAAAGAGTAAGTAAAATTTTTTAAACCCCCAAAGTAATTACTATTTGTTTAAAATCCCTACATTGTCATATTTTATCTTTTGAGGGAAATCATTATATACATGAATACGTATATGTACACATACACATACATTATAGCCACAAAGTATCCTTTGTGGTATTAAAGGTCCTAGTGATCATTCCATGTTCGTATTTTCTTGTGTGATTCTTGTGTTTTATGAAATGGAAACAGACCTTTTTGGCAGGCACATTCATCCAGTATCTTGTCATGTATTATATCCTTAATCACTTTTATTTTTAAAAGCTATTCGTCATATGCTTCTAGTAAATGTGGGATTATAAATGCTACATGATGTGTGTTTTAGCCCAGACATGTAAGAGGTGAAGCCATCCCTCATTTCCACAACTCTCTTTCTCTCTCTGTCTCTCACACACACACACTTCCAGTCCTCTACAAAAACTGGTAAATAAATCTGGTGGCCTTCAAAAGCAGGTGCTTTGGGGAAGAGAGGGGCGGGGAAAGGAGTTTGACTCTATAATGTTTCTATGCTAACTTGATTCCTAAGGTAGGCTTTGAGAAAGACAAAGAAACAAGTGAAGACCAGACCAAATGGAGGCTTTATGGGGCTGCGCCATCAAGCTTGGAGTCAGCTCATCAGTACTAAAGATGCTGATGAATTGGAAAATCAGAGAAGAAGGTTTCAAGTTTCAGTCTTAAGGGACGGGCTGGCCTCAGAGATTTATTTTCAGATCTTTTTTTATTTGTCTCCACTCCATAGTAAAACTTGGGTGGGCAAAATTCTCCCCATTCCAGGGACCCTGTATAGACTGTTGTAGGATTTTATGGGACTGATATTCTGTTGTTTTTTAGAGGGCCATGTATGCCCGGTGTCTTCCCTCCTCTCAGCCAGCGTACATCAGTCTCTAAATCTTCCTCCCCCAGCCTTTGAAAATTTATGGCAGCTTTCAGCCAGGCTTGGCTTAAAGCCATTGACCTCTGTGGCCTGTGTTATTGACCAGAACACAGCATCTTCTGCCCACATAATATATGTCTCTTTATCTCCCTGAAAGGAAAGGAAATGACTCTTGGAATGGCCAGGAACACAATAAAAATGAGAGAGGCTTTCCCATTTTTTTGTCAGTGGCATTTGGCTTTACAAAAAGCCACACTGGGATCAGCATGTGCATTAGGCAGTGCTTTGAACTGTGCATTGAGAGGGTGCCCTTGGGAGCAGGCATTGTAGGCTAGAAGGCTCGTCCCAAATAAAATCACCTTTTTCTAACTTTTCACCTTGAGTGTGAGTGGAACGAATGGCCCGGTGTCAGCAATGCTTCTGAGCTGAATCTACAGACTCACTGACATAGCAAGTCCACAGAGACACTTGTGAAAAACCCAGGAGGATCTGCAGGTCCCACATGCCCTTTGGCATGGAGTGTGAGGCGAGGGTCTTAGCGTCAGAAAAGGTTGGGGCTGGGAGACATGAGCACCTATCTAGTCCAAGGCCCAGAATTTGTAAATGAGGAAATAGGTACCCAACCAGAACATACAACCTTTCCAAAATTGCAGAACAAATATAGGTGCTAGAAATGGAACCCCTCATTAGGCCAACGTATGACACATGATAAGACCTCAAAAGGTCACCTGTCCTTGTCCTTAAAAATACCCCTCAACTATTAATTCTATACAAAATACCGGGTAGCAGGGCTTATATCTTAATAGTAAGCAAAATTCTCTTGTTTGTGTTCCCCTGTCAAGTATTATTTCTGAAATCCCATATTTAAAATATAACAGATGTCTCTTACTACGACGTTCAGACAGGAGCTGGGAGCAGTGCAGAGAAAAACCCTAAAGGAAAACAATACAAAAGTGGTACTTAAAGCTTTGCAGTCTTGGATGAGTCTCTTATCCTCTACACCTTCACTTCCCTGTGGGGACAAGGGGAATGGTAGCAATCCCCCAGCCCCCAAGGGGTGTCATGAGAAGTGAGATAGCTGGTACACAGAAGTGTTCAATCAGTTGAAGTGCTATTGTTACAGCCCGGGGTGGAGAAAAACTCTGTTGGAGTCCTGTGCTACTGCAAAACACTCTACGTGAGTTGGAGCATTTTATCTGAGTGTGCCAGGGATTTCTGGAGAAGGGTTTTGGCAGAAGTCATGATTTTTAGCAGAAGTATATTTCACTAAGGGCTGGCAACCTATGTTCTACCTACGGCATTACAGTCATGCCCAGCATAACAACGCTTCAGCCAATGACGGACCACATGTAGGAATGAATGGTCCCGTAAGATTATAACGGGGCTGAAAAATTCCTATCTCCTAGGGACTTCGTAACAGTGGAAATATCGTAGTGCAATTACTTTATTTTTCATAAATTTAGTGTAGCCTAAGTGTACACTGTTTGTAAAGTCTACAGTAGTGTACAGTAATGTTCTAGGCCTTCACATTCACTCACCACTCACTCACTGACTCACCCAGAGCAATTTCCAATCCTGCAAGCTCCATTCGTGCTAAGTGCCCTATACAGGGTTAACATTTTTTTAAATCTTCTACCCTAGTTTTACTGTACTTTTCTATGTTTAGATATACAAATACTTACCACTGTGTTACAGTTGCCTACAGTATTCAGTACAGTAACAGACTGTACAGGTTTGTAGCCTAGGAGCAACAGGCTACACCATAGAGCCTTGGTGTATAGTGGGCTATACCATTTAGGTTTGTGTGAGTACATTCTACGATGTTCACACAATGACAAAATCACCTAACTATGCATTTCTCGTTAAGCAACACATAACTGTAGTTCTCAGGTTTAGGAGTCCAAACACCTAAGTGACACCATATTCTTCACAGAATACCAGGATTTGTTGATATACTCAGCTCTGTTATATAAACTAGAATCCAGAGACAAGATTACTAGAAGACATATACAATCTACCTATTTATCTATATGATCTACCACAAGTGGTTATATCTATGAAAAAAAAAAAAAGTGGGTCTAGACACAGCAGATTCCTTGAGTTTTTTTTTTTTTTTTTTTCATCTCCTAATACCATTTGTTTGTTGCTTGTTTGTAAGAGTTTTGTTTTGTTTAGGTTTGGTTTGGTTTGGTTTTTTGTAAGTAATGTCAAGGAGGCAATCTGTAGCAGACGCTAAAGTTTTAAGTAAAATTTGTGGAGCGAAAAATTTTAAATGAGAAAATCTATCTGGTAACTTTTTTTTTTTCTGCAAAGGCAGAAAATACATACATTATTGAATTTTAGCAATAAAACATTTCAGTCATCTCAGCTTACAAAACACCAAGGATCCATGCAGTCATTAAAGAACCACTGTGCTAATGGGTTAACAAACCAAGGGAAGTCATATTTCCCCATGTAAGTGTTAAAATAAGGAAAAGAGAACTGGAGACTTGTCGGTCCAAGTGAGTTTTAGTGTCTTGCCTAACCAATAACATTAAAAATATGAAACAGAATGAAACTATTTTGGAGTCTGTAGTCAATTCTTTAAGACACTTTAATTAGCCACACTTCTATTTATCACCCTGAAATTTCTCTTTCAAAACTGAAAGGAAGTGTCAAAGTATTGAGAAGTTACTAATAGTAGCCTTAAAACCATGTCCATATAAGTCATATGGGACCTTAATATATTTCTATCCTGTTTACAATTACTTTCAGGTTTCTCAGATTTTTCTTTTGAGAAATAGTACGTTAAAGTAACAATTAAACCTTTAAAATTGAGTTTCTATATCATGTTTTTAAAAAATGGATGTCTAACAGTAGGCAATTGATTAAATAAACTAAATATATACCAAAATGATGGGTTATGCAGACTTTAAAAGAGATTTTCTGCAAGAATGTCTAATGACATGGAAAGATGGACACTTTTTAATCTATATATGTATGTGTGTAGAATAAATTGACTAAATGGTTAATAGTGTTAATACTATTAATATAAACTATTCTATTTTCTTCTTTTTATGTATTTTCATTTTAATAAACATATTGCTTTCCCAATAAGCAAACTAAAATTGTTAGTGTAAAAATTAAAGTTTCTGTGCAATGTTATCTAATTGCTGAAATAGCAGAAATACAATGTTTCATTTATAAAGCTGTTCCACCACACGCATCCTGAAGACAGCATTAGAACACAGCTTTGGTGTCCTGAGAGGCACAGGAAATGTATGTATGTATATATAGTTCTGTTTGTAACAGTACTTTATGTTTGCATAGACGCAAATATCATAAACAAAGTATCGCTCAGCTTGATTGGCTGTTAGGGTACATAGATCTACTTCAACAGACAACATTGATTAGCTATAATCCAGTTGTTCATTAGAAAATACAGTTTCAAGCTCATTGTCACCTAATAATTTTCAATAGCTCAGCGGAGAAAAATTCAATTTTAATTATTTAAAATTAAAACTAATGACTCTGTTGTTATAAACTACATCTACTTTTCCAAATATTCTAAAATCTATCCCTAGATCAAGGAGGGAGCTGCATTCCCATGGAACTATTTATTCAATCTGCACTTTAGTGATACCAGGAATCTGGGTTGAGATGCATTCTAAGGATAAAAAAAAAAACATGAAAACCATTATTCTACACATGTCAAAGACTTTGTTGAGGATGTTAATCACTTCTCCATGTCTTTTTTAGGAAAACCTCCTGAAGAAATTTCATTCTGATATTTTCATAGCAAAGAGCAGCCGAAATTCTCCCAAAGAATTGGTCTGTTTTCACCTTATGGACATTATGAATGGGCCAACCAGCGGGCTCTTTATGATGGCTCTTGCACAGGTCAGAGCCAAATGTGTGGCCCAGCTGCAGCAAATGTGCAAATCAATGTGGTCGTGTTTTTAAACCTAATTCTTGATTCAATTTTATGTTCCTACCATGTTTTCCTTTTTGGTTCTTGCTTAAAAAAAAAAAAAAATCCACTGAAGTAATACACATGAGTGGGAACATATCAATGAGCGCCAAAGAACTTAAATCTGAACAACAGCGGCCTCCAGCCCATCTCATCCCCAGATTCAACCTCTTTTAACTGTTTGTTTTTGGTTCTTTTAGCAGTTACCTCCATAAATCTAGATAAGAGGCTTAACCTCTTTTTCTCCATTTATCAACTTGAGATAATATCTCTAGACACCTTAATATGAAAAGGGGAGGATTTAGCTCATTTATTTTAAGCTTCCTCCTCTGCCTCCAAGTGTTTTATATTTATATTGTTATTTTTAGTTCTTCTACTATTCTTACCTTTGCAGCTTTGAAAAATATATAAGCCTTATAATCAAAAGGCTCCCAGTTCCAGCTTTTTAATCACTTGTACTATTGTAAGCTGCTTTATTTTATAAAGTAAAGACAACTAATAACACAAATGCTAGAACAGTAAGGCCACCAGGTCTTTATGATGTACACAAAGCTAAATAGTTAAGGAGTCTCAGCAAAAATGAAGGATGGTAACACAGGTTAGTGAGGCCTCAGACATCCTGGTAAGTTCTTAGTTTTATTATGGTGTCAGCCTCATTTACCATTAAACTTAACATTTGGGTTTAACTGATGCTTGAACATGACTTGCTGACATCTACCCTCATGCCCAGGTGAATTCCTTTCAGAACTTTTTGTGGTTGCTTGAAGCCTTAGGTTTCAAAGTTTGTCTTTCCTAAAAATGTTAACGCACTTATTAAATACTCCTTTTCTTGTAGCAAAGCTCTTTCTCTTCCGAGTCTCCTGTTGCTTCCCATCTGGAGGTTGCTTCCAGGGCTCAGGATGATGGATAGGGTTGACTTTACTCAGAGGGGTGGGATTTACACGTCTATCTGTGAACACCTTGCCAGGGTTTAACTTGGTGACCCTGCTCTGGTGAGCTCCTCGCACTGGCACACACATCAGACACAGCGGGAAGAGCGTTTACAACAGCTCTGGCAAAGGCAAAGTCAACCGCACTAAGCTGGACTTAGCCTCCTGTGTCATTCAGCACCAGCCACCCGCTGGACAGACAACAAGCGGGTATTGAGTACCCGTGCAAGGGCTGCTCAGCAGACAAGAATTAACCCTGCACCCAGTCTGAGCTTGCACCCCAGGGCGGGTGAATAAGTGGAGGGGTGATAGAATGGGAGGGGGGTCACGTGGCGGTTTTGTTTTGTTTTTCTAATTTTTTCAAATGGAATGAGACATTAATTTGTATTCTCTACTCTGTCCCTTTCAACTCTGCTGCTCTTAAGTGGTATTTCTACTCTTCGGTTTCAGTTACTTCTGATCCTCTTGCGAATCCCGTAGCCCACCCAGAACTGAACTCTTCAGCAGCAAGTACTTCGTGGTCCCCAGAGGCTTTTAAACTTTAGTTTGCTTAATAATGATCCAGCAAAATTGTTAAAAACACACATTCTTGCACTAGAACTCCCCTATCCCCCACCCCCATTTCCAATGTAGCTCAGGGTGGGGATCTATTTTTACAAGCAACCCAAGTGATGCAAATACAGGTGGTCTTTGGCCCAACATTGAGGAAAATTTTCCACCCCACCCTGTACCCTCTTCACCCTCATGGTTAAAGGCCGAATCAACGAGTACACCAAAAAAAAAAAAAAAAAAAAAGAGTAATGGGTCCCAGCAGAAAAAACCCACTTCTCCTTTACCATCAGGAAAACAAAATTCCGAAATTCCGGAGCCACAAAAATGACCAAATCTCGTGTCCATGAGATTGCTGCCAGCTCTCCCCCCTCCACCCCAAACCCCAAACCTCCACATTTAAAATCTTCTCTTCCCCCACCTCCTCCTCCTCCTCCTCTCCCTGGAGGTGAAGAAACCAGAACTGCAACGCGCAGCTCCGTCCTCCACCCGGCGCGAGGCGACGCCCCCTCGGTTAATTAACCCTCTGCGGTGGCGCTAGTCCAGTGAAAGGGAAAGTTCCCGGTTCAGGGGTGGCGAACCTGCGGCCTTCGGGCCACGCGTCGCCTTCTGGGTCCTTGAGCGCGGCCTTTTGCCAGAATCCAAACTTCGGATTCGGTCGGGGCTGGGGGGGGTGCGGCGGGGGGCGCGCACGTGGGGATCTGGAGGGCCACATGTGGCCTCAAGGCCGCAGGTTCCGAACATTTCCTCTCTGAAAGCTCTTCGCCACGATTTTCCCAGGGCTGCACTTGAGTGAAACCCCCAAAGGAAATTACCACTTAAATTAGGCAGGATGTGCCGGCTGCTTGTTTGGCCTCCACCGCGCACGCCGCCCGGCAGGCAGCGCAGGAGGCTAACGAGCCCCGCGGCGGGCGCCCGGGTGCTGGTGCGGGGGCGGGGACCGGGGCGCACGCGTGGGCACAGTGTGTGCCCGGGCTGGAGAGGTCGACGAGGAAAACGATGCTGGGGGACTAAGCCATCTGCTCCTTTCCTGCCAAGTCCCTCACTGGCCTGCCAGGAGCGGGGACAGTTAATATGATGGGTCTGCTTTGGGGCCCAACCACCCTGTCTTGGAACCTGCCCTAGTAAGTGCAGAGGCCTCTCGTAGAGCCAGACTGTAGGTTTCAGGAAAGCAAGAACAAGATCAGTTTTGCTTTGTTTTGAAAATTTGCTTTGTTTTAAAACTTTCTTTTATTAAGGTATAACTCAAATGTATAAAATTCACCTTTCCAAAGTGTGCCATTCAGTGGTTTTTAGGATGTTCAAGAGGTATAGTATATTTAGTATATTATTTGTGTGTTACCATCACAACTAAGTCCGGAACGTTTTCATCACCCCAAAAAGAAACACCTGTACCCATTAGCAGTCACTCCCGGATCCTCCCTCTCAGAGTAGTGATGGCAACCGCTAATCTTTCTCTATGGGCATCTCATAGAAATAGAGTCAAACTATATATGGCTTTTTCAGCCTGCGTCTTTCACTTAACGTAGTATTTTCAAGGTTCATTCACAATGTAGCACGTATCAGTACTTTATTCCTTTTCGTTGTGAAACGATATGCCATATTATTCTATGGATATACCACATTTGTTTATCCGTTCATCAGTTCATGAACATTTGGGTTGTTTCTACTTTGGAGCTGTTATAAATAATGCTGGGAAGATTCGTGTACAAGTTCTTAAGTGAACATGTGTTTTATTTCTTTTGAGTATATACGTAGGAGAATTGCTTGGTCCTATGTAACTCTGTGGAACCTTTTGAAAGGAACTGTTTTTACCTCCCCAGTTGATAGCCCGCCCAGCCGCTGGCACATTCTTTGACAAGTGATGAATGAACTGAATAGATGAATGAAAATAAGAATCAAATGAGTGAGATTATGAGCTTTTACGTGTGAAAGATTTTATACTCTATTAAGAGCAATACAAATGGGATTGACTGTTATTCTCAAGTAATGACATCAGAAGTTCCTAAACCGGGATCTATGGAAGAGATATAGGACAGTTGTGAATCTCAGAAATTGTATGTTAATTGAGTATGTGCACATATAATATTGTTTTTAGATCAGGCAAAGAGAGGTCCCGTAGAGTGCCCTGCTCTGGCCGTCCCCCTCTCAACAGGACATGGTAACCAGGAGGCCACAGGGAAGTGCCCATCATAAGTCTGCTCCCTCTTTTTTTGGTCCATGATTCTGCTCCTAGAACCCAGGAATTCTCTGCCTGAAGAGCACAAGCCTCTTCCCCGAGTCCAGGGATGGAAGGCCACCACTTTCCAGCAAGAAACTCCAAAAAGTCCAAGAATTCTAAATTTGAACCTGGCCTTCCAGCCTTAGGTTCTTTTAAAGGTCTTAAAAGGGTGATACCAACGATGACAGGAGAACCTGAGAATATTGTGGGCAGAGTAGGACTGGGTGGGATGAGGGCAGACCTGTGGCATACAGTATATGGGCCTCCATTTGGCCTCTTGTCTGGGATCTTGTAACTGAGAGGAGCAGACCTGAGCACATGTATATTTTTTCAAGGGAAGGGTTATATAGCTGTCATCAGATTCTCAAAGGCCTCAAAAAGTCTGAACCACAGTGGAAAGAGTTGAACACTAAAAAGAACACCAGACTGGAAGTCAGAAGTTCTGAGTATCAGCCCTCTTCTTCCATATACCAGGGGGTGAAGTTGGGTAACTTCTCATGACCTAACCCACCCATACAATGAAAGGGAATTAATCATAACATACATTAAATTTGCCATCAATCATAAAGGAATGCAAGATACTATTTTAGTATATATTTCCCCACCTTCTTTTTTGTCTATAGCTCCTTCATTAGCAGATCCATAAAATTATTAATTCAGGTTCATAATATTGCTACAAGTTAAATTTCACTACAGTTTTGCAGAAGATCCATGTGAGACAAAATTGGCTTTGTAAATTTGTCCAATGTTATTCAGCAGTGAATTAGTGGCAATTAAAAAATATCTACCAGGAATTCTGACAATTCTTTCCAAGTTTTCATCTACACAACACCCTCTCATCTAAGAAAAAGAAACAATGACCATTTCAGAACAAAAATATTTTCCTGATAGCTTTGACTGTTTAAATGGTTTCCCTTTTCTCCTATGCTCAGTAACATTTTTTAGAGTTTCACCAAATGAATTTATTCTAGTATTTGTTTCTATACTTTTGTGTTTAATGGGGCTGTGAGAATCGTGGGATGTGAATACATGAGAAACTTCCGTTCACCGTGATGGGTGATACATAGTGGTTGTTTTTTTCCTCCTAAATTAACAAAACTGATTCTCTTTCTGTATAATGAAAAATGCTAAATCTCAAAACTAAAAAACAAACAAACAAACAAAAAACTTGATCTATAATGTGAAATAGTCAACTTAATTTTTTTTATTTCTTTATTCAATAAATTCATTGTTACTATATAGAAATTTTATATATTGAGAGATTTTAGAGGACATAAGTATTCTGGTTGTTCTTATGTTGTCTGAGGGAGGGTGACCAACTGTCTTGGTTGGCCTGGGACTGAGGGATATCCTAGGACATGGACTTTCCATGCTAAATATGGGACAGTCCTGGGAAAACCAAAATGGTTGGGCACCCTAATTTGAAGGCAACATGTACCATTTTGTCTGTAATTTGAACCTAAAAGTTTTAACAATAGATTTCTTAGTTAAGTTAGATTTTCTGTTGTCCTCTTGGTAAGTGAATAAATTATCTATGTGAGTATGATGTTTGTATGCTTTAATTAGAACAAGAAAGACATTGAGAAAAAATGGATATCCTTAACATTCTAAATAGATTTTTGCATGATGAGAAAGAATTGCTGTTTTCTCTTACTTTATGTGTTAAATGTATTTAATGTTGTTGTGAAAAGATCTATTTTTAAATTACATTATTTAATGTGGAAGTTGCGTGAGTTTTCACCTTCTCAGTCCTCTTGATTCTCAATTATAATTGCTCTTCCTGTGAACTTTCACTTTGATAACATGTGGGCCTCAGTTTCAATGCCCGACCGATCAAGACTACAGCCTGACTTCACACATCTTTTGATTACCTTACTTGGCTGGAAGGATGGTCTTGTGTCTGTTGGTGTTGGTTTTGGCTATTGATGTTGTCATTCTCTCTCAACTGTAGAGTGTTTTTGTTTTTTGTTTAATGAATTTTTGCTTCCTACCCTGTTAATTAGCATTCTGCGGTCCTCATCATTATTTAATGTCTTTTCTTGAAAAGTGTCAATCACTGTCGGTCACCACTAATGTCACATGAATTTAATGAATTCTGCTAAAACCAATCCCATATTGAAGTACAAGGGATAAGCATTTCACACTTGACCTACTGTGGTATGCAGTTAAATTAATAAAGTTTTCCTCATCAGAAACCATAAAAATAGACACAGGCTTAAAGAGTCAGAAAACCTGGGTACAAATCCCAGCTTGACCACTCTCAAGCTATCTGAATGAGGACATAAAGTCTCTGGCACCCTGTTTCCTAGCTCTGAATGAGAAAGTTGGACTTTGTCAGGGCCTGGAGTCCATGAGTGGTCTTCAGGAGATCTGTGAACCTTCCTAATATTAATTTAGTTAATATATCTGTATGTGCACCTCCCTCCCCAAGAGAGTCCATGCCTTCCCACACATTCTCAAAGCAGTTCTTGTCCTAAAAGAGATTGAGAACTCCTGGGCCACATGGTCACTGAGAAGACTCTGGTGGCAGAATATGATGTACAGTCATGGGTCACTTCATGATGGAGACGCATCCCGAGAAATACATCCTTAGGTGATTTCATCATTATGTTAACATCATAGAGTGTACTTACACAAACCTAGATGGTATAGTCTACTACACACCTAGACTATATGGTATAGCCCATTACTCATAGGCTACAAACCTGTACAGCATGTTACTGTACCGAATACTGTAGGCAATTGTAACACAATGGTGACTATTTGTGTATCTAAACACATCCAAACATGGAAAAGGTACAGTACAAATACCATATAAAAGATAAAAAATGGTACCCATGTATAGGGCAGTTACCATAAATAGAGCTTGCAGGACTGGAAATTGCTCTGGGTGAGTCAATGGGTGAGTGGTGAGTGAATGTGAAGGCCTGGGACATTACTCTACACTACTGTAGACTTTATAAACACTGTACACTTGGGCTATACTAAATTTATAAAAAATTTCTTTCTTCAATAATAAATTAATCTTAGCTTGCTATAACTTTTTTACTTTACAAAATTTAATTTTTAACTTTTTGACTTTTATAATATCACTTAGCTTAAAATGCAAATACATTTCACAGCTGTACAAAAATATTTTTTGTTTAATTCTTATTCTATAAGCATTTTTTCTATTTTCAAAACATTTTATTTTTTATTTTTTTACTTTTTAGACTTTTCTGTTAAAAGCTAAAATGCAAACATACACATAAGTCTAGGCCTACACAGGGTCAGAATCATCAATATCACTGTCTTCCACCTCCACATCTTGTCCCACTAGAAGGTGTTCAGGGGCAATAACACGCATGGAGCTGGCATCTCCAGTTTAATAGCAAGTACATGTGGTGTTTATTTTTCTATTTTTCTATCATTTACGATAATGGTCTCCAGTTCCATTCAAATTGTTGCAAAGATCTTAATTCATTCTTCTTCGTGGCTGAGTAGTTTTCTGTAGTATACATATGCCACACTTTGTTAATCCACTCATGAATTGATGGGAACTTGGGTTGATTCCACATCATTGCAGTTGTGAATTGTGCTGCAATAAACATTTGAGTACAGATGTCTTTTTAATAAAATGAGTTATTTTCCTTTGGGTAAATACCCAGTAGTGGGATTGCTGGATCAAATAGTAGGTTGACTTTTAGTTCTTTGAGGAATCTCCATATGTTTCCCATAGAAGTTGTACTAATTTGCAATCCCACCAAAAGTATACAAGCATTCCTTTCTCTCTGCATCCATGCCAGCATCTATTGTTTTTGGACTTTTTCATAAAAGCCATTCTAACTGGGGTAAGGTGATATCTCATTGTGGTTTTAATTTGCATTTCCCTGATGATTAGTGATGTTGAACACTTTTTCATATGGTTATTGGCCATTTGTCTATCTTTTTTTGAAAAACTTCTGTTCATGTCTTTTGCCTGCTTTTTTATGGGGTTGTTTTTTCCTTGCTGATTTGTTTGAGTTCTTTGTAGATTCTGGTTATTATCCCTTTATCAGATGTCTAGCTTGCAAATATTTTCTCCCATTCTGTAGGTTGTCTGTTTGCTCCGTTGATTATTTCCTTTGCTGTGCAGAAGTATTTTAATTTAATCAAGTCTTATTTATTTATTTTCTTGTTGCTGTGATTGCCATTGGGATCTTCTTCCTAAGTTCTTTGCCTAGACTGATATCTGGAAGAGTTTTTCCAACATTTTCTTATAGAATTCTTATGGTTTCATGCCTTACATTTAAGTCTTTTATCCATCTTGAATTAACTTTTGTGACTGGTGAAAGATATGGATCCTATTTCATTCTTCTACATGTGGCTATCCAATTTTCCCAGCATCATTTATTGAATAGGGCTTCTTTTCCTCAGTGTATATTGTTGTCTGCTTTTTCAAACATCAGTTGGCTGTATGTGGATGGTTTTATGTGTGGATTCTCTATTCTGATCTATTGGTCTATGTCTCTATTTGTGTGCCACTACCATAGTGTTTTAGTTACTGTAGCCTTGTGTAGTATAGTTTGAAGTCTGGTAATGTGATGCCTCCAGATTTGTTCTTTTTGCTTAAGATTTCTTTAGCTATTCATGCTCTTTTCTGGTTCAACATGAAGCATAGAATTATTTTTTCAAGGTCTGTGAAATACGACATTGGTATTTTGATGGGGATTGCATTGAATTTGTAAATCACTTTGGGTAGTTTGGACATTTTCACAATGTTGATTCTACCTATCCATGAGCATGATATGTTTTTCCATTTGTTTGTGTCACCTGCGATTTCTTTCCTCAGTGTTTCGTAGTTCTCTTTGTAGAGATCTTTTGCCTCCTTGATTAAGTATATTCCTAGGTATTTTATTTTCTTTGTAGCTGTTGTGAATGGTATTGAGTCTTTGATGAATCTCAGCTTGACTGTTATTGGTGTATAGGAATGCTACTGATTTGTGTACATTGATTTTATAACTCGAGACTTTGCTGAATTTACTTATCAATTCCAGGAGTCTCTTGGTGAAGTCTTTGGGGTTTTCTAGATATCAGATCATATCGTCAGCAAAAAGTGATAGTCTCAGAGATTAAATTGGGTGTGCCAATATAATTCACACTCTTAAGAACACCACAGGAATGTGGAAAGAGAAAGGATCTCAAAGACCTCCATCTTCCCTCATCAAAGAGAGACAGGACATCTGCCCACACACATAGCTCACCACTGGTACAGCCTACAAAAAGCTAGCAACTGAGAAAACCACTACACTAAGGATCCAAAAATAAGAAGTGATGGCTGCCCCAGATGAGAAGGAATCAGCAAAAGGCCTCTGGAAATATGAAAAATCAGACAGAAAGGACACCCACAAAAGGCAACACCAGCTCTCTGGTAATGGATACCAACAAAAATGAAAATATTGAAATGACAGATAGAGAATTCCAAATATGAATTATAAGGAAGTTTAATGAATTCCAAGAGAAAATGGAAAACCAATTCAAAGAAATCAGAAAAACAATTCAAGAAATGAATAAAAAATTCACTAAATATGTAGTGAAAAATTCACTACATATTAAAAAAAACTAAATAACTAAATAGAACTTCTGGAAATGAAAAATTCATTTAAGGAAATACAAAACACAGTGGCAAATTTTAAGAATAGACTAGACCAGGCAAAAGAAAGAATCTCAGAGCTTAAAGACAACTCTTTCAAATTAACTCAGTCAAAAATAAAGAACAGAGGATAAGAGGAATTAACAAAGCCTACAAGAAATATGGGATTATGTAAAATGGCCAAATATAGGAATCATAGGCATCCCTGAGGGTGAAGGAAAAAATGCACAAGCCCTAGAAAACCTATTTGCAGGAATAATTGAGGCAAACTTCCCTGGTCTTGCTAGAGATTTAGACATTCAGGTACAAGAAGCTCAATGAATACCTGGGAGATTCATTGCAAAGAGGCAATCACCAAGACACATAGTCACCAGACTGGCCAAAGTCAGCACAAAGGAGGAACTTCTGCAAGCCATGAGGGGAAAACATCAAGTAACTTAACAAAGAAAAACCCATCAGCCTAACTGCTGACTTCTCAACTGAGACCTTACAAGCCAGAAGGAATTTTGGGGCCCCATTTTCAGTCTTCTTAAACAGAACAACTGCCAGCCTAGAATTTTGTACCCTGCAAAACTAAGTTTTATATAAGAAGGAGAAATAAAGACTTCTCCAGACAAGCAAGCACTGAGGGTATTTGTCAAGACCAGACCTGCTCTGCAGGAAACACTCAGAACTGCATCATGCATGGATCAGCACAATAGACACCCACCAGAGTGAAACCACCCAAAAGCTAAAGCTCAGAGCTCATACAAAACAATAGCATGAGAGGTAAAACAAAGCAATAAGATACTACCCAACAGGATGAACAGAACAGCATCCCCATATCAATTCTATCAATCAACGTGAATGGTCTGAATCAGGGACTTCAACACTCCACTGACAGAGCTGGACAGATCATCCAAGCAGAAAATAAACAAACACTGGACTTAAATGGGACTCTAGAACAAATGGGCCTAACAGGCATTTACAGAACATTTTATCCAAAAACTACTGAATATATATTCTTCTCATCTGCACATGGAACATTCTCCGAGATTGATCATATCTTAGGCCACAAAACATGTCTCAATAAGTTAAAAAAAGTGGAAATCATACCATGTATTTTCTCAGACCACAGTGGAATAAAACTAGAAATCAACTCCAAGAGAAACACTCAATTCTACACAAAGTCATGGAAATTAAACAACATACTGTGTGAATGATTATTGAGTCAACAATGAAATTAATATGTAAATCATAAGATTCCTTAAACTGAATGACAAAGGGTATACAGGCTACCAAAATATATGGGATTCAGCAAAAGCAGTCCTAAGGGAAAAATTCAAATGTAGCCTTAAACACTTACAACAAAATTTGATGTAGCCTTAAATGCCCACATCAAAAAGAAAGAAAAATCATAAATTAACAATCTAATGTCATGTCTCAAGGAAGTAGAGAAAGAAGAGCAAACCAAACCCAAAGTCAGCAGAAGAAGAGAAATAACTAAGGTAAGCTTAGAGCAGAACTAAACATAATGGAAAACAAAAAAACAATACAAAGGATCAATGAAACAAAAAGTTGGTTCTTTACAAGATAAACAAAATTAATAGACCTCTTGCTAGATTAACCAGGAACAGAAGAGAAAGGACCCAAATAAGATCAATCAGAAATGAAAATGAAGATATTATAATTGATACCACAGAAATACAAAATACCATCTATGAATACTGTGAAAATATCTACACACATAAACTCAAAAATGTAGAGGAAATGGACAAATTCCTGGAAACACACAACCTCCCAAGACTCAGGAAGAAATAGAACTCCTGAACAGACCAATAACAAGCAACAAGATTGAAGCAGTAATGAAAAATCTTCCAACCAAAACAAAGCCCCGGACCAGATGGATTCACAGCTGAATTTTACCAGACCTACAAAGAGGAGCTGGTACCCATACTGTGGAAATTATTCCATAATATCAAGAAGGAGGGAATCCTCCCCAACTCATTCTATGAAGCCAGTATTAGCTTGATACCAAAGCCAGGAAAGGACACAACAAAAAAAGAAAACTACAGACCAATATCCCTTATGAATATAGATGCAAAAATCTTCAATAAAATACTAGGAACCTGAATTCAAGAGCACATCAAAAAATAATCCACCATGACCAAGTGGGTTTCATCCCAGGGATACAAAGGTGGTTCAACATATGTAAATCAATAAATGTTATTCACTGCATAAACAAAAGCAAAAATAAAGACCATCTGATTATCTCAATAGATGCAGAAAAAGCATGCAACAAACTTCAGCACCCTTTCCTAATAAAAAACCCTCAAGAAACTAACCATAGAAGGAATATATCTCAAGATTATTAAAGCCATATATGACAAACCCACAGCCAACATTGTATTGAATGAGGAAAAGTTGAAATCATTCCTACTAAGAACTGGAACAAGACAAGGGTGCCCACGGTCACCACTTCTATTCAATATAGTGCTGAAAGTCCTAGCCAGAGCAATCAGGCAAGGGAAAGAAATAAAGGATATCCAAATATGGAAAAAGGAGGTCATGATATGATCTTATATCTAGAAAATTCTTTAACTGGAGCCCAAATCTGCCTTGCAATCATTTCTATACCTTTTAAAAATGTAGTTATTCACTCAACAAGTATTTATTGATCACCTATTATGTGCCAACGACTGTGCTAAGACTTGAAGATACAAAGGCAAAAGACATATCACTTGCCACCAAGATGCTACTGCCTAGGTGTGGGGGAAGATTAGTGAGCAGACATTTATCACTCTTGCCAGGCAGACACAGAGGCTATGAGATCACCTGGAAATGACATTCATTTATTCTCCACTGTTGGGGAGCAACAGTTACTCTCCAGACAAAGGAATGCCTGAGCCATATCTTGAAGGATAGTCAGAGTTAGCCAGGTAGAGAAGGAGAGGAAGGAAGAGGAAAAGAGTATGTGCAGAGCCTTGTAGGTACAAGAACACCTCAGATGACTAGGCAAGGCTGAACAGCTCGGTGTGGTCGGAGGGTAGGCTGCAAGTCAGGAAGTGAGAAGGACCACACTGGTGAACTGCCAAATCATGGAGTGCTGCTCCATGATGGGTCCTATGTGCTATGTTAAAGAATTTTATTTTTTCCTGAAGATAAATCTATGGCAGGATTTTAAACTAAGGGCTAACATAACCAGACATATTTTAGAAAGGTCATTCTAAACCTCTGGCAACCTCCCTAAACCTCTATTTCCTCACTGGTAAAATGTGAGTCATAGTAATACCTACCTTATAAACATGTTCTGAGGATTAACCAAAATATAAACTGCTGAGCACTGTGCTCAATTAATTTTGATGATTGTAATTATAAATCCCAGTTCTCACCGATCATTTCTTCTGATTGGGACATGAACTGAAAAAAGCGTTGGGCTACACAGGGTAAGATGAAGAGTGGATGGAGAGAAATGGAACAAAGAGAACCTCAGAGGGATCAGGTGGCTTTCTCAAGGTCACCCAGCTATTGAGAGTGTGAGGTGGGACTTGAACCCAGCTCTGCCTGGCTCCAAAGCCCATGTACTTAACCCCTATGCAGAAACCTCTCCCTCCGTCTTTTTAGACTCCAGCTCTGTGTTAAGTATGTCATTTCAGAATCTCCTAGAAACCATACTGTTTCAGAGAGACACTAACATTCCCTTTTAAGAGAAAAGGTTCTAGCTTCTCCAAGCCCTTAGCCCAAACTCTCAGTATGCAGAAACTTTTTAGTTTAGAAGTTCTCAAACGTTTGGAAAGAGCTAGAACCTGCTTACTGGCTGTAGGAGGAAAACATGGCCATGTTTTCTGAGTGTCTTCCAGCAAAGCCTCACTTTCCCAGTGTAACCGGCCCCTAGGAGTCCCCAGGACAAAAGCTGCCTGGCTTCTGAGGGCGCTGGCATGGGGCCAGCTCCAGCGGTGAGCAGGGGACCTGCCTCCTCTCTGCTGCCCAGAAAACAATGGCCTGGTGCCCCTGTTGTCCCCAGCCAGGTGCAGCAGACCCTCCTGAGCACTCCAGCTCAGAAGTGGCAGGCTCTTTGTGAGCTCTAGGAGCACCAAGCAAGAGGGAGGTTTGCTTGGGTTTGGTGTGGTCCCTTACTGAGCTCAGTGCATTGGGCTTCCAGAAGGCATTCTTGGGCTTTAGTTCACACCCCATTGGCTTTCACATCAACCTGAAAACTCCCAGGGAAGGTCAGCTGAAACAACCGAGTTTGGTCAGCTCTCCCCTCAGAGCCATAAATCACGCTGCGGCCACTGAGGAAAAGAGACGAGATGAGAAACTTGGCCCATCCTGGTCTAATTTACCCCAGATACGTGCGTGTTGGAGTGGGGGGCGCTTTTGATTGCATAGCTGGTTAGGCTTTCATCATGAAATGCTTCGACCATGGCACTGAGATGTGTTTCCTTAGAACTACATTCTGCTTCACACGAATAAGGTGTCAACAGTAGGCCCAAATGAATAGTAATAATAATAATGGCAATATAATAATCATCATTTAGATGCATTTTATATGGGCCAGATATTTTGTTAAGCACTTAACTTTCACTATCCCATTTGATCTTCAGATGAAGTGCCATTACCATCTCCATTTTATAGAGGAGGAAACTAGACTTAGCTGGAAAATTGGCTGTGGGCTGTGAACCCCGGCAAGTGAGCTTAAGCCCCCGGATAGACTACACGGGGATTTTCCAACCTGAAGCACAGGGACCCTCTCTGCCCGAGGTTCCTAGCAGGGGTAGGGCGACCATGTGTGGGGGATCCCAAATGGGGGGTGATGTGCTGATGAGGGCCCCCTGACTCCAGGCTTCCCGGATGCTCTGGCCGGTCTGCCCGGAAGAAGCAGAACTCTGTGCCTCTCCTGCTAGTGTGGAACGCAGCCCTGAATTTCCCCGTCTTGTTAAATCCCACTGACATTTGTGGGAGTTACCCCTCTGCCTCAAGGGGAACATTGATCTCTAATTGCCCATAAGAGGCCTGGGGGACCCCATTTCCCTCTGCCACCCTTGATTCTGGGGATCCTTTTCCTCTGCTCTCCCTGGGGGAGGTGGCAAAGGTCTGGCAGGGGCTCTTCCCCCAGCCTCCGCAGGCCTGGTTTGGTCTCCCAGATTATTAACTCGTTTTTAAAAAATAAAACTCATGTGCTCTTTAGAATGTCTCTTAAAATCAGCTGTCACCGCAGGGCCCTCTGCATTCTTTCCTGGGTCCATACAGTGAAGGGCCCATTCCAGTACAGGGTGGAGGGACAGCAGGTCTGGGGCCCAATCTGGTCTTCCTCCCCTCCCGGGAATCTTCTTTTTCTCTTATTCCCAGCATCACAAGACTGTAATATTCTGATTCACATGATCTGAAGCTGCTTTTTGTTGTTGTTGTTGGTGGTGGTGGTGGTGGTAATACGTGCATAAACGGCTCTATCCCCAAGTTACACGCAGCAGAGCAGCAGACCCATCGCGAGCTGTGACTACCTGGCCACGGACAGGATGACATTTGCAAAGACCCGCGGAGGATCGGGGAGCGAACGCTTGCACTTGGCCGCGGGGCGGCTGGCGCGCGCGAGACGGGGTCAGCGCACGAGCTCTGTGTGATTGCAGCTCCAGTGGCCGGAGACAGGGCTTTCCTGGAACGGAGGTGCTGAAGGAAAGGTGAGCCGTGTAACTACAGCGGAGAGAAAGGAAGACAGAAAATGGTGAAGTCAAACAAAGGGGCAGAAAGAAAAAGCAGAGAAACAAAAGTGTTCCTCCCCCTGCAGGGTGGAAGGAACGGCCGCCAGGGCCCCAACTCGGTCCTCTCGCGCCATCTAGTGGCCGCGATTGGTGACTGCAACAAAGGCTGCTGCGGGCGATCTTGACGGTGAGCTCGCTACTTTCTGGTCTGAAGAGGAGACGTGCCTGCAATACGAAGGGTAAAACGCCACCAGGAAAGTAGGCCCCTTTCCGTGGAAGGACTTGTTTGTTTGGAATCGAAATTCTGTCCAATTAAAGAACAGATGTGTGTCTTGCTCAATGTGCAGGTTAACGGAGGTTGCGCTTGGAAATTCCCCAGCCCCTAGCAATTTCTTTAAAAGGATTCACGTGTGTAGCCCGTGATTACAATCTGTCAGGAAAAGTCAGTTCTTTCTTAATAAAGACTACTTGTTACTTCCGTTTTCTGATATTTCCAGAAGCCAAACATTCCCTAAGTTTTGAAAAGGAAAGGGCAGGGACGGTGTCACGTTGGATTCATTGGCCGGAATTCACTCCCTAGTAGGGGAACCCCAGGTTTTATCCTCCTCTAATAAATCGCTTTCATTTGAAAAATACTTACTGGTTCTGGCTAATTTTTTTTTCTCTGAAGATTTTCCCCATTCTCAAATATGAAATATTTGAGGTTCCCTAGGATCAAATCTTGGTACTAGTGTTCACTGATTAATACTAGAAAATGTAGAGCTTTGTAGCAGTAAGAATTAATGTGTTAGGAATAAAACACATATGTACATAAGGGTTGCACCTTTAGAAATGTGTGTGTATACCCTAAATGATTATACTTGCCTATATCAAAAATTGTCACATGAATTAAATTCTAAGAGATGATAAAAAGATCAAGTAAATACAGCCTCTCAAAATTCCACTTATTGATGTCTGTATATACAAGGTGAACAAAAATATGTAGGTCTAAGCAGAAGTTCCTCTGCTGCTTTCGTACTGGGGACTAAGAGTCTAAGGATGCTACAGAAATTTCCAGTTTGTTGCATTGTCTTGAGCTGGGGCCAAAGACCCCAGACTCCACTTGAAGCCTGACCTTCAATTGCATGAGCCTGGAACAGTCGGAAAAGCTGAGTTGGGTCTGTCTGTACTGCATTCAAAGGCCTGACGCTTTGCTGGAAGGGCCAAATGAGTTCAAGGATAGCAATTATAGGGCAAACAATAGACTCTCATGGAGACAGGAGAGCAGGAAGATGATAGGGAGTTTGGTGGTTGCTTTGATGATGTTATTTCCCTTTGCTTTATGTTTTACCCTCAGAGATTGAGTCTTCTTTTTTCCCTGTTTATTCACCTTGGACCCAACCTTAGGAAATTAACTTCTGGAGGTAATGAAAGGTGTTTATCTTGAGCCACATGACATGGGATCCTTGTTGGCTCTTGAGGAGGACGCAGTTGGGAAAAGAACTCCTTTCTGAGGCAGTGATTATATTCACAGTAGCATTTCATATTGGCTCTTGCAAATCCATCTTCTAAAATTTCTGTCCCCTGCAAAAAGGAAATTGAACCTCACTTCCCCCTTCATTAAAATAAAATAAAATAAAATAAAATTGCAGTCCCAAACAGGGTGCTAATAGAGTCTACGGCACGGCCCTTGAAATAAGCAAAGATGGTTTAGTTACTCCCTCTCCACCCTCCGCCTAGGTATTCTAAGACCGCCAATAAAATCAAAGTTAACACCCTCAGCAGCTTCTGTTGGGAAGATGTCTGGAAGCACTGAGCCCCCCAGTGAACACAGCTGACTAGATCAGTGATGGAAACATGCTAGAAACCACAGGGGATAGAAACCATGGACAGTAGAGAAGCAGGGAGCCAGGAAACTGGTAACTGGAAGAGAAGAGAGTGGTGGACTCTCCAGAAAGCAGCCATAGTGGCAGAGCTCTCAAGAAGGGAACAACTGATATCAGAAGCTAACTGAGCTGCCACATCTCAGCAGGTTGAGAAGGCCATGCTCTGTTATTTCTGTTTTCCGCATTCCTCTGCAAATAGTTCAGCAATAACCTCCATTGCTTAAACAAACTTAATGTGCCTTCCTGTTCCTTAAAGAAAAGGCACAGCCAGCTGCTCCTCTCCCTCACGGGATGATGGTGGCACAGCCAAAGGAGTGAAATGTCAGTTGTCTTTGTTCATCATCCTTGCTGTCCACTTCCCTTTAGAAATGATCCCAACCCTCTATTTATTTGTCTCTGTGGGGGAATGTTTGGCAGATTGCATTCTCCAAAGGTGGCCACAACAATATCCGCAGTCCCACGTGTTCTACAATGTGACCTTGTCATTCCTCCATGAATGGAGTGGACTTGTGACTGCTTCAACCAAGAGAACAGCAGACGTGATGCTGTGTGGTTTCCAAGGTGGGGTAATAAATGGCAAAGAACTCACCTCTTGACATATGCCTGCGTAGACAGGGAGGGGAGAGAGCCAGGTCCAGGAAGGTTTCGACAGGGGTGGCCATTTATCCTCATCATGTCTAGGGTACCATACCTCCTGCAGTCTAAGATGATGCATATTTTTAAATTATTATCAATTCGATGAAGAGTTTTAGGGAACAGAGAACCACCACTACTGTGTTAAATGTGTCATCTATTATATTAATGCATTAAAAGAAACATTAAAATATGAAATAAATGCATGAAATGCCAAGAAATATGGTAAATCCGTCAGCTGCTTGGACACCTTTCAGTACATTCTAAAAATATAAGGGAAGGAGGACTTCCAGACTTTGTAAACCCCTGATTGCCCTGGTGGGTACCAGCAGTGCCAATTTATCCACTAGGCACAGTGCATAGGGTCACAATAGTTTTAGGGTCCCACAAAAATGTTTTCATTTCTTTTAAAATCAAAAGAAGGAAAAGAACTTTTAGGTTGAATAAAATATTTTAATTCATAACAGGAATATATTTGTCCTTAGGCCAACATGCATAAAATATAATTGTTAATATTTAAAATACTTAATTTAAATATTTATAAATATTTTAACATTAGCTTTGAATGTGTTGTATGGAAGAAAGTCATCATGCAGTTGAGTTGTCTCTGATGACCTGCTAAAGGGACTTGGACACGTACAAGTTTTACTTTTCACCCTCTCACTATGCAGATCTCCAGAAGCCTCTAGAAATGAATCCTAGTGGTACTTTTTCTATTCAGTACTTCCGTATTTGGAATCTAGATGGCCCCATTGCTCTAAAGTCAGCTGTGTGATGTGCTGTGATTTACAATGACTGTTAGGATGCTAGTGGATGCCTCCCGTGGAGCAGGCAGAAGTTACTTTTGGTAGAGATAGTTCAGTGTGCACAGCTGGAGGGAAGCCTGGGATTTTTCATGGCTGTCATTCTTTTAAACCCTCAGTCCCTGAGGATAATCCTTGGAAAGTAAAACCTGGCCATTTTAAACTCTACTTGAATTATTGAGCATGCCAGGCATGAAAAATTTAAGTGTCTAGGAAAATAAATAGGGTGCATAAAAAGATTTTATTGAATTTCTCCAAATCAGGGAAGAACGGTAAATGGCTGCTTCTTTTTAAAGCATCATAGGAAGTCCCTGCAATTTGTTAAGAGCTCTCTCGGCTCCCTTGAAAAATCACAAACTCAAATACTTAGGGACAAACTAGCAGAAAAAATAAAACTCCCCGAAGCAATTTCATACTTAGGGAGATGGCTAATAAAATTTTTGAGTGAAACAATAAATTTTCCACTTTTGGAATCCTTAGCCTAGTCTTTCAGACTGGATGGTTGCTCATGAAACAATGGAAACAGCCTGAATCATCCAACTTTTTTTTTCTTTAGCTGCTTGGGGAAGGACAAGCATGCAAACATGTATGAGGAGAAGCAGATGAATCAAGGTGCATTGAAGGAGCTTAACAGCCCACTCACAGCGTTCTTGGGACAGGAGAGTCATTTCTTATATTTCTGCTTTAACTTGTGTCTTACATCAAGAGTCTTCTTAAACCTTTTCCTCTCTCTTGGTCACTTTGAAAAGCGATTTGCTCCTATCACATTCAATTCAAATTCCATATAAATAACAGATGTGCTTTATGTAATGTGAATTGCCAGTGAGGCTAGGAGCCTCTTGTCTGCTAAGTAACAAAGATGGCGGCTAAGGGCACAAAGCAAGGGGTAGAACCAGACCTTGCACGATAGAGTTCCTGGAAGAGATGTGTGCTTAGACATTGTGTTATCGCTACAGAAAATAAGCTTCAAGTAAACTTTATCAAAATATGTTCAGGTGAGGGGTTTAAATGTGCCCCAAAATGATGAATATATGTTTATGTGTATGTGTATCCATGGAAACGGGGCTTTATTTCTCAATTGAGGTCATATTATTCAATATTGTGCATGGTATTGTACATTCTAAATTCTTAGTGAAGATAGTAAAACTGCAAAAAGGTCATTAAATGAAATGTCATTAAATGAAAGTGAGAAGAATACAGGTAAGTGTAAATGGTAACTGTTTGCCACAGGTGCGCTGTTGGGAGCAGGCTGATAATTTACTTCAGAGCCCACCCCAATAATAAACATGAATAAACAGTACATGATATATGTCAACACTCTTCTCAGTTGTTACCTGTATCGACTCACTTAATCCTCACAACAATCCTATGATTATCTTTCTTTTGCAGATGAGGAAAACAGACACCGAGAGGTTAAAAAACTTGCCCAGGCCACAAATAGGGGCAGGTCTAGTTTGAATCCAGTTTGGTTTCACACTGTGTGATCTCACACTCAATCTTCTGCCTCTCGTATCCGGCTCCGGAATGTTGCAGATTCTGTAGATGTTCTGTCCATCTCCCCAAGAGCTCACCATTATTGTAGAGGCCGACAGTCCCTTACTGCCCGAGGAGGATGCTCTCTGGTCGTGGACATTCGTCACACACAGGCTGGTGGAGAGTGTGGGGAGTTAACCAGAGTTGTGGGGAGGAGAGGGGAAAGTGGGAGCCAGAGGAGTGAGAGAGGGAAACTGCATTGAATGAACACAAACTGTTCCAGAGCATAGACAGTGACCGAAGGCTCTCCTTTGATAAAGACAGAATAGCCACAATAGCAAAAAGATGACACAAATAACACCAAACGACAACAAAAATGCCAGGCCAGTCTTTCTTAGGAGTATAGATATGAAAAATGCTAAATACGAGCAAAAAAAAAAATCCAGCAGGAAGTTAAATAAATGCTATACTATAATACAACCAAATAAAATATTTCCCAGGATTATAAAGATGGTTTATATTAGGAAACACGTATATGTATGTATTTATACACACGTATAATGTCAGTTGTTGAAAGAATAAAAAAGGTATGATTATTTCAAAGGATAATGACAAGATAGTAATAAAGTTCAACTCTGATTCTTTATTTTTAAAAAATCTCTCAGCAGACCAGGAATAGAAGAATGCTTCCCTGACATGAGAAAGAATACTTGTCTTAAACCAATAGCCAGCCATTTTCTTAATAGCAAAGCAAACACTAGAGGCAGTCTCATTACCAACAGGAATACGATAAAGATTCCCTTTGTCCTCGGTGTTATATAATACTGTCTTTAAAGTTCTAAATAGTCCATTAGATTTGAAAGAAAAAAGAGACATAGTTATTGGAAATGAAGAGACAACGTAACAACTCTATTTCTTCAGAGAGATCTGAAGAAAACCAGGAGAATTGGGTCACAGACTTTAAGGAAGGAGAGAATATTAAGAAATAGAGAATAGTTTCATCTTAATTTTTTAAAAGGATTTGGTGATAGTTTCACAAAGCTGCAATTTGAGGGGGAAGTTGGATATAGTGGTTCTGAATGTCACCTTAAAACTCCAAAGCATCTACTGAAAAACTATCAAGGTACAGATTAGAGACAAAAATACAAATTTAAACATTGATAACATATCAGTGAGGATTCATTTTAAATTGAAAAACGGCAAAAAGGTCCTGTTCATAATTTTAACAAGACACACCAAACTTGAGGGATAAGCCTATGTGCATGAGCCATATGTAGAACACCTGGCTGTGATTCATAAAAATACAGAAATATATGATGGGATGGGAAAATGAATATTGTGAAGATGCCAAATTACTGTATAGGTCTAATGCAATCCCAATCCAAATCTCAATGGTATTTTTAAAAATTTGACAATATGCTGATAAAATTCATCTGGAGGCAAAAATACACATTACATGTGAAAAAAGACCACAAAAAAAGGCAGTATAATCAAAAAGATCTGCTCTACTATATATACGTTTTAAGACCATAATAAACAAAATAGTATTGCTAAAATATTAGGAAAAAATCAAATTAGGTCTTTCCTAAAGATACAACACTAAAGTAAACTTCAGGTGGCTGAGTGAGATCAAAACAAAGCAAAACTTCAAAGTAGAGAGAGATAAATATCTTTGTGGTCCCTTTTTGGACAAGGATATTCCAACCTAAAAACAGGTAAAGAAAGTACATAAATAGAAAAACTTAGAAGATCTCATTTAAAGGAAAATCTGAAGCTTCTATAAGTCAAAACTTAAATGCAGACACAAAAACTGAAAAGAAAATTAGCTACAAATAAAACAGACAAGGTATTTGCATCCATATGTAAAGAACTTGGAATTTGCACACTTTATTAGGAATTGTTTGGAATTTAACCATTAAAGTCAAAATCATTAAAATATTCTTTGATCTGGTAATTCTACTTCTAGGCTTCTAGCCTAAAACAGATATTAGAGATGCACAAAAGACTTATATAAGCAAGTTTATTACACTATACTAGACATAGCCTATATGGCTAACTATAGGGAATGACTAATAACTATGCATCCATATAACAGAATGCAGCTTCTAAAATGACATTTCCCAAGATATTTAATAACATGGCCAGGTGTGGTGGCTCACATCTGTAATGCTAGCACTTGGGGAGGCTGAGGCAGAATTGTTTCAGGCCAGGAATTCAAGACTAGCCTGAGCAACATGATGAGACTCCCCTGCTCCCCACCAGCTCTACAAGAAAATGGAAAAATTAGCAGGGCATGGTGGTGCCTGTAGTCCTAGCTACTCCAGAGGCTGGGGCAGGAGGATCACTTGAGCCCAAGAGTTTGAGGTTGCTGTGAGCTATTATGACACCACTGTACTCTAGCCTGGGCACAGCGAGACCCTGTCTGAAACAAAACCAAACATCCAACATGTAAAATTACTCATGATATAATGTTATGTGGAAAAAAGCAAAATATAAAGCTATGTATTTCAGTTTCCATAAATATATGTACTTATGTATGGACATACAGACACATTTGTAAAACTGGAAGGAAATGCTTCAGAACATTAACAGTGGGTTGACAATAAGTGATAAGCCTTCTCCTTTCATTTTTTCCTTAAATTCTTAGGTAAATTTTTAAGTTTAATAAAATAGGCATATATTACTTTAAAAATTATTTTAGAAGCTGTACACATGCTTTTAAATTATTAAAGTAAGAACAAAGTTGGAGGACTTACACTTCCCAATTTAAAAAATTATTAATATAAAACTACAGTAATCAAAACAGCCTGGTGGTGGTGTAAGTATAGACATATTTATCAATGGAATAGAATTGAATGTCCAGAAATAAACCATACATGCATGGTCAATAAATATTCTGTAAGGGTTCCAAGACCATTCAATGGGGAAAGAACAGTCTTTCAACATATGGTGCTGGGACAACTGAATATCCACATGCAAAAGAGTGATTTGGACCACCATATACAGAAATGATCTCTAAGGGATCAAAGACCTACCTGAATGTAAGTGCTAACCTATAAAACTCTTAGAAGGAAATACAGCTATGACATAGCTTCATGAACTTTGGTTAGGTAACAGTTTCTTAAATATGACATCAAAAGCACAAGCAGCAAAATTATTAATAATAAGCTGGACTTTATCCAAATTAAAAACTTTCATGCATCAAAGGAACAATTAAGAAAGTGAAAAGATAACCCATAGAATGGGAGAAAATATATGCAAATATTATATCAGATAAGGGTCCAGTATCCAGAATATGTAAAAAATTCTCACATTGTCTCAAGAATAAGACAAATAACCCAATTGAAAAATGGACAAAGAATTTGAATAGATGTTTCTCCAAAGAAGATATACAAATGGCTAACAAGCACATGAAAAGTTGCTCATTAGCAATTAGGAAAAGGCAAATAAAAAACCACAATGAGATACTACTTCACACCCACCAGAATGGGTATCATCATCATTATAATAAACCAGAAAAACAACTGTTGGTGAGGATGTGGAGAAATTAGAACCCTTATATATTGCTGCTGGGAACGTAAATGGCACAGTGCTCTGGAAAAAGTTTGGCAATTCCTCAAAAGTTAAATATTTTCCATATGACCCAGTGATTCCACTCCTAGTTATATAACCAAGAGAACTGAAAATATATGTTTACATAAAAATTTGTACATGAATGTTTATAGTAGCATCATTCACAATGGCTAGAAAGTGGAAACAATACAAACATCCATCAACTAAGGAATGGATAAACAAAATGTGATGTGTCCATACAATGGAATATTATTACACAATTAAAAAAATGAAGTACTGATACATGCTACAATGTGGATGAGCCTTGAAGACATTATGCTAAGGGAAAGAAGGCAGACACAAATGGCATCTTATATAATTCCATTCGTACGAAATATCCAGAATAGCAAACCCTTTGTCCTCTCAGGTCTCTGCTACAACATGTCTGGTCTGCTCAGCTTCTAGGCTGGTCATCACTGAGGTATGATTTATCCCAGTAGACATTTTGAGGTGACATGCTGGCCCTCACTGACATCCATGGTCTCAGCCACCTTCCTTTAGTTACAGAATCTTTGTGCATTAGGGCCTCTGTGATTCTACATAGGTCAGATTTTCTGGCACTCTCAGTGTACGTGTACCTACTCACAGGACATGGGGGGACAACTGGGCTCCCTGAATGCATATGAGACTGAGTAGCACAGAGTGAAGTCTCGGACTCACTTTCATTGCTTTTTTGCCATCTCCTGTGCCATCTTGGAAGAGGCCACAAGAAGAGGACTTCTTGGGCTTATGGCTTTTCTCTTGCTCTGTCCTCTATCTACCCCTGTCACTTTCTCATGTCTATCTGGATATCTCTGAGGTCTCATAGCAATAGGGCAAAACTGAGAATCACTAAGTGCCTCCTGCTTGCTCTACCTCTGCCTCTTTTCTGCTGCAGCCCACCTGAGGGACAAAGGGTGGGCTTTTGTTTCCTCTCTGCCATAGCTGAAGTTATGCCTCCCTGCTATGCACTGCATGTTTGTGTTCCCCCGGGGTTAATATGTTGAAGCCTTAATCCCCAATGTGATGGTATTAATATTTGGAGGTGGGGCCTTTGAGAGTAGTTAGATGTAGACGAGCTTATGAGGATGGTGCTCCCATGATGGGATTAGTGCCCTTACAAGAAGAGGAAAAGAGACCAGAGCGTCTCCCTCTTGGGTCTTTCTCTCCCCCACCCCCTTGTGAGGGTACAGCAAGAAGGCAGCCATCTGTGAACTAAGAGGAAGGCCCTCACTGAGCCAAGCGAGCACCCTGATCTCAGACTTCCAGCCTTTAAAACTGTGAGAAATAAACATTTGTTGTTTAAGCCACCTAGTCTATGGTATTTTGTTATGAGCTAACTAAGACACTCCCTATGCATAATTGAGTCCCATGAGACCTGGCACTTGATCTGTTAAATGAGTGTTAAAGAAATTTAGAAACTCCCTTGCAAAAAAAAAAAAAAGCCTGATTTTCAAGACTTGCTATGGACTTTGAGACTCAATGACTCCTTTTCCTAGGTGGGATCTGTCCTCTCTTTCCCTGGAGCAATGAGCCTCATAGCTCAGCCATAGAGATGAAACGCTACAAGGAAACATGATTTAGGGAGGACATAAAACTATATTGGTTTATTATACCAAATACATTATATCTGTAACCATACTCACACTGTATCTCAGAAATGTTAGTTCATGTAGCCCATTCCTTCCCTTCTGATTTAATTGTAAAACAGTGATCACCTTACCTGTCCTGTTCTTCCACTCTGAAAATTGATCTCGTTCTGGAGACCCAGATCTCCAGTGTAATGTCCACTGCTAGATGATACTGACAGTAGGAACATGACAATTCCAGAGACTTAGGCAAACGACTCAATAATCTCTTCCAGAAGAAGCCTTCTATGAACACAGAGAACACCCATTCTTCCTGGGCTGGCCCTGTGGACCTAAACTTAACAGCTAATTGGTGTTTTCGTTGTTGTTGTCGAGGAGGAGGTGGAGGAGGATGATAAGGATCTCTCTCTCTCTTTTTTTTTTTTTTTTTGCTGTTAAAGTCTTTACCCATTAAAAAATATCTGATTACTGATTATCTAGGGTGGCCCTCTGATTTTGCTAAGGTCAGGATTAATCTATCCTAAGACGATGGCATAAGACTTTTCTTCTTGTCTGAAATGTCCTTTCTCCTCTTATCCTGCCTTGAAAATTCTTATTCAGTCTTTAAAACCTAGTTGCAACATTGCCTACTCTGCGCAGCATTCCCTGAGTCTGCCCCTCCACCCACGAAGACTGAAGCTCTCTTTGTGCCATCTTGTAAACGTCTCTATTCACACCATTCATGGTGAATCATGAGTATCTGCCACCGTGCCTGTCTCCCTTACAGAATTCTCTGTATCCTTCACACCAGTCCACAGTCTGACCCGTGGCAGGTGATCAATAAATGTTTGTTGACTGAGTGACTGGCTGAATGAATAAATGAGTGGGTCTCAAGTGCCAGTGCCAATCAAAGTACCACAGCTGGGAAAAAAGAATTCTGGACTTCAGCATTGGATTGAGACCCACCCCCAAGGCCCACTTATGCCCTGCACCATGCTGTTTTGCACTTTCAGAATTCTGATTGAGGGAGTTTGTTGTCTACCTATGATAGACAGGAATGAACTACCATGAGCCTTACCTGTTTTCCAGTCCTTTCTCTCCTTCTCATCCTTTCTTTGATGAAGAGCATATTTCCCACAGTTGTCACTGGGCTGGGCTTCAGGGTGAATGTTAGCAAGAGAACAGAGTACGCTGTCACCAGACCAAGCCCTGCAGAATGAAGAGCAGGCTAGGACTACTTTCCTTGAAATCTTCCTGTGAGAACTGCTTGCATTTCTCAGGTGTTTATTACGTGGTTGACATGGCAGTAAGTTTTTTTGCATACTTTATTTCATTTGGTCATAAGATAAGTCTTACTAGTGTGCCTTATTTTACAAATGGGCAACTGAGACTCGTAGAGATAATGTTGCTTTCGAAAGGCCTTATGGTTTTAGTAGAAGCAGAACTGGGAACCAAGCCCGCCCAGGCCTGCCTGATGCCAAAATAAACTCTCTTAAGATAATGGAGTCCACCAGGGATAGACCAGTGGGGCAGAGGGAGGGGAAATTAATTATGAATTAACATTTATCAGGAATAATGGATATCTGTCAAGCTTTGTGGCCACCCAGCATCTTGGAACATCTTTCATGTATATTTAGGTAATTTTCCACACTGAAAGTCCCACCTCCCAAAGGTAGAAGCCAGTTACTTGCTCTTGGGCAAAAATGGTAAGTGCTACTTATCACACACACCAAGATTGGCTGAATGAATAAATGAATGGAGCTTGCACAGATAGAAGCAGCAGCAGTTGGGCAGGCCCCTATAATCCATTGCATTCTAGGGCAGTGCATAGAGGCCCAGCAGGGCCAGACAGCAGACTCCCAGAAAGAGACCCTAACCTTGGGCCATGGAACTTACGAGCTACATGATTAGGGAAATGCTGGTCCCTCCCCTCAGGTAGTCAGGAGCCAGGGTACCACAGTCACATGACATCACTCCAGCCCTACCCTCAGTTTTCATGGTTTGGGGGAAACCAGGCTTTCCCCTGGCATAATAAGGAAGTTGAAGACCAAGGCTTTCTGTTGTAATTGTGTTGACTTGAGCCCTAGCACACCAATCAGCATTCCAGACTGAGGCGGTACCAGCCCTTCTCCTGGGATAGAAAACTCGTGCTTGGCCAGAGCTGACTGCCTTAAGCACTATGCTATATGGCCGGTTTCCAACAAGTTGCAAAGGAGCAAATCATTTTCTAGAAGGTAGCCTGTAGAGAATTGTTCTTGGACAAGTTTCCAAGGGGACAAATTTTCCCTTTCTCTCTTCCTTTTCTTGCCTTCCTTGCAGCAGGGCATAGGTGTACAATTTAGGTTCGGCCAGTCAGATGCACCCATGAGAGATTTCGATTTAGAAGAGTGCGGGGTAAGAACACAGAAACATAAAATTCATTTTTGGGTGAGGCTGATACAGAGGCCTCTGATCTCCAGGAACAAGAGTGGTAGCAACTCTGGAGCCCAAGGACCCTCATTTGCAGTGCCTGTTGTCGTGTCTGTGCCTAGTGGTGGCTGCAGCAGAGTTGCTGCTGGCACAGGCCCATGGGATGGCCTGGATACTGTTTCTGTCTCTGTGCCTTCCAACCTGATCTGGCCCTCCTGGAACTTCTCTGAGCCACCTAATAACCTGGAATAAACATCATCTGCTTCAACCAGCCTGTTTTCTTGTTTACAGCCTGGAAGTAGAGTAATAATTGATCATCTATTTTGTGCCCAGCATTGTCCTAGGTGCTGTCCTATTCCTCATCTCACTGGATTCTCACAGAAAACCTTAGAGATGAGTACAGTTTGCACTGCTAAAGAAAAATGTGGTAAGGCGGTGGTATGGGATGAGGCTGGCAAGATTGACAGATGAGAGATTGTGAGGGGTCTCGTGTTTGCAGTGGCTGAGTTCGGGCTTTGCGTGTTCTGTGCATGCCCCAGGTTGTGTGTGAGATGCACGCCACGCACCTGGCTGCAGACCTGGGGGGGCAGCAGCTTCCCAGGGGTGCCCACTTCCACAGATCTGCCCACCAGCTACCCCTTTGCCATCCCGGGTGGCAGCTGGACATGCTAGGCTCCCCAGACTCTCCCAGCTCAGACATACCCCGGGCCCTGGGGCTCCGGGGAAAGTGGCTGGAGCCTATCCTCTGACCCTCTGATCTCCTCCTCCAGGCCTTCGCTTCTCAGCTCTACCGCAGTCACATAAGCTCTGATTCCTACACTAAATTCACGATTTCCAAACTGTGTAATTCTCTTTCTTTGACAGATTGTGACTGATACAATCAACAAAATGGAAAGTGGGCTGGGAAATAAGGTGTGTGGCAAAAATAAATTTGCGGTGCACAATTCTGTTCAAAGCAGCCGAGGATAATGGAAAAAACTTGAGCTTTGGGGTGTCATAAAGACTTGGGTTCTAATCTCAACTTAGCCCCTTATGGCTGTGTGATGTTCAGTAAATTACTAAACATCTCTGAGCCTCAGTTATCTCATTTTAAAGTGGGGATCATAATACTTACCTCATGAGCTTATTCATGATTAAATGAGAATGTTTTAAAGTGTTGTAAACATAGTAGACTCAAATATCAGACCCTTTCTATTTTATAACCAATGTTCAGAAATCAAATATAATGAGGGCATGGGTTTGTTGAACATCTTAATCAAGAATTGTTGTTTTAATACTTATTTTATTATAAGGCCTTTCAAGGTAAAAATAAATACCTTTATAAAATACATTGTTTTAAATGATAATATGTAAATATGTTTGAATTATATATGGCTAAATAAAATTCTGATTACTCTGGGTTAGTTTCCTAAAATTGGTTTTCTAAAGTACTGTATGTATGCCAGCAGTCCCCAAACTTTTTGACACCAGGGACCGGTTTCGCAGAAGACAGTTTTTTCCAACGCCGGTAGTGGGGTGGGGCGGATGTCACGGCCTCGGCTCCACCTCAGATCATCAGACATTGGATTCTCACGGGGAGCGCAACCTGGATCCCTCGCATGCGCGGTTTGCCGTGGGGTCCATGCTCCTATGGGGGGCTGATGCCTCGGCTGCTCTGACTGGGGGGCAGGGCTCGGGCGGTGATGCCAGTGATGGGGAGCAGCTGCGGGTGCAGGTGGGGCTTCGCTGGCCTGCAGCTCGCCTCCTGCTGCGTGGTTTGGTTCCTGGTGGGCCACAGACCAGCGCTGGTCCGCAGCAAGGGGAGGCTGGGAACCGCAGATGTATGCTGTTTCTTTTAATATACTTTAAAAAGAAGTTTAATTTTTATAGGCTATAGCTAAGTTTTTAAAAGATAAAAATTTTATTTTTCACATTTATAAATGAGAAATAATGTTGAACATAACATGTATTTGATTGATAACTAATACGGAGTCATTGTGTGTAAAATGACATGTTCAAGCCATAAAACAAAAGCAGAAGGGGAGATAAGAGTTCCTGGTACTCACACGCACAGGCTCATCACCGACTTTGGAAACAGCTCTGCCAGGGCATGGCTCTCCCAGTCTGACACCCCAATGAGGACTCGGCTCTTTGGACCTCAGTTTCCTCCATTTCTATGAAGAAGGCTTAGTGTGGACTCTTCCGGGTTCTATCAATCTAGGACCACGAACGTGAGCTCTGTTGGCAATAAATTTCATTTACTCAGTCTAACTCCTATTCACCAAATGAAAAAAGTGGGTGTTAATTAGATTCTTCTCAAACCTTGAATTAGATAACTTAAAAGAATAATAATAGCATGTAACAAGGCATTTTCTTGAATGTTTTGCATCCAGTATATAATTTAATCCTCACGACCCCAATGATATAAAATTATTTTTCCCCTTTTATAGACAAAGAAATAGAGGCACACAGTAGTAATATTCTCCAGGGATTAGGGGGTTAAACTCACAACTAATGGACGCAGTGAGCATTGTAGAGGGGAAGGGCATGCCACTAATCCTTGCTTGGGTGAGGCAAAGGCATAAAATGTAACCAAAATGTTTGCACCCTCATAATATCCTGAAATAAAAAAAAATAAATAAATAAAGAGAAATAGAGGCAGAGTAAAGCTAAGAAACACTTAAAATGGCAGCCACTTAAGAAGGGCAAAGACTTCACCATAGTGTGGTGAAGGATATTAGCTCTCATAGTCATACTGACCTGGGTTCAAGTCCTGACTCTATCATTCAGTATATTTGTGTTTTGGGGCCAAAGTACTTAACCCCTCCAACCCTCCATTTTTGTTGTCTATTCATTGGTCATGCTTCCCTCCAGGGGCTGCTGCGAGGATTAAATGAAATAATTTGTTTGGTGTTCAGCAAGTGTTACTTATGCTAGAGAGGATAACGATTTATACTACTTCCCACAGTGTTTTCTTTTAGCAATGCCCAGTATCCTAAGCAAACTGGCATTTCAAAGCTCAAGCAGTGCTCACCAGTGTCATTAGACAAATGTTCATCTCTTTCATCGACCAGAAAGACTAACTCCATATACCTGGCTAAGCTGTTTTAACATCTCATATGTACTCAGAGACAAAGTCCAAAAAATCGGCTCTTTCTGACAGATTGCTGCGCGTCCTATTTACATACTTCCCACAGCTCACGGGAAGGCACTTGGCCATCCAGAAGGAGTTTTTCAACATGCTAATTAATGCAGTTAATGCATCATGCCTTCATTTGAAAAGGTCAGAGGAATGTGTCAGATCTCTCTTCCATCGATTAGCAAATAGTCACAACCTTTTGAACTTGCCCCTCCTTCACCTGGCAGAACTGACAATGCTGTCAGGACCTGCTGGGCAACCCTGCCCTTCAGGTACCCCATGGCAGGAAATATCTTGCTGCCTTTGGGCTCTGCTGTGTTCATCAGGTACAGAAAGGCCCCGAGAAGACAGCGAATGTATTCAGATTTTTTTTTGTCTGCAGTTTGATGCAATAGTGTTTTATTTTCGGCCCCCAATTGCTCAGCAAAAGAAAATAAATAAATAAATAAACCTTGGCGAAGCTGCTGATTTCCTCTAAATCGCTGAGCGCAGGGATTGCAGCTTGATGAAGTCATTTAGTGCTGGATGTTTATATTCAAACTGTGCCAGGGGCTCTTGCTGGAGTTTTTCAGGAGGAATGTGATGATGCTTACTTCTTTGAGGAGTTGAAATAACTATGAATTTACCAGTACTACCTTGGGGTTGTTTTTTTTGTTTGTTTGTTTAATTTATTTTATCTTTAGGGCTTTGAAATATAAAATTCCATTTAGGTTTTCAGGGAAGAAGATGTCATAAAGAGAAAGCATGTAAACTTTGATGGAATAAAATTAGGTGCAACTTCCTCAGATATGCCTAAGTGCTAAAACATTAGTACATGAGTCATCAGGCTTGAATGTGGTATCCTCAGAGCATTTCCCAGGGAGTATTATGGGGGTTCATTTGGATAGGAAATATCATGGTTCATTTGGATAGAAAGAATCGTCATCAATACTAAAGCGAGAGCAGGAAGGAGGGAATGAAAGAATTTTTATAATAAATAAACTTTGTTCCTTCTTCCTTTACCAATTTTCTTTTCTTTTTTCTCTCTTCTTCTATCCCTGAATGGAAAGGGATGAGCTGAGAAGGTAGGCTTTGCTTACTCAAAATGAGAAGAAAATAGGAGTTAAGAAAGCTGTTGGCTCTGCAACCACCCACCCATCTACCCATCCACCCATCCAATAAACATATATTTGTTGAACACCTGTGAAATGCTAGACGTTATGCTGGCCAGACATAAACAAAATTGGGTTGTTCATGAATCTAGTCATTCATGTAATAAACATTACCAATTAGCCAATGTTTGATTCATAAAAACTGAAAAATAAAGATAACACATGGGATGAGTGTAGAAAAGTATTTGGATTGCTGAGGGTGCAAGAAACTGAAGAAATATGTAAGAGCTAGCCGGTAGCACGTGTCTCAGAGGCTGAGTTTCAGAGGCACTCAGGCCACCACAGGACACACAGCAAAGCTATCTTTGGCACCCTGCCTCCCTCCTCAGCAGCTAAGGTACTCAGGAGGCAGTGCGGGATGATAGAGAGGTTACAGTCTCCGGGAACACACAGCCCTGGGTCCACATCCCTCTTGTGCCAGACTGCTAATTGTCCATCAATATCCATTTTCCTCTTCTTCCTCAAAAACATGAGTTCTGAATTTAGCTGGGCATATAGCCACCCAGAATAGATGATGTTTTCCAGTCTCCCTTGCAGCTGGGCAAGGCTTTGAGATTAAGTTCCGGCCAATAATTGCAAGTAGAGGTAGTAAGTGTCACTTCCAAGAAGTGTCCTTAAGAGAACTGGGAAATCTCGTATCCTTTGCTTCTTCCTGCTAACAAGTAGTTGGCAATGAAAGCTGGCGCTAGAGCGACCACCCTGGACCATCAGATGGGAGCCTTGTGTGGAGGATGGCAGAGCAACGTGAGGCACAGGGTCTGATGAGTGTGAAGCCCCGTGTGGCCGGTGAGAGGAAAATACAACTAGCATTTTGCTTTAGACACTTGCAGTCGAACCTAATCCTAACTAATACCAACAATGAGAGCTTAAGCAAATATAAGCTTATACCTTCTGAGACTCAGTTTCCTCATATATAAAATGATAGTAATTTCTACTTTTATAATTGTTGGAAGGACTGAATTAAAAGAATAAATTTAATTCACCTGGAATATTGCCAGGTATCCAGTAGTAGTACTATGTTAATAAATAGTAGCTACTATTATAATAATGTTTTCTGTATATTTGAAACTCCTGCTCCAAAAGTCTCCAAAACTTGAGTAGAATAAATAAAACCCTATTCCCCGACTGTTGCACCAACCTGGGAGGCATTGATCTGGACTGAGATGTGTGGTGTTTTAAGACCTAGCCTTCCCAGGGACCATATACGTCCAGCTCCCCAGGAAAATGGTCTCTTCCAGATGGGTGCAGCCTTGGGAGAGAAGTGCATGGAGTGAGGGTGGAGGAAGAGGCTCCTTGCTGGAGAGCAAGGCCAGCGGAATCGACTCTGACAATTGGCTGGGAAGTGAATGTGATAGTAAAAACATTCTCACATATTTCAAGTTATCCCACCCTAAGGTGACACTCCCACTTGCCTCTCTGCCCCCTACTCAGACGTGTGTACTGTGACTTTATGTAGCCTTCAGAGTAGGTTCATGAAGATCAAACACCATTCATGGAGACTCTCTTGTATACTGGACAAAAATAAGAGTGAACAAAAATAAGAGTGACAGGAAGGGTGGGGCATGATTAATGGGGAGAATTTCTCTTTGGTGGAATGTGTTTGAGGAGATCAGGGAGAAGATTTTTCTCTAGATGGGGACTGCATGTTTTCTCCCTCTCTCTCCCTCCCCAATATTTTGCCTGATCCCTTGCCCCCCTCATGATCTGAGGGGACTCGGGCAGCCTCTTGGCCCAGTGAGGCAGATTGTCAGCCCCTGGGGGGTCACCTGGGTGGGCACAGTTTTGCAGACAGCCAGACAGGGTCCCTCCCTGAGACAGCCAGCAGGTTCTTTGGCAGGACATCTGTGTCATGGGGTAGAAACAGTGAGAAACAGGTTCCAATTTGTGTTTGTGGATTCCAGATTGTTCTCATGGGCTCCAGTTGTCCTTGTTTCTCCTGCCCCACCCTGCCCTTCTCATGAAACTTTTCTTCCTGCTGTCCTCTCAGCTGATCTACAGTGACTTCAGGTGACCGCTAGACACAGAAGCAGCAGGTTTTGTACCTAGAATAAATCTTTTATTTCTTATCATTCAGAGTAGGTCTGCTGCCCTGACACCCCTAAGACCATACATTATAAAGTGATAAAACCCAAAACAGAACCATAATTTACCCGAATACAAGTCCTTCCCATGTATATTCTTCCAGGCCTGCAAATAAATGGTATACTTAATGAAACACCACAGAATCAAAAGTAAGGAGCTCACAGATAATACGGGTACCACCAAGATTTAATCACTCTAAACCGGGACAGTCACATTACACACTTGAAGTTGGAGTTATTAAACAAAAGAGAAGGAAATAGGGCTACTTGATGCATGCTCCTCAGTCACTTTAGGTTTTGTCATTGAGCAAGAAGGTCAGGAAATTAGGGAAACACAGGGGGAAGAGAGCAAGTTTTGACAAATGCAATGAAAGGAAGGTTAGGAGTAGATCTTTGCACCTGTTCAGGAATGGCCTTAAAAGAAACAATGTTCTATTATATAGACACTTTTCAGGGAAATTAAACCATAATGGAAGTACATTTCCTTACAGGATGATGTTATGAAAAGCCCACTTGAAGGTTGGAAGGATACATTTGAATTATCCTTAGTCATAATCAAGTGCTTAATTAGCACTACGGCACGTGCTAGCTGCATGACTCTGAGCTTGTTTCCTCGTCTATAAAATGAAGATGATAACCAGCTTTCACAGGGTTCCTGTGAAGACCAACAGACATTGTGTGTGAATATGTTTTATAAGTTGGAAAGTACTCTATGTAGTAGGGTATCATC
This sequence comes from Varecia variegata, assembly GCA_028533085.1. Taxonomy (NCBI): domain Eukaryota; kingdom Metazoa; phylum Chordata; class Mammalia; order Primates; family Lemuridae; genus Varecia; species Varecia variegata. The sequence continues at coordinate 88,641,972 of CM052443.1, read as the reverse complement.
ATTATCCACATGAAACAACCATGATTCTCATGTGGACATCTATTGTTTGTGTCTACCCAGACCCCTGCTCACCTTCTTCCAGTAATAGCATAGCTCCCTTTCCTTTGAAGAACTGTTCTTCCCTACAGTGGTGGAAGGGGCTCCCCTCCTAAGTAACCTGGCCATGGCGATCGGTCAGGAATGGCATGCCATTGAAGCCAGTGCAATCGGGGTTCTTCTTGGGGATCTTTTTTCTTTTCTTGCTAAGAATGAGGATACGTCCCCAGAGACACTGGTGGCCCCATCCCCTGTTATATGAAGGCACTCAGGAGGTTAAAGCTGACATGCAGAGAGAATGAGAATTGAGAAAGTCCTGGCGGAATCCCAGTCATCCTGAATAGCCAGTCCCACCAACCCTGTCCATTCTGTAGAATAAAGACACTCCTCAACTTAGGATGGGGCTACACCCCAATAAACCCATTGTAAGCTGAAAATATCCTAAGTCAAAAATGCATTTGATACACCTAACCTACTGAATATCATAGCTTAGCCTCACCTATCTTAAATGTGCTCAGAACACTTACATTAGTCTACAGTTGGGCAAACTTATTTGACACAAAGTCTATTTATAATAAAGTGTTGAATATCTCATGTAATTTATTGAATACTGTGCTGAAAGTGACAAACAGAATCTCTGTGTGGATGTTCAAAATATGATTTCTACCCAATGCATATAGCTTTGAAAAATTGTAAGTCAGATCATTGTAAGCCAGGGACTGTCTGTATGTATACATATATTTACATATGAGAATATATATGTATATATTTATATGTAAGCATTTTAGTCACTTTCAGCCAAGAGTCTGGCTAATAAAGATTTCACAACGAAAAACTTTCAAATTAAAAGTTGTGGAGAGTAGAAGAATTAGGTCTTAGTCACCTTTCCAAACTCTACAATGGTATTCTGAGTGAACACACAAAACCCAGATTCAAAACCCAGTTATAGGCCCAGGTTGGTGTACACAGAACAAGAGCCATACATCATTCAATAATCATCAAGCAACAATAATATTAATTAGAAGGCATTTTGTCGAATGTGGCAGAGGAAACAAATCTCTTTAGGAATATTTCTCATAAACATTGAATTCCTTGTAAATAAATTTCATAGTTTTGGTTTAGCTATTCTCAACTAATACATGTCATTGTCATAAAGTCCTAAGTAAAAAGATATAGATGAATTTCTAGACTGGATATACTGACCCTCTCTGACTTTTTCCAGAATAAGTACCAACCTTTACAGAGTAGGGCTTTAATAAGGCCAATTTCTGTCTATGTATGCTACAGATTCTGAAAGCTTTAGAGTGAGAGAAGTCTTAGAGATACATCTAAAATGATGGAGAGAAACATCATTTTAAAGATAAGGGAACTGGTCCCCCCAGATGGCAAGCAACGTGAGCAAGTTCACACAGTTTGCAGATAAATTAGGCGAAGATTCTTTGCTTAAAAAATAATTTTTGGCTTTACAAATGGTGCACTATAGTTTTCATTTTAATAAATACTTACAATGTACATTTCTTAACTCTATTAAATATGTAAAACTTGGATTTGCACACAATTCAGGAAAGCATTTATTGCACCTGTTTACAATTCCAGTCTGAACATACTACTTAAAGTATTAGAAGTTTATAGTCTTTTCAATGAACCAGCATCGGGATAGATAAAATAGTTTAGATTGGCAAATGCAAATCACAGTATCTTGAAGAAGCATAGGCAATTGCCTGGTGGAAACATGGTATTCCTATTTAATGTTGTAGTAGTTCTTAAAACAGTAGACAAAATCCTGGTTGCTATAACTCTAGTATTAGGTAATTTTTAATCATGTTTTACGTACAAATGTTTAATCAATATTTGTAATCAAATGTTTATAATTAATAGAGATGTAATGGACATGAGGACTACAGATAAATAAAATTTATTTAGTCCATAAAATCCCAAATAAAATTATACTATATTTGGGATTTCTGCTAAAAAAAATGTTTAACCAGTTTCTCTTAGAGTGTGATTATTGTCATCAGTCTTCCTGTATATCTATGGCACTGAGAGAGCCCTAACAGGAATTCTATGTCAGCTGCCTTTGTGGACTAGCCTTTTAATTCAGCAGAGCACAGGTCAGTATAGGAGACTTTAAAGGACGGCATTTTTCAGATGTTATTCAATGTTGCTTGCTGCTTGCTTTTATTTGAATCACTGAGCTCAATTCTCCAACCTGTGGGTCAGCTTTTGTATATCTTTAGAAAGTGTTTGCCCAGTAAAGGACTAGCTGAAAACCTATTTTCTATTTTTTTTACCACCTCCTATCCCATACCCCTGTATATCTTCAGAAAGATGCTGCAGAGGAACCAACACCCCAGTGAGTTAAAGCCAATAGTGCACAATGCTGAGCTTTTCCTAGACTCAGAATGGTGACTTCTGTACCCTTTTCTCTGCCAACTTTTTTCTCCCTTGCTTTTCAGGGGACTAAGGAAAGTATAGGGAGGAAGGGCAGTCTTATAAGCTACCCATCACAAGGAAGAGAAGCCATACTTTGTGTGTTTTTTTAATGGGGTCTTGCTATGTTGTCCAGGCTGGTCTTGAACTCCTGGCCTCGAGGGGATCCTCCCACCTTGGCCTCCCAAAGTGCTGGGATTATAGGCATGAGCCACCACACTCAGCCAGATGCCCTACTTATATCAAGATAACATATAACCATAGGTAATAAAATCCAAAAAAGGGCAAGGGAACAGAAACATAAAAATTTCAGAAGAAAAAACGCAGCACTTAATAAGAAAATAAAAATGCTAACCTTAGGACTGAAACTTAAAACAGCAATAAGATACCTTTTTTCATGGAGAAAAATATCCGTGACTTAAAAATATATGTTCAATACTGGCCAGGGTATGGTGAGAGGGGTACTCTGTCTCTGTGGGCATATCTTGTATCAGTATATTTCTGGAAAGCTATATAACAACATACATTAAGAGCCTTTAAAATATCCACACTTTAATCCCACATTTGAGAACCACTCCCTCCCCCTCAAGGAAATAATTAAAAATAAGGCAATCTGGCTCCAGAGTAGCTGCTTTTAAGCACTACACAGTGTCACCTCCTCAATGACTCCCAAATTACACCTCTACCTGCTACCTCTCCCTTAAAATCCAAAATTGGTACATTGGATATCTTTGGTTTGATGTTTAATTTCAAACCTAACATATCCAATCCACCCCCTAATCTCTTCCTTCTGTAGCCTGTCCCCTTCAGTGAAAGGCCCCCACTATTCCAGTTGCTCAAGCCATCCTTGATTTCGCTCTTTAGTTTCCCACATTAGCAAATAATGTTGAATTGACTTCTAAATAAATCAAGACTCCAACTGCCTTTTTTACCTTTTCTGTAGCTACCATCCTAAATCACATCAAATTATCTCACCTGGACTCTCACATTGACTTTATAACCTAAATTCCACATATGTTGAGACTGTAGTGTGTGCTAAGAAAAATCAGCCCCCTGCCCTGGCCATGATGTATTGGTACAAGGATCAGTATCTATGCCAATGACAACTATGTAGAAGTGGACATAAATCTCTTTGGTCAATAAGGATGCTACAAATGTGGTGATGTGCACCAACCCAAACAGGTGACAACTTTGGGGGATATGTGATGTAAGGATCTATGCCAATCAGCACTGAGTTACTTCCCTGCTTCTCCATGTGTTAATATAAACCTGTATTTGGAAGCATTGGAAACCTACGTGTGGGCTAAGAAGAAAACATATGATGTTACCTCTCATTCCATTCTATCATTACCACAACCTATCTTTTTTTAAAAAAGTAGTCACGTTATAGTGCTTTCTTATAATCATAAATAACCATAGGAAAATGTACAAGAAAATAGCAGAAGAAAAAGAGTCAAAACATAAGTGGTATTTGACTCCAGGCACTCCTCTTATGGGTCATTTAATTTTTCTATTTTTTACTTCTTCATGCTTTACTTTTCAGAATATCTTATTTTGATAGTCAAGGAAAAATTTTAAGAACCAGGTATAAGAGGGACTTTAGAGAGGGCCTTTTCATATTTAAAAAAAAGGGGGATCAAGGTAATTATAAAAGATATTGTTATTTATTACTTTTGTTATAAAAATTTACTGTTCCACTTTGCAAATACTTAAATCCCTAGCAAACAAAAATATAAAAATTCCAAATGCTGACTTTCAGATTCATATTTGAAATAGCTCTTACTCCTTATAGGGGGATTGCAGGGGGCGACAGAAACGGAGTTGACTCAAGGGCACTTAGTTCTAATCAATGGGCCCCCTGCTGCCTTTCTCTTCCATGGTTTTTAGTTGCTGCATTTTTCTCTTGGAGAGAATATTTTCTGATACTACTATGCAGCAAATTTAAAAAAAAGAAATAACTACTCAGATATATAAAACCAAGAACATTTTAACATTCTGTATAACAAGGTTCCATTTTGCCCAAAGTAACTTGCTATTTCTTTAAAAATAAATAGGTAATAATGACTACACCGGGCATTTATATGATGCTATATGTAGATTTTCCGAAACTCAGAGAAATTTGACTTATCACAGCAATTCCAACTTACCATGATTCGCATGCACAGCACTCAGCTATGAAATAGCCCTTTGCAGACTGCATACAAATTAACTCGCCACAGTCAATCTCCTCTCGGGGTTTCTGCAAATCACTTCCTTGACTCTCAGCCTGTCTGGCCTCACAGCCTTGAGTTCTGGCTTCTCTAGTTCTAAGCCGATGCCAGCCTCAGCACGGCCTCTCCTCTCAGGGGATATTACTGCTGCTTATGTGGAAGGTGAAGGGACAGAGGAGGGAGGGGATGCAGTCAACAGGAAAAAGAGAAGGACAAAGAGAAAGAGGAATAGAGATTAACAGACTGGGATAGAATGTTCAGTTGCCATAAAGTAATGAGGAAGATTTTTTCCCCGTGGCGGTAAATGGCTTTGAGGGAGGTTTCCAAAGAGAAATCCAAAACTGTTTTGAATTATGGAGTATTGCTGTCTCCATTCTCTAGAGAAAACTATTTTGAAGACAATATTCTTTGGGCAGTATAATTTGGGGTTTTTGTGGGGGGCAGAGGGAGGGAAGGAGATTGTCACTATGCTATTTATTGTTTTGATTTTAATTAGTTATTTATATCCTGCTTTCTTCCAGAAGGGATTTAAGATAATTTCCAAAGATGTTGTGGAGGAACAAGCAAGATTAATAATAATAATAATAATAATAATAAAACCCAAGTGCTCATCCTGGCTTTCCTGACGGTGAGCTGGCTAGAACTGGCCCTGCTCCCATGCCCACCAGGCAACCTGCATCCAATCCCATGTCTTCCCTTAGCAGCAAGGGCTCCAGCTTCCCTCCGGCCTCAGAGTCTCCAGGTGTTTTGCCACAATTGCTGCAAATAGTAGCCACCTAAGCTCTGACTGGTTGGCAACAAGAAGTCCCCTCACTGAGAAGGGCATTTTTATGCTCATTCCACAAAAAGGAAGAACAGTAAGTGTTTTTATTCCTCCCCCAGAGCACTCTGGATCTGCCCAGCCCAAAGTGCCTCTGTACAGGGTGGTCACAGATCTGCTGCCATTTTGGCCATGAGTTCCAGCCAAAAACATCTGCCCCTTCTGCTGCCACCCTTAAGCCTCATAGGTTCACATCATAGAAAAATTTAAAAAGCACATAAGTAAATTTATAGAAATGAGTAATGAAAACATAAGGATGAGAAAAGAAGAGGGAACCAGGATTGATGATGTAAGTTAAGTGCATGCCATGAAGGGAGACAGTCTTGAAACCTAGAAGTCCCAGTTACTTGAGCCCTGTTGTGTCACTGTTCCCTTTAATGCCCAAAACAAGAGCACAAGTTCCCATGTTATGTGACCACTAGTGATCTGATCTCTCTCCAAGTTCCTTTTGCTGGGTGTTTCTGGACTCTGCAGAAAGCCTCCCTCTGCACAGTTCTGTCTTGGGGGTCACTCCCCTCCTCGGCTTGCCATCTTGCTCTGGGCAGGTCACTTCTGGCCATCACAGAACCAGCTTTGTCCTGACTGCTGCTTCTTTCTCTTATTCCTTCATGTCAAACATTGGGCCATTCCACACCTGAGGTCAGTTTCTAGAACATATAAGACTTTACCGAAAGTGCGGGAACTATCACAAAGAAACTGCCGCACAGAAAAGGGAAATTTTTAATTGAATACTAAAATGGTCACTGCCTCTAGAATCTTTACACCAAACCCCACAGTTTCTCCCTTCCCAGGGGTCTCTCCTCTCCCCAGACTCTATCTGAACGCAGGCTCCAGTTTACCCCTCATGAAGGAAATTTCCTTACTCTGATTTCCCTCCCGACTGGAAGTCCAGGACCCCACTCTTCACCAGGCCCCAATAAAAAGGGAAAACATCACTTTTCCCTCACCCCCAGTCTCAGGCCCTTCTTCCAGACAGTAACACGACAGTCTGCATGGATGTGAGTCCCCTGACGAAAGGCAAAGTTTCACATTAGCATTCAGAGAAACTGAGCTCCCATATTGTCCAAAGTTTTCCATTCTGAAATAAGATTTTTGACTTTACCTTTGCAAAAGATAAATGAAAATATTTCTTCTCATGTAGAAAATAGTCTTCCTCAAAAATGAATCAGATGAGTACATGTGGTGCTTATTTTTCCATTCTTGGGATGTTTCACTTAATAGAATGGGTTCCAACTCTATCCAGGAGAACCAAAGAGGTGTCGTATCAGCATTATTTCTTATAGCTGAGTAATACTCCATGGTATACAAATAC
>CM052443.1:88606448-88634664 GCA_028533085.1 Varecia variegata | reverse complement strand
AAAAAAAAATGAATCAGAAAACAGCTGGCAGCTTTAAAATAGCAGCTTGAACTGACTGAGATCAAGATTTTAAAAATATTGACTCAATATTTTTGGTGAGCCACAAATATGCCTCTAAATCTTCTAGCAACCCCTGTGGAGGGAAACATGATTCACTTTGTATTTCAAGGTGTCCATAAGATAAAAATAAACTTTTCCCATGGCTATCAGAGAAAGAGAGACAGGGACAGAGACAGAGAGAAGCAGAGAGAGAAAGCTGCATAATGTAATAAAACATCTTTCATAATATCTATTAATATATGGTTAACACAGCAGCAAGCTTTATGAAACTATTTCTTACAGTGATCCTCACTGTAAACTGGAGGCATCACCATTCAAAAAAAATAGTTCTATGGAGGGCCAATTTAAAGTGTGTTAAGAGCGTAACTCGCTGCTGATCTAACTTAATCCAGAGGCAGATTTTAAAGAATTTGGCCAAAGATTCTTGACACAGTTCCTTACAGATGGAGCCTAAGAATTCTCTAAATTGACACCTAACTTCAATCAAATTTTTTACTTCAATGTCATTTCTATTTCACAACTGTCTTTGTTACAAACATACATTTTAATGTCAATTCATATATTGAGCTATTGTTTCATTCTAAATAAATGTGGGATGGCATAAGACATTATTGTATAGGCTCAGGATTTTAGTGCATGTGATGATGTCTCATGATTTCCTACTGAACATGCCCTGACATTCATGGTTACATGGTTATGGAACTCTTTCTATGTTTATGTGAGGTCTGGCTTGAGTTGGAAAATAGTCACTAAAAGGAAGTATGATAACACTAATATGTTCTTTGATTTGGCTTTCATAACCAAATCTTTTGGAGCTAACAATGCTCAAAGAAGACCTTACAAGCTGAAAATGTCAAACAGACTGAGGATTTTTATTTTTTTTTAGAAAGGCTTGGAATTTTACCAAATCTTGAATTTTTTCCAAACACTAAACCTTATTTCGAAGTATTGGATAAGGTTGCTTATCACATTACTAAGCACAATGGAGAAGCCTTGGTTGATCCATGTGCCTTGGAAATGATCAAGCTAGTGTGTGACTTGAAACTGAGGCAGTAATGTGAAGCAGTGTCTTATTCGAATGACACAATTTACCCCCAAATTCTTCTGCTATTTTAAGCACATTAATAGAAGACTTGGCAGCTACTCATTCCTTTCCACATGCACCTGGATGAGACCACTACGTTTCTCCCTGCAGTCCGCAACTGATTTTCAGCCGCTGGGTGCAGGCCTATACTTCAAAGAAAAATTCCTCTATCCTGTACCCTGTTTTGAAATTTCAAAGTCCCTCACTGTCTTCAACATGGTGACAAGTTTCTTTGCCAAGAAAATTTCCCCATGAGGATGATCTTGATATTCTGCACACAGATGGAGCCCTTGCAGGGCTTGGTAACACATCTGGTTTGCTGCTTTGATGAACAAAGAGGCCCCATGTGTCATTGTGACTCATCGCTGTGCTCATCAGTGTGCTTTTTGGTTAGAGACTCTGCCAACCAACTTGAAAGTTCTGTCATCATCTGCTTAGAAGTCCTCAATTTCATCAGAGCCAGTGCTTCGTTCACCTCATTTTCAAATGATTTTGTGAAGAAATGAGAGCAAAATAGAAATGTTTTCCACTAAGCATAAGTCCACTGGTTTACTTGAGGACAAGTCTTGAAAGTGTTGATTGAAGCATCAGGAGGAAATTTCAGTTTTATGAGAGAGAAAAGAAAACCTCGCTCAGTGTAAGCTGACAGAAAGGTATTCACTTATAATTTGGTTTTCTCAGTAATACTTTTGGGCCATAGACAAGGGTAAAATCTTACTATTGAAGATGATAGTTACCATTATCCATGCTAGCTAAAAACAAACAAATAAGCAAACAAAACAAAAACTATTTTGGCTGACCTAAATTTTTTCCTATTCTAGGAGATATAGCTAGACATAGAAAACTAATTAATTAAGCTAACTTCCTAAAGCTAGAAGAAATGCTTCTGTAAATAGAAGAGAGTGGATAGAGCCTTAGAGAATTCATTATAGGCAGCAATCTGAAGACGATCAAACACTGAAGAACAATACTTCTCAGATTATTTGCTTAAAATTTGGAAACACAGATTTAGAAGCCTTTCTTCCATTAATAAGATAACATCAATAACACAGACACAGGCAAAGCTGACCTCAATGATCAGGATGAAGGAAATGATGCAATGTAAATTCAACTTGAAGAATCTTGAGGGAATTCAAGTGTCTAGAAATAAGCCTGTCCTTGTCTGGCAAAAAGAGCTGTTAGTACCACATACATTTCTAAAATTTTCTATCTGTTGAAATGAAAATTTGAAAAATATCTGAGTCAAAGTTACACATTATCATATTCAAGACCATTTCACAACTTCCAACTTCTTATACAGGCACCTTCCTTTGTCCTGAAATAACCCTTCAGAATTAAACTCTACTTTTAATGTTGTTTGAATTTTTGGACTTTTTTCAGCAAGTATTCACTTATATTTAGATGAAAAATAAGAATGAGAGATATAATTCTTTCTGGGCAACATTTTTCCACTCTATCTCTGTGAAGGAAATAAATTTCCAGTACAATAAATTATATTGATTGAAAGATATTATATGTATAAGTTTACAGAAATTTTGCCTGAATTGGAATCTGTAGCTTTTAGCAAATGTTCAAAGGAGTCCATGACTCCAAAAATTATAAGAACCACAGATCTAGACAAATAGTTGACAGTAGTTATCCCTAAAGCAGGCAATAAATATTATTTTTGTATTTGTATTACTGGGATTTTGATAGATACTGGGAGGTGGTGATTCTGGGTACTGGGCAAGTCCATGGAGTCCAATCAGACCATTTTGCAGCTTAAGTGCTAGATCATATGCTTTACCCCCATCATTACTAGAGGTAGGATCAAAAGCCTTATAATAGAACAGAGTTTTGCCTCTAAGAATTAACAACTAATGGAAGCCGATCCCTCCTTCTATGAGGTCAAGATTCTTTCTGAATGTAATTTGGATTAACTTTACTGCCAAGACAAGTGGGTACTTGAAGCCCCAAAGTTCAATGTAAGAGAATATAATCATTTTAGCTGGGAAAAATTTTATAATAAGACATAAAAAATAGAGTAAGCCTCCTCCCTCATATGCCAGAGACTGAAATGGAGAGTCTAGGAACTTTTGTGGAATTAGAAAAAGAAAAAAAATCAGCTGTCTGTGGCCTGTTAAGTTTGGCAACATTAAAAGTTAAAACTTGGGTGCTTTTAACCCTGGGATGTAAAATTGTGGTCAAGTTCAAAGAAAGGAAAGTGAAATTCAGGAAAGGATTGTGTTTTTTGTCATAAATAGAGGTTCACTTTGTATAATATCCAAGTGCCAGATGGGGCTGCTGGTACCAGTGCGAAATAATATAGGGTGAGGTTTAAACTGCTTACTTGGTACAGAGGGCTGTATGTATATTACTTTATGAATTCACACTTCTTAATAAAGAAAGTAAAAAATGTAAATGAGAAAACATCCTTAGAAAGGTGTAGCACTTTGATTAAATTTGTCTATTTAATGCATGATAGAAATCTAAACCTATAGCTCTCTTATTTCATATTCCAAGCTGTTTCCACTAAGGCCATATTGCCTCTTGAAACTTTCTGAGATCAAACACAGAGGGACAAAGAACTTGGTTTTTAATGATTATGCTTGTTACTATGATGCCCTGATTCATTCTAAACCTCTGAGATCCTCCTCTTCCCACCTAACCATCAACTACCATCTTTGACCAGTTCAGGTCTCTTGAACAATCTTGAATCTAAGCAAGAGAGATTTGAGGAGATAACCCCCAGCACTAAGAGGCTGATTTTATTACCCCAGCTCTTGAAGCTTGATCCTTCTCTTGTTCCTGTTAAGACTTGGTATGAAATTGTATAAGGAAATATATTTACAAGAGAACCCAGGACTGCCAAAATCCTGCCTCGTCAATCACCCCTTCCACTTGAGGTTCTGAATGGAGCTGCCATATACAACAAGGATTAATCGATAGAAGGGACACATTATTGGTGTACTGCTTGTGCTAGGCTATGATGCCCAAGTATCTAAATCTGTTAAAGCTGGACTGGAGCATGCAGTTCAGGATCAAGGCCTTAGCATGGAGTTATAACAAACAACCCATCAGCAAGCTCCTCTCACAGCCCTAGGAGACAAGGTGGGTATGGTGAAGAATAGAAAATGAGAAAGGAGCTGAAAATGACCTGAGGCAGAAAATAAGAAATAGAAAAGAAAGCACCACATGCATGCAAATGATCTTCTAATAGAACAGCTTTATCCACTGGAAATGTGTAATAGTGTTCTGGCATCTGCCCAGTGAAATTGAGAACTCTTCCTCTAGCCTTCTAAATGATTTGAAGAGAGGAATTAGACATAATCACCGTAGCACTGAGAACTCCATCTCCTCCCATGACCTCAAGTCCCCTCTCTGAATAACAGTCTGTGAAGTGAGATCTCAGGAGTCTCCAAGACTCCAAAGTTGAGTATCTGCCTGAATCTTCAAACAATTTTTGTTTCTATATTCCCCATGGTTATCATCTGTCTTCCTGTTACTGTGTATTGGACCTCTCTGCTATCCTTTGTGACCATACTTTCCAGGTTCCACAACTGGACCTGACTCCAAGGGCACCTGGTCAAATGCCAGTTTGGGGCCCCATCTAGTCACTAAAATTAATTGGTCTGTACACCAAGTGAATCCTGATATATAGTAACCATAGGACTATATACAAGGAGCTAACTAAAGAGGAACACACACACACACACACACACACACACACAAAATTCTTGCAAATTGTAAATTATGTTAAAGATGTTCTTTGTTTACCTTTTAAGTAGTTTTTTTATAATTGTTTCTTGCATCTTTCAAAAAAAACAGTAAAAAAGAGTTTATATTAAAATGTAACTCTCCTGTCCTCTCCAGAAACACCACTATTATTCCAGAAACATTCTGTGCAAATACAAGTATGGATTAATAGATTGACCCTCTGTATTTACACAAAGTAAAACATCTTCTATATGTAGTTTTAAACTAACTTTTTTCAATTAATAACTAATCTTGCATATTGTTTCATGCAATACATATGGTATCTTCATACATATACATGTATACCTTCACACATATCTTCACACATATACATATATGTATATGTATGAATAAAATGGATATTCTGGAGTTTAAGAGTACATTAACTGAATGGCAAATTCATCATAAGGGCTCAAGAGAAGATTCGAGATGGCAGTGGAAAAATTCAGTGAATTTGAAAATAGAGCAATAAAATTTATCCAACTTGAAAAATAGAAAGAAAAACCAGTGGAACATCAATCTTACAGATACACATGTAATGACAGTCCAAGAAGGAAAGATAAGAAAGGGATAAATTTTTAAAAAATTGAAGAAATAATATTTAAAACATTCCCACATTTTATGAAAATGTTTACATTTTATGAAAAACATTAGCCTATAAATGTAAAAAGCTAGGCAAACCCAAAGTAGGATCAACACAAAGGAATTCACACCTAAACAATTCATAGTCAAAGTACAAAAAGACAAAGAAAAAAAATCTTGAAAGCAGCAGGAAAAGTAATGAATGATCATGTGATCTGTATATGAATAACAGATAATTTATTGTCAGAAATAATGGAAGTAAGAAGGCAGTGGAATGATATTTTCAAAGAGTAGAAAGAAAAAACTTACAACCAAGAATCCCATATTCAGCCAAGTTATCCTTCAGAAGCTAAAACTATACAACTCTGGAAAAACACAGGCGTAAATCTTTCTGACCTTGGATTAGGCAATAGTTTCTTAGATATGACAGCAGAAGCATAAGGAGCAATAATACAAAATTAAAACTTTTGTGTATCAAAAGACATTATCAAGAAAGCAAAAGACAACCCAGATAATGAGGGAAAATATTTGGAAATCTTATATCTGATAAGGGACTTGTATCCAAAATACATAAAGAACTCTTACAACTCAACAATTAAAAGACAAATAACCCATTTAAAAAGTGGGCAAAGGATATGAATAGATATTTCTTCAAAGAAGATATACAAATATTCAATAAGTACAGGAAAATATGCTCAACATCATTATCCATGATGTAAATGCAAATAAAAACCATAATGAGACACCACTTCACATCTAATAGGATGGCTATAATCACAAAATGGAAAATGACAAGTATTGGTGAGAATCTTTAGAAATTTGAATCCTCAAACACTACTGGTGGTATAGTAAAATGGTGCAGCCATTGTGCAAAACGGTTTGACATTTCCCCAAAAGACTAAACATAGAATTACCATGTGACTCAGCAATTTCACTCCTAAGTATATACCCAAGAGAAATGAAAAGATATATCCATGCAAAACTTGTACACGAATGTTCATAACAGCATTATTCATAATAGCTAAATAGTTGAAATAACTCAAATATCCATTAACTGATGAATGTGTAAAAAAATGTGGTATATCTATACAATGGAATATTATTCAGCCACAGAAAGAATTAAGTACTGACACATGCTACATACAGCATGGATGAGCCTTGAAAACATTATGCTAAGTGACAGAAGCTATTAATAGTTGCAAAGGCTATGATTCCATTTATATGAATCCATTTATAGCCATCCCCAAAAAGTCACTAAAGGGAGAACAGAGGGCCAAAAAACTATTGTAGTCATAGTCAAACTACTGAAAGACAAAAACAGTCTTGAAAGAAGAAAGAAAAAAAATGAATCATGAAGTATAGGAGAATAACAATATGAGCAACAGATGATTTATTGTCAGAAATAATGGAGGCCAGAAGATATGAAACAAGAAGGATTACAAAATAGCAGACGTAAATCCAATATAAATAATTGTATTAAATGTGTATGAACTAAATACCTACTCAAAAAGCAGAGAGTATCAGAGTAGATTTATTAAAGAGACTCAATTATTTGCTGTCTACAAGTGACATATCTTTCTTTCAAAAAAGCAAAGAGGTTAAAAGTAAAATAATAGAAAATGGTATACCATGTAAATAGTAACCAAAAGAGAGCTAGAGTGGCTATACTAATATCAGAAAACATAGACTTCAAGACAAGGACTATTATTAGAGACAAAAGGGGGAATTTTACAATGAAACAAGGGTGAATATGAGTGGAAAGAAGTAGCAACTCACAACAAAGGCCCAATATATATTAACTAAAAAAATTAACAGAATTGAAAAGAGAAATAAACAGAAATAATAGAGAATATTCCCCTGTCAATAATTGATAAAACAGCTACATAAAAAATTAGCAAGGATATATAAGACTTGCACAACACAATTAACCAAATTGACCTGACATTTATAGAACATTCTATCCCATGATTGCAGAAGGTACATTCTTTTCAAGCACACATAGAAGATTTTCCAGGATAAACCATATGCTGGGCCACGAAACAAATCTCACTACATTTAAAAATATTGAAATCACACAAGGTATGTTCAGAAACCTCAATGACATTAAATTATATCTATAGTAGAATATTTGGAAAACAGACAATAAACTTCAAACTAACTCATGGACTAAAGAAGAAATCACAAGAGAAAAATTATTTTTAATTTGTTAAATTTAATGAAAATAATTTTTTTTTCAAAATTTATGGGATGCATAATGCATAATATAATGGATAAGGATTAACTAGTGGGCCAGGTGCGATGGCTCACACCTGTAATCCTAGCACTTTGGGAGACCAAGGCAGGAGGATCATTTGAGGCCAGGAGTTCAAGACCAGCCTGGACAACATAGCCAGACTCTGTCTCTATAAAAAATTTTAAAAACTAGCCAGAGGTGGAGGTGCACACCTGTAGTCCTACCTACTTGGGAGGCTGAGGCAGGAGGATCACTTGAACCCAGGAGTGTGAGGTTGCTGTGAGCTATGATCATGCACTTTAGCCTAAGTGACAGAGTGAAACCCTGTCTCAAAAAATAAAAAATTAAAAAATGAAGAGCCCACTAAATTCAAAACAAGCAGAGGAAGTAAATGATAAATAATAGAATAAAAAATAAATGAACAAGAAAATAGAAACACAATTTTAAAACAAAACCAAAAGTTTTTTCATTGTTTTTATGATCCATAACATTGACAAACCCTGAGGTAAAGTGAACAAGATGAAAGAGGACACAAATTGCCAAAATCAGAAATAAAGAGGAGATAGAACTAGTGACCTTAGAGAGATAAAAAGAATTTTATGACAATTATATGCCAACAAATTAGACAACTTAGGTAAGATGGACAAATTCTCAGAAAGATACAAATTACTGAAACTACTTTAAAAAGAAAATAGAAATTCTGAATAAACATCTAGCAAGTAAGTAAATTGAATTCATAATTAAAAATCTTCCCACAAAGTAAATCCCAGGCTCAGATTGCTTCACTGATGAATTCAATCAAATATTTAAAGAAGAAATAGTATCAATCCTTTAAAAGCTCTTTCGGAATATAGAGGAATAAACATTCCCCAGCTCATTCTATGAGGCCAGTATTACCCTAATGCTAAAGTCAAAGACACCACAAGAACAAAAAACCACAGACCAATATAACTGATGAACAATTCAACAATGTATTAAAAGAATTAAACACCATTACCAAGTAGGATTTATCCTAGGAATACAAAATTGGTTTAATGACCAAAATCAATTAATCTAGTATATTATATTAATAGAATAAAGGGAAAAAAATCAAATTATTATAAATTGTGCAGAAAAAGCACTTGACAAAATCCATCAGCATTCATGTTAAAAACTTTCATGAAAAGAGAAATAGAAGGAAATTTCTTCGACTTGATAAAGGACATCACAAAAAAACTACAGCTGACATCGTATTTTGTGTTGCAAGACTGAATTCTTTGCACCTAAAATCAAGACAAGGCAAGGATATCAGCTCTTGCCACTTATATTCAACATTATACTAGAGGTTCTAGCCAGCGGAATGAGAAAATACAATAAGAAAAACACTCAGATTGGAAAGGAAGTAGTAATACTGTCTTCATTCAGATTGTATGAGTCTATGTGTAGAAAATCCTAAGGAATCCACACATATATTAAAAAAACCCTACTAGAACTAATAAATAAGTTGAGTTTAGCAAGGTTTCAGGACAACGGATCAACATACAAAAATCAATTGCATTTTTATACACTAGCAACAAAAAATCTGAAAAATTAATGATTCAATGCCATTTATAAGAGCTTAAAGAGTGAAATGCTTATGAATAAATTTAACAAAGAAGTGCAAAATTTGTACCCTGTAAACTACAAAATATTGCTGATAGAAATTAAAGAATATTTAAATAAATACAAGGATATTCCATGTTTATGGATTACAAGGCAATACTGGTTGTGATAGACTGATAGTCCTTGGAAGATGTCCACATCTAACCTGCAGAACCTGGAAATTTGTTACCTTACATGGTAAAAGGGACTTTGCAAATGTGATTGAAGATTTTGGAATGCAGAGATTTTCCTAGATTACCCAGGTGAGCCCAGTGTAACCACAGGGTCCTTATAAGAGGAAGGTAGGAGGATCCAAGTCAGTAATAGGAGATGCATAGATGAAAGCAAAAGCTGGGAGTGATGCACAGAGCGGGCCACAAAGCAAGGAATGCAGATAGGCTCTGGAATCTTTTCTGCTTCTAGACAAAGAAACAGATTCTCCCCTTAGAGCCTCCGGAGGACACCAACTCTGTCACCACCTTAACATTAGCCCAGTGAGACTGATTTTGGACTTCTTACCTCTAGAACTATAAGATAATAAATTTGTGTTATTTGAAGTCACTAATCTGTTACAGCAGCAATAGAAAAATAGTATTTAATATAATTGTTAAGAGAGCAAGTTTTCCCCAAATTGATTTCTAGATTCAGCAAAATCCCAATTAAAATCCCAACATGATGTTTTTTGTAGAAATTGACAAGCTCATCCTAAAACTATATACCTAAGGGACTTGTATTCAGAATATATAAAGAATTCTTACAACTCAGTACAGAAAGAAACAATCCAAAAGTGGGCAAAAAACTTGATTAGCCATTTCACCTAAAAAAGACATATGAATGAGTGATAATTGCATGAAAGAAAATATAGTCAACATGTTGCTCATCAGAGCAACGATGCAAGTTAAAAATACCATGAGGTGCCATCATACACCCACTAGAATGGCATAATCCAAGAGGCAGGCAAAGCTGAGTGTTGGTAAATATGTTGAGAAACTTGAGGCATCAGACATTGCTGGCAGGAGTGTAAAATGGTACAGACACTTTGGAAAGCAGTTTGACAGTTTCTTAAAAAGTGAAACATAAAGTTACCATACAACCCAGCAGTTCTAGTCCCAAAAACTACCCTAAAAGAAACGAAAGCATATGCTCACATGAAGACTTGTATGTGAATGTTCATAATAGCCCCAAACTGGAGATAATCTAAGTATCCTTCAACTGATGACTGGATAAACATAATGTGGTACACCACATAATGGAAAACTATTCAGCTATAGTAAGAGCAAAATATTAGGCTGAGCACGGTGGCTCAGGCCTGTAATCCTAGCACTCTGGGAGGCTGAGGCAGTAGCATTGCTTGAGTCCAGGAGTTTGAGTCCAGACTGAGCAAGAGCGAGATCCCTGTCAGAAAGAAAGAAAGAGAGAGAGAGAAGGAAGGAAAGAAGGAAGGAAGGAAAGAAAGATTGATTGATTAGCTGGGCGTGGTGCCATGTGCTTATAGTTCCAGCTACTTGGAGGCTGAGGCAGGAGGATCACTTGAGCACAGGAGTTTGAGATTGCAGTGAGCTATGATGATGCCACTTCTCTCTAGCCTGGGCAGAAAAAAAGAAAAAAAAAGGTGAAATATTAACACATACTTCAACATAGATAAAACTCAATGTTACACTAAGTGGAAGAAGCCAGATTCAAAACGTTATGTATTATATTTCATTTATATGAAATGTCCAGGTCATGCAAATTTATAGAAACAGAAAGCAGATCTGTGGTTACCTCTGGCTGAGGTGGGAGGGAAGATTGACTAAAAACATCTCAACAGAATTTGGGGGGATGAAGGATATATCCTAAAACTGGATTTTGGTGATGGCTGCACAACTGTACAAATAGCTAGGAATCACTGAATTTACACTTAAGATGGGTAAATTTTAGGATATATAAATTATACCTCAATAGAGCTGTAAATAAAAGATATGCATACTCACCGGGAGATATAATTGCTTATATATGTGATTTTCACATTAAAAAGAGATTGTTAAATCTAGATGGTGACTACACAATTCAAATGTTCTCCTTTCTCAACTTTTCCTTGCATTTGAAAACGTTCATGATACAAGTTCAAGAAAAGAATTCTTTGAACTTCTCATTTATTGCAGTATAACCTAGGAATTATGAAGAAAGAAGATGAGAGCAATGAATAATACCTTATGCTGCGGCAGCATATTAAATGTAATTTTAAACCATTAACTATTCTGATGTCTGCTTAATTGATTTTTAATTATTTTAAAGTCTTCTTAGTATACAGGATTTTATATAATTTCAGGGGAGTATTCTTATAGAGAACTGAGAATCAGGCCTTTACTCAGAAACGTACCCTATGTTGTAACATTCATCCTACCAAAAAAAAAAGAAGCTTTCATTCTTATAATTTAGACTTTGGGCTCCTTTTTTGGGAAAATAGCCTATGGGAATGTGCTAACTAACTGCTTTTCAAATCTTGTTCACATATATCAGCTTTTTTCCTTTTTCTTTCACAATGACCCTCTAAGAACGTTCTCTACCTAAATCCATTACAGAAACATTCACTTTAAATATCCTTTTGTTGATAAAATATCATCTCAGTGTTATGGTCTTCACAGTTTAGGTTGGTGCCAGCTATATTTATGTCTTCTTAGAGTCATAACATTCCGGACATAGAAGGACAAAGACAAATTGCTTAGTTACTTGATGGAAAGTCTAGAGCGTAAAAATAGATGCATTTCTAGGCTATATCCTACACCTTGATGAGTAAATTTTATTTTCACTCATATTCACAACTATTTTATGATAATGCATTCTATTTGAAAAAATAGATATAATGCTTTCTTTTCCAGTGTTGCTTTATTTCTCTATTGAAACATTCACAAACTAGGGTCAGAGAGATCCTAATAGTACAATGTCTCTCATTAGTCATTATTGCTAAAACATAGGCCGTATCTTCTGTTTTCAGCAGCATCTCATCACTTATGCCTTTAACTGAACTGAATTGAATAATAGCACCTCACCAAAATAATAATAATAATAATTTTAAACATTAAAATACCATAAAATATTACTTATGTCCTTATATACTTTAGATTACCAGAGACATTTCACATGTGTAAAGATGTGTACCTTTACAGGGTTTATTCTACCTATTCTTACTTAACAGGCAATTAAGAGATTTTTAGAGATAATTTGGCTTTAATCGCACTTGTTTTTTTCTTGCCACATTCACTGACTTCAGAATCCAAACCCCAAACGCAGAGCAGAGGGAAGGGTAAGATGCAAGGCCACACACCAGAAAACCTCCTCTGACAGCCACCCCTCCCCAGGGTCCCTGCCCACTCAGTGCCACTCAGCCCTCTGCATATTTCTCACACATGCCACTTCCCCAGGGAAGCCATTGTCCCTTTATGTGCCTGGCTCCCCCTGCTAGGGGGTGCTTCCCTTAAATGCAGAAGCCATGTTTTATTTATCTTTGCATCCCCAGTGCCTGAGGCATCCTTGGCACTCGATGAATACAGCCTTTGAATAGCAGCTAGTCAGAATTCAGATTATTTCAGGTCACCGTTTACTGAGCATCAGTCAATAAATGCTCAGGTCAAGTAGGCAGCAGGAAAATGAGAAAATGAATGGATACAATTCCATTGGCCACAGGGAACTTGAAGTATGTCATAATTTAAATAACAAAGGATAATCTTTTGTGGTTAGGAGATTTTTACATTTTTTTAATCTCACATACTGCCCTTTAAGTGAATTTGTATATAACTTATATTTAGAAATCAAATTTTTAAAGTAGCATTTGTAATGCTTATTATATAATTATATTTCTATAGTTAAATGTTAACAATAGCTAACTCTAGCCTGGGATCATCATAGGTACTTTACATACAATACCATGTATCATTTACACTCATACTTTACATATACTCTATAATACATTTTACATATGTATAATTTATATATAATATTTTACCTAGACTGCTAAATATGTCATTTATTCTCCACACTAATACTACCATTTCACCTATTTTATAGATGAGGAAACAGAAGCACAGGAAAGTTAAATAACTTGTGCAAGTAACAACACAGAAGATGATAGAGCTGAAATTGGAACCCACTCATTTTCTCCCTTGAAATCCAGCATTAAAAATTTTAGCAAATCTACAGTTTAAACCTCCTCCTCTGTCAGTGCTTTTTCCTGAATGGTAAAAAAAAAAATTTAATATTTTTTATTTCAGAATATTACGGGGGTACAAATGTTTAGGTTACATATATTGCCTTTGTCCCACCTGAGTCAGAGCTACAACTGTGCCCATCCCCCAGACAGTCCACACTACACCCATTTAGTGTGAATATATCAATCCCCTTCCCTGTCACCTGCCTGACACCAGATGAATGTTATTAACATATGTGCACGTAAGTATTGATCAATTAATACCCATCTGATGATGAGTACATGTGGTGCTTGTTTTTCCATTCTTGTGATACTTCACTTAGTAGAATGGGCTCCAGCTCTATCCAGTATAATACAAGAGATGCTAGCTAGATCACCATTGTTTTTTGTGGCTGAGTAGTTGTACCCCATGGTATACATAATACCATTTTGTTAATCCACTCATGTATTGATGGGCACTTGGGATGTTTCCACATCTTTGCAATTGTCAATTGTGCTGCTATAAACATTCTAGGCAGACGTCTTTTTTATAGAATGTCTTTTTTTCCTTTAGGTAAATACCCAGTAGTGGGATTGCTGGATCAAATGGTAGTTCTACTTGTAGCTCTTTGAGCTAACTCCATATTGCTTTCCATAGAGGTTGTACTAGTTTGCAGTCCCACCAGCAGTGTATGAGTGTTTCTATCTCTCCTCATCCACGCCAACATTTATTGTTTTGGGACTTTTTGGTAAAAGCCATTCTCACTGGAATTAAGTGATATCTCATTGTGGTTTTGATTTGCAATTCCCTGATGATTAGAGAGGTTGAGCATTTTTTCATATGTTTTTGGCCATCAGGAAAAGCAAAAAAAATCAAGTTGGTAAAAAATTAAAAAATAAAAACCTGTTCTTCTCTCAGTGCTGCTTCATAATTGGTAAAAAAAAAAAAAATTTAAAAACAAAAAAGAAATCAGGTTGGTAAAAAATAAAAATAAATAAAAAATAAAACCTGCTCCTCTGTACAAGAAAAATGCATTTGTTCTGAATAGTTTAAGTAACAATGCAAGGGATTATAACACTGTGCAATCACCTTCGAGAATTCCGGTCACAAGGTAGTTGCTGATGATTGTCAAATTTGAAGTGCAGCTCCCTATTGAAAAAGAGAAGTCCCTTGACGATCAGATTCGAAGCTGGGATGAAGCTCTACAGCCAGCCCAGTTGAGAGCTATTTCCATCCACACAGAAAATGACCAAACAATTATTGTGGGTCCCAAGAACTCACCATTTATTTGTTCTGAGCAAATGACCCCCTGTTTACTGGTGTGAAGAAAAACTGAAATTTGTCAAAATAATTTCGCAGGGATACAGATAGTAAACAAGTGCTGACATGGGGGTAGCAAAATACATGTGTAAGCTCTGATTTTTCCCCCAAATGTGGATAATTCTATTTATTAGTGATTCATTTATAATTTTTACTTTTCCTACTCTCCATATGTAATTGAGACAAATTACCTCCAGAACACATATATGTAAGGACGGTTTTTTAAAATCTGAAAGAGCCAATGAGAACACAAGAGAAGAGGGAGAGATTTAGATCAGCAACCAGTAAGAGGATAGATTAATGCAACTGAGACTTATGTTTAGCATTGAACTTCTTGGCAGTCAAGGCTAAAGGGAAAACATCATAAATTATGTAGTTTGCATTATTCTTTGGGAACACAAACTTTTTCCTAATGTTAAATTCTAAGAACTTTCTCACAGATATATAAATAATGCACAGTTTAAATTAACAGATGGATGGAAGTTTTATTAAAAGATGCAAAAATTTATACTCTGTCTTACTTTCTGAATAATTTTTTGTCCCACATATTTACTTGCATCTATGTAGCATTAGACTCCTATCCCCACAAATAGTCTAATACAAAAATTGCATAATGTCAAATAACTATGGAAACTATTTTTTATCCTGCTGAATTACCTCCAAATCATATGAACATTAATATTTTGAAATTAAAAAAATAAGAACCATTAGGTACACAGCCAAAGGCGGGGGAAATCATATGAACAGAACCTGAGCTAGATCTGCATTTCTGTCCCAACATTTAACACAAGTGGAAATTTCTGAGCAAGGAGAGATTAGAATGCTATCAACTCTTGAAGAACAAGGACTCAGTCATTTGATGTCCCAAATGAATAAACACATATTAAACTACAATTATCCAAAGACATTGCACCAACTGCTAGATGCACTATTTTTTAGACTTTGGGGTTTTATGGAGGAATATAATCCCTTGCATTTGGAGGAACAGATAAAGAGCTTCTGATTTTTCAACTTCATCAAATAAAGACTTCAGAAAATCTTCCCATCTATCGTGACTATAATTTCAAAACACAAAGAGTATATTGGCACAATAATAGTATGAAGGGCACAATTTCAAAATAAAGGACAATCCTCTAACTTGAGTATATTAGCTAAAAACTGGCTACATAATCCTTATTATTTTCCCCTTGCTGTAGACAGGTGACAGCATTGCTCATGAATGGGCACCAACACTTGAAAAACCCTGCTATGGGATATACACAGAAGTTATAAAGACACAATTCTTGCCTTCAAAAAACCTTACAATCAGCTGGGGGGAATGAAGTACAAACATTGAAAAATTAATTATAGTTTACAAGTGATAACATAATATTAGGAGAGACACGTGAAGTATAAAACTGTTTATTATATAAGGGGCTGGAGGATCCCTGGGAGCTAGAGAGCGTAGTGGAAGCTTAGTGAAAGCATAGTGATCTCAGCTGTGTTTTGAAGAATGGAGGGAGATTGGAAATTTCAGACGGGGACTATCAGATAGAAGTATTGTATGGGACAGACAAAAACACAAATGCAATAAAGTTATTGGTTCAGTGACATAAGAAGCTCAAAATTTCTAGGTGATAGTTTCATATTTCAATTTAGTTGAACCATTGTTGTGTCCACTAGTGGTAGCATTCCACCCTTGCTAAGATCTCTAAACTAGTATAGTTCAAAGTTGCTAAGATAACAAGCAGGATTTCCGTGAGTTATTAGGTATAATAGTGAGAAGAGCCATTCCTACTTCCATCCCTTGATTTCTGGACCCATGTATTCTGGGCATGTGAACTCTGATTTCAAAGGATAAACTGTTTCCTGTATAACAGAGCCCCTTCTTTTCAGGTGTTATCTCCCACCTGCATCATAACTGAGTCTTTAGTAATCCATTCCACCTGTCAATTAGGCTAGTGCTTCTGGATGGGGAAGTATGTGGTAAAACCAGTTAATCCAATGGTTGTGATCCCAGCACTGTATTTTTTTTTTTGCAGGAAATGAGTTCCTTCATCAGAGTCAACACTGCAGAATGCCATGATGGTGGATAAGACATTCTGAGGGTCCTTGGATGTGGTGGTGGCAGAAGCATTATGAACGAGAAGGGAAAATCCATATAGAGAATATGTGTGATTCCTGTGAAGATGAATCTCTGTCACCTCCATGATACAAGACATCTAATGTGCTCAACCTGTCACCAGGTGGCTGTCGGTGCCCTCAGGGAATGGTGGCATGTGCAGGATTCCATCTGCTATTGGCAGATCAGGTACTAGTACTGGGTACTATTCTAATTCTACAAAGAGTTACAGTAATAAGGATTGTAAATTATTGGAAAAGGCTACCTAGGGAAATGATAATGTTTATCTCCGTTACTTTTAAAGAAAAGCCCACGCGGATGAGAACTGTTATGAGATGAGTATGGATGATTACAGTTAACCTATCTGTGCAGGGTCTTAGAATCAAATTAAATTCTTCTTTAAGATCCCATGATTTATGTTATCTGTTTTCAATTCTATTTTGCCATTTTGAAAATGATATACAGTCATACATTGTTTAGTGACAGGTATCCATCCTGGGAAATGCTCTGTGGGACAATTTTGTTGTTGTACAAACATCATACAGTGTATTTACACAAACCTAGATGGTATAGCCTACTATGCATCTAGGCTATATGATACAACCTATTGCTCCTTGGCTACAAACCTATGCAGCATGTTCCTGTACTGAAAACTGCAGGCAACTGTAACACAATGGCTATGGTGTCACTAGATGGCAGGAATTTTTCAGCTCCAATATAATCTGAGACCACCATTGTATTTGTGGTCTGTTGCTGACTGAAACATCATTATGCAGCATATGACTGTAGTATAATTTCTTGTGATTACTGCTAGAGTTAAACTGTTTTTGGAACTTGATGGGAAAACTTTCACCAACTGTAGTAAGTCCCTAAATTTCATGATCTTTCTCCATCAATTTCAACCAGTCCAGACTTTGACCCATAGTTCAAAGTTGTGACCATTGTTCCTCTCTTTTTAAAATATGTTTTTATTGCTTGAATTATATTATCCATCCACTACACAAGAGAATATGTCAGGTAGTTATATAAAGAAGTACCAAAACAAAGGGAAATATATAATCCAGACTACACTGTCCTAATAGCATTACCTGGGTAGAGTAAGAATAAAAGAAGTGTTTTGCCATTACACCTAATAGAAATGATCCCTATCTCTGAGCATGTTGCTAAAACATAAATAGCAACAAGGCAATGGAAAATTAAGATGGCCCTCAGGTAACTGATAATGGAATGAACAGATCCATCTCTTTGAAACCAGTAAGCAATCTGTACTTGTTGCACCACCTTTTTGGCATAAGACAACGATGGCTTCTGAAAATAGGCTCTCATAAACCCTTCTTTTCAAACACAAGGGAAAGATTAATTAGATACAGGCTCAGTCATCATTGGGGCTGTATCTCTACTGGTATAGAAATACTGCATGAAATATCCTGTTTACTTTCATGTGACACTGTATTTCCAAGCTTAGTGGGCCAATGATTTTTTTAAGTGTTATCTTTTAACAGTCTAATGAATTAGTGCTGCACTGAACTTGCTTTGGAAATTTCTAGTCTGCACAACATGACTTGGTTGATCATTTTGACAGAATCTGGTACTAATCAGTTGTTTGGATGACTAATATCTAGCCTATAAAAATGTTTCACGGGGCTTGTATATAGAATAATAACATTCCTCAGATACAAACTGGAGTCATTAGTGGTTTATCAACAGCCAAACAACTCTGAAGACATAGATTGTGGGCTCCTTGTTTACCTTCTAAATGGTATAGATATTATGAGTTACAGCTGGAATACTCTGAGTACCAGACCAAAATCTGAGGTTTCCTCTCTTTCTGGACCAATTGGATTCTGCCTGTTCTAATACCAGCATCCTACTCTGTTTTGGCATTTCATCAATAGTCTTGTGCAAATGACTAGGTGAGACAGTGCAGATAGGCATAGGTATAATCTAAATCTACCCCAGTACTAAAAAGTTCAACACAAACAACAAAACAAACAAAACTCAAATGTCCAGCTAAGGCTGGATCAACAATGCTATCTTTTCCATTATGCTAGAATATTTTTAATTTGATATGTATCATGGGCAAAATGTTTACTTCTAGAATCGCTAACACTTTTATTGTATACATTCTTCCATTCTAAGTTTAGCAAGAAAAAGCCATTACGATTTGAATGGCATATCTTGGCTCTAAATGGTTTCCTTATTTGGAAAGCAATAACTTTGTTTCAGAAGGAAAATAAATATTTGGCATGGTGAAGGCTTGAGACGTTTTTTATCACTACCAGAAGTCTTTGTCCCTTTCTTTTCTTGGTCTTCTGAACCACTGAACAAATTTTAAGACAATATTTTGTCTTCCTAATTAGAAATCATTTTTAAAGTTCAGTTGGGGAGATTAAAAAAACCTATGAATCATTGTAATTGAGAATCTAATGACATTTGTAGCACAATAATTGCTTGAACTGATTTGACTTCGAATTTATTTGGGGACATGCTTTAAAAATGCATGCTTATTTTTTCTTCAAGTTTTAATATAGCTTATAAGCAGCTCTATTTAATGGCCTAGCAGAAAGTAGGTATTTCATATGATAAGGACAACTAGAGAGTAAGAGTTGTAGCGGACTTTTAAAAGAGGCATAAAAAAACAATGGACTTGATTTTCACTCAAACTTCCAGGAGAAGAGAAACATGACCAGGTAGGCTTGAATGGACCATCTCCCCACGCAGCCTGACTAAAATACATAAATGTACTTAGTATAGCTGGTGACCAGAATTCTTAGTCATTGCTATGGCTTGAATGACCATGTTCCCTCCAAATCCCCAATGCAATAGTATTAAGAGATGTGGCCTTTGGGGGTGATGAAGTAATGAGGACTCTGCTCTCCTGAATGGGGATTAACACCCTTATAAAAGACTCAAGGTTGAAGGGAACACTCTTTTGCCCTTATGTTGTTTTCATCCTCCTTTGGAGGATATGGCAACAGGGTTCTATCTTGGAAGCAGAGAGCAGCCCTCACCAGGTATCAATCTTGCTGATGTCTCGATCCTGGACTTCCCAGCTTCCAGAACTGTGAGAAATAAATTTCTATTGCTTATAAATTACCCAGGTTCTGGTGTTTTGTTATAGCAGCACCAACAGACTAAGACAGTCAGACATTTGCCATTCATTCAATGTCTTCTGCTTGCCTCTTTGGCTCATGTGCCAATACCAAACTCTTCAGAGTCTGATCTGCTGGGTCTGGATGATCTTTCACACTACAAAGATGCTTAAACGAATCTGGTGACCTTGCTGGCTTCTAGAACACTCCTGGGAGAATAGTCAGTTTCATTCTGTCCTGGGGCATCCTAATGTAGTTGGGGGTTGAGGTTTCAAACAAATGATTCAGGGTCCAACTCATAGCTGTATGATTTGGGATAAGTTATTTAATTTTTTTCTAAGAGTCAGCTTCCTGATTTGTAAAATGTAGCATTACTAATATTAACACTTAACTCACAGTGTTGTGGTGAGAATCAAATGAATTAATGCATGTCAAAATCTGGCACAATGCCTCATAGTGAAAAACATGTAGAATGTGTTATTGTAAAACATATATATGTATATATATATATAGATATATATATATATAAATTAAAAAGACCTTTGATTCCTGGGGAGTTCTCAGGAAGAACTTCTTTTTTCTAGGGCAAGGATGTCATGGCATATCTGAAACAAAACACAATGGCTAGCAAATGTCTTTTAGCCATAAAACCGAATACCTAAGATAAATCATGTCAGTAGGCTCTGCTCACAGTGGCCTCAAGGCCTGCATGGCAGCCCTGAAGTGCCTTGGAACTCTTGGAAAACTACTAGAAAGACCAGCTCCCTTTTCACCCATCTGTCCTTGCTCTTGGGTGGCCAAGGAAGCCAAAGAAGACTGATATTATTCCAGGTTGTATTTATTTACTCTTCCTCTTATATCAAAGAAGAAAGAGAAAGAAAAAGACAGAAAGAAAGACAGAAAGGAAGGAAGGAAGGAAGGAAGATTAGTTTGAGACTGCAAAATCCAGATACAATAAAACCTCAAACTTCAATAAAAAGGAAAGAAAAAGAATAATTATACTAGAAGAATTAAAGTAAGAAAAAATGTTATAATTTTTTTAAAGGGGGAAAAGAAAGTTCCTGAGCTTCCTATCTACCAAGGCAAGGTGGGAAAAATTGAAGATTTTTTTTAGGTTCCATTTTACGTACCTGTGCTCCAAACTGCTCTTTGTGCCCCTTCATCTAGGCCATGCAAGTGGCCCCTCTGGGCTGCATAGGAGGAGAGAGTGTTGAGAGAGGGGGCAGAGCTAGAAGGAAAGGGGCACGGAGGAAAAGGGGCTATGAAAACTCTCATATTCTGTGAGTTTCAGGTACCTGAAGCAGGTGTCGTCTCTATAAGGAGAGTTTTACAGAAAAGTCAGATTTCAGCTCTTGTGTAGAGACCAAAAGGAGTTTGAGAAAAGGATTAAGGATGAAAAGGAAGGAAGGATGAGTCAAAGAGCATGGATGAGGAAAGCAGGTGGTGGGGAGGGAGGGGATTAGTGGACAGGGATGAGAGGACTTCTGGAGTCCATTAGGGACCTGGGCTTCTCTGGGCCTGAGCAGCAGACTCTTTCCTCTTCTAATCCTCCCCACACACAACTTCAGCAAAGCAGCTGGTGCTGAGTGACCTGCCAACATCCCCTCCCCTCCACCTACCCACCCCCTCAGTAATGTGCTATTTTGTGACACCTGTTCACTTTAGAAAATTCCTTGCAGCTGTCCAATCTGTGCACTTCAACAATACAGTACCCAGTTTTTAAAGTTGGGCAGGAGGTAGGGGAGTAGAATTCAGGACAGAGACAGGATAAGATTTACCCAGTCCCAGTGTGAATCTAGATATGCAGTTACATGCAGAATGCTACAAAAAGACCCCTCCTTTCCTATTTTTAGAAATATTTAATTCATATTCTGTTTTGTTCAAGATAAACAAAGCAATCTATCAAACAAAATCCCTATACTTCTACTTGTAATTGAATCATCATAGGAACATTTGTATATTAAAAAAAATAATGATGATCACCCATCATAAAAACCAGGCTGGATGGTTAAAAATTAATCCCGCGCTGCTTTCTGTCATGGAGGCTCTGAGGAGGACAGTTGGATGGCAGGAGGACGTGTACACGTGGGAATTACTCAGATGAGACTCGATTTGCAGGGGAAGAAAGGGTGTCAGCTGATGGAAATAGTCTAGACATGTCTAATACATGGGTGATTTCAGAGTTTGTAGCATTCCCTAGGGAAGGATGCTTACCCCTCAATAGGACATTTTAAAGTAGATGACTTCTGCTCACCCAGCTAATAAGCAGAAAGGGTGTCTCTGGGGAACAGAAGTGAGAAACTAGAAAATATCATCCTATTCCCTTGACTGTAAGACAGCAATTTAATGAGAGCTTTGGCTTGTTTGTTTGCTCTTGGGTTTGGGGGAGGGAGGTAGAGGGGAAGGAAAACAAAGAGACACTGCATTAAACACACATGTTGAATGCAAAGCTTACTTCCATTCCAGAAATGTGACAATGCATAAAATGTACATCTTAGTATTGAGGAAATATGACAATAAAGTTAATAACACCTTTTAAAAATTAGTACTGGTAAGTACTTGCTCTTTCTTCATGGTCATTAGAATGCCCCTAACAAGAAAACAAAATTAGGAAAACTTTTCAGAGCAGCCTTAATTTGGCATTCTCAGGGAGAAAGCATCCCTGCGAACTCAAAGAATTTCTAACATATTCACCCAAGTCATCTTGGGCCTACAATGACACATCGGGGAGTGGAGGTAAATAGCTAATCTGGGTAAATATTGAAACTGATTAGAGCTTCCTGTCCTTACCTTGCCAAGGCGCATTATTGTAAGAAGACAAACGGAAGTGGACACAGGGCCCCTTCTTCAGATGGCACACGGGACTTACTTCTGGGCACATGTGTCAGCATCCCTCATCTTGGTAGTTTTTGTGACAACTTAGAAATATGAAAAAGTTTGTCCTTGTACTTTAACAAAGTAGGGTAGGTCTGAGCATGTGGGGAGTGAGGATGGAGAAAAGTCTTTATCCAACCTGGCAAAGAACTCTGTTTGTGGAGGAGGTCTCTGAATACAAGGGAAAAAAGCAGGAAAAGAAGAGAGTACAAGGAAGAGGGAAGCTGAGAGAGGGTTAGGAGGGGAAACACACTGCCTCTAGGACTCACACACAGAACCAGGAGATTCACTGGAGACCACGCTCCAAGATCCTCCACAATCTGCCCAAAATATCTCTCCACACTTGCTATGGTGTGATTGTTTGCTTTCCCTCCAAAATTCATGTTGAAACTTAATCCCCAGTGCAACGGTATTAAGACGTGGGGCCTTTTAGGAGGCAACTGAGCCATGAGGGCTCTGTCCTCATAGATAGGATTAGTGTCGTACAAATGGGTTTGAGGGGGTAAATTTGCTCCTTCTGTCCATTCCTTCATGTGAAAAAACAGTGTTTGTCCCCTCTGGAGGAAGGAGTATTCAAGGCGCCATCTTGGATGTGGAGATTGGGTCCTCACCAAACACCAAAACTGTCAGAGCCTTGATCTTAGACTTTCCAGCCTCCAGAACTGTGAGAAATAAATTGCTGTTGTTTATGAATTACCCAGCCTCAGTTATTTTGTTGTAGCAGCACTAACAGACTAAGACAACCCTGCTCTCACTGTTCTTCCATAAGTACCTCGAGTCCCAGAAGTTCTTGCCACACAGAGCTCCTCACTCTTGACCATACTCGAGTACCCCATTCACCCTAGTGCTTTCCTGTCTCTATGCCTTAGCCTATGCTGACACCTTTGTAGAGGGCAACTCCTCAACAATACCCAGAAAACGTCTTCTTCCTTTTAATGAACATGTTAAAGCCACCTCTTCCATGAAATCTATCCTGAGCCAGCTACCTCTTTGTAATCCAACGTTCTTCTCAAACCTTCTCTCATATTTTGTGTTCTGATTGTTTTTTCACTCTTGTCTTGTTTTACCTGATACAACTGCATTCAGGGTAGGTATTTTGATTTAGTCGTCTTCTGTCCTTTGAGCATTAGAACAGTCATTGAAAGTCATATTATGTTAGTATTTAACACAAACTAGATCAATAAACAGAATGAAAAAGAAATAATTTAAACCACAGAGATTACAAATTCCATGTGATCAAATTTCATTTGAGAGATCAAATTTGATTTCTCCCCTCAGATTTGGCACCAGTCTATTCTGTGCTGAACAGTGTAGTGCAAATTGGCACCGCTCTTAGGGATACAGAAGTGTGGGCAGTTAAATTGGCCTTTTCCACACCCATATGTAAATCTCTCCTATATGGCAATCATTCAGAAACCATCCAGTAAAAAAAAGTATCATTCTATTTCAAAAGTAAGGCAAAGCCATCTAGAGAGCATTAAAGGTTTGGGTTTTTATTTAAACTACTCCTTAAAACAGCATGAATCACTGAAGGTTTTGAAATAAGTAAAAGTATTTTTCCCAAAAATATAACATCTTAGAAAATTTTTTGGTTATTCAGTGGATACTTCTTTAGGCAAATATGAGGCTGGGATTTAAAATGTGTCGCTTCCTTGATGTTGCAGAAAACATAACGCTACAACTGAGCTCTTTGAAGAGAATATAGTGAGAAGGTGTAGGTGTGCAAGCAAAGGTGGCCTATTCTAGCATGATTTGAAGGGTCTAGACCTCCTTCTTCTGCATCATATAAGTCTTACTCAGCAATGTAATCCCCTACACACACACACACACACAGAATCCTGTACTGCCTTTACCGTTAATCTATTACCTTGCATTGTATATCACCATGGTGATTTTTTTAATGAAAGTTTTTCTATTACAAATCACTTGTGAAGTAACCAGGGATTTATTTTGAAATGGTTTATCAGATCACAGAGCAGATTGATCCCATTGAAGGTGAAGCTCTTTCCAGGTTACAGCTCTCTGATTCTCTGGCTCTTCTATCCAGACAAATTAAGACTGGTAAGAACATGGAGCACCTTGTAGGAGGTAGGAGTTAGAGATTTAGTGAAAAATAGACCTAGATGAACTGGGGGAACGTTACAAGAATTAGGAAAGCAGGGAACATGACTCTAGGTATTGCACCAAATATTAAAAATAAATAAATCTCATAGTCCTTATTAATCTTATAAACTCCTTATTAAAAGTACATATTTAAGGGTACATTATAAGTCTAAAATTTAGATATTTGGTGCAAACCGAATCACTAGTTGCATAAGCAAGCTCTATATTTTAAAACTAAATCTTGACTATATAAGCAAAAGAGTTATCTGAAACATACAAACAACATAATTACAATTTCCTGACATGTCTCTATATGCCTAATTTGAGATTTAATATTTCATATGACCATTATAAAATTAATATACTAATTAATTAATATATTAATAAATAAGAATTAATGAATTTATTATGACCATGCATAATGGATATATAATGAATAATATAATGAATATATAATAACCATACATAAAATAAATATATTAAGTGAATATATTATACATAATGAATATATATGGTAAATATATAGAAATAGATAAATTCACCAAATGGAAACAGGTCAGTTTGCTCAAAGATATTTACCTAATGGCCAGTTAACCTAAATTTAATCCACTTTTAATTGATTATTTATCTGTTCTATTGTTATATCCTTTTTTGGCCCTTTGGGCAATTAACTCATGATGCAGTTTGAAACGGCCAGAATAAAACCAATTCAAGCAAAATTCTCTGGCATAATTCACTATAATTGCTTTTTCCATTTCTTTTGATGCATCTGTGGAATGATCCAAGCCAGCAGGCTGAAGCAGAAATGTAAGAGTGATGCTGCCCATCTGGTGCTTCCTGACATATTAGACCTGAGAAAGCACAGTGAGTGCCTCCTGGATCATTATTTTGAGATTATGTAAATAGGGTAGCTATCACCTAATGAAGCTGCTGCTTTTCCAAATTCTGTGCACCAGATGTGAAATTTTTATAATACTGCTGGTCACAAAACTACTTCAAACAATTGCATTCATTCATTTTCATTCATGCATTCTACAAATATTTAAGCGCCATTATGCTAGATGCTGGTGGCACACTATGGTGTGGCAGAGATAGGTGGCTACCACCAAATTCAAGCTCTCTTTTCCACAGTGTTGAGATGTCCCTAGGAAGCGGCTATTCAGCCAGAAGTTACACTTCCCAAACCCCCGTGTTCCTTAGGTGGACCCATGTGAGCAGTTGTACCATCAGAACATGTTTGGACATGATGTGTGTCACTTTTGGGTCAAGGAAATTATAAGTGGGTGCCTTCTCTCTTCTCTCTTCCCCTGCTGGAAGCAGAAGACTCTAAAGTCCTAGGGATGGTAGAGTCACAAAATGGAAAGAGCTTGGGTCCCTGAATAACCATGTGGAGGAAAGCTATTCACCAAATAGGTAAGGATGAGGAGCCTTTAACTATGCAAAGAAGGAAAGAAAGACAGAGGCAAAAGCATGTACAGATTGCTCCTAGTAGGAAAGTGCATATGTAATGAACTAAGAGACCAGCATGACTCTGTTGATTTCAGCAACTGGTTGCCACAGACCATGCAAGCCTGGGACAAATCATCAAAGCCATAAGGAAATAATAAATTCTGATCAAGGTAGAAAATAGAGTTAAAAGTAATTTTGACAATAATTCCAATAACTTCCCCACATGGAAGTTACTGGAATTACTTGTACTCTATTGCCAATTACATTGGCTACCATTGTTGTATATATTTCTTTATGTTTTATAATTCAGTGTGATGTTATGAACTTGAGATGGTGAAAAGTAAAATTTTCAAAAGCATAGGTATACCCTTAGGGATATAAAAGGCCTAATTGTTTACAAAATGTTCAAAACCTGACAAATACATATTAGAAAAAATTTTAAAATATGTTCAATCTTCTTTAATTCAGGAATCTGTGACCCTTCTGAAACTGCAGGCAAAGGTTTTTGGTTTGGTGCATAGATGCATCTTTCTAGGGTAGATTCCATAGCATACCTTCTACAAGGTTAAGAACTAAATGCATTAGTGTCTAAAAATATTGAAAGGGGCAAAAAAACAAAAAAAGAAAAAAAGAACTGAATACTCCAAATGATGCAAACACATTAATAAAGTGCTGAATTTTAAGCTGGTAATTAGGCAGGAACAGGTTTTAGGGAAATGGTCCCAGAGCCCATCCAATGAACTCAGGATCCTTCCAGTTATTATTTCATTAGTACAAGCCATATATCCTCAGAGGCCAGATTTTATTTTCAATAACAGATTGGAAAAGGAAGAAATGAGAATTAGGAAAATTAAATGCCTTATTCAGAATTTACAGGAGAATCCCAAGGAACTCATGAGTCACTATTTTTTTCTCTTAATCATCTGATTATTCCTATAAAATTGAAATGGGTGCCAAGAGAGCTCTTATCCTCAGAATTTAAATCTCTTCTGTGTTACAGCCCAGTGTTCGCAGTGATTAACTTAATAGGGAAGTTCTTTCAGATTAGCCAAAATCCACAATTCTCTACCTTTAAAAAGAGCAAACATTTTGTATAACCCCCAAATTACAGACCAATCAGTCTGAGAGATAGTCTTTTAGAATTCTCTGTGAGCTTTATTTTCACCAAATTTCAGGACCATATTTTCCAATGGCATACTTGACATAAGGAAAAAACAGTTTTCAGACATGATCTTTCCTGTGTTCATCACTGTTGTAAGTTGTTTCACCTTTCTATTAGAAACTGAGACATCATTTGAAAGTTTTTTTCTAAACAGAGGATTCATTTTTTCTGTTCCAGAAAATAAACCTGCTGCTAGACTTAGCAAGAGATGTCTAATGTCTAAATGTTTATAGTACTTTAGTAAGAGTACTTGCAACAATCAAATCCTAGTAGTTCAAGAAATTACATTTTGTCATTTCATCCAGGGCAAAGCGGGCTCAAGAAGGCCGGTTCATTATGCAGGTAATGACACTGGTGTTGATTATTTACTTTGAGAAATATAACTGCCAAAAAAATCGGTAGATTCATATCTGAGGCTTAGTGCATGCTCTCCACATCTCTAAGGAAAGCTAAATCACTACCTCAAGGTTATTTAGTAAGCATGGATCCAAACATAGGGAGTCAGATGATTTTAATAGCTAGTGTTAATCAAGTTATGATTGTTTTGTGCGTTAACCTAAGTCAGAGGTGTGTTCTGGCAACTCATAACCCCCGTATATGGGAAGCCCACTCCCCATCCCACCCTGGCACTACAA
>CM052443.1:88425740-88605948 GCA_028533085.1 Varecia variegata | reverse complement strand
AGGAAAGGCAGAATAAATGCACAATTGCTTTCTTTTTACTAGAACAATTTTCAAAATAAAGAGCTGGTTCCCCCTCAACCATCAAGTGATAAATTTTTTGTGAACTTATAGACATCATCCTGTTTGATATGTTTGAAAACAATTGCAATTCTCTTTTGATACTCAAATTGACTCATCTTTGGTCAGTGGGAGCCTATTTCAATTGTTTCCTGAGTATTTTTTACAAAATCCTAGTAATGGTTGATAGTTTCCTTCCTTTCTGAAAATATGGTGATGTCTGGGATTTGCTTCAAATTGACAGCATGAGAAAAAGAAGTATAAATAAAATATGATCGGCCATGAATTGATAATTTTCCAAGCTAGTGATGGCCCCATGGTGGGTGGTTCGTTATTCTATTTTCTGACATTTGTATGTGTTTGAAATTTTCCAAAATAAAAGGTATAGATGATAAAGTTCAGCCAAGCGCTGTGGTGTGCACCTGTAATCCCAGCTACTCAGAATGTTGAGGTGGGATTTCCAAATTCCCAAGTCTTCCCTTGACTTATGGATGAGCAATCAGAGAAGTCTGGGCACAGAGTTTACTCTTAAGTCAGAGGGAATGAGCTCTCGGGATTTAATCGACATTACCCCCATCCTAAAGGCATGAAGAACCTCTCTTACATGGGGTGGAGGAAAGCAGAATGGAGGATAAGAAGGGTGGGAAATGCTGAAAGCTTCCAAAGTGTCCTGTGGTGGGTACCTCTCGGCAGCTTTGGTGGCTGACACAGGGCTGGGTAAAAGGGCTTCCTTCACTACCTGTTTGGGTCATCTTCTCCCCCTCTGGCCCCGATTCTTGCCTCTAATCCCCAACAAGCCTGATTCAGTTTCTTGTGGTCAAGGGGATCTTGGTTTCCAGACAGGACAGGAAGAGCACTGGGCTGGCAGTCCTGAGGACAGAATCCCAAAACTGTCAGTAACTGGAAATGGCACTATGGCTTGGGTCTCCGTTTCATCACCCATGCAATGTAAGGTCAGCTGTGAGACTAAAGACCCCAGTGTCCCAACCCTCCAAATCTGAAACTTGAGAAACCCTGGACCGGAATAGCCGGTCCTGCAGGCCTCCGTGCATTTTCACTGAACGTCTGTTCCACCATTACACATTGCATCGCCTCCTAAAGAAAGACGCGACTGCTATCACTTTTTGCAGATAACTGGAGAAGCGGTCCAGGCATAGATGACCCCAAAGTTGACAGTACTTTGAGGCTTTGGGAATCAGGCGCGCCGCCGACCTGTGCGATTTCTCCTCTCTGCCCTTGCTCTCCTGCAAATCCTGACCCCCGTCCCCACTGCGGAGAAATCTCCTAAGAGACGGCTGCTGGCGTCGCCTCTGCGCCCAGGAGGCGTGGAGCAGAGGGCTCCCGAGCGCGCCGCGGCCCCGCTCCCCGCGCACAGCCGAGAGGGAGGGGCCGGAGGGGGCCGGGCAGCGCCAGACACCGAGCGCGGGGCTCGCCGCGGCTCAGTCTCCTCCCGAGCCCAGCCCGGCGGGCGAGCGCGGCGGCCAGCGCGAGCCGGAGCCCGGCCTCAGAGCCGGGAGGCGGAGGGCCGGAGAAGCGGCGGACCGGAGTGGCGGGCCGCGCTCGGGCCCCAGCCGAGCGCGCGTCCTCCTGTCAGATCCCGGTAAGTGCCGGTAGTTGCGCCCCCCACAGCCGCAAGCCGCCAGCCGCCAGCCGTGGTGGCCGCGGTGGCCACGGTGGCCGTAGTCCCCGGATCCCGGTTGCTTGCATCCTGCTGCTGCGCTGCGGGCTCACAGGTGGCTCCGCCGTGGATGTGGGCGCCCCAGGCCCCGCTAGGAGTTAGCCAACTCTCTCTGCTCCGGGGCGCGGTTTCCGAGGCCCCGCCTCTCCCACCCTTGCTTCTGGCTTGGAGTCGGGGGCGCCGGGCAGGGCCTGTCTTGGGGGACGCGCGGAGGGGCGCTCCCCTTCCCCAGCCGCCCACAAACGACCCATGGAGATGCGGTGCAAGCGCCTCCCCAAATGCACCCCAGCTCCAAGCCAAGCTTGCAGGTGGGGCGTCTTTTAGTTTTATTATCCTATTAATCCACCAGGGAAAGTTTGAGACCACGCAAGGCAAAGTTGGGGTACGGCTGGGGGCGAACTTCGCTTGCGCAGGCAGCTCCCAGGGAGCCGGGCAGTGGGTTTGTAGGGCGAGCCTGGCTCGGGCTGGAGATATTCGTGCGCCCTAGGAGTTGAGTCTGTTCCTGCGGGGCCCGGGCATTGTGACAATCCCCTGGGTGCTGTGAATCGCTTAATCGTTCTTGCTAAGCGTAGACATCCGCAGCCAGCCGGGAATCTCTGACGGGTTTGGTTTATCTCAGGAGTAGCAGCAACTCAGCCTGGGTTGACTTGTGCTGTTGCTCTGCTCTGAAAACCTGAGCTCCAGCTAATCTCAGTGTCTAAGTGGCGTGTGTTTAATTAGCTTATTTTACACCTGAGATGATCTCAGGGCATGCCTCTAAAATGAAATCATTGATATAGAAAAGAACAGGATTTTTAAAGAAAAATTGAAAAGAGGAAGCTTTAGAATATCAGCTGTGTGTCTGGATATGTTACTCATCTCCTCCGTGGGATAGAGAATGAAAACTCCGCTTTGGATACCTCACCTATTCAAGTCAGTGCTGGGGCTATTTGTGGCAGATTTTGTGGACAGAGGTATTGTTGCAACTTGCATATTGTTTATGAAATACACTTTTGGTCTGTCGAAATAGCCTTCTTGTTATTTCACTACATTGGGAGTTGTTTGATTTACTAAGCTGTCTATTTTAAATATGACTAAAGGTTGTTTTTTTAAAAAGCTTTAGCTGAAAACAATGTCTAGATGCTTAGGGAAGACAGCTTGTGCATGTCACCAGAGCATTCTTTTGTAAACTTAAATTTTTAAAGGGCTACTTTTCTGCATCTGTTAAAGGAGAGAGGCTTTTTATTAAAAATAAGATCCTGAGATCA
Source organism: Varecia variegata (assembly GCA_028533085.1). Classification (NCBI taxonomy): domain Eukaryota; kingdom Metazoa; phylum Chordata; class Mammalia; order Primates; family Lemuridae; genus Varecia; species Varecia variegata. The sequence continues at coordinate 88,602,966 of CM052443.1, read as the reverse complement.
CTGTGTGTCCAGGAAAAGACCACTACCTCCTCCAATACTCAACCCTTTCCAAATGATAGATTAAATCAGAAAAATGTGCCCCAAACTGGGAATTATATAATTGGATTAAAAGAAAACACATGAATAATTGTTAGTTGTCAAGTACCTAGATAGTTCTGAAACAAGTGGGATCTTTTTAGCACTGGAAGGTTGTTATATGATTTAAGGTGAGCTAATCTGGTAGATTTTCATCTATAAAATTTTTATTCTGACTCATCCACATTTTCTACACCTAATGCTGGATTTACCAAAACATTTATTTGGGTTTATACATACATGTTCATAAATGCTTACTATGTGCCACATCCTATTCCAAGTGCTACATATGTTTTAACTCATCTTAAAGCAATCCTGGGTGGTAGGTGCTGTAATTGTCCTCGCTTCTTAAATGGGGAAACTGAGGCACAGAGGAGTTAAGTAACTTACCCAGGATCACACAGCTGCAGGACAGGACTTTATCATAATTGCAAAGTTCTTTCTGTAAAAAAGACATGACTTTATGATTTACTTATCCTTGTTTTTATTTTCATTTAAGCATAAATGATGAAACTTTCCTATGAAGCATAAGAATCACTGATTGTGGAAGTGCCCCATAAGCACTGTTAACTACAAAATAAGAAAAGTATGAAAGAACCATCTGGTTGAGTCTAAAGTTTGAAGACCACCACATCCACCAGAAGACCCAGAATGGATCTGCACCAAAGCACCACCATCACATTCCTGGAGAAGTGGTGTTCAGATGAGTCACTGTCTGGCTGCAGGAGACATTATAATGTCAAGAAAAAATTGAAGTTTATTCGAATCTTAGGTCTTTTCATGGGCCTGGTAGCCATTAGCACTGTCTCATTTTCAATCGGTGCCTTTTCTGAGACAGACACACAGAGCACAGGAGAGGCCAATGTTGTAAGTAGCCCTAGGGTAGCACAGGGTTACCGTCAAAGAACTCTCTTAGATCTAAACGACAAGATTCAGGATTACACTCCACAGCCACCTCTTTCTAAGGAAGACAAATCTGAGAATGGTACAGATCATGCCCAAGGAGACTACCCTAAAGACATCTTTTCCCTTGAGGAGAGAAGAAAAGGTGCAGTCATTCTCCATGTCATTGGAATGATCTACATGTTCATAGCCTTAGCCATCGTCTGCGATGAGTTCTTTGTTCCTTCTTTGACTGTCATCACTGAAAAACTGGGCATCTCTGATGATGTAGCTGGAGCCACCTTTATGGCTGCAGGCGGGTCAGCCCCAGAACTTTTCACATCTCTCATAGGGGTATTTATTGCTCATAGCAACGTTGGCATAGGCACAATCGTAGGTTCAGCAGTATTCAACATCCTCTTTGTTATTGGCATGTGTGCTCTGTTTTCTAGAGAAATCTTAAATCTGACATGGTGGCCACTCTTTCGGGATGTTTCCTTCTACATTGTTGACTTGATCATGCTGATCATATTTTTCCTGGATAATCTTATCATGTGGTGGGAAAGTTTGCTTCTCTTAACAGCTTATTTTTGCTATGTGGTTTTCATGAAATTCAACGTCCAAGTAGAAAGATGGGTGAAGCAAATGATAAATCGCAATAAAGTCGTCAAGGTGACAGCACCAGAGGCCCAAGCAAAGGTTGGTGGTGATGGTTTTTTCTTTAATGCTCTTCTTGACCATAGTTCTGAATTGTATTATGTTTTCGAGATCTATAATTTTTTTAATATTATGGTGTTTGGAGCTGTAGTGGATAGCAGATTGCATTCTGCAGTTCTGTGATAGGCAGACTAGCATAGCAGTGGAAAAAATAATTTGGGGATATTCTTGTAGATGTTTACTAAGTTCCCCAGCTACTTGCTTTAGAGTAAAACATTTGTAAATATGTTACATAAGCATCTCAGAACAGACTCAGCAGTTATTTGTCTCTTATTTTCTGAAAGTAGACATAATATTTTTGTGAGCAATTTAGTTTTCATGGGAAAGTATATATGTGCCTAGCAAGTTGCAGGGCTTTTTCTTTTTAATGGGCACATGACAATTATCAAAGATGTCTGGGAAAGACAGTTTGTGTTACCAGTGCTGTACCTTCAAGTCAGCAGCCTAGGGCCTAGCAGGTCATTAGAGTGGTTGACGCCATTTTTCTTCATTCACAACATCATGTTTTAGGTCACTTGATCAGGAACTAATCAGTATCCATTGTAAAGAGAGTCATTGGCCAGCCCTGCCCTGCCTCTATATCACAGTGGCCCATTTTACCTGCCATAAAACACATGATCCCAAATATTTTTATGGTAGAGTTTGAGGGAATTTTAATGACAATAGTGGCCATCCTAATACTTAGGTGGGAAACAAATTGGTAAAGATCTTACAAGAAATTGATCTGAAAAAATGTAAATTGTTTTAAATAATGATAAGCAGCATCAATAAGATTGCATGTTGTAGCATAATGCAGTTCTGATTTATATCCTAGCAGTGGAATATTGTCTCTGACTGTGATTTTAAACAGAAAACCACAGTATATACACAGACTTCTCAGGCTACATCTGGGAAAATTCTCATGTATGCAAAAAACAGATGTTTGGGTAGGGGGCGAGAGATTTTGTCCAAAAAGAAAAGAAAAAATTATATTAATTTAGCTAAATTTACATAATTCTTTTATAATCAAGTTTCATGACCTTCATTTTTGTACCAGCCATGAAATGGAAGTACAGAAAAACCACTAGTAATATTTCTACTTATTACATTCAAAAGAGAAATGTTTTGTAGTACATTTTTTCCAACATTTCTCTGGATAGTAAAACAAAAAAAAACTTATTTAGCAAAATTTATGGCAAATAAACTTTCAGGTGATACGACTGAATACATCTCCTTCAGGGCATCAGAAAGGACCATCTCTGGAGCCTCTCCCTGCTCTTAGTAGCCAAAAGAATGATCCCTCGAGCCCCCTCCTCAAGCCTGTTTGAGTGGTTTGCCTCAGTAGTCTCTGTGTTTATTTCAGTTAGAGAACTGAGCAATTGTCAAGGAAAGGCATATTTTTTATTTTTTGTCTATAGGGTTTTTGTTTGTTTGTTTGTTTGTTTGTTTTTGAGACAGAGTCTCACTCTGTCGCCCATCTAGAGGGCAGTGGCAGCCTCATAGCTCACTGCAGCCTCAAACTTCTGGGCTCAAGCAATCCTCCTGCCTCAGCCTCCCGAGTAGCTGGCACTACAGGCGCACGCCAGGACGCTCAGCTAATTTTTTCTATTTTTGGTAGAGATGCGGTTTCACTCTTGCTCAGGCTGGCCTGGAACTCCTGACCTCAAGTGATCTTCCCGCCTCAGCCTCCCCTAGTGCTAGGATTCCAGCTGTGAGCCACTGTGCCTGGCCGGGCATATTTTTTAGAGGCAAGGAGATGATTTGGTGTCTTATAAACATCCTGGGCACATCCATGGTAAAAAAGAAAATCTTTTTTGAGAACTCAGTCCTTTTTTGTTTTCTTACACCACAGTGGAACTTCATTAACTTAGACACCGACTTGGCTGAAGGTTATGTTGGCAACGTTTATGAAAAATGAATCTGCAGAGCAATCCAATGCTATACATACGATTGCAGGAGGACTTTGTATTCTGATTTTAGCAGGGGTTGGGGTGGGAGATGGTTTCATGCATTTGGGAAATAACTTTTTAAATACATCTTATAGACTGTATTTAATCAATTGTAAACCATTCATTAAAGTACCCTTGGCAGGATCTTTACCTACTCAATTAGGTAATTGTCAATGTCATTTTTATGATAACTTATAAGTCAGCAATTGAAGCTGACATTGCTTAGCAATTGTTATTCATATCCATAATTTTGTGTGTTTCTAAATTTGGAAATTCTAGATTTACCTAATTAAAAAAGAAAGCAGGTTATATTCATAACTATCTTTCCTGTTTCTGATTTTCCCCCAAAATGTGTTCATTATATTATTTTTCTTTTAGTGCCAAATAGCTTTACTTTATTTTATTTAATCATTATTGTTTCTTTTGGCATTGAATAGCTAATGGGAGTAGAGTTTTTTTTTAACATAGCTATGTGTTGTTTGGTATTCCTCAAAAATGCTGGAGCATAGTCATACACTTTGAGGTGGCATGTACATAATAATGCATTCACCTTGCCAATTTTACTTTTGAATTATTGCCGGACAGTTTTTTTCAGCAATTACAGCAAAGAACATATGCCTGATTTCAGAATCTTATGGAGGTTTGTTCCCCAAGCACCGAACATAAGGTGTTCCAAAGAGGGATGAGTCCTTGAGTGTGGCCATCTAGTACTCTGGTCTGAAGAGTTGATTTCTGTCTGTGTAGCTCACTTTTCCTACAGAAATTGGTGCTTCTGATATCATCAGAACATTTAGGGGAAAAAACCCTAAGCCAAATGCAGCCTTCAAGGGAGTCTTCATAGAGAGGAATGTGCTATATAAGAATTTAGGAAGCAAAATATTAATGCTAAGCATGTTTTCATGCAAAGCCACCTCATTGTCCTAAATGCACAATTATGGGGCATGGGAATTTGTGAAAGTGGAGGAAACACATTTTAGATATTCTTGTATAAATCATCAAATTGTTCTTGCTAAAAAAAATCATCACCTCTTCTGGGCTCTAGGCAGTGAGGTACCTTTGAAACTACTTGGTTCATAGACAAACTGAGAATCTTAATTTGGTTTCATTATTGATGATATATATCACAGGGCAACTGTGAAATATGGAAAAATGTGAACTGGCTTTTTTTCATAGTTAAAATACTAGTTTTTCCTCTCATTTAATTGCTCTACCCTGTGTGGCTTTTAATTTTGTTGTCATTGTTATTATTTCTTTTAGTGATACTATTACCCTATCTAAAAAGTTGTGCAGTGTCATGACATGGTGGAGAGATCCTGGGGCTTTGACTCAGAAAGAAAAAGCTTTTAGGTCCAGCTGTGGAATAAGCCCAGTGACCTCAGAGAAGTCATTTAAACTCTCTGAGCCTCAGTTTCCTAATTGGAAAATTAGAATAATGATACCTACTTCATAAGATTGGTAAAATTATTAAATGAAGAAATCAATGTTAAGCATCTGGCATGGTCCTTGGAAAATGTGGGTTGTACAATAAATGTTGGTTCCCTTCCTTTATGTTTTGTTCTTAAATGAAAATTGAATCATAATAAATTATTTAGATTAAAGAATGATAAAACATTCCTTGAAGATTGACTTTAGTCTAGTGAATCATTGAGTTAAGCAGGCCATTGCACCCCTTAGGGTCACATGATATTTGTTGTATTATAATATTCATAAGCCCTAGTTCACATATGGTGAATATATGCAAGCCACATATTATTATAAATTTGAAGGAAACCTCCAATGCCTCTTTTTGTCCTGAAATTTTATTGTGTACAATTTTGCTTAAAATAAAGAGGCCATTGGCTCAGGTTTAGCAATATCTATGCTAAACAGAGACTTTGGTTTTCAGGGAATTTTAATTTATAAATGATTGGAGCTTTCTTTGTAAAATCTCTCTGTAGCTGGTTAGGAATAAATTTGAATCCTGCAGTTCAGTTTTAGGGCATCCAACTCATTTTGCTGTGCGCCTGGCCTGGCTGCTGGGGTCAGTTGATCTGTTATGGTGCTAGGCTGTCATTGGCCTAGAAAGCAGCTGTCCATGGTATTTAACTTCGTCTTAGACTTGGCACTGTAATCTGACAGCAGGTTGGCCTGGTTCTAATGAAGGGAATGATCTAAATAAAGATGCTTAAAGCTGGATAGTTGAAGAGGCAGACTACTTAATAATTTAGGCATGCCTTGCTTTATTCAGTTTGTGTGTCTCTGAAAAGTTGCAATTCAAATTGTTATCAATGTTCTTGGGAAAATCAGAATTAAAACAATATAATGAATTTTCTTCATAAAGTGAAGTATTTCTTGTAAGGCACTAAACCATAAATAATTTTATAAGTACACATATGGAGCCCCAAGTTTTCTTAAAACACAGAATCTATTATAAAACTCAACCTTTGTTCCCTCTCCAAATCTAGTAAATAAATTAGTAAAATTAGTATACAAACTTCAAGGCAGGTAAAATATTATTTACATTAAATAAAAGAAAATGTATTACTTCAAAGATTTGGAAACTAATTCCCTGTCCTCAAAAGAAAAAAAAAATAGGCATTGAAATTCTTAACTGGCTAGGTGCCTGTGAAGGTAGTATGTTTATTTATCTAGGAATAGAGCATGGTGATTTTTTCCTTATTTTGTTTCCTCTACTTATATTAAAATCAAAACCACCAGTTACTGCCTGTGATTCAGAGAGTGAACAAGGCATTTTGAGAGATCCAAAAGGGCCCAGTGGATGTTAATGCACACAGTTCAAACTGCCCTTGGCCATTCCGCTTGCTACTCTGGTTTCCCCTGGCAAGAGATGACCTAAACTTTGTGAATCCTTCTGAGAACTGGGAGTCACCACATCCATCCCTCCCTTCCTTCCTTCCTTCCTTCTTTCCTTCCTTCCTTCCTTCCTTCCTTCCTTCCTTCCTTCCTTCCTTCCTTCCTTCCTTCCTCCATTCCTCCCTTTCTCTCTCTTCTCTCCTCTTCCACTCCTCTCCCCTCCCCTTCTTTTATTTCTCCTTCTACTTTTGGTAAAACCAGATAATTTGCATTTTAACTTTAGCAAAGAATGTGATTGTTATGTTAAGCTGCTCTCTGGTAATTGGGGACACAAGTACATCTACCATGTGGATTTGACAGATTTAGTTTTTCCATTCTTTTATCTTCAAACTTCTTTTGAAGTTTTTTTTTTTTTTTTTATATAAGTCTCTGGGAACCAGAATGTAGCTGTATTTTGTTTAATTCAGTTTGACAATCATCATTTTTTAACTGGGAAGTTTAGTTTGTTTACATCGATTGTGATTACTGTTACATTTGGATTCTTTTCTATAGTGTTAATTTATACTTTCTGTTGTTCTGGTCTTTCTGTTTCTTTTTATAACTTTTTCTTGCCTTTTTTGGATTGAGTTTTTTTCTAAATCTGTTTTTTCCCTTTAACAGTTTGGAATTTAGACATGCTGTTTCTATTCTCTTGCTGTTTACCTTAGAAATTTTAACCTGTATATTTAACTTAACATAGAGCTTAAGATCTTTACACTCCAGCTAAGCAACCTAAGTTCCTTTAACTCAGTCACTTCTCCCCCATTGTATATGATTTGCAGTCCAGGGTTTAAGTTCTGCCTTGATGTTCTATAACAGCTTTATTGAGATATAATCTTCATTTTTAAAACCCCACAAATTAAGCATTGTCATTATATCATCAATGGTTTCAGATTTATTCACATATTTACCAGTTTTTTCCCTCCTCATTCCTTTTTATATATCAGACCTTTTATCTATGATTTTTCCCTCTATTCCTGATGTACATTCTTTATAAGTTCCCTTGGCAAGAATCTGTTAATAGTAAATGCTCCTGATTTTTACTTGCTTAGAGATGTATTTTACTTTTGTTCTTAAAATATAGTTGTGGTGGGTAGGAAATTATTCTCTCGTCCCACTTTGAAAATAATATCCACAGTCTCTAAATTCCATTTTTGCTCTTGAAAAGACTACTGTCAGTATAAATGTTTCTCCTGTGTAAGAAATCTGTCTTTTCTCTTTGACTACTTTTAAGGTTTTCTCTTTGTTTTTGGTGTTCATCATTTTCCTTAAAATATGCCAAGTGTGGTTTTCTCATTTATATATCCCCTATTTGTGATTCATTAGGCTTCCTGATTTTGAGGATTAGTGCCTCCCACCCATTTTGCCTCTACCCCAATTTTACTATATAGCCACCTTCTAGAATTCTGATCAGATATGTCTTATAACTTCTCAGTCTACCTTCCATGCCTTTTAACTGCTCATCTTTCTCTATCTGTGATCCTCATTTTGTTCATTTCTTTGTATCTACCTTCTAGTTTCTCATTTTTCCTCCAATTTTGTCTAGTTTGCTCTAATGCTCATCCTTTGAGTTTCTGATTTTATCATATTTTTCATTTCTGTAAGTTTTATGTGGCTCTTATTCAGATCTACCAGGTTGGTTTTCATTGCTTCTTATTCCTTGATCATACTTTTAATGCCTTCTTTTATTCCTCTAAAGATGTTAAATATATTTGTTTTATATTTCATAATTGATCATTTTAGTGTTGATATCCTTGCAGGTCTAGTTTTGTTGTTTTATTGATTCCTGACCATGTGTTTGCTTTCTTATGTATTTAGTAATTTTTTTTTTTAACTTGAACACACGTTTCTTTGGAACTTTAGCTGTGGGAACTCATTGGGTTTTAAATGGCCTGGGTTTTAAATATACTCCTCCAGAGAGGATTGCTCTTCTGTCAAGGGTCTAGGAGTACTAAACCTGAAACCATTCTAACCTAAATGTTTGACGTTTTTCTACCCAGGTAGTGTGAATTCAGACTTCAAACCCACATGAGTGAGCCTATGATTAGAAATTCTTAAGGGAGACTCTTTTTCTCTCTCTCTTTCTCCTTTTCTTTCTTTTTCTCTCTCTTTTTCAGTACCACTCAAAACCAAGAACAAAATAGGTATATCCTATCATCTTCCTTTGCTAGGTAGATTTTTTTTTCCTTATTCACCCACTAAAAGCTTCAATCTTTCAGGATTCCCAGTTTATGGGTAGAAAAGGCCGCTGAACTACCTCCCCATCAGGCCTCATGTTTGCAGCTTCTAAAAACCTAGTTTTTAGGGAATGGCAAATGCCTGGAAGGCAAAGCAATACAGACATTCTTGGATTTGTGCTTACTTGGTGTTCTGGGTTCTAAGAAATCCCTAATTCCTCACTAAATAAATATATTAATAACATCCAACATTTGGATGAGTAATATACTGTGAAGTGTTTCTCCAAATGTTTAGTCCATTCTATGGCCAGAAACATATGTTTCAGACTGTGGATTTTTCAAAAGATAATGCATGTAACAGGTGATGCTGATATGGAATTTTAATGGTATGCTCTCAGAACCTGATCATCACAGTAAAGCTCTGCATCAAGAAAAATCTTACCAACAGCAAAATTTTTAGTCAAATCAAATCTAAGAGGCAATTCTAATGGGAAGTTATTGGGCTCACTTTAAATTTTAGATTTGCCTTTTAAATAATATTTTTGCCAGATACTAAAATAACATATTTAGTGTATGAGATTATAAAACCACATCAAAATATAAAAAAGAAAATTTTAAATAATTTATATCTCTATTGAACCATCCAAAGATAACTATGTACTTTTTGCATATAGTATGCTTCCAGAATTCTCATACATGCACGCATATATATGTACACATATATACTTATATATTTAAATAAATTGCAATGATATTGGATATGCACAACTTTATATTCATTTATCATATTGGGTATATATAATTTTAAGGTTTTTTATGTCTTGGCTTATGATAAGCATTTATTCACGTCATTAAATGTTTTTCTAAAATGTTATTTACTAGAATGCCAGTTTCACACTGTAATTTATTATAATATTTTACTGCTATAAAATGCTACAAAAAATAGCCTTATACATGAAATTTTGATTTTGTAGAAGCAGAAATTCTGGATCAAAGTTTATTAGCTCTTTTAAGTTCCTGCCATATTGCTACATACTTTGTAGTATTAAATATTATAATTTTTAATGTTTTCCAATTTCATGGGTGAAGCATAGCATTTTAACTAATTTGTTTTAATTTGCATTGCTTTGCTTTGATTAATTGAGAGGTTGAGCTTTGAAACATATGTTGATGAAGAATTAATTTTTTCTTTTATACATGGCCAGTTTCCTATGTCCTGTGTCTTTGTGTCAATTTTAAAGTTAGCTGTGATGACTCACACAAAGATTTCTTACAGATTTATGCTGAGAATCACTAACTTTAGCTCTCCTCCCTCCCCACATTTCCACACCTAAATAAATCCAGGAAGTTTTTGTGGTTTTCATTTCTGTTTTAATGGGAGAATTATTCTGAGGAGGAGGCCTTGCAGCTGAGGAGCTGAGAAATGAGGTTGGGAATGTGCTCCTTGGCCATATGACCTTGGAGGATTCTGTTCCTCCCAGGAATCCTGGAAAATGGGAGCTTCGACCCCAGTGACCTAAAAGATTGATTTTAGTTTGTCATTTCTGTCCTTGGGAGCTCTAATACTTACTATGCAGAATATTCTAACCAGGCCGAAGTAGCAACTCAATACGTTTAGCCTAAACAGAAGACCAGAGTCCAACCATACTCACATCACCTAACTCTTTTCCTTAACTGACTTGCATATTGTAGCTTCACTGAAATGATTTAATCAACTTGACCAAGCAATAATTTTAGCTTAAGCATGCTGTGGGAGGTAGCTCTTCTAGACAGATGGGAGAACAATGTGCATGGGAGAAAGGCATTTAAAGTTTACTACAGGATGCTAGACCTCCTCAGCATTTGTGGCTTCTGGCAGTGGAAACCTTCCTTGGCAGCTGCATGCATGTCCCTGGGTTGCTGGTCTCTGCCAGTGTCTCCAAAGTCAAGAGAAGAGAGGGATCTGAAAACTTGGCAGTGCTTAATGCCAGGTACTTACTGTATCAACACTTAAATAGATATTATCACCTCCATCTGCAGATCAGGAATCTGAGGATCAAAAAAACATAAATGATTGCCTAAGGTCCAAATTTTGTGGTATTCAAACTGCATTTTGAATTTGAGTCTGTCTGACTCCAAAGTGCGAACTTGCTCTCTTATATCTTAGTGCTTCTCACTGGGCGATTGAAAATAAAGACAAAACAAGCCTCCAAATTAGATTCACTTTTTATATTAGGCTCTGTTAAACCAGTGATTTTCAAATATTTTTGACCATGACCCACACTAAGAAATATATTTTACATCTCAAGTCAATATGTACATGCGTATGTACGCATACATGCATATCATCTTTACATATACATATAAAAATCAAAGTGTAAGGCACTTTTGTTCTATTTTCCATTCTATTAAAAATCTTGGTTCAACTTTCTAAAATAATTTCATGATCCCCCAATGGGCTGTGACCTGAGTTGTGTTAAGAAATTCCATTTTTCTCCATCTTTCTCTTAGCAGGGCTGCCCTGCGGAGCTGTGCTAGTTGTATACCACACAAGGGCATCTGTCTGATCAAGGGGACAAATGGGGGCAGAAATCCAGACGTCACTCTGTGGGACGATGAGCTGTGTGCCCTGGTGTGAGACTGTGTCTGAGAAAGGGGTACCTTTTCTTAATTCAACCAAGATGTGTCCTTAGGGCTGGTGGCGTCCCTGCTTCTTACCCCCAGCCTCTCCTTTTTATGATTTTTTTTAGATTTTCAGAGCCATGAATCAAAGGGACCATTAAGCATGTGTAATGTGTAATTAAGTACATGCTAATATTCATGGTTGGGACTCTTTCAGCCATTTAGAGCCCACACCACATGTCATTGCAGCTTTCTCCCCAAGCACACACACCCTCTACGTCCAGTCCAGTAACTTGGACCACCTAGACTGTTGGGTGAAGAAGGTACAGAGCACGGCACAATGTGCTTGCCAAGCCTTGGCTCATCCTTGGTTCCTGATGAGCTTGTCATCAGGTGGGAAAGAAATGTGGGTGAAACAGGGAGGTTATGGAATCAGAGAGATAAAGAACCTTGAAAAGAAGCTGCATTTCAATTAAGTTGGTTTCCTTTTTACGAAGGATTTGCAAACCAAATGATGCAGACGAGGTTCTTGTAGTGGCAAAACTCAGTGGTTTTGCAAAGGGTGTGATCACCAGGCCATATTTAATGCATGTTCACAGCTTTAAAGGGTGCACTCCAAATTTTGCAATGGCAGGACCAAGCCTGGAGAGAAGGAGTTCCTTCCATTTCACACACTGGCTGCCTAACCCCAGACCAGGCACTTTTCCCCAAGCATCCTCTCTTAGAAAACAAAGGGGCTATTTATCTTCAAGATCCTCCAAGCTCTGATAATTCTGTGCTTCTCTGTTAATAGGAAAGAAACAAATATACTTGTTTATAGTTATGGACTGGCCAACAGAAGAAATGGTCAGGTAAAGATGCCCTGAACTTACTTTCTTCACAATGCTTTGCCAATGAAGAAACCCAATTAGAGGAGTTTGGTTCCTTTGGAGGGATAATGAGGGCTTCTTTTACCCATCCATAGGACTTCTTTGAAAAGGGCCAAGTGAGTTTCTGGCTCTCTGTAAGAAATTTTCTCTTTTACTGTGTCATGGATGTTGAGTTGGACAAGCAAGGTAGAGGCATAAATACAGGTTTCACCTTCAACTAAAACCTGAAGCACCGTTCCACTTACAACCTGTCATCAGTTTTTCTAACCACTTAACATAGACTCGGTGTAATTCTTCCCTACCACCTGATAGCAATCAAAGGCATGTTGACCCACTTCTATTATTTTAGGCCTGTGATAGGCACTGAGCATTAGTGTATTCCAGGAACCTGTAACTTTGTTTTCTGAGATGGAGGATGATGATTAAGGGTTAACATAATGGAATTACTTATTTTTTAGGCCTGGGATACAGTGTGACCTTCCTAGCTGTGTGGTCTTGGGCCTCTTACTTAACCTCTCTGGGCTTATGTTTGCTTATCCGTAAATTAAATTAAAAAATAGAATTTCCATCACAGGGAGGCTCTCAATTTCAAATGAGATTGAACAAGAAAAGGGTTTAGCAGAGTCCAGTCCTTTCATCCCCCCAACCCACCCAAAGACACTCTACTCCTGATCTCTTTTGCTCTGAGTCCCTTCCCTGTGCTACCAGCCTACTCTCCGTCAGTCCTGTCTCTCCACCCAGTGTGTTTTTCTCTTGCCATTCCAGAGCCTTGCCTCACTTCCAAGGCTTCCCTCGCCACATCTCCCTAGCAGCCACGGGAACATGCAGTTCCCCAACTAACCCCTACCTATTAATAATAGTCAAACCCTCAGTATTTGGACTTGAACCTGCTTTGCTTTTATTCTTGCAGAGGATCAAGAGAGAAACAGCTCCCATCTATAAAACTAAACCTTGCTCAACCGTGAAATTCTCTGGAGCCTTTCTAGTGCTGCCTTATAAATGTGTTCACTCTTTTCTTGTATGCATCATCAATATTTAATCCTAGCTATTCACGTATCTATCTAGTCAGGGCTATGCCTTATGTTGGTTTGCCAGCATCTGTGTTTTCTGTCTAGGATTGAATTACTCCCCTTGACTCGGTCACTAACCACTCCCATTTGCAGTATTCAGTGCCTAGCTTGGTGCCACAGGTAAAAGAGCAAAGGACACCTAATGCTTCAGGAAGTTGATAATGATGGTGATGAGTGTTCATGAGAAACAGTCTGGGCCTGAATCCATCATAAAATGTGGTGGATTATGTATTAAACTCAAGTGGCAAATGACTAATTTCCTACTTAAGAAGCAGGAGTCATTAGAAACCCTCCAAGCCCCTCGGGTTGCGAGTGTGGGTGTCAGGGTAGGTAAGGACTCTCAATTCTAGAAGCCAGATTATTCCATCTGTGGCCTGAAATAGTTCTCCTTGCCTTCGAGCATTATGTAATGTTTCTCTATCAATTCTTTTATAACAGTTTTTTGAAATATAATTTATTTACCATAGAATTCACCTTAAGTGTACAATTTAGTGCTTTTTAGTATGTATTCAGTGTTGTGTAACCATCACCACTATCTAATTTAGAACATTTTAATCACACCAAAAGAAACCCTATACCCGCTAACCGTCTCTCCCCATTCCTCCCTCTGCTCAGCCCCTAGTAGCCACTAATCTACTTTGTCACTATAGATTTGCCTATTCTGGACATTGCATACAAATGAAATCATATAATATATAGCTTTTTGTGTCTGGCTTCTTTCATTTAACATACTGTTTTCAAGGCTCATCCAGATCATAGCCCATTTATGGCCAAATAATATTCCATTGTTTACATATAACACATTTTGTTTATTCATTCATCAGTGGATGGACATTTGGGTTGTTTCTACTTTTTGGCCACTATGAATAATGCAGTGATGAACATTTGTTTACAAGATTTTGTGTGAATGTATGTTCTCTCTGGTATATACTTAGGATTAGAATTGCTGGGTCATATGCTATCTCTGTGTTTAACATTTTTAGGAATTGCCAAACTGTTTTCCAAAGTGCCCACACTGTTTTGCATTCCTACCAACAGCGTACGAGGGTTCTGATTTCTCCACATCTCTGCCAATATTTGTTGTCATCTGTCTTTTTTATTGCACCCATCTTTGTGAGTGTGAAGTGGTATCTTGTGATTTTGATTTGCATTTTCCTGATGGATAATGGTGCTGAGCGTCTTTTCATGAGCTTATTGGCCGTTCGCATGTCTTCTTTGGAGAAATGTCTCTTTAAATCCTTTGCCCATTTTTAAACTGGGCTATTTGTTTTATTGTTAGGTTTAAGAGTTCTTTATATATTCTGGTTACAGGTCCCTTATCACATTTGTAAATATTTTCTCCCATTCTGTGGGTTTTTTAAGGAATATACTCCATAGATGAGGCAGCTCCTACACTGGGACCCTCTGGGGTTCCAAGCTATTCCATATTGTTCTCTAAGCATACTTGTATCTAGAATGATTTGGGACTCTTGGGTCAATCCTAAAGCTGCCTCTTCCCTTGAGTTGGTCTTAGGAAAATATTGCCCCCACACCCCCCCACTAAAGCTAAGGACTGGAGGAGGATTCAGGGGCTGTTTGGGGTCCAGGACTTCCTGATTATGGAGGAGAATCTGGGAATGTGAATCTACTTGAACATCGGACCCAGGATGCTTGTCATGAGCTTGCTGCATCACTATTCCTTGCTTATTCCTGATTCTTCCCTGTCTTATCTAACAGAGTTTCTTGTCATTAAATCACCTTCCCTGCTTCTTGCCCAGAAGCCCTTAGCAAAGCAATTGGGCTATAGTGCTTCGCTCTCAGATGTGAACTTTGTCTATTTTGCTGTACCTTGGCTCTTAGCTTTATATTATACATCATGGTTCCTGCTCATCCACCCCCTGCCCCCAATATATATATCCCCTCCCATTCCAGGCCCTAGGAACATTTGCATTCATCTTGAATAGTGCTTTGTAAGTGTATGGAGCTACATATAGTAAATAACAACAATACCAGTAATGATCTACTCCATCTTTGTCTAGTGGGAACAGTAATTGCACAAATTTGATTAATGTGCACATTCCGAGGGTAAAGAGAACTTAACCACATGATCATGCTTTATAGAAAAATGCACAATTGGTTCAAAGCTCCAGCGCTTTCCAAGGGGCTCAGGAAACATCCTCTCTCTCACTTCTAGCTTGTGTCAGCTACACAGTAGCTGGTGGCATGGTGGATGGAGTTTTGTGGCCCTGAATAAGAGGCTGATTTATTTAAATGGCATTCAGATGTGCCAGGCTGCTCATTTGATGCTTACTATGAAGGGCCATTACAAATCTACTATTTTCTGCTGCCTTTTAAGTCCAATTAAGTAGATAGCCACAAATAGCTCTGACCTTGAAAGTCTAAGCGAAGGTGAGATGGGAGAACAGGCTTAGGAAACATATGTTTTGGCATGTTAATGCTCTGCAAGTCACACACACTTAAGGAAAATAAATAGAACAGGACAAGATAATGTTGTGCTTTAGGAGGAAGAATTTAAATGCCCTGGGAAATAGCACCACATGCTTCACTGGTGGATAATCATAAACTGGGCTAAAAATTAATCCAATTCTGTCTCCACTTCACTGGGTGGATCTGGGAGACAAGCCCCAACCAACTAAGTGGTACTTCCAGGGATGTTGGTTGCATAATCACCTTGGATCGGTGTCTCTGCTGCCTGCCACTACTGAGTGATGCTTCCTTCCTCTCAGCAGCCCCAGTAGATGCTTTGGTTCTTTATTTTTAGTAAAACAGTGCTTAGAATATCATGTCACCATCTCAGTTCAGTTTCTTGCAAATGTGGATCACAGGCTGAACCTTCTATAGTTGAATAGCTTGTTTAAAAAATATTATCAGCATGGGGCCTCTTATTAAAATTATTAAAGTCCTAGAATTGGGTTATAGAGATTTAAACAGATATTTTTTACCATCTTAAAAAAATAGTATTAAGTATTTGTGATGTGCTATGAGCTTCTCTTCTCTCTTTTTAAGCTAACTAGTCCTGGGAAATCAATGCTTGTCTGAGAATCTCACTGACTCACTAAATGGTCAATGTTAAGTTTTAGTTTCTATACACCTATTTTAAAATACTTTTATGTTCCTACTAAATCATTAAATGCTCCAGTATTTCATGAGTTATATATGCATTTATTTGTCCCCAGTTTGCTACATCAAGAAGTTGGATAGTGTGATAATTAATGAAGTTATAGGAACAGATCATTATCTGAGCCCCCATAGAACAAAACTGCAGACATGAAGAGATAGTGGCAAGCGATTAGAATGATTTCAAGCACATTTTTAGTGTAGAGTTCAAGTAGTCTTAATAGAAAGGATTTCTCTGATGTGACTATCCAGATAAAAAGGCTCCTGTAGTAATCTTGAGAGCTTAATAAAGCACTTTCTGGCAAACTATATTTAGGTGTGATTTTAATCCCATAAACTTCTATTAATTCAGAAGTCTTTTATCCAGATGTCCCAAACAGAACCAAGATCCAAAGCCAGGAGGACTTTTGCACAGCCAGATAGATGCCAGAAGATCAATGCTCTAAATTCCAGGCACTTAGTCATATAACAACTTCTTGAGACTCTTTATTAGAGCTTGTTTACTTTTATCACATACAAAATTAAGTAAGTTAGGTTTCCCAGTCCATGAAAAATTAGAAGTAGCAAATGAGATTCATTTGGGGCAAGAGTGGGTAGGGTGCCGAGTTTGGGTAGATTCTGATGCTTACAGTGATAGGCCTGCTACTGACCTATTATTGAGTGTCTTTAAGCAGGTTTAAAAAGGCTCCTGGCTCTGAGCAGACCAATTAGATAAGGCATCCCCCCACCAACACACACACAAGAGTAGACAGGACTATTGATGCAGGATGTGAAAAGCAAAAGGCATCTATGTGCAAAAAGAAAGGTGCCATCTCCTCTGGTTGGGTGGATGCGGTACCCACCAGGGCTCATGACTTGGAGTGTGGCACACGGCCATGCACCCCTGGACAGTGCACAAATGCACAGTGAATGCCACAACCGTGCTGATCACATCAGTAAGATAGCCGATGGCAATAAGAATATACAAGAATATACCTGTCTGGGGTCAGTAAGTGTAGGGTCAAAACACAGTACTTCACCTCCTAGCTCCTGCAAAAATGAGACTGATACTTTAATCCATGTTGATAATACCCACAGAAACATTGAGGAAGTCTGAATCATGTTCAGCATGACTTGTGTTAGAGGCAATGGAACTGTTGAGACAAGCAGGCTGTAATGTCAAGGATGGGAACAGAGGGACGCCCATGTTTAGGCACTGATACTGTGATCTAGGTGGTGATGAAGGTGGCCTTGCCAGGGTAGTGGCAGCAGAGGCAGAAAAATGACCAAATTCTGGATATATCTTGAAGGTAGAGCTAATGGCATTTGCTGATGGGTTAGATGTAGGGTATGATAAAAAGAGAGAAATTAAGGGTGACACCAAGATTTTTGGCCTATGTAACTGGAAGAATGGAATTGCCATTAATTGAGATGGGGAAGATTTCAGGAGGAGTGGGTTTCAAGTGGAAGAGAGAGGAGTTCAATTTTGGATTGAAGTTGGTTAACTTAAACATTTAAATGGGGAGGTTGAGTAGGCAGTTGGATGTGAGTCTAGAATTCTAGAGTCTAGAATTTGTACTAGAAATACAAATTCAGAAATCATGAGAATACAAATAGTGTGTAAAGTCATGGGACCAAATAAAATCACCCAGGAGTGATACAGATAGTGTGTAAAGTCATGGGACCAAATAAAATCACCCAGGAGTGAGTGTAGACAGAGAAGAACTTGAAGGCCTGTATCCTGGAGTTCACAGCACACAGATGTGAGGAAAATGGTGATGAGTGAGCCAAGGAGCTGGGAAAGCAGCAGCCACTCAGAAAGGAAGGAAGCCTGGAGAGTGAGGAAGCCAGATGAAGAAAGTACAATAGTCCCTCCTTATCCACAGCTTACTTACCTGTGGCCAACCACAGTCTGAATGTATTAAATGGAAGATTCCTGAAATAAACAATTCATAAGTTTTAAATTGTACGCCATTCCAAGTAGCATGATGACATCTCCCCCTGTCCCTCTCCCTCCTGCCCTGAAAGTGAATCATCCTTGTCCAGCATATCCACACTGTAGACGCTTTGCACCCCATTAGTCACTTAGTAACCATCTTCAGCTATCAGATGGAAAAAACATAGTATATATAGGGTTGGATACCATTCAAGGTTTCAGGCATCTACTAGGGCTCTTGGAACATATCTCCCTTGGATAAGGGGAGACTACTGCACTCAAAGAAAAAAAATTGATTTTGTCAAGTGGTGACCAACTAGGATAAGGACAGAGGATTGAACACTGGCTTTAGCAATGAGGAGGTCATTGGTGACTTGGCAAGAGCAGTTTTGGAGGAGTAATGGAATGAAAACCTAGTGAACTGGGTTCAAGAAATGAAAAAATGGGAATTAGAGATATTTGTAAAGGACAACAAAACAAATTGGGTGGAAGCTGGAAGAAAATCTAGGGGTTGCTATGGTTTGAATGTTTGCCCCTCCAAATTGCATGTTGAAACTTAAAATCCTCAATGTGACAGTATTGAGAAGTGGAGCCTTTAAGAGGTGATTGAGTCATTAAAGCTCTGCCCTCATGAATGGATTAATCTACTCATGGATTAATGGACTGATGGGTTAATGGATTAGTGGGTTGTCTTGGAAATGGAACTCATGGCTTTATAAGAAGAGGAAGAGAGACCTGACCTAGCAGGCTCAGCCCCCTCACCATGTGATGCCGTGTGTCATGTTGGGATTCTGCAGAGAGTCCACACCAGCAAGAAGGCCCTCACCAGATGTACCCACTTGACCTTGGACTTCTCAGCCTCCATAACTGTGAGAAAGAAATTCCTTTTCTTTATAAATTATCCACTTTCAGATATTGTGTTATAAGCAACAGAAAATGGACTAAGACAAGGGTTGAGAGTTTTTTTTTTTTAAGTGGGAAAAATATTAGCACATTTGTATGGTAATGGGAATAACACAGCAGAGGGAAGATTTGATAATGCGCAAGAGAGAGGGGAGAGGAGCTGGGACAATGTCCTTCAGTAAGGGGGAAGGAGCCGGGTCCTGCACAGGAGGGAAGGGCAGCACACAGTAGGGAGGGAGGCCAGGAAACTGCACAGCTGCAGGTAATGCATGAATGTGTTGGCGGAATGTGTGGAAGTTGTCTTTTTGTTTCTATTTTCTCAGTAAAATAGGAAGCAACAGATTCTAAAATCTGATTGAAAAAATGCTCTGATGAATAATAAAAATCATTTGTCAATCACAACGACATTCAGCAAAATAAAGTTATGTGGCTCAGATGGAATTACAAAAACCTGTACTGCTTGAGAAGTGACGAAGCAGAATGATAAACATTAACCTGTTTTATTTAAAAAGACCATATTATTATTATTATTTTACAACAGTGTATAGCAGGGAATTTATATGCAGTTTCATGCACCTAAAATGTGGCTTTCTCACTCCCTCAGGAGCCCCAGTTATGCCAGTACATGGTTTATCATAGAAACATAGAAGTCTGTGAACCCTGAGCTTCATTCAGGCAGGAATTTATTTTGTTCATGTATGAATCCCTAATGCCTAAAAGAGTGTCTGACAAATAACAGCTGCTCAGTAAATAATTATTGAGTGAATGATTGAGTCAAAACCAAGGTAAGGTTAACCAGAGAATTCTTTACTTAAAAGGATACAGCAATTGATTTTAAGTAATCTGTTTCTACGTTCCCAATTTTTTATCATTGAAGTGAAAGTGTCCATATGGCTGCAGTGCTGCCATTTTCCTCCAAACACTTTGTTCTTGTGAACTGACTCAAGAATATTGCTTATATTATAGCTCTAGTTTTATGGGATAATTTCACAGGCTTCAATCCATAAATTCGCTTTGCAGATGAAAAGCTGGCAGCATCTCTGTGCAGAATGTAAATCTGCTCCCTGATCTTATCTGGTCCAATCCCATTATTAAATGGTTATGGAGATCATAGCATTTGATGGGTAAAGTTCCGGGCACCATCTGTTGATGAGCTGGACAACTGCACTGAGAAACCAGATATGGTTGTGGAAATTCAAAACAAGGTCCTCTGGTATTTAGGTTATGCCAACTTGCTACCATATGGCAGACATGGTAAGAATTGGAAACTAAATAGTAGCATTATGTTTTATATTCCAGGTCTAGGCGCCTGCTTGTAGTTGTCTTTTGTTTGATCTTCTGTGCAAACAGCAGGATCACAAAGTAAGCTAATTGTACTTTATTTCTCTTCACTTGGCAAGTTGAGTGTCTTCACATAAATCAATAGGCTGCGTACTGATTGTTCTGCAATCTTGACGCAAAAGAGCTATGCAAGCACTTTTGGCAGTTTATCCCAGAAGCCTGAGAGGAAAGGTGCATTGCAGTATGGGGTAAGCTATTGAGTCAAGGAGAATGGATGACTTTACCTTAGCACAACAAGAGAATGTGTTTTAGCTCCAACTTGTCTGATTAGCAGGAATTATTGACAGCAGTGATAAGCAGGGAGTGAAATAACTTTCTTAATTGATTTCTTTATTATTGGATTTAGTATTGTTTAGAAGGAATCACTTTCCTTATTAAAAACAAACCAAACCTGATGAGGTTCTTCATTCCTCTTGGGCCCTCACACTGGCACAACCCAACCCCATTGAACAACCTTTAAGATGTACACTACTCCCATGGGACTTTCTGGTTCCTTGGGCCCACAGAAAGAAACCATGGTCTCTCTTTCCTTTCCAAGGAGAATTTATTTTCCAAATAATGTTATATTCTTTTATGTTTGTTTTTTAGTTAAAGACCTAATGGAAACAAATGAGGAAAGGTCAGAATTCCATATAATATTGTCTCTATTACAAAGTATGATATCACTTTCTGAACCTATGAACAGCTTGTTCCTCCCTCCCTTTTCCAGAGAAGAGCTGAGATCCTATTCATGTGGACAAGCAAAGAGTGATAGGATGGGAAATTGGAGTCGATGAGTCCTGCTTGTGTCTGTCTTCTTCACCAACTTAGTTCAGGCAAAAAGCTGGGCTTCATGGCTATTGGCAGGTCACAGGTTATTTTCTTTCATGTTGTATGTACTGGTTATTCTTGTTTGAAATCAAAATTTTCCTAACATAGACTCAGCGGTGAAATCTCTGTTGGTGTCTGTCTTAGTCCATTTTGTGTTGCTATAACAGAATACCCGAGACTGGGTAATTTGTAAGTAAGAGGGATTTATTTAACTCATGGTTCTGCAGGCTGGGAAATTTAAGGTCAAGGCCCTGGATTCTGGGGAGAACTTTCATGCTGCATCATACCATGGCAGAGAAGGTCAAAGGAGAAGCAGATGTGTGCAAAGAGGAAAACCCTGAGGGGCATCCTGGCTTTATAACAACCCACTCTTAAAGGAACTAATCCATTTCAGGGAGAACTAATCCAGTCTCGCCACAGTGAGAACTCACTACTGCAAGGATGGCACCAAGCCATGTGTGAGGGATGCGCCGGCATGACCCAGACACCTCTCACTAGGCTCTACCTTCCAACACCCCCATACTGGGGATCAAATTTCCACATAAGTTTTCGTGGAGACAAACAAACCATATCCAAACCATAGCGGCACGTCTAGATCTTTGCAAAGAGTTTTACTGGGTTGTATGTGATTTTAAAAGACTGGGAAATCCCATTGTCTCATTGGGGTATTTTTAGATGTTTCTTTATTTCAATTCCGGGCCTGGCCTTTATCTCAAGCTATTTTTTAACTGTCAAGGATCTATTTGCTACCAAAGAAAAAATAACCTTCTAGAATTTTAGGTGAACATTATTTAAAGCAAAGAGGAGGAGGAGAAGGAAAAAAGGAAACAAAAGAAATTGCTTTACAATATTTTGTCTTCTTTGCTACTAAACTTAGGAATCAGTGAAATTTTCTAATTACTGATAACTGTTTTTATACAGCCATGTGTTTTGCTGCCATGTTTAGTTTCACTCGAAGCCTTCAAATTGATCAAATGCAACAAACTATATGCTCAGCTCTTGGGGTACAGAGACAAGTGAGACACAGCCTTGCCTTCAAGGAATTTATAATCTGTCATTATCTGGCCAGTCAGTTGTTTCAATTGTGAGTTGAAAAATTGAATGAATGGACTCTAGAATTTTGAGATAGGCATTTCTGTTTTTAAGAAGCTTCAGGAGAAGCCTGGGGCATGGATTCCAAGCTCAAGTTTTATACATTTTTGCTGCCATCCTCTCTCCCCCTAAAGTTTCCCCTAAACTTGAGCATTAGCTAGGAAGACGACAGAAACATGATTTTTTTCTGAATGAAGTAGACATACTTAAGTCAAGACTTCCTTTAAAGAGTCTAGTCTAAATAGAACCAGATAAAATTGGGTTTTTTAGTTCCAGAATGATCTGGAACTTTAGGATAATCTTTAGTGCCTCCCAAGGATGAATTAGTTGTCACGTAATAACATGATTGTCTAAGCAGAGAGCCCAGCTGAGCCATGCTGTGCCCAGACTTCTGACATATAGAAACTGAAATAATAAATGGATGTTGTCTTAAGCCTCAAAGTTTGTGGTAATTGGTTAGAGCAGCAATAGAAAACTAATACACTCATTATAACAACATTATATAAAAAGCTATCCAAAAATGTTAGAATATCAATAGCTAAGCTGTCAGTATTTTCGAAGAATCACCGTAGAATATTTAAGCCTATGATTCTTGTCTTCTTAGAGTCTCTTTGGAATTATTTTCTTTTCCTTTGTTTCTATAGCTGTAAAAAAAAAAACAAAAAAAAAAACTTCTCTGTAGAAGGACACATCCATTTGTTTTTGTTTCTGGAGTCGTTCATCAAATATTTATTATATTTCAACGATGTATTTGCCTGGCACTCACTTGGGCATTTGGAGGTAAAATCTGATTTTAGGAATGCTCACTGCACATTGGGAGTTCACAGACATGAAAGCTGATCATTGTAGACAGTTTGGATGCTCAAGTCTGAAGGTTATTGTGGTCACGCTGGGCACTTGAAGCAGGTAGCAGGTAACAGGTAACTTGGTGACTTTGCCATGGTCAGGAGTCTGGCCGTCATCCCAGTGGAATCTCAGACCTGACTGTGATGGTCCACTGCAAAGGGTTGTCTCTGTTGTCTCTCGGATGTGGCCTTGTATTAACCAAGCTCATTATGACTGCGATGTATTAATATAAAACCAATTAGAGCCATTATAATACAATGAGAGCTACATTGCTAAAACCAAGTGGAAAGCTCAAATCAGTCCCTTATCTGCCTGTAAGCAAATAAAATGATAATGATCAGAGTGACAATCTATTAATTTACAGTAAGGAATTAAGCTGTCAAGTTGACAAGTCTGACCAGCACGTTGGCTCTGTATAGATGACAAGATGACAAGCCAGATTATGGTATCACCATGGACATAAGAAGGGTTACTCTGTTAAAATAGCTCGACAGACTCTCACCCACAGCAGGGAGACCTTACTGAGGAGACAGGAGCACTTGCTCAGCCAAGATTTCCTCTGCCCTTGAGTGCCCTTGGACAGGCCCGGCCAACCCTCCTCTTGGCATACTCCCGTCTCTGCCATTCTGCCGCACCCGACCACCTGTTTCACACTGTGTTTCCACAACAGAGTACAACAGAGACAACTATGTTGTGACTGAATAAATTACAATCATTTTTCAGTTCTCCTTCTTTAAGGTTAGCTCTGAGTCACCTTGATTGAAATTTCGGTGACTTTTCTGCTTTCTATTCACATATTACAGGCAGTCCTCTGGGTCTGTGCTCACAGAGGACTCTTCAATACAGGGTGACAAGTGCTGCCATAGACGTGTACAGCGGGTCCTATGGGAACTCAGGGCGAGGAGAAACTACCGCTTACTGAACTCCTACTAGGGACCAAGTACTAGGGCAAGGATTCTACACGCGTTATCTCGTGTAATCCTATAATAACCCCATCCTGTAAAAACTAGAGATTAAGGAAGTTGCCCACAGTCGCAGAGCAAGCAAGAGGCAGGAGCAGGATTTAAGCCCAGGCCATCTGAGCTCAGAGCTTATGTTCTTAACTGCTGCGCTCTCTGCCTCCCACTAGTCTTTTGCACCTACTCCGAAGGATGGAGAGGTCTATCAGTCTGGGCTCACTTGCAGAAAATAGAAACCACTTTATGATTTTAAAGAGGGAGCGGTTTTAATGTAGGAACTGGGTGCTCACAAAATCCACGGGAAGGCTGGAGGGTCAGGCTGAGTCTCCAGGAATGATTCTCTGACCACGCTGAAGCCGGCCTGCCTGAAAAGCTGCCGCTTCTGTGTCAGTCAGGGAGGCAAGGAATCGGGAAGCCGCCACCGGAACCATTGCATTCTGGAACAAACCACCAGGGCCCTGCTCCTCAGTGCTTGTGATCCCAGTTACTCAACACCACAGGTTAATTTTCAAAACATTTCTCCCCATGATTTCCAGGAGAAAGAGCAGAAGCACAGCCTTCACCCTGACTTTCACCTTCTAAATCCAGCTTAAGAGTATCTAATGGGCTAAACCTAAATAATACCTGCACCCCGGCTGCAAGGCAGTCTGGGAAGTGTCACTGTTAGGTTTCCCAGCCTCTGCAGTTCAGGAAGGCATGCGAGAAGGATGATGCGGTGGGTGCTGGGCCCCAGTACCCGGGTCACTGAGGGGGAGTTCAAAGTTCAAAGGTTAAAGTGCCCAAAGTCTCACAGTGAGAAATAGGGCTGACCAGGCTCTCATCGGATTTGTCACACCCCAAGTCCTGTGTTCTTCCTGGTCCTCTTCATTACCTAACTCAGCCTAGTCAGGGAAAGAGCATTTACAGGGATGGCTTCAAGAGGCAGCTGGCTCTTAAAGGAGTAGCCTGTAAACCTGGGAAGGCAGTGAGTGACGCAGAGCCTGACTGCAGCAGATCTTCTCTCCCACGCTGCCCCTGAGGGTGTGACCCCTTTTTCAGAATCTCTGAGGAATTGATTCTGTGGCTTGCCTGGTGGAAAGCTGAGTAGTGAGCTTTTTGACCTCCATAATGTAGTTTAAATTGTTAATGTTGTGGGAAAGGATGGAAGCTCTAGTTTTTCCCTTATTTAGTTTTTCAAAGTGTGATTTCTTGCATGCATGTTCAAATATGTGATTTGATTCATCATTTTCATGCCTTTGCTACTAGAAAGACTGCTTGGTTCTCTCCAAAAATATCAGTGGTGGATGCAGGTGGAAGGAAATGCTGGCAGATGCTGATTGTTGGAGCCAGGAGTGCTTTTACATTCCATCTCCTGCGACTTCATGTGACAGACAGAAATCTGGGGAGACTGATTTGCTCTCCCCATCCAGTGCACATCCAGATGACATAGGATGCCCATCCGGTCCTTGGCTTGATTTTCTCACTAGTACATGCCTTTGGTGGGACAGCAGTTTTGAAGGAATAACTTATTGTAAAGAGGTGGTTGAGTAGGCAAACACTGTGCTTTGTGGAAAAAAAGAAAATACTAAAGCAAGGAAGTATACTTGAAACTTGAAGGTTCAGCAATGCAATTTAATTCATTCCTTAAAAAAGAAAGGTAAACACAATAGTAAAATAAGACACTTTTAAAAATAAAGATTGGTTTTGTGCCACTATGACTGATAAGCACCTGTATGAAAATGGACAAACTATTTGGGGATGTTAATAACTTGAGGCTATTAACTCTTTTTTCTTTGCGTTCTTAGCTCTGCGCACCAACACTTAGAACTCTCCAGAATAAGAGCTATCTCTATTCTTAAAAGCTTTATTGATTGTCAACTCAAATAAAATTCAGGGTTTCAAAAATCCTAGGCCTCTGAATCCGAGAAATCAGGTGAGCTGCCTTGTGGAGGCCAGTTGAGCAGAGAGATGTGGTCAGAGGAAAAATGATTCAGCTTCATGTCCTGTCCTCTCTGCCCGCTGAGTCAGGGGACCCCCCAATGGTCTGAGGGCTTCAAAAGGTGCCTTTTGTGTCTTCATATAAGGCTCTTCTCTATCCAGCCAGAGTATGCAAAGCAAAGGGAAGAATGTGATAAGAAGTGAATCTAGGTCTAAATCTCACTCCTGGCACCTGAGGGATCAGGAGACTCCTCTGAAAACTGTAACTTAAAGATTTTGGCCTTTCCATTTTTCTTGCATCTACACTTTGTCTGCTAATCCATATAGAGAATTTTGAGCATAGTAGAGCAGTTAGGAACCTAGATGCTAGTACTAGATAGCCTTGGTTCAGACCTTGGGGAAGTCACCCAATTTCTCCATTACTCAGTTTTCTCATCTGTAAAATGGATTACACACACATACACACACACACCCTCTATAAGTGTTCTCTATAGGTGTTAGCTATTATTATTGATGTAAATTCCTTATTTCTTCCTCCCCACAACCATATGAGGTAAGTTTTTATTGAGACTTTTATATATGAGGAAACTGAGGCTCAATGAGTTTAGGGAGCTTGCCCAAAGTGATGGACTCACAGGGGCTGAGCCAGGATCCAACTCCCAGAGTGGCAAGACTGCACAATCTTCATTCACCATGGTGATCACTTAGACAGATTTAACCCTTGAAGAGACAGCATCTTCTTTTTCCCAATCATAAAGAATCCTTGTCTTTTCTCATTGGGATCCAGCTGTAACCCCTCAGTTTCCAGGTCAGAATTGATCTCTCCATCACTTCATGAACCCCCGTTGTCCCACGTGTGATTCCTGTTCATCAGATATACAGTAACTCACCCTTTCCTAGGTCTTTATATCTGCCAAGAAAAATCCCCTTTCTTTTATCCTCATCCCGCATCAGGTCCTCATTCTTTCTGCACTCAGCCTGTCTAGTTTCAGTTCTTATTTCTTCCCTGGCAAGCAGCTAGTACTGATGTCACATAACCTGTCAGGCACTCATCAAATGAACATTTTTAAGGTTAAATTCTGCCATTTGACAACTTTCTGACTACATGGAAAGTGGTTACTGTGTTATACATTCTAATTTGGGGAAGGGAATGATTTCTTTGCAGAGAAACAGCTGGTGCACAGAGAGGAGGACAGGTTCTGTCTTTGGAAAAGATTAAGTGGAGTCATAGTGCCTGTGCTCAGAAATGTCTAATTCATTTCTTTACCAGGAAGTAGAGGTTCTGTCTCCTTTCCAACTGCCAATTGGAAGGTAGCCAGCTCCATCACCCTTCCCACGCCTGATCCTCAAGCCGTGTGTGTGCTAAGGAAAGAACCAGGTCCTATCTGCAATATTCAGGAAGGGGGCAGAGTGGCATGTCAGGAGTCCTGGCACTCTGCTCATCTACAAGAGTCTCATGCTTAATGGGACATTTAGGGCCATGGATGCAAAGCTGTGCAACTCTTGGCTGCCAGCGTCTGGGTCCCTTTTCCCTGCAAAGTTCTTTGGCTTCCCTCCTCTCCCCACAGCATCAGTTGAAGTTTCTTAGGGTGAAGCAAGTGGATCAGTGGTTCTCAGTGCTGCCTACACATTAAAATCACTGGGGAAGTTTTAACAAGATCCTCCAAGTTCCAGCCCACTGAAGGTTCTGCTTCAGTGGTTCTTGAGTGGGCCTGAGCATCAGTAATTTTAAAAAGTTTCTCAGGTGCCTCCACTTTGTAGCTGAGTTAGAAACCACTAGTTTACTAGCTGTAGTATTATATTTTGGCCAGCCCTTCACATCTTTGCCTCAGTTTCTTCTTCTATCAAACGGAGATAATATTAGTCCTGACCACATAGGTTTGTTGTGGGGCTTAAAGGGCTAAGATGGATAAAGATCCCTAAAAAATTGCCCAGGATACAGTGTTCGTTATAATCATTTTTACCACTATGATTATTACAGTCAGTGTTTGTGTGACGTCGTCGGGATCCAAAGTGAATAAAGCATAGTCCTTGCCCCAAGCCCATAGTTCTGTGGAGAAGACAAGCATGTTACTAATACACTCAGTGCAGAGTGGTAAGCGCCGTTGTGAGGGCAGGGGCAGCGTGCGCTGGGTGCACGAACTAGGGAGCAGCTAAGTCTGCAGCGGGGAAGGAAGCAGGCTCGCCAGAAGCCGGTCCAACACTTGAGCAGGGTTTGAAGAATGAGTTTGCCAGACAAAAGCAGGATAGACGGAGGACATTCCAGGTAAAGGGACCGTCTGTGCAAAGTCATCTTGACGTGGAAGAGCATCAGATGGCCAGTAGCTTGGTACCATCTGTTGTTGGGGGAAAAGTGGTGGTCGTGAGGCTGGAAACAGAGACCAATGCCAGAACTTGAAGGACCTGTGTGCCTATCTGGAGGCACTTTGGATTTCATGCTCTAGACCTGAAAAGCCTCTTAAATATTTAAGAAATAGAGAAATATTCTCAAAATTGCATTTTAATAAGATACCTGATATAGCAATGAAAAGAATAGAGCAGCAGAGGAAATGGCTGGGTGGGGGTGGAGCTTGGTTCAGGCCCTCTTGCTGTTGTTGAGGTTAGAGATGATGACAACTTGAACTAAGGGATACACAGCCCAAAAGGCACTGGCCTTTGATGGGCTGCAGTGTGAGGGAGCAGTAGTATCTGAGGATGACCAGGAGGCGTTCAGCCTGGAGCTGTTGGAGGCTGGGCGTGCTGTCTGTCATTGAGGTAGGAATTATAGGAAGACAAATGGGTTTGGGGAAGAAGAGAATGAATGAAGTGTTGAGCATGTTGAGTTTGAAAGCTATGGGATATACAAGTGGAGGATGTTTAGGTAGAAGCGTCCCTTAGGTATCTGGGGAGGACAGAGAGAGACTGCAGTGTCCCGAGGCCTTTCTGGTCTTCCCAGTAAATCTTCCTGTATTCTGGACCTCAGTTAAAATGTTACCCTCCAACCAGCTTCACAGGCTAAAAATCAGAGTGATCTTCAAAGACTCCTTCTCTTTGATCCACCTCTGACACCCATCTACCCCAGCAGCACCCAGCAACTGATTGTCCTGGTATGGGAGGCATGGGTAACTGCAGTTCCTCTTGCCTCGGCTTGAGTTCCTGGAGGGTCTAACAGCCATGTGCTTTGCTCTCCAACTTGGAATATTCCACTGGAATTGATCACAAAGGGTGATCCCTGATGGGAGAATTTGGTTATGGTCCCTTTAGTGGAATGCACTGCAATGCCACATTTATTTTACACAGTTAAAGAAAAATGTTACCAAGTGTTCATTGTGGGCACATGGACTAGCTGCTGCTGCATGACCCCAAGCCCCACAAAGTCCCACCTAATTAGATAAAACAGAGATGCCAGATAAGTTTTATTTTTTAGTAAACAATGAATCATTTTCTAGTATAAGTTTATCCCATGCAATATTTGGGACATATTCTAAAAAATGATTCATTTTTTATCTGCAATGCAAATTTAGCTGAGCATCTTGAATTTTTATTTTCTAAACCTGGCTGCCACTAAACTAATCTACCTCGGACATTTCCTGTACTGCCTAGAATCTCTTCTAACAAGAAATAAACGACCCCTTTGTCTTTAGCACAGAGACAAGCTAGACTTGTTTCTTGAGTGATGTGGGTCTGGCTCTCCCTTATGCCACAAGCAGTAAACTCAGCTTTGTTGCTTTTTTGTTTTGTTTTTTTCTAGTCTCTGGGGGCCGTTGTTTTATCCTTTGAACATATACACACACCTTTAAAAAGTGGACACCCAACCAAATATAAAAATGTAACCAAAAAAGATTCTGGTTAGTTCAATAGTATTCAGACAGGAAGACAATACAAAAGAAATGAAACGTGCTATTTCTTTATCTCTTTTAAAAAGAGTTAGTGAATACCTGTGTTTTGCTGAAGATTCATGGGGTCTGGATTGTGTATCTTTTCTGTTATTTATTTTAACCTTTCTCCCCTAAGCAACCTGAGCTAAAAGCAAGGAAGAGAGGTGACTTGGGTCAGTATCTGGAATAGCCACATCAGTTTTGCTGATTCATGAGAATCTCAGGGGCTTATTGATGGCTTCCGGAAATAGCTCTGGAAGCGGGTTGTGCTGATCAGATGTGTCTCATCCTGCACCTCAAGGTCTCTAGAGAGAAGTGGATTACACAATCTGGTACAGCACCGTGTTCGAGATAGGAGGAGTTCTTGTTGTTTCTGACTTAACACAAACCCACTTCCTCCTCTGCTCTCTCCATTTGAAATGGAGAAGGTTGCTTGTCACCCTCCTCTGTGGCTGACCTGTGCCTGTGATTCACCCTTCCTTCCACACCGAGGGATGCTTATTGCTCCCGTTGGGCTGGGGCTATCAGGAAGCCGGGAGGATGTCTTGAGCTGTGTTGTTAAAAAACAAAACCCAAAAAAGGACAGCCAGAAACAACTGGGCCTGGACTACCTAGATAAAGGGGCCGACCAATGTTGCTGAAAATTTATTATCAGGTTAAATTACAAAGATCATAATTTTAACACTAATCGGCCACATCTGACATTCATCCTGCAAAATCTTACCGCTCGGCTGTGACTACACAGAAGTTTAATTAAACGTGCTCACAAAGGTGACTCAACAGTTTTTCCACCACTTACCCCATTACATCAACAGAAAGCCAGGCTTAAAAATTCTTGTGTCATTTCTTGCTGTAATTTCAGAGGGAAAGGATTAGTGGGGTTTTTTTTATCATTTTATTTTGTTAAAGAAACCAGTCTCATGGTAAAAAGGGAAATGTGCCTGCTTGCTTGTGAGTATGGGTGGGACTCCAGCAACTGAAGGGTAGTATCTTTCCATCTGCTTCCATTGAGCTGGGTGTGAGCCACTGTCCAATGCAAATGGCTTTGGGTGTTTATTTTTGGTAAATACCACATGATATTCACTATTGCATATATATCCCTTTTTGAACTTGCAGATTTTGCAAAACCAGAAAATGGAGAAATCTATAGGCTAAAGGGTCAGGGACTGAGTGTGAGCCCCGAGCAGAGGCTCAGGAACAAGACTGCTTGCCGTGAGCACCCTGCTGTGGCACCGCTCACTAACTCTGTGATCTCCAGCAATGTCTTAACCTCCTTGTGCCTCAGTTTCCTCAGATGTAAAATGGCCACCTCATAGAGTTGTGTAGGTGAGGTGGATTAATACAGAGCAGCTCCAGTCAGACCCTAGTACATAGTCAGCCTTTGTGTGTGTGATGTGTGCATGTGCCTATGTGTGCCATCGCAGTGTGTTCAAGCCATCTATGATGATACACACACATTTGATCTGTCCCTGTGTCACATGGAGCAGGTAGAAATACATGAATTAAGACCGTCACAGTAAAAGTTAATTTTGAGATAAGACAAGAAGAATGTGTCTTCGCTAATCTCTTGAAAGGCAGTGTGATATGTCAGATAATAACAAATTTGTAATTAACTTCTATCAAATGCCTATTACATGCCAGACACGGTGCTAAGCACTTTACCAGTATTATTTAGTCCTTTTATAGGTAGGGTTATTATCCCTGTTTTACAGATGAAGAGATTGGGGCTTAGAGGAGTATCAACTTGAATAATGTAACAGAACAAGAAAAGCAAATTGCATATGTATATTATGAAACCTTTTATAGAAAAGCTTTACACATATATACATATGTTTATATATATATAATAGGAGAGAGAAAGTACAGGTATAAAAATTTCATGTGCATGATTTGTATCAAATTCAGGGTGGTGAAGAAAGGGAGAGAGGAGAATGGGATGGGGAGGGAACACAGGGGCTTCAAATGTATCTGTAATGTTGTATTTCTTTCAAATAAGTGTGAACATGGAGAAATATTAAAATTTGAAAGTCAAGTTGGTTATTATATCTATCTCTATACCATTTTGAACTATTCAAATATTTCATCATTTTAAAAAGAGGTCGTAGTGAGTTGGAGAGCACCAACACAGTACTGGCACCGGACACTCAGCAAATGGAATTGTTCTTGTTGGGTAGGCTTTCTTCCCCTATAAACACTGCTCTGAAATAAAACTATTGATTTTATTGTTGAAATGTTATTTGTCAGAAATAGCACTGCATTTGGCCTTCCCATGAATTTTCTTTAGGCTTTTTGGCCTTAGTTTTTTTTAAAGTGAGTTAAAGAAGTGAGGAAGGGAATACTGGATTTTAGAATAATGCCAAAATCGGGAAAAAATAATTCTATGGGTCAATAAATAAAAATTAAATGCTTCTTATTGTTTGCCTTTGGGTATATTTTATATTTTTCCCTATTGTAGAAGCAGTATCAATTTTATTGACACACTAAACTATTATGGTAATGGAGTTTTTTATTGAGTGCTATTTAGTTAGTCACAGGGAGCCTACACACGCTGTCTGCAGTAGGAGTTGCCTCAGGCACCCTTAATATTATAGCCTAGAGATATTGAATATTTTCATATCAGGGTTAGCAATTTCCCCTGTCTGTCACGGCTACTAGAAAAATCAGCAATGCTGGTTTCATTTCATTTAGATTTTGCACCTACTTTTGGAGTTACTTAGGACTTTGATGAACAAAAGATAAATAAAATAATTATTTAAATTTCTCATTTATGATTCCACTAGAAAGTTGCCACAGGCTCTAAGAACAAGGGAGCCACTCATCTGACAGTATTGTGTCCTGTAATCGAAGAGGATTGCACCTGCCACACATGTGGCATTAAAACAACAACAACAACAAAAAGACTGAATGGAAATACATGTTAATAATAATGGCAGTGGAATTCTGGGTAGTTTTTTACTTTCTTCTAAAGTCTTTATCTGTATTTTACAGCTTTTCTTCAACTAATATGTTAGACTTTTACGAGTAGGAAAAAAATACTATTTCTAAAACTCAGAAAGAGGCCGGGCACGGTGGCTCATGCCTGAAATCCTAGCACTTTGGGAGGCCAAGGTGGGAGGATTGCTTGAGATCAGGAGTTCAAGACCAGCCTGAGCAAGAGTGAGACCCCATCTCTACTAAAAATAGAAAATATTAGCTTGGCGTAGTGGCACCTGTAGTCCCAGCTACTCAGGAGGCTGAGGCAGGAGGATGGCTTGAGCCCAGGAGTTGGAGGTTTTTTCAGGGAGCTATGATGATGCCACTGCACTCTAGCTGGGGCAACAGTGTGAGACTCTGTCTCAAAAAAAAAAATAAATAAAATAAATAAACACAAAGAAAGAAAAGGCTACGATTTATATCAGGAAACCAGACACTTTCCTAACTACAATTTTAAGAAAGTCACTTAACCTCTCATTACTGTTTTCACATTTATATAATTACCAGATGGGGATAATAAACCTATTTGGCTTTTCTTTGCCTAACAGGTAGACTCTCATATGCAGAAATTAGATGATAAAATGTGAAAAGCCTTTAATAAAAAGTGCCCCATCAATGCAAAGCCTTTCCCTAGCACATAGCAGAGGGGCTGCAGTTGTGGGGCACGATCCAGAGTGGCAGGCTAATTCCCATCAGGCAACGTGTGTGCCCATAGGCAGGGACATTTTAGGGCAGCAGTTCTCAAACTTGCAGCCATCAGTATTGCCTGGAGGGCTTGTCAACATATAGATTGCTGGATCCATCCCAGAGTTTCTGATTTAGTAGGTTTTGTGAGGGGCATGAGATTCTGCAGTTCTAGCTAGCCGGTTCCCAGGTGGTGCTAATACTAATCCTCCTGGAATCAATCTGTGAGACCCCTGTTTTAAAGATGTACAAAGAAACATACATACACATAGGTATTTCAGGGTATTTGGTAGTTACAAACTTCTGGTGACCTTCAAGAGTAAACTTTCATTTCACTTCTACTTAAATGTTGTAGGCAGAAAAAAAAAGTATACTTTCGGAAGAGTGGAAGACAGGTTGAAGTTGGCTGAGGAGAGAGCCATGAGTGTGGAAAAGAAGTGTAACTGTAATGTTACAGTTACAGGCTAGATGTTTGGGAAGTTTAAGAGTGAAAGAATGTGGTACTTGAATGGGAAGCAGAGTCAAATGAATGGTTGAGATGAGAGCTGAAACTTACGGTTGGGGCCCATGAGGTATTTATTTCACCCGTAGTGAAACAACTCATAGTCTTCAATGTTTTAAATTAGTGGCCAAAATTTAAAAATTGTCAGATTTCATATGGAAATCCAGATTCCTGTCTACTTTTGAAAAATCAGATGTGGCAACTTGGGGTCTGCATTCTCATATGACAACTATCCATTTAGCTGGGGCAAATGTGCTGGGGTGAAACAGCCCCCATCTGCTCCTTTCCTCCTTGAGATGACTTACCAGACCTCATCTGGATTTGCAACCACAAAATCCAATAAGATAAACATACACACTTCTAGTGTGAGGACAAAGAAGAGCTGAAGATGCTGGAGTACTGGAATCATGACATGAACGAGGACCAGTAAGAGGAAGGAGGAGATGGAATCAAAGACACAAGTGGGAGGGTTGACTTTGGGAAGGAATGGAAACATCTATCCCTTGATATGGTGAGGAAGAAAAAAGAAGTAAAGGAAACAGTGTTTGAATTAAAGATGATGATCTTCATCCTCTCAGTAACATGGACAAGACCTTCCTCTGCACCTGAGGAGGAGTGCAGAGGTCCAAGGGAAAAGAAGACAAAGTCTGAAGTGTTTGATGTATTAAAACATCACAGAGCAGCTCTGCCTGAGCATGTGAAATGCGGGGTACCGTGGTATTTCCCCTCCTGCAACACTGTGCATCATGGGTGATTGGGGTGATTATCCAGGACTGGGAATTGGTCTCCTAAGTGGCAAAGCCAGTTCTTATTTTATGCCACTAAGTAATCAAATAAACATAACCCTACAATCTAGACACAGGCTAATACATCGAGGAAGAATCCTCCCTACCTGCAACTGCACCAAAGTATCAGTCCATTCATGCTGTTGATCCATCCACCTGTAGAGTTTCTACAGCACCAAGAGCTGTCTAAATTTCCATGCTTTTTTTGAATTAGGAGAGGCAGTAGTGTGCCCCAGAATAAACAGAACCGTAGGACTGAGCTTAATTTTTATTAAGATATTTTAAAGGAGGAGAGCAGTTAAATAATTTACTTAGCAAGTAATTTAGAACATTTTTATATTATGTAAATTAGAACATATTGTGGAATGCAGAATCCCTCTGTCTTTGTTGAATATAACACCAATTTCAAAGAAATTGTGCTTCACAGAAACTGCTTTGTGCTACACACCTCTGCCCAGGCCCCACGACACACCCACCCTGTCATCTACCCTAGGACAATAGCAAAGTTTGAGAAATACACTGAAGGGAAACACTTCATTCTTTAAAGTTAAACTTATAGTACAGTAAATGATCATTGTCTTAAGAGATGCAGAAAATCGGTGCCAGCTGTATTTCAAATACTGTTTCCCTAAAAAGCAGCTCATTAAAATTCTGTATAATTTATAAGGTGAATTACAAGTCAGTATATGATCAAGTTTGCTATGAACAGAAGTGATAAACTGATTGGTCCTATGACATAACCTCAGCAGTAATCGTCTGACTCAGCCATAACTACTTCCTTAGCTCAATCTTTTAGTGCATGCTAATGCAGAGAGACTGGAAGAAATTTTGACTTTTTAATTTTTACATGCTGTTGTTCTGTAAGAGAGTTGTTAAGCATAGAATTCCTCTATTTTTCAAAATAACACGTTTTTTTTCAGACAAGGAAAAATCAGAGACATTTAAAATTATTTAAGTCTTTCATTAAAACAGTCACATCAGTGTTTTACATAAGCTTAACAAAGAATTGTTAATTAGGCAGAAAGTTGTTAATTACTTAAAGAGTAGGAGAACTTTAAGGTACCAGAGAGGTAGAATTTCAGGAAGCAGCTACCAGTCTTAGGACTGGGGAAACAAAGGGAAGAGGCTAGAATAATTAAAACTTAGAAACTTGAAGGAGGAAGCTGCTCAGCTGGTGCTTGGAGCAGAGAAGGATGAGGCTGTTACGGGAGTGTTGGAAAACCTGTGCGCTGGATTCAGCTGCTGCGAAGAGTGGCACTGCCGCTCCTGGGGTGAAATTCAAAGGATTAGGAAACAGGAAGTGCATAGACAATAAAAAGAAAGGAGCA
Organism: Varecia variegata; assembly: GCA_028533085.1. Lineage (NCBI taxonomy): Eukaryota > Metazoa > Chordata > Mammalia > Primates > Lemuridae > Varecia > Varecia variegata. The sequence goes on along the minus strand of CM052443.1, from coordinate 88,566,786 downwards.
CATCCCTTCTTCCTTCTTCCTCCTACATGCTTCCTATCTCTCCCTAGCTCCTCTTTTAGGCAAAGCCAGAAGGCCAGCTGGCAGATTAGAAACATGGTTTGCAGAGTCCCCTCTCAAGTGTCACAAAGTCTGAACGTGGAAGGGCTAGTGTGGAACTGAGAGGCAAGAGCTTAGTCTATGGCACAAGAGTTTTCAGGCAAGGTTAGCGGATAGCAGCAGCAGAAACCAAACTGGTGAGCTCCCATGAGGAATGAGACAGCATTCTAGGTGCCAGGAAAGGCTTATAGAATATAGCAGCATCTTAATAATTGTCCTCGAATGGCATTCAGTTTTCACAGTGTGTACCTTCAAATAAAGCCAGTAAAGCTGTGATTCAGTGAGAGAGGGCAGTGGATAGTTTGGGTTTGTGTGTGTGTGTGTTTCCTTTTTATAATGGAAAATTTCAAATGTACACAAAGTAGAAAGTATAGTACAATAACCCCCCAGGTATCCATAACCCAACAATAACAATCATAAGCATTTGGCCACTCATTTTCATTTTCCCCAACACCTCCTCCCTATCCTCTCAGCTTCCTATTGAACTATGTAATTTCTTTCTTTATTTCTTTTTTTTGAGACAGGGTCTCACTCTGTTGCCCGAGCTAGTATGCATTGACATCATCATAGCTCTCTGAATATCAAACTTCTGGGCTCAAGTGATCATCCTTCCTCAGCCTTCCAAGGAGCTGGGACTACACCATGCCGGGCTGATTTTTCTATTTTTTGTAGAGATGGAGTCTCCCTCTTGCTCAGGCTGGTCTTGAACTCCTGGCCTCAAGCAATCCTCCCACCTTGGCCTCCCAAAGTGCTAGGATTACAGGCGTGAGCCACCATGCCTGGCCAAACTATATAACTTCATTCGTAAACAATTCAGTATGTTTAATGACAGCTCATTGAATTTCCACAAAACAAACATGCTCATGTAAACCCCACCTAGATAAGAAAATGGAATACTACAAACATCCAGAACCCCCTTTATAGTACTCTCTTAGGTCCTTTCCTCATTCCCAAAGAAGTAACTACTATCACCTATTTTGAACTTTGTATATGTGGACTCATAGAATATGTGCATTTTTGACTTTGACTTCATTTACTCAACATTGCTGGTAAGATTTATTCATGTTGTTGCATGTAGCCATAGCTCATTAACGTGTTCCTTACTCTATAGTATTTCATTATATGAATATACCACAATTTATATGTCCATTCTACCATTGATGTACAATTGGGTTGTTTCCAGCTTTTGACTATTACAAACAATGCTGCTGTGAACATTCTTGTGTGTGTCTTTCAGTACATACTTGTATGCATTTCTTTTGCGTATATATCAAGAAAGGAATTGCTGGGTCTTAGGAGATATATATACATATATATAACTTTGATAAATACTGCCTAATAGTTTTTCAAAGTGGTATGTCATTTTACTTTCTATTAGCTCCAGTTTCTCTTTATCCTTGTCAACACTTGGCATTGTCTGTATTTTTCATTTAACCATTCTGGCAAATGTGTCATGGTATCTCATTGTCATTTTAAGTTGCATGCCCTTGGTGAACACATTTTCTGATGCTTAATTGCTCTTTGGATATGTTTTATAAAGTGTCCATTCAAGTCTTTTCCGTGCTTTTATTGTATCGTCTGTCTTTCTCTTACTGATTTATGGGAGTTCTCCATATATTCTTTCTTGGACATCAACATGGCAGATATTTTCTCCCACTCTAACTTGCCTTTTCTTTCTCTTAATGGTGACTTTGATGATAAAAGTTCTTCATTTTATCCCATTCCAGCAGCTGTAGCTTTTAAAAAAGTTAATTTTAATGTAGTCCAATTTATCAGACTTTTTCTTTATAGTTAGTGCTTATTGAGTCTTGTTTTAAAAAAACTTTTACCTACCCCAATGTCATAAAGATATTCTCCTATGTTCTAAAGGCTTCTTTTAATTTTTAACCTTTCACATTTAAATCTATAATCCTCCTGCAGTTGAACTTTGTTTATGTTGTGAGATAGGGGTCAAGATTCTTTTTCCCCCATATGGATATCGAATTGACCTAATGCCACTTATTGAAAAAAATATCATTTCCTCGCTGCACTGCAGTTTCACCTGTGTCATATACATCAAGTGATGGTGTAAATATGCGTCTCCTTCTGGTTTCTCTATTTGTATATCCTTGTGTGAATAACCATCTTATTTTAATTGTAATAAGGATTGAAACATCTGATGGTAAACATTCATGAACTTTGTTCCTATTTAGAACTTTCTTGCTTATTCTTGGCCTTTTCCATTTTCATATAAATTTTAAATTAGCTTGTCAATTTTCAAATTAGGGTTAGGATTTTGAGTAGGATTGCATTCAGTCTATAATTTACTTTGAGCAGAAATGACTCCTTTACCATATAGAATCTTTCTGTAAATAAACATTTTGTATCCTTTCCTTGATTTAGACTCTTTTGTTTTCTCTAAATAATGTAGTTTTCTTTGTAAAGGCCCTGAACATATTTCATTGGATTTATTCCTAGATATATGATTTTTATGCTATTTTAAATGGAATAATTTTTAAATTTTGTATTTTCTATTTTCAGCTAGTATATGGAAATATAACTGATTTGCTAACTGTAGTTATTAATTCAGATAGTTTATTTGATAATAATTTTAATGTATGCAATATGCAATAATATTGTCTGCAAATTATGGCAGCTTTATTTCTGCCTTTCCAATTTTTATACCTTTCATTTCTTTTTCTTGCTTTATTGCACTGGTTAAAATCTATACTGCTTTTAGACCAGCACATCACAAACACACACACTGACCACAATAAATTTATTAAAGAATGCGTGGGCTCTCTCTCACTTGCAACCTGTTTCCCTAAGTGCCCACTTTTACCCTAACATCACTCAGCCCCCAGAAAAACAGTTCTCTATCTCTCTTGCCCCACGTCTTTGAAAAAAAAATGATGGCATCCAGATGCCCTGACAGTTTGAGTCATCATGCTCATGTTGATGATGGGAACAAACACTGCTTTTAGGTGAAAGAAGATTAGAGTGGCAGAGGCACTAAGGTGAAAGACAGATTAACCTGACAGATTAACCTCCTAGATAGCATGAGTGCATAGATTCCTTGCATACTGAAGTATGGCATTGATTTCTAGTAGATCTGACTTTCTGTTTTCTTACTTGTCTTACATTCTTACTTTTAATTTGGGGGATTAGCAAGTTTTTAATAAATTAGCAATATTTTTTCAGCAGTTGTACTTGCCAACTGAGATGCATTTTACAGTATGAAGCAATTTGTATTACTGTTAAATTTTAATATATTTAGTTCAAGACCTAAAATATGTGAAGCTCCATACCAATTGTTTTCATTGGCATATAAAAGGGCATTGCATGTTATAATTGAAAAAGTTCCATTTTTATAAAAATATTTAATAGAGTTTATTAAATTTTAAAAAATTAAATTTATTTTTTTAAGTTATGATAAACTCTATTTTTTTATTTCAAAATATTAAGGGAGTACAAATGTTTTTGGTTACATTGATCACTTTTGTAATGCTTGAGTCCTAGCTATAATTGTGCCTATCACCCAAATAGTGTTCATTGTACCCATTAGGTAGGTTTTTGCCTCTCCCCTTCTCCCCCAAAATTAAATATAAAACATCAGGTTTATTTAAACAATTTTGAGACTCAGTTATTTATTTGTGTCCTGCCTTTAATTTTAACATATGATTTTGAATATTTTAGAAGAAAAATAGCATTTTCAAACAGAATAAAATAATTTTTTTGATATTTTACATTTTTAAATTTATTTTTTATAAAAATACATAAATATTTATACACCTTGAATGCAATTTCATTTCACTGTTTAATCCTTTAAATCATTACTGTCAATAGTATACCAATTATAGGAAAACCTTATAACAGCATGAGAAAGATGGGAGAACTATTTTATGGAATTAATATGTAATAATTGGTGAATTATTCATGCCTTCATTTTATAACCTATTCAAATATGGTCAGCCTATCAACAGAACACCCAGACATGTTCCAAAATAATTAAATGTAATCATCTTTGATATTTTGCCAATTTTCAGTCATATATAAATGATAGTTTTATACTTTTTTTATTTTGTCATCATAAAGGTACATTTGTTACGGTAGGAGAATAGATAGAATATATTTTGACAATTTCTTAGCTTGATTTATTATATTAACACATTTAGATATGTAGAATGTGGGCCTCCATTTGTCTTCCTGCCCCTGTCCCCACAAATAAGCCTGGGAGACTCTGGCGAAGACCTTAGTGCAGTATTGCAAAAGAGGAAAAGATAGCAGGCATCATGTTCTTCAGTTGTTCAGTTAGTTCAATACTGATTTCTTTTTATCTGCTCTTTCTATCAATTTCCAGAAGAAGTGTATTAAAATCTCCCAGTATGTTTATAGATTTGTCTGTTTCTACATTTAATTCTATTAATTTTTGCTTTTATATTTTGAAGCTTTGTTATTAGACACATTATACATTAAGAATTGTGGCATCATTATGTTGGGTTAACCCTTGCATTATTATAAAATGGCCTTCTTGATTTATAGTAATTCTTACAGCTTTAAAGTCTACTTTGTCTAATCTAAACCAGTCTTCTTTTGGTTAACGTTTGTCTGGAATTTTCTACCCTTTATTTGCAACCTTTTCATGCCTTTATATTCAAAAAGCATCTCTCTTGTAAGCTACATGTGATTAGGTTTTATTTTCAATCATTTGTTTACAATCATTTGCTTTGATTAGAGTATTTAGACAATTTACATTCAATGTAATTTAGGGTTTAAATCCATCATCTTATGTTTTTGATGTGTCTTACTGAGACCGTTCTTTTATTCTTCTCTTTTTTTCTCTTGCTACTTTTCAGATTAATCAAGTATTATTATTACATTTTCCCTCCTCTATTATATTATTCTTTTACTAAAAATGTAGATAATGTATGATGCATGCTTAACTTACTAATGTCCAATATAAATGAGTACTTTTACCACTTTCCAGACAACGTGTACTAAGAATCTTAGAACATTTTAATTGCATTTTATCCACTTTCCCTTTTATCACATATTTCAAATTTAACTACATCCTTGCACAGCTCAGAGAGCCTTGCCGATATCATCCTACTTAAAATAACCTCCCTTTCTTTTCTATTCCCTTATTCTGTTTTGTTTTTTCATGGATTTATCACCTGAAATAAGAGTATTTATTTGTTCTTGTCTGTCTCTCACATTAGAATGTAAGCTTCATAAGTGCAGTGGTTGTCTACCTTGTTCACGAGGGTTTAGCCCAGAGTAGGCACTCAGTTAATATGTTAAGTCACAGACAGGTCGGAGGTGCCCAAGGAGACCTCAACCACCAACTCTTAGGAATGAGGAAAGCAGGGGCTGGATCCTCTCTACATTTTTAATAAAAGAATAATAAAATAGAAGAGAGAAAAAAAAATGTCATAATAATACTTGATGAATCAAGAAAGTAACAAAAAAAAAAGAGAAAAAAGAATATAGTTTCAGTAAGACACATAGAAAGCAAGTAAGATGATGGATTTAAACCCCAAATAGACCCAAAATTACATTGAAGGTAAATTGGCTAAATGCAGATTGGAGAACGGCTGTAAACCACAAGTCAGAAGATTTTTAGGATTTTTATATCAAGAAAACTTGGGAGGGATACTAGGATCACTCCAGAAATAACCAAGTGGGCAGATTTCTCCTCTACTCATGATTTTTCATTCATTCCACACTTCCTGAACACCGGTGCGGACCTGGGCGCTGAGCTGGGTGTGCAGCAAGCAGTGCAAGCAGCGTTCCCTGCAGGTCCCCTTCACAGATCGTCACCGAACCTGGCTGCAGTTAAAGGCGTAAGGGGTCAGTGGCCTGGATGACTGAAGAGAATACTGTAAGCAAAAGGAACAGAGATCGTCCTGCTGGTGGCGCATTCTTGGCCTGAAGGAAACCAAGAGCTTTGACCCTGACACCCTTAGGTCAGTGATGTGGAGACAGTGTCAAAATGATGCGAAAGGGCATTCACACATAAAGGTACTGAGAACTGTTCCAGGAAATTCTGTATCCAGAGCTCCTGGATTCCCCATTGCTGTGATGTAAACAGTACCGTTTCCCCCACTGCTGAGACCCAGGCACCAACGGCCAGGGGGCCTGGGCACCTGGTCCAGGGGACCGTCCAGAGAGCAGCTCACCTGCCCCATGGTTGCTTGGGGCCATATTAGCTTTTTTTTTTTAAACACCAGTCACATCTTAAGACTTCCAAAACGTTCCATCCTTATGTGACTTCATACTCACTATTTTCTTCCCTCGTAGCAGTTGGGTCTGAGGTGGTGTAAGGGATCCCTCGCTCTGTCTATTGCCCATTTCTGAACTAATAAAACAAAAAGGCCAGAGGTTAATTCCTAGGTTCTATTCAAAGAGTGGCGACTGAAAAACCTGGATTTTTTTTTTTTTTTTTTTTTTTTTACTTTGGGACAGCATTATTTTCGCATTTTCAGCTCTTGGCCTTTTTTCCAGCCTGACAGGCAGATGGGAGGGCAGCTGGCCCTGCAATAAAAAGTGACCCTGGCAGCCCGTGGTTCTGCTTCACGGTCTGCCCCGAGACCGCCAGACCTGGGCTGTGCATCTGAAATGTGCCTGGCAAAGTGACTCCAGGGGAAGAACCGGCACAGCCGTGGGAAGAGGTAGTCTCAGATCGTGATGTTAGAAGTATGTACTAACCTATGTCGGACATTGCTGAAGCCTCATTAAGAGACTGGATATGGTAATTAGCTTTACTGAATCTTTCTACAGTGTATAAATAGATCAAAACATCACATTGTACCCCATAAACATACACAATTGGTATTGTCAATTAAATATAAATAAAACTGTAAAAATAAGAGAGACAGCCAACCCTGATGGAATTGCATGGATGGGTGTGCTCACACTGTTTAACAGCCAGTATGTCTGGTAGTTTTGCAAGAGGTGGTCTCAGGACACTGTGTCGGTCCAAGCTGTAAGCCGGAGTTTTCTCCAAAACCTAATTGGACTGCATGGAAATTAATCACATAACCTCTGCCTCTTCAGTGCCAACCAGTGGGGCTAAGCCACTTGGGATGTTTGGGCAGCAGACATAATTGGGTGCCCACTAGGGGTCGTGCACTAGGCTGAGCATAGCTAGATAGGTATCTGCACCTGCTCCTGTTTCACCAGGAAGAGATTGTTTTTTAATGCATCAAGCAGCTCTTTAGGGTTTTTATATTGAACATCCATGAAAAACATAGCAATAGGTACCAGTTTTGAGCACCCACAATGTGTCAACAATATCTCAGTGCTTTTCCTCCATGTTTTAAAATCTTTACAACCTTGGTAGATATTTTTATGCTCATTTCACAGACCAGAGAGATAATATCTGCTCAAGTGGTTGAAGAAACTGACTCACAACGTATAGGTTGCAAAATTAGGGTTCATATCCAGCTCATTGAGGGCCACTGCACACCTTTAGAAACTCTCGGTGTCAGTGACAATTTATATCACAATTTAGTTCCCCTTACTATTAATTTACAAGTATTTGAACTGCTTCTCTCTCTCTCCATAAGCAATTGTACAATCAGGGTTTCCATATCTCTAGTCAGCTTAGAATGCGATTTGTATAAAGAGATCATACCCAGTCAAAACTTTCACTGTCCTTATAAGTTATCACTCAAGCAATGTCGAGGTGACAATCTGTTTTCTTCTCAGTAATATTTCCCTTCTCTTCAAGGCAAGAAATAGAAAATGCTAAGAAAATTACTTTAGCTAAGGGACGAATTTTCAATCCTTTAGTTCCTCACTTTGCACAGTAACCAGGGATTTTGGTATCCATTTCTGTCAAAGCCAAAAACAGTTTCATTTGAGTGCACTGATGATAGCAATCCTCATCTTTCTTTGACGACTTATTGTCGTCATTGTTATTGTTTTTGATAATTTTATTGTTGCTATTAATTATATTAACAATATAATTGTATATATTTTATAACTGTATTTAAAATACACTAATAAATATAATTGTAATACATGATTATTATAATAAATATTTTAATTATAAGTATACAGGCAGTCCTCACTTTGCATATTTCTAGGGTAGCTACCAGGCAAAATGAGGACACAGTTCCAATATGCATGAGGTTCCACTAAGAGGTTGCTGTGCCAAGTGTGGGCTGCCTGCAGTGTAAGCTACGTACCTGGGGTTGTATTGGTTGTTTTACCCACATTATGTATATTAATCGACTTGGGGTGCTATAAAAAATAGCACAGACTAGGTGGCACAGACTAAATAGCAGAAATTTATGTCTCACAATTCTAGAGGCCAGGAAGTCCAAGATCAAAGTGGCAGCCGATTCATTTTTTTCCTGGCTTGCAGGTGGCCACCTCCTTGTTGTGTTCTCCTACGGCAAAGAGAGAGGAGAGAGAGAGAATGAGAGAGAGAGAGGGGGAGAATGAAAGACAAAGCAAGAGAGTTGGAGAGTGAGTACTCTCCAGTTTCCCTTTTTATAAGGACACCAATCCTGTCGGATCAGGGTCCCACCCTTATGACCTCATTTAACCTTAATTATTTCCTTAAAGGCCCAACCTTCAAATACAGTCACACTGAGGGACAAGGCTTCAACATATGAATTTGGGGGGTACACAGACTTTCAGTCCGTAACACTATGTATATAATCCTCACAACAAACATGTTTTACTGATAGAGAAACTGAGGCTCAGGAACTGGTAACTCATGGGAGAGACAGGATTTAAACTGAGACCTGATTTCAAAATCCATACATTTTCCACTAGCTAGACCACTTTCTAAACATCACTCAGTGACTCAATATTGAGACAGTATATAAATGAGAATAATAGTTAAACTTAACTTGTAAATTGCCTTATGTACAATCCTAGTTTGTTTTGTGCTGGCTTATTGTGAAAGATGAACTCAAGACAAATCAGTATCACTTACCATTTGAACAAATAGACTATAAAGCAAAATGAACTGAAAAGTGTGACAGTTTTAAGTATGGTCAAGTTCTTGAAAGCTGAGTACCTTTTTTCCATTGTCAGAAACTTTTATTAACAATAGGGAAAAAATAACCTAAGAGCTAAGAATTTAAGTATAGAAAGGAGTAGGAGTGATGGTTTAAACACTATTTAATGTGAATTTAAATGTAATCATATGTGCTTAGAAAAGATATGCATTAAATAATATTTTAAGTGTTTTAAACTTTTAACATAAAAGTAATATAACCATATTTTATCCAATTAATGCAATAAAAATGTGTAAAAATCAATATCAATATACATATTTGTGTGTTCTAAGAAAAAATGACTCAAACTAGACACCAAATTCTGCAACTTGCTTTTTTCATTTAATATAGAAGTTGGATATATTTCCATTTCATTTTCAAGCTTGCACATTGCTGATGTTGATAGGTATTGCCAAATTACCTTCAAGATAAATTTTCATATTTAATATTTTCCAAAGACTCATTCTACACTGAATGTGATGCAACATTGTCATGGTTCTCACTGCCTTCTGTGCCTTCTCTTTGGTGACGCTTATCAGAGGCCTGAAGGAAGTGAGGGAGACCGCCAATGCTAGATGAATGAATGCTACATCTTTCACTCTTTCTACAATTATTTTTTAGGTATTCAATTTTGCTAGAAATCCTTTTCTAAAAGGAATAACTTAAAAAAAATTCATCTATCTTAAGTATTGAAAAGTAAACGCTATCTGAAAAAATACCCTGTAATAGCTTACCTTACATCCCTCTAAGCAAAGATCTGATCAGTTTTGTTAATACATTTATTTGAAAACATGATCATTTGCTATTTATAAATTGAGATGTGATAGCAAAAGCAATAGTCCACTACATTTCCCCGTACACTTCTATAAAGTGAACTGACATTCATTGATTGAAATGGTGGTGCTTTTCTATTTCTTATTCTTTCAGTTCATTCAGCAAACATTGATTGAGTGTTTACTATGTGGAAGTTGAAGTGACGGGTGCTAAGAATATCCCAGAAATGGGATACCTCAGACTCACGTGTTTTTCTTTTCTTTTCTTTTTTTTTTTTTTTTTTGGTAGGCAATTGTTTTATTTTTAAATTTACATAGAGTAAAATTATTTTAGTGTACTGGTTGGCTTTTTAGTCCATGCCTCAACTAAAACAAATAAAAATGACAATTTTTTGCTGTTGAATATGCCGTTTATCCTGTCAGTGAATAAAATCAGGTAGGCTAGAGTTCTTTGTGCTTCTGACTATACAAAAATTGAGGAACCGTCCAATATTTGGAGTTTTATAAAACAGTCTGAAAAATTAAATTTCTTTTTTGATGTAAAATGTTGGTGACAGATGTTATTTTTCTGGAAGCAAGCAGTATGTGGTCTTTGAAAATTGTACCTGCCTGTGCTGACTCTTTCTCTCCATCAGAATCGAGAACCTTCTGTAATCATTACATGTGTGACAACTTAGAATTTTTTCATTACAACAAAGCAGAAAGAATAAAAGAGTTTTAATGAAAGGTGTAGTCTCCTGAGCTGAAAATACATTACCAACCTGAAGCCCTGGAAAATGCTAATACTTCTTATATTAAAAAGACAGCCAGCTTAGCCCCTTTAATGCCCATTTGCCTGAATTTATGAGATATCATTCTTTTCAGTTTGGCATTTTTGAAATTATCCAGCTGGGAGTGAGTCAAACTTTTTTTTTCTGTCACTAATTCATTAAAAATGCCAGTCATACAAAGCAACTCAAGTGAGACCATCTGCCTTTCCAAAAACTTTAAATACCCAAGAGCAAAGGGACTGTACTCCTCAGGCCTGGGCTGGGACTGATGCACTTAGAAAGGGAATGGCCTCCGAGCCCCACAAGCCTAACCCCAGCCCGTTCTCCCCACTTCCTCACCTTCTGAACCTCAGCCATGGCACTCACAAAGGGCTAATCAGGACCTCCCGAGCTGTTGAGGCTCTCGGGATTTACCTGCTTTCTTTCCCTTTCATGAAGTTTCAGAGATGTACCATGAAGACTGGAAGCAGCCTCTCTACCCACTGAGAAAGAGATGTAAATGATTTCAACTTACAAATAGTAAATGACCATGTTTTCAAATAAATGTATTAATAAAACTGATCAGACCTTTACTTAGAGGGATGTAAGGTAAGCTAGTATAGGGTCCTTTTTTCAGATAGGGTTTTCTTTTTATTAACTTACGATAGATGAATTTTTTAAAGTTATTTCTTTTAGAAAAGGGTGTACAGCAAAATTACTTGAATACCTAAAAAATAGTTTTAGAAAGAGTGGAAGATGTAGTATTCATTCATCCAACAAGTAGGTACAAGTATCCACTCTATGCCATCCATTTTTCTAAGTGTTTAGGCTCCTGCAAGGAACAAAACTGGCCCAAATCTCCACCCTCTTGGAGCTTCCCTCCTTCTAGGGGAGGAAGACAGTATAAAATAAATAAGTAAATGATGTAGGGTGTGGGAAAATGCAAAATGCTATAGAGAAAAGTAAATTAGGGAAGATAGTGAGGGGAATTATAAAGTAAAACTCTAATGCAAAATGATCACATGTTTAATATAAGCTATTTAAAACCACTTTTCAAAATTTGGATTATATCTCAGTTGTTCTTTCTTGATTTCATGAAGGATGACAAAAAATGTCACTGTATAAATATTCCCCTATTCTTTGGTTCCATCCACATACAAATGTCTAGTATTTGTGTCAACACAAGCTGAGACCATAGCGTTAAATCTCAGCGGATCTGCTTGACAAGAAGAACCCAGGGGAAAGCCTAGAGACACGGAATTGCTGCTTTTACTTTCCTTACAAATAAGGTGACACAATCTTTACTTCTTTAATGGTGACAAAGTTTCACTGGGAATTTTTTAGGTGCTCGAATGAAATGGGAACAAGCAATAAATGTGGGATGGACTCCACACAGGCATCCGGAATTGTGATGCTCTGCCATGTACTACCAAGCAGTAAATAAAATACCATCTTTCTGACATGAAGGAAAAAGCAAAATGTACCCAGAAGCATTTATTATAACTTCAAAGCTAGCCTAAAGTCTTTCCTTGGTTTAAAAGAAAAGAAAGGTTCAGTATATCATGTTGAATTTGGCCTGGGGGTAAGCAGATCAATTCTACAGGGTGCAAAAATGTTCTGTAGAACAATTGGTAAACTGCAAATGAATTTAGCTATGTTAACCATATGTGAATAATGCCATCCTGTAATGATTTTAAGTGAGTCATCTGCATGACAAGTAGAGGATATTTAATGCCAAATGATTATATTAGCCAACAGGAATTTGATGATCATCATGAAGAGAGCAAAATCACATTTCACGCTCTGTTCTGTTTGGAGAAGGTCGCTGAGGTTTTTGTGAACCAATCGCAGCCTTCTCTTCTGTCCCTTTTCCTGTTTCAGGGGGAGTGCGGTGCCTTCTGATTGCTGTTTGGAGCCACTCTGCAATCTTATCTGCTTTCATGTTAAAACAAAACAAGATGAACAAACAAAAACAATATAAGCGAGAATAACACAATCTTATACTAGTACACAAAGAAAGATTGTGCTATTGTTTGTGGAACCAGATTATGCCTTTTCCTTTTACCTTTTTGGTTTGATGTAAGATATTCTTGAAGTTATATTCTCTTTCAGGCAATTAGAATATTACAACTGCAGCAAGGAAACCGCCTATTAAGAAGTGTAATCCTATGTAAAGTCTAATGTGAAATGTTTGTCCACCAAGAAAGAAGTGACTCCAGGGAGATTGGTTCTTGAGGTGCTATAAAGGTGGAGGCAGAAATCTTGATTGGGGCTCATAGGCTTTGACTCTGCTTTCATTCTTTGATGAGGTGTGTCCTTCCTAGAGCTGCATTTGCTTCAAGGATCAAGAGATCACAGTGTTTGTAAATATTCCCTGTTAAGAAGCACATACAGTGAAAGCATAAGGTTTTTTTTTCCCAACAACATGTAAGTTGGACTATAAAGGGACCAGGAAATAGCAGGAATTGGGCTTTTCTTTCAATTTTGACGTGACTCTACCCCAGAGAAGACTGGGGGAAGCAGCTGGGTAAGGGAGTAAAGAACAAACTGCTGTAAGATGTGCTGCATTGAATGCTGATCTGTGTATGCATATTACTTCCATTTAGTTATGTGTCTTTAGGAACATGGTGAAGGAGAGTTTATAATCTACTCTCACCAAATTCTCACCCCTGAAATACTGCACTCATGGTGGCCTTCATATGTATTTTAATGCTGCAATATTTATTCATGCGCCATCTCATCATATTCTTGTGTATATTTCCTTTAAAATTGCAAAAATAAATGTACATGTAAAATAAAGTGTTGTAGAAAAATATGCTGTGGTGTATGTAAACCCTAGGAAAATAGCTTATTTTGAAGACAGTTTACCTCCAAATCTGAAAGTTTTTAATCAAAACATTCAACAGAGTTTGTACGCATTTCATCCTAAGCCAAAATAGAATAAAAATAAAATGTTGAGCCAAATTCTTACCTAAACTATTTACTTATCCTGGAGGAGGCACATTTGGATTGGCATTAGCTCTTTTAGCTACTGAAAAAATAACTGATCGACTTATGTGAAATTATAATGTGCAAAATGAAATTAACCACTTACCAGGTGCACAATGTGCAGGGTATACACCAGGGTTTCTCAACCTGGGCACCATTTCTTTGTTGTGGGGTACTTTCCTGAGTGCTGCAGGATTGTTTAGCAGCATCCTGGACCTCTACCTGCTAGATGCCAATAGCACAACAACCCTCTAGTCAGGACAATGTCTTGGGACAACCAAGACATTGTAAAATGCATCCTGGGAGCAGGGGGTGGGAGTTACCCCACTGGCACACACCATAATAGACAAATATAACTACAGCGTATGGCAGAGATTTTGAACGGTGCAGACAAGGGCTGTAGGAGTTGTGAAGTGGGTGAGTACCTCGGACAGGGAAGGCGGAGGCAATAAGGAAGAGATGAGATTTGGCTAGCTCTCAAAGATTGTATAGGATTTGGAATTAAACTGTGGTTTGCTTATGGATTTCCCTTTTAAAATTTCTCTTTATCTAATCCAACTAGTGTTTGTGTTTGAAATATGCCCTATTGGTTTCAAAGATGTTCAAATTTCTAAATATGACAAAATTGTAATTTGTGCATGAATTAGAAATTGGGAAAATTTAAATAATTTTTATTTCCCTTTTTAAACTGAGACTGAATTATTTCTAAACTTAATAATCTGGGTCTTTTGGAATTAAAAGCATCTGGAGGTAATTGCATTGGGCATAAGCTTGATGTTCTCCATTTATAAATGCTGCAAAGACACTTGGCATTGTTTTATGGAAAGGGAGGTAATATATCAGACCTTATATTAATGTTAGCTTTTGGCAGGACCTCCTCCCAAACTCTACCCTACCCCTCCTCCAGAAAAACAAAATGCATGCAAAGTTGTTTAGATGTTTAATCCTGTCCCCAACTCATCTTTTATAAGTCAAAATTGTGCACAGTTTTCTTTCAAATATCTCTTGAATCTTCAATTTAATCTTAACTTTGAAGGCATCACCTTTCTCAAAGTAAAAGAGTTGATCTAATTGTGTCAGCTTTAAAAAGCAGATGTCATTACATGCTGCTGTGTAGGAGCATCATTCTGTTCTTAGTATCCTGCATTATGTCTGGTTGAGCAGCAGTCAGCTATGTGAGATTTATCAAGATTCAGTGTCCACCAAACCTTGTGGCTCTGAAGTATCAAAAAAAAAAAAGAAGTCTTCTAGAAAGACTTGCTCTTAAATTATTCTTCAAATGAGTTATCATTCTCTCACAGATGTAACAATTTTGTCAGTATCAATATTACTACATAGCAAATTATAAGATTAAGGTACAAGTTGTATTTTGATATTAACCTTACTGTGGATGTGCCACAAATAAGATTATATCATGGATTAGATTACTTTATAAATTAAAGACATCTAAATAATTAAAGGAATGTAGACAAATATAAATTTGAATAAAAAATACTCAGTATGGCAGAATGTGCACATCATCAGAAATGTACTTTGTATAGGACCTAGCATCTAGTAAGCTCTCAACAAATGTTTGTTGAATTAAACCTTTTGTTTTTTTTAGTTTCTGTCCGAAGTGTGATATATAGAAGACTTTTTGAATTGTGAATTTTTCTGTAATGATTTTTCTCTCTTTGACTCTGGCCCTGGACTTCTATTATTAATTATTAATAGAAATTCTCTTAAAATTAGGTTTCAAGGAGAATTCTATGAATAGGACAGTAAATGACCTGTCTCTATCTGATTCAGCTATACTGGGAGACAAGGTAATAGCCCTAATATTTCTTGGGGTCTCTTCTAATGTTATAATTGATCCTAAAGTCATATGGCAAAAATTGCTTGTTTCAAAGAGTCTGTGTTAAAGTCATTATGAGATGATGAAGGATACAGTTTATGGCTTTAGGCAGTTTAAGGGGGGAAATCTTTGTAAATTAAATAGAAGGTGGTAAAATGTTTAGAATGGAAACACCTGTATTAAATACTATTTTTAAAATGAGGAAGGAGTACCAGATGTTCTGTGGGCTCATTCTTTTCTGGTGCGTCTTATTTTTCTTTGTTGTTAGCAGAAATATGAAATAAATTAAAACTACTTCACATCTATGCAGCAAAAATAGAATAAGAGAGCAAATGACATGACTGCTAGATAAAGCAGTACCTAAAATAATTACCATAAGCTATTTGAAATTTATTGTGAATTAGATTGCAGGAATGTGCATGATAAAAATGGCATCTGTCACTTAAAAACAATATAATTTATTTAAAAATGGGTCTGTGTGCATGCTTAGATTGACAGGTCTTTAAATTTTGATGATAATTTTATCGCTACAACCCCCAAGCCCCAGTATTTTATGTGCCGTTTGCTTTGGGATTTTCCTTGAATTAAAAATTGAACGATCTTATTGCAGGGCAGAAAGGATTTCATTACTTTCAGAGGTGACCTTCTAGATTCTATTAGGACAAGAAAATAGCCTTTAACAATGTCACTCAAAACCTATCTTCCCATACATACTAGCTTCACCTGATTCTAGCACCTCCAAACACTCTAGAAACTCCTTCTTTGACATTTCTCCTTCTCCCTGCCCTTCCCAGCCAGAGTCAGTAATAAATATGTGTTAAGATCGTTTGAGAGTCATCTTCTTTATTGTTTTGTTTATTTATATGATTCTGACAGGTGCATTTTTGCTGCGTAGACTTTTCAAGTTGAGAGTGAGTACTTTGAAGATAGGGATTGAATATTCTATTTCTTTTGTAACATCCCAGAGAGCCTAATTCACATGCCCATTAAATGGCATCTGGTGATATTATTAACTAGTTCTTTGCAGTGAAATACTCCATGCTTCCTATAAAGATTGTCTTGATTTATCATGCATTTTTTAGGTATTCTATAAGAACTACAAACCAAATGTTAATCAACCATTCACAGCTTTGCTGTCAAAGACGTAATAGTGCCAAAAGAGACAGGACTTTTATTCATGTTATTATATCGCAAGTCATAATATTTTTTTATTTTAAAGTGATAGCAAAATATATGTCAAATCCAGCATTCTCAGCTCAACCCAGTTAACTCCTACTAGGAGTTATATTTTTTATTGCTTTAATAGAATTCCTAATCTCATAAACTTTCCAAGGGAACATTCTTAAAAATGGTATCTGATTTCATCTGTTTCAGGATTCCGTAATCCAGTCCTTTTTTTACCTAAAGAAATCTATTTGAACCCACCTCTTACTATACGTGGAACTACTTAAATACTGTTCTCTATAATTTCCATTTAGATTTAAGCAAGACTATGAAAATAACATGTACAAAAAATATAATAGCGGCTGACAGGTAGTTTCTGGGATGCTTTCTTCTCTTGAGAGGATTGCATAACCAAGGGGATGTGAGGAATTTGGAAAAGTATCATGGAAAATAACCTTGTATTAGAAGACAGAAAGTAAAAGGTGCACAAAGTGAGGTTGAATAAATGAGGTCTATTTATCTGAAAAAGAGCAATGAACCTCACTAATTTAGTGACTGTTTTCAGTTACATGAAGAATAATGAGCAATGTTTTCTCTATAAATAGACATAAAGGCTCAAAAAATGGAAACAACCTTTAAATAGTAAAGATTAAGTTTAAATAGCATGAAAATATCCTCACAATTAAGACTGTTATGTATTGGAATGATTAATTTAGAAGGACTCTAGGACAGTTTCATTAGGAAGTCGTTAGGAATGAGAAAGACACATAGTGTCTGAAATGATGAGGATTAAATGACATTTTAAAGAGCCTCCTGTTTTAATGGTTTTTAAGATTTCTTTTCATTTATTATTTAATTTCTTTATTAACTTCCCTGATTTCATCAGATTTATCATCATCTCATGATTAAAGCTTTTTAAACTTCATTGTGAAAAAAGGGAGAAGACTTTAGTGTTTGGTTATTTTATTGGAACACATATTCTTGTTTCCTCTCCTCCATATTTTTTCTTTTGTTGTTGGTACTCCAATCAAGTCAAAACTCTAGCTCCAAAATAAAAAATAATTCCAGATGGACACAAAAACTCTTCTAGCCAATATCAACAGAGGGTCAGCATTTCAGAATATTTACGACAGAAAGGGTGACTGTAACTGAAATCCAGCTGGAATCATTTGCCCTGGGTCTCTATGAACATGCAAAATTGATGTTTGATTTCAAAATAGATCAGATGAATTTCATTTTTAAAGTGAGATTTTCAGAGTGGGAAATTTTCTGGATTAGGTGCTATTTTTCAACTTTGTTCTTCTTCTTTTATTTTTTTAGCTTTTTGTGAAGAATTTTAAATTCCCATCACTTTGGGCCAATGGTGATTTTTCCTAAATTTATAAAAGGGAATTGTAACCATGCAGTGAAACTTGCAGGAAGAAGAATCAGAAATTGATGTTCCTCTATGCACTACAGAACAGAATCACTGGTACCAAAGCGGTCACTTGTGTCAAGCACTGTACTTTGGGAATGTATTAACGTAAGGGAAAGCAGAAGCTTTCAGAGGTACAACACACACACACACACACACACACACACACACACCATTCTACACACAAATTGTTTCAGAACTACAGAAAGAAAATCAAGAAGATGAATTTCTATTTAAGTGTTTGTCATCGAGTTGAGTCATGAATACATCAGATCCTCTTGGGCCATACCAACGTGATTTGTTGGGGTTCATTGTTGTTGTTGTTGTTTTAAATGCACAATATGTTCAGTGTAAAGTATTTCCATACCACAACCCTGAAAAGAGACTCTAAGAAAAATTCCTGAGCACCATGGACAGCTACAGCTTTCTTCTCCCTTTCTCTTCTGCCATTAATTGGGGTTTTAAATGCAGACCCTTAAGCAGTCTAGTTCCTCTCATTTCTCAGCCTCCACTCTCATCCTGCACAACTTAGGTCAAGGGAGCAAGAAGGTTAAAGGCAGAACTCATCTCACCTGAGAGTATTGTAAAGAATGCAGATAAAATAAAAAATGGTGTAGAACAGTCCAGGTCAGACATGAACCAGAATTAAGAGTGCTAAAGAAATTAATTAGTATTGAGTAGCGAATCATCTGCAAGATGGTAGCCACATTTCCTCATCCACTAACTTAAGGACAAGAGTGTTGCAATAAGTCCCTGGAGAAATAGTGAGACTCTCCTATCCAAAGCTCAATGCTAGTAACCAAGGAAAAGAATGTCTTGTGACTGTGAGCACCAGCATAGCAGACTATGCCCCAGAAAACTCCTTCAAACAATAGTCTTAGCAGTTCATGCCCAGAAGGAAGATTCATCAGGAACCTTGGAATTTGGGGTATCGTATGAAGTAGAGGTGGAAGAGAGCTGGGGGGGACTTACTTCATGAAGGACCTGATTGCTTTCTGCCAGTATTCAGTGTGACAGCTTATTGCACATGGTTCCTCTTTCTCATACAGCTTGAAATGTGTCAAGGGAAATGTGTCCCACTTTCTCACACCAGCTCTAACATTTCAAAAGCCAAGAAAGCAACATAAATTCAGAGAGAGTCATGAGGGAAATAAGTTGACACCACACTTTAAAGTTCCAGAAGTTGAAGAGAAGTAAAAATGGGTCATCTTTTAATGAACTAATAGAAAGGCCTTCTCGCAGTGGGAACTGTTGGTCCAAGCATTTGAGCATGCATGAGATTCATCTCGAGGTCTAGCATTCAGTGTCCCTGGTGCAGTGACCATAAACCTGGCTGACAGTAAGGCCACAGGTGCCAGTCAAGTAACATGGTGATGCTGTAGCAGTGTTGAGTCACCCTGTTGTTATTCTTGTCTTCAGACATCGCAGTCTGATGAGATCTTAAAACATGCATTTTTTCTTGTAACTAAAATTCTTAATATAAGTTTCATTTAGTTGAATCACTGAAAAGCTAATTCTTTGATGACCTGGTTATGGAAAAGCCTACTCCAGCATCATCATTGCAAGAGGCTTCAGATGATTTGGTCATAGAAAAAGAGGAGAAGCTATAAAGAGCAACTAAGAAAATATTTTAAAAGCCAGGGTAAAAAATTCAGAGTCTCAAACAATATATTAGGCCCAGATCAGGTAAACAGGATACTGTGCAACTTTATTGTGAACAGTTAACATTCGAATGTAGATAGTTTCGTATAGACTTCCATTTTTCTAGAATCCATAAAATAATCAAATAAATTGGATCCTTTGGTTATTATAATGTTCTTAATGACCTCTGAAGCAAATATTTTGGCAGTATCTTTTTATTGATAAATGCATTTTATCCAAGTTATTTAAAAAATAGGAATCTATATATGGTAATTCTTGGTTAATCAAATAATTAAATTGACCTAACCACTATTTCAAAATAAACAGAAGTGTACCGGGCTAACTTGTGAGGCATCTTTCTTCCATGGAACCATAGTGCATGTCTCTTTGTGTTCTAACATTCCTATTTTCTTTTCCAAAAACTTGAGAACCAGTGAGTCAGCAGAGAAATAGTTTGCAGAGAAATATGCTGCAAAGCTTGGAGCCTTTCAGCCTGTTGTCCAGGGTACTAGTCATTAATTCTTACCTTGTAATTCTGCCTCTACATCTTAGCAAGTGATGTAAGTGCACCTGATGTTTCCAGAAAGCTCTCACTGTCTCTGGCCAAGTCCATCCATTATCCAGAGCTCAGATGTCAGATTACAAACAACTCTGAGCTTCTGGAATAGCACCAAACTGGGTTTGATGGGGGATAACAGAACCATGGTTATCCCCATGGTTACAACATACAACAACCAACAAATGTGTGTTGTAAAGAATCCCCCCTCCCCAAGCGGACAAAAGTAACAACAGTGACTGGGAAAACCTAGAAACCCAGAGGTTCTAGTGGTGCCACTCACTCTGACGAGCCTGAGCCTGCAAGCATGAAACAAAGAAGATAATGGAAGCAGAGACTATGGGGGGTAGGGAGAGAGACTGTGGGGATGAGGGCAGTGACATTGGCCATAAACTGTAAACACTGAGCCTATGAGAAAGAAAAGATCAAACAGGGGAAGTGGGCAAAGGGTTTTATCAACAAGCTATCATATATCTCAGCAGTCTCTCAAGACATGATTGGCCTCATGGCAGATATCAGACATCAGCCCTCAAATAACACTGCTATGATGGAGAGGGTCATATTTGAAATGAGGATAAATCCAATCACCCCTGGGATCACACAGGGCTGTCACTCCGTACAAAAGTTACTGAAGGCCTCCAGACACTTAGCTCAATAGTGACTGTAAGCTCCAGGAGGCCAGGGGCCTTGTTCTGTCCATCGCTGGGACCCACACAGCGCCTGGCACATAATAGACCCCCAATAAGTATGCTGAATAAAACAATGAGTAAGCCGTCATCGTTGTCATGCGGTAGAGCCTTTGGCTGTAGAATACCATAAACATGTGCAGTTGAATTGGGGGTAAGCGTGTTGTACGTGGCATCCTGCAATGTGGACTGGGAAAGGCAAAACGGAGAAGTAGAAGGAAAGGAAACCCAAGGATGACTCGAAACTGGCAAGCCTGGAAAACCCAGCCTGATAAGGATGCTATTTATTTTTTTCTGTTCTATAACAACTTGTTTGAAAAGGTACGCTCTTCCTAAAGTCCTTTGATTTTACGAGCTTGTTGTACATTTTGTTGATGTAAAAGCTGGTATGCTTAGCTGAATGGGGGGTACCTCTTTTATTTGAGTATTTCTCAGTGAAAAGAGAGAATACCTTTTCCTCCCCCTCCCTCAATGACCTGCAACTCAAAACAACTTGAAAAGACAAATTTCTAAAGAGCGAGTTAGAAAAACAACAGACTTTTATCAGTTGAGTAATGCATGAATATTTTCTGCTGGGTGCTTTGATGGGTTTTAACTTCTGTAAATAGTCAGGGTATAATGCAGCTATCTAAAAATTGTCGGTTGCTTATTCCTTTCAGAAAACTCATTTATAAATACTCTCCAATCTTCTGAGTAGCATGTAATAGTGTGGACTGTGCCTGGCTTCAAACACAATGAGGACAGGTTGACTGTGCCTACCGAGGCTGGTCTTGTAGACTGCTGAAAAATAAAACCTTTAACTTTTAGAAAAAATCCTTACCACAGAGCTATTGGAGGAGTCGTGGTGTTGATTCCAGAGGGCAAGCTATTGCACAGATGGATGCAGAACACTTCCCAAGAGGTTCCATCCTCTTTTGGTACCTTCAGGGAAAGATTATTTCAAACCTGAGTCCTCCTTGAGGATGCTAGATTTCTCTCCAGCTGGGCAATTATGCCTCTAACCTTGAAGAGGCAGGGTTAATATCTCTGATCATCTTTCTGCCTGTCAAGGTATCATCTGAAATATGAGTCAGAAAGCAAGATGTTGTTAAAAAATACAAGAGGAATTTGATATATCCTGCAAATACTATATAAAACATTCAAACTTAACCATTAAAATGCATTTCATAGGGGTCAGAATTCTGTTCAAAGTCTGATATTGGGGAATATGTCAAGAACAATGTCATCTGGTATCAAGTGTCTAGAAGTGTTAATTTTCTGATGATGATGGGGGTGGTGATGAGGATGGAGTTTGGAGGAGGGGTCGAGGCATCTTCAAAATAGATTTCCCCCCACCCCTCTTCTCATGTAAATTCTTAGACTGCTTTGTATACTTTGATCTACATCTCCTCACTTCCCTCCTCCTCATCCCACCCCTGGAGAACACTGTTTATTCTCTATCTGTCTACAAGCAGCAGACATGTAGAACGAACAAGTCTAACGACCTAATGTACCACTTGAGCACTGTATTTAATGGTAGTGTATTTTATTCAGGAGTTTTGCTAAATGAATAGAGCATAGCTTTTCTTGCCACAGGGGAAAAACGGGTAACTATGTGAGATGATGGATATATTAATTTGTTTCACTATCATAACCATTTTCTTATATATATGGATCTCATTCATAACAGTATTGTATACCCTAAATAGACACAAAAAACTATTTTTAAAAAATTCTTGAAGTAATAACAAGGAATGCTCCTCTTCCATTCATATAGTGAAAGGGAACTAGATGAGGGATGTGAGTTGCAAAAGGGCTGACCATAGAAATCACAAACAAGGTTTGGATAATAACTTGGAGGGTTACTGAGAAGTTGATAAGACTCTAAAAAGAGGAGTAAAGATGATTTTTAAAAATCGAGATAACCCCTGCAGAGAAAGGCTACTTTCAGTCTTCAATTCAGCAGTCAATTATGTAAAAGGCCGACTCGTGACACTGCCTTCATGGCTCTGCATGCTGCACCCCACCTGTGAGAGGATGCAAGGTTTGGGGCCACGCTTGAGGTACTGGTCTTGAGACCTGCCCCCAGCCTTGCTTGTGCTTATTCACAACTTCACAAAAGGATGGTCATTCACACACACACACACACACACACACACACAGAGTTCCAGATATTCTATTATTTTTTAAAAAGGGAGGGGAGTGTTGTTGTAGAGAAACTTTCATTTGTGAAAACCTGGAAAATGTGAAAGAGGAATTACTTAATTTTTAGAAGTTTTATTGAATATATTCAGAAGTTCCTAGTCCCTGGATATTCTCAGGAGCTAAGGTGTCATGGAACTTCATTTACTAGCTGGCTAGGTCCAGGTTTTACAAAAGTACTCTGACCATTCACGAGTATCTGCTGACAATCAAGAAATACCCTTACCTTCTTCTCCAAAAGGTACAATTTACTTAACACTTGTAACTTCTTTTGAATATTTGCAGTTCTTTCCAGAAGAAAGTCAGTATCTTAGAAAATTAGTATGTCCTGAGGAATTCAGAAAGAATATAACAAATCTTCAGGGGGAAAAAACTCAATCTTATAATTAAGTAAGGACTTCAGAACATGATTAAATTTTGTAGGGCTGTAGTCAGGGTAATATTCACTGAATTGTAGGCTTATACAGTGATGCTAATAAAAACCTCTTAGAAACACATTTTCAACTTATAACCATGAAGGAAAAATGCAGGCCTTTAACTGGGCACTTTTCTAATTATCAAATCAGACTGTTTTTTACTCAGTGGCAAGTAGACATCACTGTTAATATTGGGTGAGAACATAGATTCTTGATGATATGAAATGACTGCAATTTTAGGTCTCAAAAGTGCATGCTATTCATAAAAGTGGTTGACAAATAAATTTAAAACTGTAATTTATTTCTGCATTCAAAGCATCATTTTAGAGACTATGAATAAAAGTATGCCCATTATTAGAAAAAATTTTAAAACCTTGTCATTTTTATATATAACAACCAATATAGATTTTAATAGCTAGATCAAGTGGAAGCCTTTCTGTGGGTGGCATGTCTCCATTCTCCCAGAATAAAAAGTTCCTGTCTCTCTTCTGACTTTACAAGAGGCACAGGAACTTTCTTCCTTCCTTCATTCAACAAATATTTATAAAACATCTTCCTATTGTCTAGGTACTAGGTGCTAGGATTACAGCAGTGAACAAAACTAGTGAAGACACAATAAGCAAAGAATTATCTAATCCAATGTTAGCTAGTAATAAATCCTGTGAAGAAAAATAAAACAAGGAAAGGGGACAGACAGCGATGGGGTTTCTGGTTTAGACTGGGTTTTGAAAAAGTTTCCCTAGAGGTGACATCTGAGTACAGACCTAAATTAAGTGAGGGAGTGAATCATGCAGATATCTAGGGCAGTGATTCTTAACCAGGGGTGACTTTGCCTCTCAAGGGACGTTTGGCGTCTGGAGATGTTTTTAATTGTCACAAGTGAGGGGAGGGATGCTACTGGCATCTGGTGGATAGAAGCCAAAGATGCTGCTAAACATCCTACAATGCATAAGATAGGTCCCTCTGACAAAGAATTATCCGACCCAAAATGTCACTAGCACTGAAGTTAAGAAACGCTGATCCAGAGAAAGTGCATTCTGGGCTAAGTAGAAAGTAAATCCACAACAGGCCCTGAGATGGGAACTTGCTTGGCATGTTTGAGGAAGCCCTAAGAGGTGGGTATGGCTGGAGCACAGTGACAAGGAGATACATATCAGGAAAAACATTTGGAAGGTAGCTCAGCGTAAGGTCACATGGAGTCACAGTCAAGACCTCTGCCTCTCCATTTACCAGCTCTGCTTCCTTTCCACTTTACTAAGCTCCACATCTCTCCTGCGTTAACTACCTGACTTTCCTAGCAGGTGCCCTATGAAGCTGACTCTGGGTTTTTGTGGGAGACAAGGATTTCACATCCATGCTTACCTAAAGAGTGAATTCACACCCATCTTGCCCTATGATGAGGGATCTTAGAGTTGGCTCTCCAAAGGTTAGGAAGATAATTTCACTGAAGTTCTGGACTAGAGCTTTCTAGTACAGTAGTTACTAGTCTCACGGCTATTTGAATTTAAATTAGTGAAAATGAAATACAACTTAAAATTCAGTTCCTTAGATATACTAGCCACATTTTATTCCTAATAGCTATATGGGATCCTTGTCTTAAACCTTGAACTTCAGCTGCCCTCAGTCTCCTGGACCGTTTTCTGTATTGCTCTTTTCCTGGGCCTCCTTGGGCTTTTTGTGCTGAAATAACCAGTGACCTCTTAGAAAGACAGACACCCCAGAATTGTTCAGGGGCACAGTGAAGCTTCCTGGACTGTTTCCAGGCCTCTTTGGATGACATGTGGAAGACTGCCAGGTTTATGCTTGACTAGCTAACCCACTGCGCTAGGTTTTTTAGAAGCATGGTCATAGGGGATCCTGAAGTCCTTTCTCACCGGGAACTTGAGTTTAGAGCTCGAGTGTAGTTTGCATCATTCCTTCTCACTGTGTTATTTTCCACTTGCCCACACTGCAGCTTCTATTTTGCTTTTCTGCCCACACAACAGAGATCTTGTTCTAATATATGAGTATTACTCAGTGACTATGTTTTCTAACTTTAAAAATAAGTTTTAAAGAAAAAAGTATCTTCAGAATCACAGATAGAGATTTCATATTTCTACTTAGTACATCGGATGGTGTGTGCTTTGCTTTCTTTAGATGTGATCTTCTAGAAATGAAATACCAGCCATTATCCTTATATCGTGTAAGCAGCAGCTCAGATTTGAAAGGAGAACAAAGCTAAGATAGGAATTAGTCTCTTCAATCAGTAGAGTTCACCCTCACTCATAAATTTTTAAGCTCTTGGTAGTAGATGTCTTCTTTAAATTTTTATTGCAGCGGTTCTCAAATTTTGTGGTCTCAGGTCCCTTTTACACTCTTGAACATTATTGAGGACCCCAAAGAGGTTTTGTTACGGGGGCTATATCTTTCTTTCTTTACTCTATTTGAAATTAAAACTGGTACAAATGTAAAGCTCGGGAAAATCTAAGCACATATTACTTTAGCCGTCAGAGCAATTGTACCACCACACATCATGGTAGCCCTTGGAAAACTCCACTGTGTGCTTGTGAAAGAATAAGAGCAATAAGGCAAACAGTGCCTTAGTATTGTTATGCAAATAGTTTTGACCTCACAGACTCCTCAAATGGAAATGTAATGACCCTCGAGATCCCAGACCTTACTTTGAGAACTGCTAAGGAGAGACAGGTATTTTGTGTCTAGAAAATATTTTTTTCAGCTACCGCTGGGTTAACCTTCCCTTGGCTTGAAGTGACCAAAAGATCTCCATGGAGAGAAAAGGAAGGAAATAGCATCCATTAAGCACATTCTTGGGGTCTGTTCCATATGCCCCCAGCCCCTCAGTTCCAGCTAATTGCCGGCCTCACTCTAGCAGCCTCCTGGCTTATCTTCAACCCTCCTCTCTTACCTCCTGTCTTTTCTCCACACTGTGGCCAGAGCAATCTTCTTAAAACCCGGAACAGACCAAGTGTAACCTTGACCATTCCAGCTGCCCTTCAGATGAAGTTAAACTTGCCCCACATGGCTTACAAGGCCGGTTCATGCCAGGCACTGCTGACCCCTTCAGCACCACTTTCCTTCTTTCTACTGCCCCCACCCTCTACCCCAAACTCATATCCTAACCATTTTGAGTCTGCTGAACACCTGAACCTTCATGCTCTTTCTCACATTTGAGCCTTTAAATATGTTATTCCTAATGTCTGGGGCCTCCCATCCATTCCTGGCCAAGACCTGCTAGCCCCTCAGGTCACTCATCCAGGAAGATGGCTTTAGCATTCTACCCCATAGTCAGGTTAGATACTTCTCTTATTTGTCCCCATGATACCTGGCCTGTCCCCATGATACCCTGTTGTAGCACGTGTTACACTGCAGGGTAATTGTTTTCCTCAATTATGTCCCCTTATCTGAAAGCACCTGGAGATAAGGGAGCCTGTCTGGGGTCATCCGCATCCTCTGCCCTTAGGATGCAGAGGACAGACAGAGGGTGCACAGTTGTTGAATGATGAATGAATGAATCAGTCAACTTCTTAAGTACTTCTTTTATGCTTCATAATAAATGCTTTATGTGCATTATTTCATTCAATCCTCTTCACTAAAGTAGACACCATTTCCCCTAATTTAGTGATAAAGGACTGTGGGCTCTTTACTTCCATTGCCTGAACACCCTAGCAGCTAGGAAACAGTGAAGCTGGGACCCTAATCCTTTTCCTACCATCACATGCTAAAAAAAAAAAAGGGATCACCAAAATTGGGACAACTGACAGAAATGAATAAAGTTTAAGGTAAATTCTCCAAGGGACAATGCAGGCAAAGAATCATTCTGACAAAGCAGCTGGGCCCTCTTTCAACTTCTAAGTGACATTGCTGGAATGAATATTCCTGACCAGACCTCGAAGGAAAGCCACTGAGAATACTTAAGGGAAACTGATCTGTTTCATCTTGAAAATACTTTCCCAGTCGGCAGTCTTGAAAATGTGTATGCTCCTATAGATTTATAGCCTTACTAAAAAAAAAAAAAGTTTTGGTTTTTTTAGATATATTCTGAGAGATCCAGGAACATGAAGGTTACACTGACTTATTTCACACCTAATGGAAAATTCTGTCTTTTCTTCTAACAGTTTCTTGTTACACTGATTAAATCCCTGAGTTGTTTTCTTCCAGTTCAGCCTGTTGGTTCGTGTTTATTTTTCCAGAAAGAACTCAGTGAAATTCTGAAAACAGAAAAGGAATTAAAAATATAGTTTTAAAGAGGCAAATTTCATAGTGAAAATACAGATATGCAAACACAGAAGAAAATTTAAATAATTTGCTGTAATTCTACCACTGTTGGTATTTTGATATATACTCTTCCCATCTGTCTGCCTTGCATTCTTCTCTCCCCGTGCATGAATGCATACATATTTTTTAAATTTACCAATATAGTATCATATAGAACTAATTCTTGTGAAATCAGCCTATTTAATTTAATTGCAAGTATCTTTTCATGTCATTAATCACCTGCCTCTGCTTCTCAAACTTTAATACATGTGTGAATCACTGGGAAATGTGTTGGAAATGCAACATCTCAGACCCTCCTACAGATCTATTGCATCAGAAACTGCATTTTAACAAGTTCCAGGTCAAAGTGACAATATTGGTCCACGGACCACATTTCAGTAGCAAAGGTTGACATCTTTTCCGAAGACTGCACAATGTTCCCAGAGTCAATGTAGTTAAGTTTATGTAACTGAGCCTATATTGTCAAACATTGGAGTTATTTCCAATTTCCCTGTCAGGATGCAGCACATCCTTATAAATATTAGCACATATCTATCATCATTTCAACCCTGTGAGTAGTTTGCTAGATCATATATATTTTAAGGGAAATAGTAATAATTTATTTTTAAAGAGTTCAAAAGAGTTATTATTTTACCCCAATGTAGCCATGGCACTTTCTGTCTTATGTCTGCATTTCCTCCTATCTGTGGTGAACCAAGAAAGAACTTTCTTTGATATTTTGGGTAATTGTGATCACAGTGTTGTTATTATTTGAAATGACTTTCCCTCTGTCTTCTTTTCAATTCATCTAATTTTATCCCCCCTTTAACACACAGTTTTAATCTTGCTTCCTCCAGAAAATCTTTCCTAACAATCCATCTTACAGTGAGCTCACTTGCTAAATATTTTCACTGTTATTTTCTGAGCCAATTATCTCAAAGCACTCTTATCTACTTTCTCTTGATGCCATTTAAATATATCACTTTAGAACCTCTCGTCTGCTTGACTGGATTATAAATGATTGAGGGAATGGATGGATCTTCAGTGTGCTTCATCCCGGTCCTCTGCAAGCCCTCTTACGTCAGAAAGCATTAGGTGCAGTAGAAAAAGCACTGGATTTGGAATCAAAAGGCCTGTGCTGGAGGCCCAGCTCTGTCATTTACTACCTGTGTAATCCAAGAGCAAGTAATATAACCTCTCTGAGGCCTAGTTTTGTCATCTGTAAAATGAGAACAATATCAGCACTACTTTCTTAACAAATCACTTAACAAGGCTGTTGTGCCCAACAGCAGTATCTAGCAGAAATTGAGCAGTATTGTTTAGTTTTCGTTGCATTTATTTACTTTCTATTTTAAATTATATTATTATTTATTTTGTAATTGACAAATAAAAACATATATATTTATGGTATACAACATGATGTTTTGATACATGTATACTTTGTGGAATGGCTAAATCAATGAATTTATTTATTTCCTGTGTATGGCAAGCAATATTGATTTTCTAGTTATGGTAGTAATGTGAAATGCATTTTTTATACAAATTTAAAGCAAAAAGCTTGGTAAATAGTAGAGCATAAATTATGACAATATGGCAAAGTATCATGATGATATTATAAAAATGACTGAAATTTGAGAAATGTCTAACTATAGGAAGCCACCTGGCAACTGTAAAGCAAGATGCAGATGTCAGTTGTTGTGTTAGCTATTATTATGTAAACTACCAGAAGACCAGTTCTGTTGGTTATTCTCCAGCAGAACCCTAGATATAACAGATTCTCAATAAAAAATATCCAAGCTTGATTTAAAATAGACCAAAAAGGCTGGGTGTGGTACCTCACACCTATAATCCCAGCTCTTTGGGATGCCAAGGCAGGAAGATTGCTTGAGCCCAGGAGTTTGAGGCTGCCATTGCACCACTACACTCCAGCCTGGATGACAAAGCGAGACACTGTGTCTAAAAAAAAAAAAAAATTGACAAATGACTATCCATTGTTTCATCTTGCAGGAATAGCCAAAGTGCACCAAGAAGATGGTTTGTTTCTGATAAAGAAGTTAGATATAAATGTAGAGAGGAGTTTTATCAAAGTAACTGGAATGGTTCAACATATACCAGTTCCAATTTGGAAAAAGTGGTGAATAGATTACTTGGCAACAAGACATTTATCTTCATTATCAAAAACAACAAATATTTGAAGAACATCAATTGTATAGAGAATACTTTGCTGGGAAAGATTTAACTAAACCCTGCATTCATGGGAAAAACAAAAGGTTTACTGTACTCTGAATCAACATTACTGCGATTGTATTAGAGAACTCAAAGCAAGTTCACATAGAATTTTCCATTTAACTCCACAGAAATCTCTCAAAAAGGGAGGTCTTATTAATTCTATCTGGATATGAAGAAATGAAATCATTCAGAGAGAGATTAAGTGATTAGTCTAAGATCATATGGTTACAGATAGCCAGAATGAAAAACAAGAGATTCTGACTCAATGCACCTTATATCTTTGTCATTGGTTTCCATCCAGGGTAGGCTTCTGCTTTTCTGAGAGTATTAGATGATTTGACTCCAGTGCTCTGGACTTGAATTCTACAAAAGTGGGATTGAATTAGACGGATTAAATTAAATAGTGGAATTAAATGCAATTAAGTGGAATTGCGATGAGGCCTGATGTGATTGGTTTGAAGACAGTAGAGGGGAATGAGACTTTACTTTGAAGGATGCTGCCCAAACTCCTTATACAAGCAGACCAAGCTGTGGACAGCTTATTTTCATTAGACCTGAAGGAGTCTTCTTGAATTCCTCTTCTCTTTATAATCAAAACCAAGGCAGGAGAATGTGGTAGTTAAAATTTCAGACTCAGGAGTTGAACCAACTTAGTTCTAAATGCTGCTTCTACCATTATCTAACCTCTCTAGTTCAATGATAAAATGAGGAAAAATAATAGTACTTACTGCAAATGATGATAATAAGGATTTAACGTGGATAAACTAAGAATGTGTTAAGAACAGTGCCTGCCTGTGCTATAGAAAATACTAAGAAGATGCAAATGATTTGTGAAAGGGAAATTATGATATAATGTTTTAGACATTTCTGATTCCTCTGGGGCTCACGGTCCTGCCTCTGGAGTAGAAGTCATCCTCCTTACTTCACATGATGACAGTATACTTTAGATCTCATTTGTTTCATTAACAAATTGTTATCATGAAATGAAAACAAAGTTCTAAGCCCATTTTCCATCAGGTCTCAAAACCTTTGCCTCGTAGGAGACATTACCCCATTAACCACCATTTCCAGCTCCATTGTCCTAATGTCTCCTCAACTAAAAAGGAACCAGTATCATCTCCGCAAAGCCAGACCCCCTTCTGACTTCCTGTTGTTGTCATTCTCCCACAGTGGATCAGCCCATCTTTCGTGACTCCTCCCTATGCCTACCGTGGGCTTCTCCCCTTACAATGCATGTCTTTGTTTGGGGTTTCCCAGAAGCAGACCCTGAAACAAGGCTTTGTGCAAATCCTGTACTTGGGAAATCCAGAAAACACCCGTGGGAGATTGGGCAAGTAGCAAGGAAGAGAAAGCAGGCAAATAAAGGAAAGCTATAAAACCACCACCACTGGGGGTGATCAGAGGGTATTCCTTGGAAAGAAACTGGGAAATGGCATAAAACACCCACATAATAGGCCAAGTAATGGCTCCCCAAAGATGTCCACGTACTAATCACCAGAACCTGTGAATATGTTACCTTATATGGTAAAAGAGACTTTGCAGGTATGATTAAATTAAGGATCTTGAGGTGGGAAGATTATTTTGGATTCTCCAAGTAGGCCCAAAGTAATCTCTAGGGTTCTTATAAGAGAGAAGCAGCAGGTCAGAGTCACAGGGAGATATGAAGGAGCCACACTGCTGCTTTTGAAGGGGGAGGAAGGGGCGAATAGCCAAGGCATATGGGCAGCATCTAGATGCTGGAAAGACAAGGAAATAGATTCTCCCCCTAGAATCTCCCAAAGCAAGGCAGGTCTACCAATATCTTGGTTTTAGCTCAGTAGGACCTGTTTCAAACTTATGACCTACAGAGCTATTAAACAATAAATTTGTATTTCTTTTAGGACTCTATTTTTGGTAATTTTTTACAGCCGCAATAGTAAATTCATACAACACATCTCAGAGTTCTTCTACCCAAAGGGCAAGAGAGCTGGGGTGTCTAGGTATTGACCTCTATCAGTCATTGGCCGAGGGCGGCCAGGCAGGGAGTGTTAATTCCTTAGCACTCAGGTAAAGGGAGGTAGAAGGCAGTTAGAAGGCAGCCAGAGGTTGGTCCGAGTGCAGTGGTGTTTACAACTAATTGATCACAACCAGTTACAGATTCCTTTGTTCCTTCTCCACTCCCACTGCTCCACTTGACCAGCCTTTAAAAAAAAAAAAAGAAGGCGGCCAGAGCACACTGATGCTAAGAGTCGGGGGGAAATGATCTGGGCACCAGCAGAGTCTGCTACAATGTGTCCTTTATCTGCCTTGTCCTTTTTAATCTGTCTTCACAGTCATCTCACACACAGATCATCCCTTCCAATCAATCCACCAGCACCCAACAGGTTAATCTTCTCAGAAGAGGTAAGGCCTTAAGTGGGTTGTTCCCTTTCTTAAAAATCTTCAGTACTCCCATAAGGAACGATCCTTACAAAAGAAGGCTCACATGTCAAAGAATAAAAGTTATGGCTGAATCCCCTGATACTTTAATCTTGGTCTTTGAGTGTTTAAGTCTGGGTGTGCAGAAGCAGCCCCGGATGTACTTGGATATCTATTTGTGCACAAAGTTCCAGGTTTGGCACATGAACCATGGGAGTCTTGAAATGTTGATCCCTTAGGTCTGCATTCCTTAGAATAGCAGTAACACCATGAGGAAGTGAGAACATTGATTTGAAAATGGAGAAGGTTAATTAAAGGAAACAAAATTTAAGACATGTGGTTGTCAATTGACACTAGAGAAACCAAGCCTGAGAAATTCCGAGTTCTGCACATTTGCAGAATGTCACAGGTATATTTAGATGAACCCAGAAGCTAAGGAGATGTAATCACTGAAATAACTTCAGCCCACCAAAGCAAGGACATTCAGCTCTCCTACTCTGCCCACCCTAATGGGAAGTGCTTGGAGTTTCAGAGATTTGTGTGGGAGACTTCAGGTTCAAATGACCCCATAAAATTTGTCCACCATCCTCACATTGATTTTTCCAAGCTGTACTTACTTTGTGCTTGCTGTTGGTCCAAACTATAAAAGTGTAGAGAAATGAAAAAGAGAGTCTATACATTTTTAACATATCAAAAAATCAAAGTAAATATGCTTTAAAATTAGAACAGAAAGTGCTGATGCTGAAGGGTTTTTTAATCCTTGTTTCAGTATAAGGGTAGGGTAGAGGAAGATAGAGCCTAACAAAGGAAGGAAACTAATATTTCCTGAGCACTGCAAAAGGTGTTTAGTTCACATCGGCCTTCTGAAGAAGACAGTAATATCTCCACTTGACAAATTATTAGGCTAAGGTTCAAAGAGGTTCTGTCATATGACTGATGTCATAAAACGAAGGTGTTGGTCATTTGGGATTTGAGTCTATACCCTATCTTATCCATCTCTCATGTAAGACATAACTTGCGTTTAATAGTGCTTTTCAAAGCATTTTTCTTATGCTCTCTTTAAACTTCATCTGTGAGGCAGATATCAATTGCCACCCTTTATGGATACAATTACAAAGACTCAGAACTGTTTTGCCCAAAAAAGACCCAGCCAGTCAGCAGTGAAACCAGTCTGGGTCACAGAGCTCTGGTCTGAGGACCTCTCTAGCCCATCTTTGTGTCCAGACCGGAAGGGGCTGAGTCACTGATGGCCTGAAAGCAGTCAGTAGCAGGCAGTTCATTTCAGAGAATCATTCTGGCCAGAAAATTATTAACTAAGATTTAGTTATTTTTTCTCAATTATTAAATTAATGGAAGCTCCTTAAAGAAAATTTAGAGAATATAGAAAGATAGAAAATAAAAGTAACCTGCAATATCACCACCCATAAATACTCACAAGTATTAATTTGACACATTTCCTTCCAGTGCTTGTAATATAGATATGTATGCATACTGTTAATATATTTTTAGAAAAGTAAAATCATGCTGCATATAGCTTAATATGTTCATTTTCTAATTAACATTAAACTCATAAGAACAGATACTACACTTGATCTTAGCCAAAAGGCCGAGAAGTGATTCAGATTAACGTGATGAATATTTTCCCAAGTCATTAGGTAATCTTACAAAACTGCCTCATATACCATAGTATTACATGCATGTAACCTTAATTTAATGAAATTTTATTCACTTGCTGTTGAACATAATCATTCCTGGTTGTAAGCTATTACACATGATACTGCAGTTTTGGTATCTACACATAAGGTTTATATTTCCAACAGCAGTGGATGAGAGGACTGATTTCTCCATTTTGAATGTTGTCATTTTAAAACCTTGCAAGATTGATAGGTGAAAACAAACTCTTCTTTGATCTGCATTTTTCAGATCACAGCCAAGCTGAGCTTGTTTCTCTATGTTTACTCTACCAGGTGTTCTGGTTCCCGTGCAGTCCCAGGTTTGTTTATGTGCTGCCGCAGTCCTCAGAGACTCAGCAGTAGGCATCAGATGTTACAGTAATTTCCAGAATTCCTGAGTCAAGCCACTGACAGCACCTGAATGTACATACCTCTGGGCAGGCACCAGGTCTTATTCATCTTTCTAGTCTTCATTCCTGGCTCTGAGCCAGACACCTGGCAAGTTCTCAATGTATTTGTTGAAAACATTCCAACAGACCATATGTTCTGCTTTTGGCCTTCTCACTTGCTCTGTGACTTTCAACAAGTTAGGTCACCTCTCGGTGTCTCCATGTCTTCAACTATAAATGAGTGGAAGCATGTTGTGCCAAACTTTGTGAGCAGTGATAGAGCCGTGGTACAACTTCCATACGAAAGGTCTCTATGTGTGGGTGTATGTCACCTAATCAGGATCCCTTTCCTGTTCCAACACAGAGAGTGGAGAATTCCATGTGTATTAGAGATCTGGGTTTATAGTCCCCATCTACCTTTCATGATGATGTACTATAGCTAACGCAGATTTTGTTTCGTTTCTCTTTCTATCCTCAGAGTCTAACACAGTACATAACACATAGGAAGTCTTGTAAGGAATGAACAAGTGAATGAATGAATGAATGAATGAAGTCATTAATGATGAAGGGATGAGTAAATGAAACATTAGAGCTAAAGGAGATCTTAACAGATATCATTTTAGGGGTCATCTTCTTGGTTACCATTTTATTTTTGTAAACACAGCTATGCTAGTTAAGTATCCCTTATCCAAAATGCTTGGGGCCAGAAGTGTTTCAGATTTCAGATTTTTTTCAGATTTTGGAATATTTGCATATATATAATGAGATACCTTGGGAGTGGGACCCAAGTCTAAACATGAAATTCATTTATGTTCCATATACACCTTATACACATAGAATGAAGGTAATTTTATACAATATTTCTAATAATTTTGTGCATGAAACAAATTTTTTACTGTGTTTTGACTGTGACTTGTCACATGAGGTCAGTTGTGGAATTTTCCACTTATTGCATCATGTCAGTACTCAAAAAGTTTCAGATTTTGGAGCATTTCAGATTTCAGATTTTCACTAGCACTCTGGGAGGCCCGGGCGAGAGGATTGCTTGAGCTCAGGAGTTTGAGACCAGCCTGAGCAAGAGCGAGACCCCATCTCTACCAAAGATAGAAAAATTAGTTGGGTGTGGTGGCACACACCTGTAGTCCCAGCTACTCAGGAGGCTGAGGCAGGAGGATCACTTGAGCCCAGGAGTTTGAGGTTGCTGTGAGCTAGGCTGACGCCACGGCACTCTAGCCCAGGCAAAAGAGTGAGACTCTGTCTCAAAAAAAAAAAAAAAAAAAAGATTTCAGATTTTCAGATTGGGGATGCTCAACCTTTATGAGCATCTTTACCTTAAGCACTTGCTAGAATAAACATAAATTGTTTAAATAAAATACATTTAAATAAATAGCCAGAGAAATTTAATTTGATAAAACATTTCTATATTAAAACATTTTTGTTCATTTTTGTTTTGCTTTGTTTTGTTACTGCCCATGATATTCATATATACCTATATGCATTAGAAGTACAGAATTTTCACTTTTAGAGGGAACATACCATGTAGGAAGGAATGATTAGAAATTTTTTTTTCAGATGCACTTTGCAACCATATAAAGAAAATTGTAAAGTTATTCTTTTAGCTTCCAAAGCTAATTGAAATGGGTACTTATTAAGTCAATGAAAAATGGAAAATATGAATTGTGTCTTCTTCGAGGATCTTTTTCTTAAAAAGATGAAGATGCTTATTTTAATCTGCTAAATGTGTAAAAATAAGTATGTTTAGCATGTTATAAAAAATAATGAACATACTTATTTTAACTTGCTAATATGTATTATTAAATGTTTCACTAATTGGTATGATAATACAATATTTCTAAAAGACAATTAAAATGATAATTTTAACTAAGCTAGTGTAAGAAAACTAAAATGTTTAGTCATGAAACTCACTCACAAATTTTCTTGTATCACTAATTTATATAATTAAAAATGACAGACTTTTTATGCCTTTCTCAATTCCCAAATAGTTAAAACAAATTAGTGCCAAATAAAAAGTTATTTGTTAAATAATTGCAGAAGTTGTTATTTCAATTTCAAAAGCTGTTGCTGCAACCACTTAGCTGAGGAACTTAGTTCATTGATGAGATCTTAAAGCATTGACAAAAATGTTGTTTTTTAAATTTCTTGGAGTTGCTATTGTGAATCATAACTGCTAAATGCCTCAAATATTGTCAGTTACTCTTTTTGGCAATTAATAATTTATCTCAATACTCAGTATAGAGAACACTTAGAAGAAAAATAGCTGGAGATGGCATATGACCTGTTTGGATCCGTCTATGAAACATTCCAAGCTGGTACATGGCCCAGTTATCTTATATACTCAGTTATTTGAAAAGAAAAACTCAATTCTAATACAATGTCATTGAAATTAAGTTTAAATTATGTATTTGAAATTAAATCACAGATTTTTCAAAGAAAGCCTATATGTTTTACTTTTATATTTTAAAGCATATAATATCTTTGCTACACATTAGGTTTTCTTTTTTTTTTTTCTTTTTTTTTTTTTTTCTTGAGACAGAGTCTTGCTTTTGTTGCCCGGGCTAGAGTGAGTGTCGTGGCGTCAGCCTAGCTCACAGCAACCTCAAACTCCTGGGCTCAAGCGATCCTACTGCCTCAGCCTCCCGAGTAGCTGGGACTACAGGCATGCGCCACCATGCCCGGCTAATTTTTTCTATATATATTTTTAGTTGGCCAGATCATTTCTTTCTATTTTTTTTTTTTTTTAGTAGAGACGGGGTCTCGCTCTTGCTCAGACTGGTCTCGAACTCCTGACCTTGAGCGATCCACCCGCCTCAGCCTCCCAGAGTGATAGGATTACAGGCGTGAGCCACCACGCCCGGCCTCACATTAGGTTTTCTTAAAATTACTCTATTTTTAGAATTCCTACTTCATGAATGAGACATGACTTTGTATTAGATGCAATATTTTCTTTTATCTTTCTGAAAATATCAAAAATAGTGTCTACTTAATATAATTGAAAACATACCAAAGATATAAAAGAATATAACAAGTACCACTAAACCCAAATTCTCTTTTTGATGAACAATTAGATTGTTTCTAGGCTTTGTGCTACTAACAAATAATGGTGGTATGAATATGTGTATGTCTCCTAGTGACATGTAGAAGAGTTTCTCTGAGATAATTCTCTACAAACAGAATTTCTGGGTTATAGGTTTGTTCACCTTCAAATTTGCTGGATATTGCCAAATTGCATTTCAGATTTGGTTGTACCAATTAGTTGTTCTTTTTAAGTCTTTTCATGATCTCTTTTTTCCTCCAGTCCCTTTTTTTCCTTACTTGGTTGTGTCATATTTAAGAGTGAAACCCCAAAGAGCCTTTTGAAGTCCTGTGTGAGTGATGGGGACAGGGGACAGGTGTTAACTGTGGGTTTCACTCTAAGACAAGGTTTCTTAACAGCAGCACCATTAACATTGGGGACTAGATAATCCATTGTTGTGGGAGCTTTTCTCTGCATTGTAGGATGTTCAGCAGCTTCCCTGGCCCCTACCCACTAGATGCCAGTAGCACTGCCTGCTCCAATCATGGAAATCAAAAATGTTTCCAAATGTCCCCCAGGGAATGCCCCGCCCTCAGATTCCAATTGGAACCATTGCTCTAGGATAAATATATGGCTGGCTGGCCTTTTTATTTCCCCCAAATTTAAGTCTCATGAGGACTTTTCTCTGAGGTCATTCACTTTCTCCGGACAGGTTCCCCCCATCTCCTGTCCTTGATAGAGGGAAAAGAGGGAAATCAACTTGATGAAGGGCCCAATACAGCCTTTTGCTCAGTTCTTCCACTTTCCCTCTGTATTCCACACCTTCCCTTGGCTGTGGTTGGCAGCCCTGAGTCCAAAGCCTCCCGGGGTGAATCCCTCAGACACTCAGCCTCCTGTCCCCATAGGGTAGTCTCACCTACCTGGGTAGAGTGGGAAACAAGGATTTGCCATTTTTTACCTCTATGAATAATATTGGTATGATTATCCTTTTACAGTATATATTTGTGCATATCTGAATTCTTTATGATAAAGTATTATTATTCCTAAAAGTATTATTTAAAAATATGTACAATTTCATACACATTTCTCAATATATGCATTTCTAACCCTTGATACATACTATGCATATTCATCTAATTGCAGTTCTTGTTTTTTCCTTTGGTCAGCAACTCCTTTTAGAAAGGAGTTGTAAATCCTTGATAGAATAAATATTAGAAAAAATGTTTTGTTCCCTACCCTGTCCCCCAGCTAAAAAATCAATACTTTAGAAAAGATGTTAAAGTAAAATTCTCCATTTGTGAGCAGAACAAATACTTATGTAAATATAATCTGTAAAAATATTAATGTAGACCTTTCCTCCTTATAAAATACCTCTTGTTGAGGCATTTAAGCTGAGTGGCAAGTGATTGGGCCAATTGCTAAGATAATATTCTGTAGAAATACCTTTAACCTATCAGTTGAGATTTCATCATTTATCATTTTCCTGTGCAAATAAATCATTATTTTCTTACTGTTTTAAAAAACATGTTTGTCTAGAATGAATGATTCAATAATTCCACAATTTTTGTTTTTTAGAGAATCCTGGTTAACCATGTTTTTTTTAATGGGCAACTCTGTTATAGTTCAACCAATTCATTTTGCCTTAATGGTGAAGATTTGAAAATTCTAATTTGAAGAGGATTTAACATACATTCATTTTCTAAGAAAGCTTCTTTTGACCATTTTTCCCTCCTCCTAACCTACCTAATTTTTTAGATATGTATCTGTATATTATGTGAGGAAAACAACCAAAAACTTAATTTAATTCTAGTTAATGAACAAAGGCAGGAAAGGAAGAAGAAAGGGAGGAAGGAAGGAAGTAAAGAAGGAAGGAGGGAAGGAAGAAAGGATGGAAGGAAGGAAGGAAGGAAGGGAGGGAGGGAGGGTACCTTAAAGATTACCTTTCTAAAAATCAAATTCCTCCTTTCCCTAACACTGTCCTCTGTACGTGAGAAGCATCTTAAAAACAAAACTGACCTTTTTGCTGGGACAGAAAAGATGACTTTAGTGCTTATCAGTCTTGTCAATGCCCTGTTCTTATTTTTGTCCTCTAACTGTATTTGATTGGGGAGAATACTATGTTATTAAATCTCTTTATATTGCAGAAATATTTATAAAGGGTAAGAGTTGAAGTATATAAAGGCAATGCTTTCATCTGTTGATTTCTTGCCCTTGATTTTAGACAGAGCCATCAACAAGTGGGAAGGAAATAATTACACTCCATAGCAAAATTAAAATTAAAAGTGAATAAATTAGTAAACATTCATGCTGTACCTACTGTAGGCCAGATCCTATGCCCAAAGGGTTTTATTCATACATTGCTAGACACATGGATAAATACCTGGTTGATTATACAGAGAGGCCAACACTTTTATGGATGTTACCTCATTTTATTCTCACAAATGTCCTATGAGTTGATGGTGTCCCTACTATACAGACAGAAAGACAAAACTGTTGGAGGTTATGTGGTTTAATGACTTGCCAAAGGTCAAATGGCTAACAAGTATATATTTTTCAGATCTGATAACTGGTGGGTAGAGATTGCAAAAAGAGGATTTGCTAATTGTAAACATTTGGTCATTAATCAACCTTCATTTATCCAACAAAGTTTTATTGAATACTTTCTATATACTGGGCATTTTGCTAGGTGCTAGGGAGACTGCATGAAGAATATAAAGTCCCTGTCCTCATAGAGCTTACATTCTGTGGAGGAAAGAAACAATAAGCACAGCAAATAAGGTAGTTACACATAGTGACAAGTGCTAGGAAGAAAGAAAAAGCAGGTTGAATGGACAGAGAGTGATTATTAGAAGGAAAAGAAGATATTACTCCATCTGAAGTCACACTATACATAAAGTATCTTTTTCTTGCAATTTAAAAAGAAAACCATGTTTTATGTTTTAGTACTGGCATATTTTATCCACAGTGAAGCTAAAATGTGGAATTAAAAAAATAAAAAAGAAGAGCTTTAATAAGGTGGCTCCAATTTTGTCTTGTGGTATTACAGTCCATCTTCAAACAACATCTAAATTACAGTCCGATTTTTTTGAGTAGGACTCAGAAGCAAATCTAGTGAGGTCATTATTAGTGTCTATAAAATCCAGATGGGAAGAAAACATGTTGAAAACTGTCTTTGAAAGTCTGTTCCCAGAGTTCAGGTGGCAACTCTTTTGTGACTTTGCGAGATAGTTCATGGCTTTTAAAGAGAGGTGACTTATTTCTGCTTTATGTGGTTTCCTACTAAGCTAAGAATTTTTAAATTAGATTTTTAATAATGTGCACATAATTGCCATTCATTTATAACATAAGTATGACATTCAGTATCCACTGCTTTTAGAGATGGGTTAATGCAGTGAACTCCTTGATCATTCTTTTCCCCTTTCTGTAGACAGGATGTAACAATACTGTACTTATATCTTGCAAAAGGCCCCACATTTGACTGTTTTACTCATCTTCCTAATTCTAGCATTTGCTTGCAAACCCATCTTCCCTTGTGGTATAAAGCAAAGACTCTGAAGTGGTCTGAGCAGAGGGGAGAGGTAGAGGTTTTCCTGAAAACAGCACTGAAACTCAGAGGCTTCCTGGGCAATATCAGCATCTCAAGGGAAGAAAGTTTTGTCCTCATCCTTGTTGTTCTTGACTTGAAGTCCAGCACTTGTTCTATATACTGGTGTTTCCCAATGAGTGGATAATTACTGCTGTGGCACTGGAAAAGATTTTAGGTGGCATGACATGTTTTCAATGATTATATGCTTATTTTAACGTATACTAGAAAAATTCTATAACTGGTATATTAAACCCATTATTTCTCAAAAATTATTGCCTAGAATCAACAAGGAAGTATTTAAGTGAAAGAAAAGTGAGTCCACTTAAAGGAAAGTACTAGGTTAGTAATAGTATGGATAGTACACAGATACGGCAAAACCATGATGGTGGTACATCAATGACTGAGATTGATTGAAGGTTCATCAATGACTGAGATGGAATGAACACAACTCTCACTGGAGTCTTTGGTCAGCTTGAGCCGTGATTCTCCAAAGACTGCTTCCTTGCGGTCCTTAGTTTTCTGTGGTCTTAGCTTTCTAATAACTTCTGTTTATATCTCTTTGTTCCCCAGGGGCAGATTTTGCAGCCTGGCCCTGCCCTGTGAGAGCCCCACTAGTGTGAATCTCAGAGAGTCGGCGTGCAGCCACACTAAGCGTTATTCTGTCCTGGGGCCTCTGGCTCTTGAACTTCCTTTTTGGTTGGGGTGAATAAAAGACCTTTCCAAAGTTTCCTTTACGTGCAGGTGCATCCTACATTTTTAAGGGGGGCTCCTTTTATACTTTCTTGGTTACACACCTTCAAAGAAGGAGAATGTCCCAGTGTTGACAGTGGACCAAAGTTGAATGAAACATCTTCTTGTTCTGGGTTTCTGGTGTCTGAAATTATCTTGGGCAGCTTCAGAGGTATTCATTATTTAAAGAATTGTCAGATGACCCCATTGTTTGAAGGTAACACCATTTTTTCTTTTGCTGGTACACACGCACACATACACTCACACGGGCACAAAGAAATGAAATAGACCTCCCGAAGTGGTGGCTGAACTTAAGCTGATCCATCTCTTTCAATTCTATCAAGATCCACTGCGTGCTTGCACGTTTATTGTTTAGCATCAAGTGTTATCTAGTGAATCATAGAGGAAAAGAATTTGGATG
Organism: Varecia variegata; assembly: GCA_028533085.1. NCBI lineage: Eukaryota > Metazoa > Chordata > Mammalia > Primates > Lemuridae > Varecia > Varecia variegata. The sequence continues at coordinate 88,524,583 of CM052443.1, read as the reverse complement.
GAACCAGACTGAATATATAAAAGTCTACAGAAGCCCTTATATTTGTTTAAGAAAATGCATTAACTTATGAAACTGAATTGTCTACTAGCTTCAGGCATGAATAGATCTAAGGAAGCATCAAGCAGTACCATGTGGACTCTGCCTCTTTCTGTGTGTCTCTTGAGCTCAACTTTGTTTTTCTTTCAGTTGGTTTTATTCTCAGGCAGGCTCTTTGTATAGAAAGCAAGAAAGTTATCGGCAGCTCTTGGCTTACATTGCATCAGCTTAACACCCCCAAAGGAAAGACAACTCCTCTTTCCCAGTGGTTCCTCTGATATTCTCGGCATTTGGCCAGCTGGAGTCAGGTGTCCAACCTCCTACCGGTCCCTACAGCCCAGAGGTGGGACACACTAACTGACCTGGGCCTGGGCCACATGTCCTCATAAAGCTGAAGATGGTGTCTATCCCCTCCCAGATCAAGTGGGGACTCACAGTAGGAGAAGGTGTGCTAGTAGAGTTCCCCAGAGAAGCAGAACCAATAAAAGATGTGTTTTTGTGTATGTATATGTGTGTGTGCATGTGTGTGTGTGTGTGTGTGTGTATGTAAAGAGAGAGAAAGAGGGAGGAAGAGAGGATTTACTATAAGGTATTAGACTATTGCTCATGAAATTATGCAAGCTGAGAAACACCATGATCAGTCATCTACAAACTGGAGACCCAGGAAAGCTAGTGGTATAGTCCAAAGACCTAAGAGTCATAGCACTGATGGTGTAGATTCCAGTCTGGGTCTGGAGTCCTGAGAATCAGGAGTACTGAGGGCAGTAGAAGATCAATGTCCCAGCCTTTTTGTTCTGTCCAGGCCCCCAATTGGTTGGATGGGGCCTACCCACATTGGGGAAGGCCATCTGCTTCACACAGCCCACCAATTCATATGCTAATCTCGTGCAGAGACACCTTCACAGACACTCCCAGAAATAATGTTTAACCAGCTATCGGGGCATCCTTTGGGCATCAAGTTGACACATAAAATTAACTGTCACAGAGGGATCCTCCGAGACACTCATGCTATTTCCAGAAAGAGAAGGGGTGTATGCTGGGCAGGAGAAAACACTGGACCTGGTAGAGGGCCTTATACACAGAACATGGCCAGCAGTGGCGACCACTGCTTGTGAAGAAGATTCCATGAGGTGTACCACACTGACAAGCCACTTCCCCATCATGTCAAAGAGCCTGTGGCAATGACTCCCTGAAAACTGTAACGAACATGATGCCATATATCACACTCCCCTACTCTGATGCCGTATATCACACTCCCCTGCTCTGTAGTAGAATGAATAGTCTGAGCATTAGGTATGTAGAAAGAAGTGCCCAGTAATTCCTTAACTTCTCCACCTCTTTACTAGCTCCCCTTGTTAATGAGAATATCAAATCATCAGAGATGTATCAATCTTATTGAGAGTAAATTGAGTAAACTTAGACTGTGACCTTTTGAGAATACCTCAAAACTTAGCAAAATGGTAGAATAAATGGCTGATTTAGTTGCTCTTTTTCCCTCTTTTGCGAGTCCGCATTTAGCCACTGTACCTCCTTCTGTGGAGAAGAGCACCAGCTAAGGAGCCAGGAAAGCTGTCCCATGTGTGACTTTGACCACTTAATGAACTTCAATTCATTAATGAATGGCAATTATACTCATTTTATAAGGTTGTATTGAAAACCTAATGAAGTGTACAAGTACAACAACTAGGAAAATAGGATGAATGCAGTGCTTAACATGTTTTAGTTCTTTCTCTCTATAAAAGGACTTTCATTATAAATTTATAGTTTTGGTAAATGTACATTAATTTGTTTCATAGAATTTAAAGTCTCACATTTATGTAATATTTGAACCAAACTAATATATATTATGTACTCAGTGGTAGCATGAGTCATTTGAGCTTGATGCTACAAAACTATGTATTTGACTAATAGACCAAAAGAATTTAAATTCTGGGAGCTCTGAGCATGACATCAGGGGACATGCAAAATAAGACACATTTCTCTGGCTTAGAGAAAGACATGTATGTTGGGGACAGATAAGAAACCCAGAATCAGTGAAATGATAAAAAAAAAAAAAAGTCTGCAAATGCACTTCTAGTACATTTCCTAAATGAAAGCTATTCACCAGTAACACATTCCGATTTGCATGCTTAAAATGAAGAAAAAACCAAAACTCATTCTAAGGAAATTTGCTTTCTAGTCTATAATATGTCTACCAAAGGATACCCAGTATCCTATCAGCAACATTTTCATGTGTTCTTTCATTCTGCTTTTGCCACAATACAATGAGGGAAATGTTCCCGAATTTTGCAGAAGAAGAAACTGAGGTTCTGGAGGAGTTATATGACTTGCTTAAAGCCTCACAGCCAGTAATCCATAAAGCCAGGAGTGTAAAGCTCTGGTTTGCCCTGCTCCAAATCCAAGGCTCTTTTCACAGAGTATTAGTAACATACTCTGAAGTAAAATGGAGGTTTTTATTTTGCACATTTAATAGCACCTTTCTTCATCAACATTTCTACAAGCTGAAAAATTGATTTGCAGGTTATTTTTAGAAATCATTTCACCCATCACTGAAAGCAGCCTTCCCAGAGCTTTTCAAAAGCATACAAAAATATTACCTGGCAGTTTAATGAAATGGTAAAAGGAGAGAGAGAAATTATTGGAAACTACAGAGTGTTTATGCATAAACAGTAGAAGACGCCCAGGGGGGCAGTGGGGCGACTCCCCACTGATCTGCCTTGACTGAATTAACTTTTAGGTAACACAGGCTTTTTTGGTCATTGCCTGGATCCTCTCAAGGTCACCTGACTGGAGCATTTGTCACTCAAATTGCAGGGTCCAAAAGCAATCCTAATACTTAAGGTGCTAACTGAGATAGTTGGAAGTAGTAACTGATGGGAACCTGAGTTGGACTCAAGGAGGGAACAAAGGTCAAAGCTGGAGAACAAATGCAAAAGGTCAGGTGCAAGGGGCAAGTTATAACCCCAAATAGGAAAGCAAGGCATGAGATCCAAAACCTGGAAGCTTGGGAAGAAGTTGACAAACGTGGTCTGGAATACACTGGAACTATTGTTTCAGAACGAAGAACGTGAACAGTGTGAGGAAGTCAGAAAACCTCTGTCACAACCACTGCCTGACGCACGGGGCCACCCAAATGGGCTAAAGGAATTTATTTTTCCATTTGTTCCCTAATCGATTCCACCTTCAAGTCTACTATGTGAATTCCTACAGTCTCGTCATGGCCTATAAAATTTAAGTAACTTTAGGTCTATGCCCATAGAGGTAAGCAACGTGCCATTGTACACATTGCATAACCAAGACATAGTGAATTTGTCCACCCACCCAGAAACCAGGTTAGAACTCAGCTCCACAATGCTGCCATCCTGTCGTTTTCTGGGATGGATGTTTCCGGGTTTCTTATATACCTACTTTCCTCACCATTTGGCTTTCATAATGGGAAGACCCATATCCCAGACATCAACAAGCCTAGAAGAAACTCAGCATTCTGAAACTCCCAAAACATCCAAAGGTCACCTTTGCCTGTCCAGTAGACTAGGGTCTCCCTTCCTTAGTTATTTGGTGCTGCCATGCTCAGTTATGGTGCGGGTCTGTAAGAGTACTACTCTCCCCAGCCACGTGTACTGACTGCTTCGGGAATAGCACACGATCTCTCCTTGACCATCACAGAAACTGCTCTCAACCATCTTGGTCAAACAGGGCATCACCAGGGCTCCTGAACAGAAGTTTGCTCTAAGGATGTTGCCCTAGTTCTGGAAGGAGAACCCCCTTAGGGAAGAGAACGGATTTCCCCAGTGCAGTATCTTGATTTCCACTGAGGGAAGGGATGGCTGCCTCTTTTTATACAAAACATATAGTCCAAGGAAAACTCTCTGCCTCCTAGGGCTTGGAAATTTGAATGAAATGACACAAAAACAGGAAAAAATGGAGCTAATTGGCCCTTCAGGGGCACCCTGAAAAAACTGCCCATCAGTTCCTGCTGCCTGAACCCCTGGAGGACCCTATGTCTACTTGTTTCTAAACCCGATTCTTGACTTTCCTTCAATTCAGTGAGTTCCCCCATTTCTTTCCAATACATTCTCTTTCCACATTAAGCAGAAAGTTTCTTTTGCTTGTAACCATAGAATTCTAAGTGCTACTCCCCAAGAGGGGAGACATTGAGAAGCCAGAGACCCAGGAAGGAACAGCCAGGAAGTGGGAAAAGCGAAAGGGTGCGAGGAGCCCACGTGCCCAGGACTGGTGGCTCCCAGCCCGGTGTCCTACGCATCAGATCACCAACAGCTTTCTTAAATCCTTCCCCCAAAATGTTTTCAAATACCGCCATCTCAGCACAGGAATGCTACCCTGGCTGTATAAAATTTCAGTTCTGTTTGCCCTCAGCTAGATTTTTATCACTCAGTGTAGTGGCCCTTGTTACTTCAGAAGCTTGGTTGAAAGCCTCCAATTAAAAGAAGCAGGAAAATGAACTAAACATTGTTTAATTAGTGAAGTTTGGTTGGCCACATCTTTCATGAAAAAAATAAAATGATGTTTCTTGGAGACCACAAAGTTCAGGGCACAATTTCTAGGCGGGATGCTGACTGGGGATTGTGAAATGCAGGTCACTTGATCAAAATGGCTACGTGTGGCCAGACCAAGTGCCCATCACCTTTTCCAGATCCCCTCGCCATTTCTAGAAGGACAGTGAACTCCTCCGCACCCTTCAAGCTACAACTCAACATCCATGCATGGCCTCTCCCTGAAACCTAGGCTGAGGCAGTAGTTCTTGCTGTGCGCTCTTGTTACACTCCACGAAAGAAGACTTGTACTTCCTACTACCAGTTTTGTAATTTTTAATTTAATTTTAATTTGGTTTCATCCGTCTCTCCCATGAACCTGTAATCTCCTTGCCAGTGAGGGCTTTGCTTTCAGTATTTTATCACTGTACTTATTATAGTGCCTGGCATACAGTAAGCACTCAATAGTTAAGTTACTGTCCTTTAAAAGGATTTTACAGTAAACCTTATAAAATTGCTCTCTCCTCTCTGGTGAATGCCTTGCCTAGAATTTTATATCAGCAGTAGACTAGGAATAAGGTTTGTAAAGCTGAATTTTCATTGTGGGTTCCCAGATTTCCTGCAATCTTAATGTGCATTTTTTTTCACTGTAAACCTTTTTCGGAAACAGCTACTTTCAGTTTTGTTTTGTGTTTTAATCTATCTCACTCTGAGACAGCACAACCAATCAACACATAAAGTAAAAAGAATGAGAAATGGATATAAGCTATGACTTTACTTGAGTTTCCCTTTGGCTCTACCTTCAAAAATCTTCCACATCTTCCATCACTTGCTTAGAATAAGTGCACATTAGTTTTGAGAATAATAAATTTTAAGATCAACTATAAACACATCTGTTCGATCCCAAATTAAAGATGCCGTGGTATTTCTTGCGATGCATCCGTGTGCGTAGAGGTCCCCTGGTGTGTCCTCCTGCTCCCCGTGTTGCGCTTTGCCATGGAAACAGGCCTTGCCTTCAGGGCTTTCTGCATGCCACGGCCACAGAGAGGGAGACGGTTCCACTTCTGTGGTTGGGTATTGAAGTGTTTTCCCCCTTTACCGTTAGTTAAAATTTACAGAAGGGGGAAACAGCTCTCAAGGAGAGGATTGCTATTGCAGGAAACTGACATCTTCACTGCTCTAGTATTCATTAGCAGTTGAATTAGCAATTTCATTTAAGGTCCTGTTTCTCCCGGTTGGGCTTACAGAATGGCCCAGGTTTCGCACTCAGTTATCTCAATTCTGTATGCAACTATCTCCTATCAGCACCAAAAGAAGCATTAAATATCACATCACATATGCTGTCTTAGACGTTGAGAATCTTACTCCCAGCCCAGTGAATGTTTCTGGACGTTCATCACTGCAAGGAAACATCATTACAATTACTATCTCACCTCTGGTAAATGTTCACATAAAGCACCTTCATGATGCAGGATAATGAGTTTCAGAGGCCCCAATCTGGGTCCCAGTTCCAATTAACCTGTGGCAGAGAGGGCTGCATAAGAAATGTCAATAGTAAAATCAAGCTGGTGGATTTGGGCAGAAGAAATGGTGATCCATCTCCCTGGCGGAACCCATCCATCAATTTCTATTTCCATTACGTGAAGGTGTTGTTTTGGCAAATTAGTGTTTGTCACTCCTCTCTCAAATATTCCACAAACATAATATACTGCTTCCCAGATAAAGGTTAACTGAAGGAGTCTCTAGGGAATAAAAGCAAATGATCTCCCTCATTCATCTATAGATCCTCAATACGTGTCTGAAATGCTGTTATTAACTGAGAACAAAGACAACGGCCAAACCTGCTAATGTTTTATTAGAGGACTATGTTATTGTCTACTGTTTTATTTTTTTATGACTGTGCTACGTGGAGTGTCTTGCCTCCAGAAGGTTTTTAGCTGAGCAGTTATGATCCAGGGACAAAGGAGATGGAGAGATGGAAATCCCAGGGAGTCCCAGTGCCTCCGCAGGACCACAGGGGCTTTGCTTTCTGCCCTGCCCCCAGGCCCCAACTGGGGCAAGCTGGAGGACACAGCAGGGAACAAAAGAGATGGTAATTCCTGCATTCTGAAAGAGGGAGCCAGAAAATAAAGTAAAACAAGTAATTTAGATCATACGTTAGAAGATGAGAAGGGCTACGGAAAAGCATGAAGCAGAGAAGAAAGGTCGGGAGTTTTGAGGGGCAGGCAGGTTGCAATTTTAAATATAGTGATCAGGGAAGGCTTTCCTGAAAAAGCCTAAGGAGTCAGCAAAGACTTGAAGGAAGGAGGGAGACATCGGAGATCTACATGGATAACTGTTGTAAAAAGCGTTCCGGAGGGACAATCAAGGTGAAGACCTTGAGGTGTAGCTGCAGAGACATGAGCAAGGCAGGTGAGGTCAGAGAGGTAAGGGGAGGAGGAGCTCTGCAAGGGCATTGACTTCTGCTCTGAGATAGGGAGCCACTGGAAGGCTTTCTGTAGAGGAAAGACGTTCCTACATTTTGTTGGGTCACTCTGGTTGCTGTGTTGAGAACAGCCTAGGATGAAGGCAGAGGGGCAGGAAGACCAGCAATTCAGAGGCTACTGCACTTAGCAGGCAGGAGGTGATGGACCAGGTGCTAATAGTGGCAGAGGCCTGCAGAAGTGGTCAGATTCTGGATGCATTGTAAGCACACACACACATATGCACACACACCCCTGCCATGTATTTGGAATGTTTCCAGTCAGCAGAAATTTCTAAGCATTCATTATTATATCAGCTTTTGACGGAAAAGAAAGAACTGTTTTTCATTAGTTGTATTTGTGAGCTTCTCAGCATTGTGAAATCGGGAGAGTTTTCAAATGTTTTGAAGCCATGAATCTTTGCCTGAAAATAAGTCAATTTGGGTTATGGGAAAGATTATAGATGTAAGGGACCCCAAGGTAAAATGTATACTTTCATAATTGTAAGTATAAAAATATGTATGTAGAGAACTGTCGGCATTTCCCATACTGTTTAAGAAAGTGGAATTAAAGTGTTATTGCTAACACGGTCATTTCAATGAGCGAAAGTTGTGCAAAGAAACTAGGATTTCCAGCAGAACCTCGTCAACAGCAAAGAAGTAGCTGCAGCAGCATGGGAAGCTCGATGTGGTCTGCTCCCTTCATTTTCATCCCTGACCTCAGCCTGTGGGCGGTGGGTTTGCTGGTTGTGGCCATCTGGGCCACACTCTTCTACCCACGTGCCCTGACACTTTCTGCCTCCATGCCTTTGCATGTGCTGTGACTTCCTCTGGTGTGCCCAGTTCTCCACAGCTGTCACCCTTCAGAACTCAGCTCAAGTTTGACACCTCTTCTGATGGGCTTGGGTGCTTCTCCTACTGCTTCCCTTACAGCCCCTTGTAGTCCTTCTCAGTGTCGATAGATTTCGGCATCTGTCTCTCCCTCTAGACTCTGAACTCCCTGAGGGCTGGAACTGTGTCAGATTCTGTGTTTGTAGCCCCAGTGCTAGAATAATGCTGTCTGGTACACAGTAAGTACTTAGTGTGTGTCGAATTAATGTTTGGTTGAAAGAGCCCATAGTAGCTAATCAGTTTTTGTTAGATAGTTTGCAACAAATAAATTTTTTTTCTGACAAATACCACATGTACTCGCTATTAAATTGGAACTAATTGATGAGCACACATGTGCAGAGAGGGAAGTAAAACTCAGTGGAAATCAAGCAGGGAGGAGTGGGGAGGAGGGGAGGAGTAAATTCACATCAGGTACAGTGAACGCTATCTGGGTGATGGGCACACATTTAGCCCTGACTCAAGCATTACAAAAGTGCTCCATGTAACCAAAATCATTTGTACCCCTGTAATATTTTGAAATGAACATAATTTTTTTCTTTGGTAATAAGAATGGCAACTATTTATGTATTAGGGTTCTCCAGAGAGACAGAACCCATAGGAGATATATAGAGAGAGGCGGAGGGAGAAAGAGATTTGTTATGGGAATTAGCTCATGTGGTTATGGAGCTGAGAGATCCCAGGATCTGCCATCTACAAACTGGAGAACCAGGAAAGCCAGTGGTGTAATTTATTCCAAAGCCAAAGGCTCGAGAACCAGGAGCATCAATGGGCAGGAGACGACGAATGTCAAATTCGCCCTTCCCCTGCTTTTTTGTTCTATTTAGGCCCTGGGTGGATTGTATGATGTCCACCCACATTGGTGAGGGTGATCTTCACTCAGTCTACCGATTCAAATGCTAATCTATTACGGAAGCATGCTCACACACACCCCTAGAAATATTTTAACAGCTACTGGGGATTTCTTAGCCCAGTCAAGTTGATACATGAAATGAACCATCACAATTGATTATGAATGTCCGGTGTCCCCAGTACTGTACTAGGCACATGACAACCTATCTCATTCAGGTCTCCAGCAACCCATGAGGGAAGTGTTTTTATCCCTATTATATAGAGAAGGCAGTAAGGCACAGAAGGGGAAGGCAGCAATATACACCTTTATGCAGTCCTTAGAGATAATCAAAATGGATAATTTAATGAACCTAGGGACACAATTTCCCTTTGATAGGTATAGAGAAGTATGCTGTAAATCCACAACTTGCGAGGTAAAAACCTGGCTCAGCGTAACAGAGTAGGTGACTGCCTCCATCCTCTGCCAGGTCCCTGTTCTCAATGGGGAAGGCTGTGTTCTTGTCTTGAGGACATCGGGGCAAGATTAGGGCCTGACTACCTGGTGACCATTTGGAACTCCTCCAGCTCAGTGTTGAGTCAGTTGTCTAAGTTTTATTATGTTCTCTTTTGTGACTTTTGTGACAGTGCAGACTGAGTGAAATATATTATTTGTCATTAACCTCCTATTCACTACTCCATATTTTACACAATTTATTTTCTTATCCCACTTAGCATGTTCTAGTGGGGTGTTTCTGCATTTGGTTACTGGACAGACTGTGAATTGGCAGTATCATTTAATAGTTGATTCATATCAATTCTGTGAACAATAACAGGGTATTTAGAAGAAATTCATTATTGTCTCTCAGATAGGCAGTCTTCTCATTCCAGATATTTTTATAAGAGTTTTATTTTAGTGAACTTTTGACCTAACTAAAAATACCTGCAAGTATGAGCTATTTAGTTGGAAGTAGTTGAAAAGACATTGAGTCTGTATTTGTCAATTATTGGGAGATCGTTAGATATCTTCTCAACATGCTCTGGTCGTGCTTCTGATTTTCTTTGAGTAAAAAGTAAAACTCAAAATATTAGGGAAAGAAAAAGAACCTGCAATGTTTATTAAATAGAAATAAAGTGTCATACTGGACAGCTAAGTTAGAAATCAAAAGGCAAATGCTTTATTTGGTTGCCTTAATCACTTCATGCGTTTACCTGCCCAGGTGGTATGGAAGTACTGAAGTCCACAGATGCATACCAGCAAGGTGCACATTCCAATTTGGAAATCCTCCTACCGGTTAGGCAGCAGCAGAATAGGGTGCAAAGCTTCTCAGCAGATACCGATGTAGGAGAAGGTGCTGTGAGCCACATAAACTAGAGCAGTGGGTGGTGTAGTGGAAAGAACACAGAATTTAGAGTCAGAATAACAAGCGAAAGCAGAAGCTGTAGTGGGTTTCCATTATGAGTACCTATTCTGCACTAGGCTTGCTACCCAGATCATCTCATTTAATCTTCAGAACAATCCTGGGAGTCAGTATTATTAGCCTGTGTGTTGGGATGAATAAAGAGACTCAAAAAGATCAAGTCATTTGCCTAAGGTTGCAGAGCTAGAGTAACAGGGATAAGGTTTGAGATCAGGATTGTCTAATTCAAGCCCGGTGTTCTTTCCATGGTATCTGCTGCCTGGGGCCTGGCTCTGTCATCGTTCATTGTTTTGTGTGCTTGCGTGTGTGTGTCTAGATTTTACATTTATGTGTTTATGTTTGTTTACATGTTTGTATAGTATATATATTTGTTTATATTAATATATAATATATGTATATGTTTATATATAACTATCCTTATATCTATTAATATATATAAATCTATAATATCTAATAGAATCACATAATACAGAATGTATATTGTATATAATATATATCACATTGTATATTGTATACAATATTTATCTAGAATGTAAATATATTTATACAGTTTTTAAAATAGGATGCAGAGTATTTATTTGATTTCGAATTGCCAAGATACACAAGAATGGAAGGTTTTATTCATTTTAATTTGAATTTTTCTAATAAAAAACTTTTTATTGTTAAAAATGTTTATAAAGAAATCACTTGGGTTTAGAAATTAACTATTAAATAATAAAATAATTTCTCTCCGAAGTTAAATCTGTCCTTCCTAACAATGTAACTCAATAGTAGACAAAATTTTATCTGTTTTATGTGATACTTTAATTGGAATGAGATTGCCACATAGTGAAAATTCCACTAATCAAAAGTTCATTCATCTTGTTTTATTTGCTTTCTGTAAGTCTTTATCTTACTTACCTAATTTTTAACTAAAAACTCTTTTTATAAATTTTTCCCACGAAATAAGATGTACATCTGGGAAAAAAATGCCTTCATTATGGAAGAAAAGTAGAAGATACAGATAAACAAGAAAATGAAAATTACTTATAATTGTATCACCCAGAGATGATCATTATTAATGTACAAAGAATAGCTTTCCAAGCTTTTTAAAGTATCTAATTTTAAATGCTATTCTTATTCATATATTCAACAAATAATTATTCAGCACTGTAATTAGTAAATGCTATTGTTTAGGAAAGCTCTTTGAAACAAAGATCTGTTTCTTTTCATTATCAAAACTCCCTGGAAACAGTAGAGAACTTTTAATGATCACAGAATTAACCTCATTCTAATCTGATTCTTTAGGCTAATTAGCTTGAGGTCTTGGCACTGGTGGCTAGATTAACAGTTTTTATCAGAGATATCAGAAATGTTCCTTAGAAAGCCATAAGGTTTATTCAGTGCAGATAAAGCAGGCTTTGCCCTACCCCCTGGTGACCTGGGCAGTGAAAAGCAATTTATGGAGCACATGGAACAATTATCCTCACCCTGAGACAGGCAAGAGTCTGGGCTATGTCTGCCTCTTCTCCACCCCAACCCATTTTTATGGGCCTGGGCATGTTCTAGATGCTGGCAGAACTGAGATCAAATTCTTACTATGTTTATTTGCTATGTGCTCTTGGACAAATAATGTAATTTCTCTGTACCTAAATTTCCTCATCTATAAAATGGGAATAATAGTATCAACTGAAGAGGATTGTCATAAGAAATATATAAAATACATGTGGCACTTCATAATGGTAGCCATAATAACTACTATTGTTTGAGGGACAAAATCATGCATAGAAAATTATGAGTTCTTTCCACTTCCAAGTTCATAGAATACGTGATTTTTGTAGAGAGTTGATTTTTATAAGATTACATTAGTAATAAATAAATGTAAATATGTTTTTTATAGTCACACTTGGAAGATTTTAGTAATGTCATCATTGAGAACTAAGATATCAAAAAACCCAATAAGGCATGTTATCTAACCCAGACTGGATTACATAACATGCCTCCCTGTGACCTTAATTCTTACCTGTGACCAACCTCCAGCTACAGTTGAGGAGGGGTCTCAAGACTGAGACCCGATGCTCCAGTGGTACCATGAGAGATAAGAAGGGGCATGGAGGCTGTGGGCCTGTGAGAATGGAATGACACTTCCATCGAGCTCTTAGGATTTCAGAGCTGTCTGGGTTCAGACCATTCTCGGAGTGCCTGTCTTGAGGCAGACCCACCTAGCACAGAAGATAACCACCAAGGACCAATAACTGTGGGATGCCCTGTAGTGTTTCTCAGTGGAGTCACCGTGATAGGCCCCCAAAATGTCCACATCCTAATCACTGGAACCTGTGAATATTTTATGTTACATGGCAAAGGGAATTAAGTTGCAGATGGAATTAAGGTTACTAATCAGTTGACCTTGAGATGGGGAAAGCACCCTGGATTATCTGAGTGGGCCCAATAATCACCAGAGTCCTTAAAAGTGGAGGAGGGAGGCAGAAATGGAGAGTGGAGTGATGCAATGGAAGACGGTCTCAACCCGCTATTGCTGGCTCTGAAGATAGAGGATGGAGACCACAGGCCAAGGAATGTGAGTGACCCCCCCAGAATCTGGGAAAGCAAAGGAAATGGATTTTCCCCTAGAGCCTGCAGATAGGTATCACCCCTGCCGATACATTGCTTTTAGCTCAGTGAGACCCACATGAGATTCCTGACCTACAGAGTTTAAGGTAATACATCTGTGTTAAGTCTCTAAGTTTGGGGTTGTTTGTTACAGCAGCAATAAAAAACTAATACCAGCACTGTTGTCATTTTGGACTGCACAGTTCTATATTATGTAGGACTGCCCAGAGCATTCTAGGGACTTTAGTGTCACTGGACTCTGACCACTCATGCCAATGCCAGCACTCACCCCACTCATTTTTTCATCCACCCCCAACCCCCTCACCCCCATTCACACATTTCCACCTGCACCCTAGGGGAGCTGTATTCCATCCCTGATTAAGAACAGTCTCCAGAGCAAAAGGTGGCCTCTTTCTTTCTCTCTTTCTTCTCCTGGTTTTGGAGCTCAAGGACTCAGACCTGAAGTCCCAGATTACATATGCCTTCCCCTTGTCTTATCTTCCCTCAAGCTATGAAGAATAGCCATACTGTGTAAGATGTAATAGTACAATCAAGCCAAATACATAGTCAGATACTTATTTTCGGGTTACCAGGCCAAGTGCAGGGAGGGCAAGGATATTTATAAAGCCCTCTGTTCTCAAACAGAAATAGGCTGATGAAATACAGCACTCATTCATTTATTCATTCATTCAGCCAGAGGTTACTAAATACTTTCATGCACACAACACTGTATTGGGGGCTGTGGCTATACGAAGATATGTAAAAGACCTGGTCTCTGCACCAAAGGCACTTCAGTTAGACAAAAGGGAAAGTCAGAGGATCTAGAAAATAATGGAGGCCATGCAAGAGAAGGTTTAGGGTGTGTGTGTGTGTGTGTGTGTGTGTGTGTGTGTAGATACTTTCGGCTGCACAGAAAAGGAAACTATTATTTCAAACTGGCAAGAACAGAAAATGTTTCATAAAGTCAACACCATGTGAACTAGAACCTAAAGGGGAAGGAGGACTTCCACAGGTGGAGAGGAGGAGGGAAACCGCCTTTCAAGGAGAGAGCAAACACTAGCATAGGCCCGGAGGTGTGGAAATATTTTGAACTTTAAAGAAATTGCTCCCAATTTACTGCTTATATTCTGGGAAGGCAGCAGGGTGGAGCACTGGAGTATCTGGGCCATGCAGGCCCCTGCAGCTCTGAGATCAAATCCCGACTCTGTTACTTACCAGCAGTGTGATATTGGGAATGACTTACATGCTCTGAGCCTTGTTTTCCTCATCTATAAAATGAAAATAAGAGTCTGGTGAGACTGGAAAATAAAATGTGTTGGGAGGATGTAGAGTAGTAGGAAATGACATTGAAAAGGAATAGCAATAAACTGTTGGCAATGAACAACTGGGATCATAATGTACTTCAGTAGTTGACGAGTGTCTAATCTCGTGTGTCCAAGCACTAGGCTAGGACCTGGGGAGGCAAAGGTGAATTAGAGACAGTCTTCACATTTAAGGAGCTTCCAGTGTGGCCAGGGAGATAGACGTGTAAATTAAAACATTAGAAATACAATATGAAATATACAGAAATAGAAATAAGGTCAGGGCACAAAAGGGCTACTGAGACGACAGTGAGTGAGAAGGAAAAGTCCCGGGAGTCTTTCTAGAGAAGACCGATCAGAACTAGCGGGGCGGGGGAGGGGGGTGCTTAGGAATAATTTTCTAGGGTAGCAAGATGGAGAAAAACATGTCCCGGCAGAGGAGCTGCGTGTTATGGTTGATAGACTGCAGACATCATGGAGCAGCTGGACTATCGAGTGCAGGTTGGGGCAGGCAGGCTCCGCAGGAGGAGGAAATCATTCTGACCAGCCTCTCACGCCGTTCCAGGGAGCTGACACTCCAGTCTGGGGTCTTGAAGCCAGTGCTTCACCCAGGGAGGAGAGGGCAATTTAGAAAGCTCCCTTGGACTGCAGCAGAGAATGCATGGAAGAGCTCCAAGACTACAGGCAAGAAGACCTCTAAGAGGCTATTATGGAAGCTCAGGAACACTTGGTCCAGGGGCATATGGAGGGGTGGAGAGCAGGAAGGAGGTGAAGCAATCATTGGGAGGTGATATGGTCACCAGGATATGGTGACCAGTCAGACTTGGACAGTGAGAATGACGTGTTCAGGACAACTCCAGGCCTCTGGTTGGGTGATGGAATCATTAACCACAATAGAAAATGGGGGAGAAAGAAATGATCTGGGTGGGAAAGTCAAAAGGATAAATCACAATGCATTCATTTTTGAATATTTTTTATTTTGAGTCACCTGAGAAAAATACAGGTGGAAATAACCAGGTTGGACAAGGAATGGCTTTGGCAAGCTTTCTGGGTTTTTTTTTTTTTTTTTTTTTTTTTTTTTTTAGCAGCTTCTTCCTTTTATTATGACCCTTAACTCAAGATTTTTTTTTTCTCTTTTTATATGATAAACCATTTCGGTTATGTTTTTAAATGGCAAGGAAATCGAGTTACCTCTTACTAATAGTGGCATCTAGATTTGTTAGTATCTTAACTAAAAGAACAGATCCCAATTAAACAAAAATAAGAAGTGCCTGATCTTTGTTAATTTGTACTGTTTTATTTTAAATATTTTAAGAAAAGTAAGAACTATTGCTTGTGTAACTCTGATAACGTACCCATAAATAACCCTGTTATAGTGGGCACGCTGTGCTTTGGAAAAGACAAAATGTCCTAGACAAACAGAGTCCTACTCAGGGAGCAGTTTGCTGTCTGAAATCATGAAAGGCACCAAGTACTATAACCTCCGGGGAAAGGACAAGATGTCCTGCATTGAAAAAAACATAATGATTTTAGTAGCCCTTTAGAGGGAAAAAAAATATCTGTTAGGGAAGAGAAAGGGCTATTTTATTACCGGTACATGCTGTTCCCATGAATTGTTGGAAAGAAAGAAATGTATATTCTCTCCACTGCTGGGCTTTAATTCATTTACATTCCCTTTCCAATCAAAATTTCAAAAGCTCTGCACTAAAGATACTTTATAGCTGCATGGACAGACAGAGCTAGAAAATAAATTTTATTTTCTTGAGACATTAAGGCAAGCAATCACTGATTGTTACCCTCTATATACCACAGTCTCCCCACATTTTCCTTACATTTAATTGAGGAAATAAAAAAACAAGGTCCTCTCTACCTCATTTGGAAATAATGAGAATTAATAAGATGCATCGTTGGTTCCAGGAAGAAAGTATTTGTTAATTATAAAGTATTTTATAAAGCTAACCATTGATTGTTCACTGTGTGCTCTTTATGTATATTCACTCCTATCGTTATCTTCACTTTTAGCAGATAAGGAAACTGAAACCCTGGAGGTTAAATGATTTGCCCAATGGCTCATAGCTAGTGTGTTGCATCACCAGGCAACGCATACCTACTTTTGCCTGATTCTAAAGCCTGTTCCCATAGAGAACTCTACAACCAATCCATTTTAACTAAAGTCTATCAGGTGTAGATCAATCACAATAAACTGTTCCCCTCTTCTCACAATGGGATAAACACCCTCCCAGTGGCCCAGGCCAGAAACCTGAGCACCCCCGCTGACAGTCTCCAGCCACAACCCCACGTCCAGCGTGTTAGCACATCTCTATTCTACCTTCTTCACACCTCTCAGAGTGTCAACTTCGTCTCATCTCCAAGGCCACCAGGTGAGCGCAAGCCGCCTGAATTTCTCCTTGGACAATAGCAACACTGCTAAACAGTTTCCCCTGCATGTGTCCTTGCCACACACTAATCCCCTTTATCCAGGGCCATGCCTTAGAAAACTCACCTCGGGCAGATGGTGTCATTCCCCTGCCTGGTGCTTCTCACTGGCTTTCCTCAAGAGCCGGCGAATCAGACAGTGGCAAGAGTGAGGGCCTCTGATGTCCACGGCCACACGCCAGGCAGCTTGCTGTTCTGTGAGGAGGGCCATGTGTCTTCAGAACCAGCAGGCCTGGTGTTTGAATCCCAGGCGTGTTCATTTCTAGTAAGAAACTGCCACAAACTGGGTGGTTTAAAACAATGGAAATTTATTCTCCCACAGTCCTGGAGGCTGGAAGTCTGGAATCAAGGTGTTGGCAGGGCCGTGCTCCCTCTGAAGGCTCTAGGGAAGGATCCTTTCTTTCTTCCTCCTGGCTTCTGGTAGTTGCTGGCAGGCCTTGGCGTTCCTTGGCTTACAGGTGCATCGCTCCAGTGTCTGCCTCCATTGTCAAACGCCCTTCTTCCCAGTGTGTGTGTGTCCTCTGTGTCCGAATCTCTGTCTCCTTACAAGGACACCCATCACTGGATTTAGGACCCGCCCAGATCCATAGGACCTCATCTTAACTTAATTCCACCCACGAAGGCCCTGTGCCAAATAAGGTGACATTCACAGGTACCTGGGATTAGAACTTCAACATATCTTCTGGGGGGGGACACAATTCAACCCACTTCATCACATTTGCCCCGTGACTGTGCACTTCTTTGAGCATTGAATTTCTCATTTCTACAATAGGAATGCTAATGCTCAATCTCCAGGGTCACTGTGAGCAGCAGAGTCCATGCGTGTCACGTGTTCATCACAGTGCCTGTCTCACAGAGACCGTGCAGTGAATGGCAGCTGTGATTTATTGCCAGACTTATTTCTTTAAAATATTATCTGCAAGATAACCTCTATTCTAAATGCACCAAGGAAACTTGCCATGTAAAGAAACCCTAAATCAAACCCCTTGTGAAACAAAGCAAATAGTATGTTTCATCTATGTTTTTATTCTGATTTCTATCTGCTGAGTCTCTTTATAGTAGGATATATGGACTGTCATAAAACAAACCAAAACCCAAACTCAAAATTCAGGATTACCCAAGGGTGCTAATCTAGGTCGTGATGTGAGTTCAGACTCAGCTTGCAGAGAAACCGATTGAGGAGCCCCATTCATCTTCTCTACAGGGTCACGACCATTTCGAGGGGAGGTGCCACAGCAGTCAGGATGGCAGGTGCATCCGAGAGCAGCCCTGCCAATCTCTTCTGCTTCCAGCGGTCCAGCTGCTTACTAGAAGGAGAGACAGGAGGCTGGAAGGGAAATCGATCCCTCTTTGCAAATTCAGATCCACACCCCAGTGCCCTGCTGCCACCAGGCTCGTTACTCGCAGCTTTAGCATCTTGCAGTCGGTCTCAGCAGCCCTGGGATCCCTGTGAAAGCACCAACCACAGTGCTAGACACATGCACACTTAGTTTAATCAGCGCTACTGGGTAATGTTTAGGGAGACTCCGTTACAGAGGTTGGCAGAAGCGCGTCATGAGAGAAAACGTCGCTGGAGAAGCAGGGTGGCAGAGTAAAGCTGTTTTTCACACTTGAAAGCCGGAGTTGACCCCTGCTCTCTGACAGCCCGCCTGCCCGTGGGATGTGGACCCCAGGCCTTTACTGCTGTTCTGATCCGTCCCCATGTCCCCAGGAGCCTATTCTGTTGACAAGTCAGGAAGTAGCTTCTGTCACTACTGTTTCTGTTTGACAGTGGTGAGGGGGCAGGTCATCCCAGTGGGGAGAGCAAGATAGAAGAGTCATGTGGCCGTGCATTGTGCTTGCCCCCTGATCTGCAGAAAGAGTGTCCCTGAGCTGGGGTTCGTTTGAAGTGATCAGAAGGCTTCTGCTCTAGAACTTTGTCAGAATGGGGGCCTCAACACAAATATCAGCTTCAGAGGCAAACGGACCCTGACTCACATCCCTCTTGTGGTACTCACTAGCTGTGTGGCCTTGGGCAAGTCTCTTGACCTCTCTGAGCCTCTTTTTCCTCTTCCGTAAAATGGGGGTAATGACACCTCGCTGACAGGGTGTCATGAGGGGTAAATGAGATGACACAGATATAGTTCTATCTTTCCCTTTCCCATTCCGGGGAATGGGCCAATACATTGAACAGTTAGCCATTTACCTATTTTACAGGTAATAAATGCAGAATAAATGAACAATTGTAAATATCAATTACTGTTTTATTTAGCATATACTATGTACTATCCCTGTATTAATTTTACAGGTATGGTGTTTGGTATTAGTGATCTAAAACCAGTAAGACATGGAATACACACATACACGTGCGTGTGCATGCACACACACACACACAACAGCTCATAGGGCAGTGAGTGAGACTAGTGAGCAAACTAGTCTCTTTATGAGAGTACAGCATAAATCCTGATAAAAGATGTTCATAAAACAGGCATTAAATCAAATTGAGTCCAGGCATGGTGGCTCATGCCTATAATCCTAGCACTCTGGGAGGCTAAGGTGGGAGGTTCACTTGAACTCAGGAGTTTGAGACCAGCCTGAGCAAGAGCGAGACCCTATCTCTACCAAAAATAGAAAAATTAGCTGGGCATGCTGCTATGCACCTGTAGTCCCAGCTACTCAGGAGGCTGAGGCAGGAGGATTGCTTGAGCCCAGGAGTTTGAGGTTGCTGTGAGCTAGCTGATGCCATGGCACTCACTCTAGCCCGGGCAACAGAGTGAGACTCTGTCTCAAAAATAAATACATAAAATAAATAAATAAAATTAAGAGGTGGCAGGGGACAGGGTGCTTTTTGAGAACAGGTTTTACTTCTCAAAAGAGAAGGGGAAAGAACATTCTGGACGGAAGTAACAACATGTACCACAACAAGGAGGCCTGGAAGGAACTCTGGGTTTGGGGACTACAAGTATCTCAGTGGACTCTGCGAGAGAATCAAAGTGTCATCCTTGTCTCTGTCCAAGCGCTTGGGAATTAGTTGAGGCGATGTGTGCGTGCCTTGGAAGGTAACAATACAGGGCACAGTAACCACTGCAAGGCAGCAGAATAGAGGGAAGCGTGACTTGAGGAGAGAGAACTTTAAGAACAAGTATTTGAGTCCTACTCGGCGCCAGGCACTACCCCTGTCTTCTCAGGACGTGCAGGTCAGTGCTGGTCACGGCAGGACTTTCACCAGCAAGCCCGAAGAATCACAAAGATGGAGTTTCTCACGACAGAGGAAGGCAATAAATCCCAAATGGAAAGGACTCCACAAATGTTCAAAAGCTAGCTCTCGTAGCAGGATCTAGCTGGTAGGCTCTGGTGTACTAGCCACGCCACGCTGGGCCAGAATCACCAGGTGTCTGAGCTCAGACACACCTGAGTTCCAAGCCTGACTTTGTTTTTTTTTTTTAGGCTTTGCTATTTACTACCTTGAGGAAAGTACAAAACCTCTCCAAGCCTCAGCTTTCTTATCTGTAAAATAGGATAATGACACTCCCTGTCTCATGTCATGTCATGAGGATCACATGAGATAGTCTGTGAAGCACTTTGTCCAGTGCTCAGGGTCTGTAAGCTTGGTGGTGGTCTTGGTTGTGCTGAAAGTTCTGGTATAAGCTTCCCTTTCACAAGAGGAAAAATGGAGGTTCAGAATCAGGAAGCAACCTTTCACACTGAAGTACTTTTACCCCAAGGCTTCTAAATCTTCCAATTCCTAATACAACTCCCTGTCACTCCATAGGAAAGCATGAGGCATCCGAAGAAGAATTTCTCAATCTTTTTTCCCACTTCTGAACGACTACCCTCACCTGTCCCCCTTCTCAGGATGACTTGGAGCCACCATCCTTAAAACTGGTCTGTGGTGACCATCAAGAGCAGGGATAAAGCATGAGGATAAATATAAGTGCAGCAAGACATAAGGGTTAAGTCGTCACTGAGCAGCTCCCACCACCACTCCCTGCCCGTACCTACTTGTATGAATGAGTCACTTCTGCTAAAAATAGTGCCATCCTTAAAAGAAATGGTAGAGCAGTAATTATTCAGACAGCAGCTTCCTCCACCTGCTTCCCTGGGGCAGGAGCTGGGATGCGGAAAGACAGAGGCACCAAGATGGTCCAGAGGGCAGAACAATCAGAGGGAAACTTTCAGATCTGTACCTTTCATCTGTTTGCTTCTTATTTCTTTTTCATCTGGAAGAATTGTAGCTTGCCAAGTGGCCAACCTATTTGCATTCAAAAGGGGCTTGGTCCCCTCATAATTCCCTGCCTGTTCACCTGGAAAAATGAAGATAGATACTGTCCTGTAGTTTTAGGCTCTGATGGTAACAGAGGTCGGGACTTGAGCTCTTGCCTGGCTGTTCTGTTGGTGGTATTCATGAGAGGCTCGTGTGCATGTTTGAAAACCCTGACCCCCACGGACCCTGATTCCACTTGTACCAGTCCAGGTGTGTTTGTGCCTCTTCAGGAAATCAGCATTCTTAAGAACTTCCTCTTCCTCATGGTTCTTGCCAGTTAACACAGACCCACCTGGTCTGAGAGCAAAAAATCAGCCATGTCATCAACGCCAAAAATACAGTCTGCAAGACTAGTGCTTGGGCCAACCGGCATTGATGGAGTTAACATAGCACTATGTACATTTCACCCATTAAATATGAAATGTCCAATTTTGAATCAAAAATTTAGTTTATTATATCTCAAACAGGAAGTCATAATATTAATCAAAGGATACGCCTAAACTATTGACACAGTTTTGCCATCTTACCAGTAGCTTGTTTATGCCAGCAGCAAAGAAGCCTAGAGAGCGAGTGGTGACGAAATCTCAAAAGACGTTTTCCACAGCTTGTTGAGAATTGAATATTTTTCCTTGCAAGAAGTGGTCCAAAGCCTGGAAGAAGTGGTAGTCAGTTGGTGCAAGGACTAGTGAATACAGTGGATGACAGAGAGTTTGCAAGTCCAGCTTCTATAGTTTGAGCAGTGTTTTTCGTGCGACGTGGTTGAGCATTGTCTTGCAAGAGGATTGGCCTGTCTCTAGTGACCAATCTCAGGTGCTTAACCACAAGCATCTTCATCGTTTCATCCAATTGGTCGCAGTAGACATCTGCTGTAATCTAGTGACAAGGTTTCATGAAGCTGTAGTGGATAATACGAGCACTGGACCACCAAACAGACACCGTTAGCTTTTTGTGATGAATCTTCAATTTTGGACTGTGTTTTGGCACTTCATCTTTATCCAACTGTTGTGCTGAATGCTTGCGATTGTCAAAAAGAATCCATTTTTCATCACATGTAACAATACTTGTAGAAATGATTCACCTTTATGTCATGGCAGAAAAGAAAGGCAAGCTTTGAGATGATTTTTTTCTGCCATTCATTTAATTCATGCAGTACCCATCTACCCAGCTTCTTTACCTTGCTGATTTGTTTCAAATGGGCCAATATTGTTGGAATAGTAACATCAAACCTTGCTGCTAATTCATATGTAGGTTGAAATGGATTCACTTCCACTACAGCTTTTAGCTCATCATTATCCACCTTGGTCTCAGGTCACCCATGTGGCTGATTTTCAAGATTAAAATCACCAGAATGGAACTTCTGAAGCTATCAACATACTATACATTCATTGGCCACATCCTTCCCAAATACTTCATTGATATTTCGACCTGTCTGCACAGCATTGGTTCCATGACGGAACTCATCCAAAAATAACAAGAATTTTTGACTTATTCATGGTTTCACAAAAATTGTTCTAAAAAAAATTTAAAAGATAATCACAAGCCAGACCATGCATTTGAAAGAATTAGGATGTACCTTCACAGTAAACATAAAACAAGAATTGTCAAAGTGAAATGTCAGAGATATTATCAACTGTCAAACTTAGCACTTAAGGAAATCGGACATTTCATACTTAATAATCTAATAATTGTCTTCAAGTTCTGGAGGCTAAAAGTCTGAAATCCAAGTGTTATTAGTAGAAGGGTCATACTCCCTCTGAAACTTGTAGTGGAATCCTTCATTGCCTCTTCTTAGCTCGTGGTGGTGACCAGCAACCTTTGGTGTTCTTTGGGTTACAGCCACATAACTCGAATCTCTGCCTTCATTCTCCCTGTCTGTCTCTGCCTTCACGTGGCCATGATCTTATAAAGACTCCAGTCACATTGGATTAAGATCTCCCTGCTCCTTATCTCAACTAATCACATCTGCAACAACCCTATTTCCAAATAAGATTATATCCTAAGGTATGGAGCGTTAGGGTTTCAAGGTATCTTTCTTGAGGGGGCACAATTCAAGCCATAACAATAAGGTTCAGGGAAATCAGCAAGGGTTCTGTGAAGCACTTGGGTCCATTATTGCCTGAAGGTGCAAGGGACAGATGGTCTCTGGGACCCTCTGATACTTGTGGCTGTAGAAAGGTCTGCCAGACAGGAGGTGTGGCCTTGGGAAAAGAAATGCAGGCCCTGGCCATTTACCTCCCAGGAAGGAACTAGGAAAATCCATGACCTCTCTCTCCTCCCAGCCCCTGGTCTCCTGGATCTCCTGCTGGTGTCTCCCACTGAGTCCAGTAGGAAGCCCCAGGGCAGGAGCATATAGATGCAGCACTAATGGTTGGCCTCCTAGAGGACTGAGCAGGCTAATGAGGGTGGAGACTGGATATGGAGGGGCAAAAGAGAACAATTAGCACAGTCAGTTAATCGCCCCAAGCCTCAGTTTTCCTGGCTGTAAATCGGGGATAATAATAGTACCTGCCTAGTAAGACTTTTAGCTTAGTGCTTAGCACATAGTAATAATAAATATCAGCCATTGTTTTATTATGAGTTCTGATCATCTTCAAATGACCCAGCTTCCCTACCACAACCTTATGAACCTGGGAAATGTGAGAGGTGCAGGTGTCATTTTTGTGAATGGTTACAAATAAACACACAGTCCTTTTTCCCAGCAATGTTTTCTGGTTGTTTTGATTCATCAACCCAAGTGAATGTTCTTCAACACTCATGACCTCTCCTAGCCAGGGGGCAGCTTGGGAAAAGGCTGGGATCATCTCCATAGTGGAGGTAGGAGCAATCCAGTGCCTGATGCATGTTGTTTTGGGAGATGCTCTGGTTGGTGTCCTTGGAAACTCAGTCCAGCAGGACACAGATAACTCCTGATGCAAGCAGAAATCAGTGAAGGTCTTCAGAGTCATGAGAAGACTGCTGGTTTTGCAGTAGGACATCTGAGAGGATTTTGTGGGAAGGGTGGTATTTGAGCTGAGCCTTAAAAAAATAGGATTTGGGCATATGGAGATTGGGGGTAAGTGGAAGCAACAGCCTGAGGAAAGTCCAAAGGTGGGACTGTACAAAGAACACACAGGGAACCAGGAGCAGATCTGGTGGGATAGATGAGAGTGTGGGTGTGAGACAACAGGTAGGCTTACGGAGAAATGAGACTTAGAACGATAATGGCGATGGATGTGGAACACCTGGCTGAGTTTGCACCTAAAGCATAGCACTCAATACGTGACAGATAGACTGCTCTCCAGGTCACAGCAGCGCACAGCTGTCATGTTCCGAATGTTCCTCTTCATCGTGGCCCCATTTAAATATATGCAGTTGTTTAAAGGTTCTTCTGAGCTTGAGTCGAGATGACAGCCTGGAGCTGAGACAGGCAACACTTAGAAGCCAGAAGTGGGCATTAACTCAGAGGGAAGAAAGCCAGAGCCACCAGCCAACAAACTGCCACCATACAGAAGGCAGGTACCCGGAGTTTCTGAAGGGCCACGGGGAGAGTCGCCCTCGTGGAAGGAAGCCTGGGAAACAAAGGACACCTGCATGTTGGTGTGGGCGAGGTCCCTGAGGAGACAGGAAGGGAATCAGCTACCTGGCAGGTGAGAGGCCACAGCACATGTGGAACACAGGAGTTGGGGGTAGGGAGCAGGTAGCAAAAGAGAAACTGAGGCACACAACTACTGTAGTTACAAAGAAGTGGGAGAACTAGAGGGTAGGAAATGAAGGAAAACCATAGCTACACATCAGATTTCAAAAGAGGCAGAGGAGCTGGAAAGAAAATGCAGAGAGATAAGAACAAGGAACATAGGAGCAGAGTCAGTCTGGTCTGTGGGCTCCAAAGTTAGAGAATAAAAAAATAGGAATTTTCCAAACAGGAAAAGTAGGAATCTGGGAAAGAGACTAAGGAAAGTCTATACACGAGGAGGAGCGGTAGGAAAAGGATTTCAGAAAGGGTATTCGGAATCAAGATATAATAAAAAGAGTTGAGTTAAAAAAAAAAAAAAAAGACAGACTTGGGATGGAAGATGAAACGTTAGAATAAACATTTTTTTTTCATAATAAATGTGAACGTTTATTAAAATATGAGGTAGAGAAGACTCTCCTAAGCAGAGCACTGAATGCAAAAATCATGAAAGAAAAGACTAATAGTCACAATCACTTATAGATTTCAAACTTCTATATGTCAAAAACAAAAAAATAGAAAAGAAAAATATCTAACATATTTAGAAAATAGTTGTATGTATAAACATTTTTAAACTGGCCAAACATAAGCGAAGATAATCCTAGAGTTCTGAAGGCCAAAATAAATAACATAGGTTGTGTTTGCTGCAAATAGGGGATAAAATCAGACTGGTATGAATCTAACAGAATTAACCACATATAGCAATCCATAATTCATAGGTATAAGTTTTTAGTATTTCTATTTTCATTTTTTATATTGGTTGTAGTCTTGGCAACCACAGAGACTTTGTACTCTGTCCATTGTGGTATCTTACAAAGCAATTTGACTTCAATGGAAGCTCTCTCTATGGAAATGATCCATTCCCTGGGTTCACAGTCTGGTTCACATTATTGAAACTGACAGTCTGAGATCTTGCACAAACAATCCTGAAAGGGCCCACTAGTCATAATTGCAGACCAAGCTTCAGAAACCCTACAGGGAGAAAGTGATTCAGGTTCTGCGGGGGCAGTTAGAGCTTATGGCCACCCGTGATCCTTTTTCACAATCTTGTATGGCACCTTCAGATTAGAATGTTAAACACGTGGTTATCAAGCCACTCTGCCCTCCTCCCGTGCCCGTGGAAGACATCACCAGTCAGTCTCAGCAGCCTCTCTCACTGAGTCCGGCCAGATATGAATCAAAATTGCTCTCAGCACAGCATTCAGGCAACCCCCACCCACCAATTGTAAATGGCAGGGGAATCAAAACCCACTTGCCAGCAGCCTTCGGAGAGTCTTATGCTTTCTTAGAGACAGTTTATATGACTGGTACTCATTATCACCGGGCAACTGTGTGAATCTGCAGTGAATACAATCCTTCCCAATTAGTGCATTAATGCCTTGTATATCCAGCCTTATCACCAAATAAGAACTATAAATGAGTGCATCTCCCAGATAACTGAAATCTATTCACTTTAAGTGCCATTCCTGATGGAAGTCTTTCTAAGGAGTACTCATTACACACTTCCCGGCTTGGGAAATGGAGTACATAAGGCATAATTTAACCTTTTCTTAATGTAGCCTTTCATTTTTGAACATAATTTGAAAATACTTTGTGCTCTTGTAAAGATGTCTCAGAAGACATCTGCCTCTCTTGCTATTAGCTTCTATGTCTTTAGAATGCCAATGGGTCAGCTTCCAGTGGTCTCATTACCTTCTAATTTTCTGTCTGAGGCTACTTAGGCATGATGAAAGGCTACCTAAGACCCCTGATAACTAAGAGCATTAAATCATTAGCTCATTTTCCACACACTACCAAAGCGACAAATAGATAGGCTTTGTGAAGGACTTTTCCCCATGTAGTGATTCATATTTCTTTTTCCATATTTCTGAATTTGAGACTGTTACAGATGTGGGAGGGCCTGCAATTGTAATTTCAAGATGAATGAGCTATTCGGGCATTACCTGAAAATTATTTTCTTTTGCTTTGTCAACATTACTTGTTTTCTCTGAAACAAGTATGAATCACAGGTTATAACGAGGTTATAGACAGTAAGCAATGACTGCCCGTGGGGAGAGTGGCTTTTCTGTGCTCTGGCCTGAGAAAATGAGAATGATCACTCATATGCATGTGCAGACATGGTTCGTAAGGTCCCTTTTATTGTTCCCACAGTAAACACTCATCCTTGCATTGCACTGATGAGCATAGAGAGTCTATACCAGTCATTGAGATGGCCAGAGGGAGCGTGTCTGGGCTGAGCAAAGCAGTTGGACATTAGTGGACTCATGGAACTATGATGATAAGCTGGCTTGGGGACAGTGGGGACAGATTCAAAGGCTATTCATCAGTGAATGTGAAAGGACATCTACCCTCAAGGAGCTCACGAAGAATTACTAGGTGGTGCAAGGTTCTCAGACCTTCCAGCCAAATATTGTTAGAACAACATTTTATACCGTATTTTTCCATGCCCCCTTCTTTTACCTGGAATGAATTCACAGATAATATGTCTAAGAGAGAGGAAAGGTGGAAGAGAACTTCCACATTCTTCACTAGGGCAACTAAGTAGGCAGAGAAATGGTACCACTAACCAAGAGAGGAGAAGGGTAGGTTCTCCAGGTGGTCAGAAGTCATGGTCTCTCGCACAGGAGAAAAAGGCCATGATTTAGGAACCCTCAGCTTCCTGGGAGCACACAGGTGCCAAAAAGGGCAAGACAGGCAGGCCAAATGCCAGGAACAGGCCGAAGCCAAAAGCCCAAGCAAGACAAAGGGCTAACTCATGCATATGGAAGCAATGGAATGGATACATCTCAGAAACGTGTGGAAGAGCCAGATACAAAAGACTACATTCTGTATGATTCCATTTATATGAAAGTCTAGAAAAGGCTAAATTGTAGTAACCAAAAGCAGATCAGTGATTGTTTAGCATTAGGGGTTGGGAGGGATTGACTACAAAAAGGCATGAGGAAACTTCTTTGAAGTGATAGGAATGTTCTGTACCATGAGTGTGGTGGTGGTTACATGCCTTTGACAGTTGCCAAAACTCATCAAATGGTACACTTTAACATGGATGACTTGTATGTAAATTATACCTTGATAAAGCTGTTTTTGAAAATCAGACATATAGTCTGGCATAGAGGTGGAATCACTCACAAAACACTTTGGCACTGAGATGGCAACTCCAAGGACCAGCAGGTGAGACTGGACACAAGGCATTAGGGAGATCCCAGCACAGATGTAACCTGGCCAGGGTACCAAACATTAGATTGGGATATTTATTCCACAAACATACATCACTCACCTATCACATGCCAGGCATTGTGCCAGGCTCCAGGCATACAATGATGATAGAGGAAGGACAAGGTTAAATTCAGGACTTGGAGTAAACTCTAAACTCAACTCCAAGCTCAGCATTCTATTGATACTTGATAATGTGTACCAGGCTTGTCAGCATGGCTATCTGGGTAACTTCAGTAGTTTAACTTTGCAGCTGGGAAGAAAGCTTTCAGAATGAAGACTATTAATCAGTGTTGGGAAGTCAGGAGGATGCGAGTATACACTGGCAGGGATGTCTATCCACGATGAGTGCTAGTTTGTAGTCTCATTCCTTCAACACACTTCTTGAGCACCTACCATGTGTCAGGCACCAAGGAAGTCACACATATGAATGAGTCTCCATTCTCAAGAGGATTATAAACTAGTAGAAGAGAGCAATCTTACTTCTCTGATAATAATCAAAGATGGCACATGATCAAGTGTCCTAAGAGAATGTCAATGTGCTACAGTGCTCCTGAGAGTATGAGCTCACTCCTGGCCAAGCTGTTGAGGGACATTTCAGTGACACATCTTGTTTGCTCTGCTCCCTTTGTTATCTGAGGCTGGGCCCTGGGTGTATCCTGTCCTCAAAGGTAACAGGTTTACAACCTAGCTGTATGTGTCCAATATTCGGGGGGTGGGCAGTGAGGCAGCTGGAGGGGAGCGAAGTTTAGGATTAGTCAGTTTCAAGGTCTGAAATCGGAACTCTGGGGGTGAACCAAAGCCAGGTTGATGCCCTAGAGGGTGATTGCCTTTTTCCTGGCAGATATTGGGACAGGACGTAGAAGCTGAGAAGAATGGCGTGAGCACAAGCAGCAAAAGCCTGGTCCAGTCGTTCTGCTCACTTAATTACAGTGCCTGGCACGTGGTAGGGGCTCAGTAGATGCTAGCTGAGTGAACTGAATGAACAAACGGGATAAACTGCAAAGAGGAGAGGCTGAAACCAAGGACATCAGTTTTGAGCCGGCATGAGGATCTGAACCGGGGTGGTTGTATTAGATTCCTGTTGCTACTATAACAAGTGACCACAAATTTTGTGGCTTAAAACAACACACCTTGATTATATTAAAGTTCCAGAGCTCAGAAGTCTAAAATAAAGATATTGGCAGGAATATGTTCCTTCTGGAAGCTTCAGGGAGAATTCATTTCTTCGCCTTTTCAATCTTCTAGAGACTGAACTACATTCCTTCATTTGTGGCCCCTTCCTCCATCTGCAAAGTACATCAGCCCAACCTCTGGTTCCACGGTCACACCTCCTTTTTTCTCTAATTCTCTTGCCTCCTTCTTTGTGGTTACCTTGGGCCCAAGCCGAGAATCCAGAATAATCTCCCCATCTCAGGATCCTTAATTTAGTCACATCTACGAAGTCCCTTTTGCCACGTAAAGTAGCATATTCACAGGTTCCTGGGATCAGGACAGACATGGACATCTTTGGAGGCTGTTATTTAGGCTCCCACAGTAATATCAAATTCTAAATCTTTTCCTTCACCAACCAAAAAGCCAGGAACTGGAGGAAGTACCCACCTCTAAAACAAATGAAAGAAAGGTGAGAGTAAAGTAATCAACAATCTCTAATCATGTACAGATTAAATATAAGGTACTACCAGTTAGTGTTAGCATTAGAGATTCAAATGGGTTTGGGATATCTCCAAGCAGGACATTTAGCGAGTGTAATCTTAGGGAACAAAGCATTGCAAGTAGCTCCTGTAATGAAGCAGTTTACTTGAGTAAGGATTCGTCCACAGAGGACTGCCCAAATGGAAGGGAAGAACCAAGATTTGCAGGGGGAAGAAACCATGTTGTCTTTGAAAGAAATAACTGTGGGCAAAGATTAAAACTGAATCGTAAGAACGCAGCTGCCGAAGCTTGTGGAGCACATCATGGGGAAATCTGTAACACCTACACTGTCTACCACACGTGCCGTCATCAGTTTGATGGTCCTAGTAATTTGCTAGGGCCCTCCATCTCCTCGTCTACAAAATGAAGGCATTGTTTAGATCATCTCCAGGGTTCCTGACAGCTCTGTGTTTTCATTTTGGTTTTTTGACCTAATTTTACAAAGTAGTAGAAGTTTGCTTACTAACCCTTGTAAAGTAACACTCTAGGGAGAAAATAGGGAGAAGGGAGAGAAAACCCTGAAGATGGCGGGGGGGCGGCTGCAGAGGATTTCCCAGCAGCAAACTGTATGTTCCTTAGTGCCTAATGTCATCTCCCATGAGACCTCGTGGGTTCCGGTGTGGAGTGCTGTTAGGAACGGGGCTCTGAGTCAGGCTGCCTGGGGCTCAGTCCTCACTCTACTCACCATATGACCTTGGCCAAGTTACCGAATTTCTCTCTGCTTCATATTTTTTGTCTATAAAACAGGAATAATAATATCACCTTTGCCATTGGGTTGTTGTGAGAATTAAACTAGGAAATATAGGTAAGGTGCTTATAACAGTGAGTAGTAGCTAGTAAGTACCATTATTAAATACAACATTTGCATCATTACAGTTAGGTGCTGTTATTGCTGACGAGCCTCCTGCTTGAGGTGTTGTGGTTTTACTAAGAGGGCTTATTCCATATCATAGTGTAAAAGCAAATGTAATCGAGGCTTTAGATCTATGCTACCTAATACTGTTAGGTCCACATCTGAGCTTGTTTCTGAAGAGGTACTAATTTTTCCGTTTTCAAAATTTAGAAGGCAGCACATTATTTATCTGTGAGGCATGTAGACATCCTATCAATGCAAGGTGACCACTTAGCTATAAGCCTCATCAAATATAAGCTATAGCAATAGTTCTCCACTTCAAAAGCATTTCAACCCTGCAGACAGAATTGACTTCGTAGAATGCTGTTTGATGCTGGCGTGCACACACATACACACATACAGAGAAATAGAAGCTTATTTGTAAAAATACCTGTGAATTAATTTTCATTTTAGTTGTAAGTCTTGGTCGCTGTTTGTTTTTATAGTTTTATTTGTGTGTGTGTACATGCCATGCTTTGTTTTCTCTGCAGATGGCTTGCCTGTCTATGGAAAACTGGTCCACTCAAGAACATTGCTGACTGTTTTTAATGAGGCCAAGGTCACAGCTTCAACTCCCATTTGGCCAGTCAGCTTTGCTCTCTGCTCCCTTTCATAGCCACAGGCTGCTCCCTACTCATCACATCCAAGCTGTCTCCCTGGGATGGGAGGCTGGTGCACAAGGCAGATTATCGGGGCTGGTCCACAACTTGCAGGCCAAGCACATGGAAGCCTAGAGAAATTGTGGCTGTGATCGCTCACTGGGTTGTTCTTCATCTTCATGTGATCACTACTTCTTAAACTTCCTTGTGCTGTGTCCCTGCAGAAATCCATTTGGGGCTCTGTTTCTCTTACAGACGAGATCATTTCAGCATCCATCCTCTTTGTTGCCAGCATAGACTCCTGAGACCCAATTAGTACCATTACTTTTTGTCTTCTGGAGGTATTATGTCTTTGGTTTCTTACATTGTCAGCCCTTGAGTCTGCTGCCAAAGAATTTGCTAATAAGAGCTAACATTTATTGAGCACTTACCAGGTGCCAAGATCCTCTGTGTGTTATCTCCTTTCATCTTCAAAATAGTCCAAGAGGTAGAACCCAATATTCCTTTTCCCTATGAGGACCAAGGTTTACAGCAGTTACACCGTCGGCCATACCCAGTCAGTGTTAGGATTCAACTCTGCTGTCTGCTTCCAGATCCTGTGCTCCTTAGCCATTGTTACGAGACTTGCCTGCAATCGTGACACGCCGTACAGAATAGCTAGCAACTGGGCATTTACTGCAGATTCATGCTGCTTTGAATTCCTACCTAATTTGGAGGGATGCTCCTAGATTGTGCCACTCTTCTTCGAGCTAGATCCAAGATGACCACCTGACAAACTATGCTAACTGGACAAGCTCTTTCTGGGCCAGGTGTTAAATCTTATTTCTATGCACTGTCCATATTTCTTTGTTGAGTCACATGCCCCTGGGAATAAGTGGACTATTGGCCGGACCTAAGAAATACTTGACTGTACAGAGATACCTGAGCATGATAGTACTGGTGACCACATGAAACCTGAGTTTGAGGAAGCCTTGGATCCAGTTGTACTCTCTCCAAATGTCAGTGTGTACTAGACCGTATTTTTGGCAGTGATTTTCAAATGCTGAAAGAAAACCCACATTGAAGTCCAAACATAGCATTCTCACCAGCCTCCTTTCCCCACCCCTTATCATGAACATATGGTTCTAGTGGCCTAAAAAGCAGTATGGTATAACATCAGTGCTTTCTTTTTAAAAGTGCACTCGTATTTCTTATCTTTCTGTCAACTCTGAAATACCCAACAAATTTTTGTGCATAATGATTCAAGCTGAAGATCAACATATATTATCTGGGAAAAAAACAAAGGAAAGCTTAATACTTCTCATTGTTCATCATAAAAGTAAATACAAAAAGCCTACTATCCTATCTCAAGGGTACAAAGTTTTGTATGCTCTGATTATTGAAGCTGTTTAACTATATCTCCAAATTTCTGAACACTTGAGGTTTTTACAAGTTGGCTAATATTTGGCACTATTTCCCTTCTAGTTTTTAAATTGGTCTGACTGATCTTTGACCTTGAACTTTTCTAGATGATGTTCACATTTCCCATCACCCACATCTTCCAAAGAATTACTGGGTTTTTGTTTTTAATCAACCGTGGTAAAATTCGCTAAGTCCTCTTATGTTAGAATAAATATCTTTAGGCTCAGACAATCTGAGTGAAATCAGCTTTATTAAATAACTTTGAGTCATTTCCTTCCCTATTCTAGCATTCCCAATCTGCCAACACACGTGGGTGGTACACAGTCTGTGAAACTGAATACAGATTGATCCTTTTTATAGATTGTTTTAAAAACATAAAACCCAATAACCAACCCTAACTGCTTCATCTTAAAAGTGTCCTCTTTAACTAGATGTCCGTCTTTGTCAGTGAGTCAGTGTTTACCTCGGTTTTTTCTATCCGATAGAATTAAATAATGCTTACCCTATTCCAATTCATTCCTGTTTAAAAATAGTCTCCTATTTTTGGGCTTTCTTTCTACAGGTGAATTTTATTTTCTTCACTTCTTAAGTGACCTGGTTTAGTTCCCTTGTTTTGTAGCTTTCTATTATGTTGGTGCAGGTTCTATCTAGTTTTAGCCAAATTGATTCTTTTTCTTACCTTCTCTTTCTCTCTTGTGTTTTGAAATTCTCTCCATAAGTGGCATCCAACTCCTTTGGCTACTTGGATTTCGGTGGGGGGGGTGGGCTGTTTTGTTTTGTTTTCAATTTCTCTATTTAATCTCCTTCTACCTCTCTGAATTCATTTCATCTAACTTTTTTGAAATGTATCATCCCTATTTGGCAGATTTTCCGTCTTTGTTAGAATCAGACAGGTCTGGCAATACCACTGATTACTTGGATGGCCTTAGAACAACTTTTTTGACCTTGCTGCTCCTCTATTTCCCATCTGGAGAATGAAGATTATAATATCTATTTTAATGGATTGTTATATCTATTAAATAAACTAATGACCGCCCACTGCTTAAATACAGTGTATGACACTTTAGTTAATGCTAGCACCACTGTTATTTATGAGAACTAGTGAATAGAGCTGTCTTAGCAAGTTAGCTTTTCATCTTATCTTTTATCCTCCTTTCTTGCCTTTCACAACGCCCCTGCCACGACCACCAAATGGAGGAAGATGGAGGCTCAAACTCAGGGTCCACAAATCCTTATTTGAATATCCGCTATAAAATAGATGTTGGCCCACTCAAGTGAGACACCCCTATAACCTTGTTTATTGCAGCCTCCTCTTTGTACTGCTTGTGAAATCAAGTACTTTCCCATCCACTGATAGGAGCTAATGATTCATATAGAGGTGAAAACCTACATTCACTGAAAGGACTGGAGTTAATAATAGAAATATAAATGGCGCCCAATTGATTGATTTGTTAATAATTCTTTCCTGCTAGTAAAAAATCTTGTTTATTTCCCCCTTTCATCTTAATCCAGAAATGTTCCCTTGTGTTTGTGTATGTTCACGTTGTCCTGCCCTTAAATTACCTTTAATGCCCCATTTCCTCATCCCCTCCATGGCACTCCTAAACCATCATCCTGGTCTAAGCAGGGTTTGCTCCTCCACCTTGTCTGAGGGACACCTGCCACATGAAAACATAGCTGTGCATATCCATATCTTTCTCATCCTTCCCAGTGCTCCTGGCTTCTCTAATTTTAGAGACCTGTTTGAGGACTTGTCCTCCTTGGACACATTTTCCAACAAAGAAGATGCAAGAAACCCCAATACAGACCATCTGTAAGTTCCCTGAGATAAAAAGAACAGCTTTGAAGAGTTTTGACAGCCAAATGTTCCTCTAGATAACTTTACTAAATGCTTAGTTTCTATGGGGGAGACATAGATGCCTGAGACTTGCTCTCTGTCAAAGAAGAGTTTACAACACAGTAGGGAAGCAGAAATAAAAATAAATTGCTAATCAAGGCAGGCTGTGAACACTACTGTAATAGAGGAATCCTCACAGTAAGATGGAAAAGGGAATTAATTTTATCAGAGAAAATCTTGGAATGCTTCATGAAAGAGTTTAAGGATGGATAAAAATTTGACAGACTTCAACAGGGCAATGGCCAAGGATAGTACTCCAGACAAGGGCTACAACCAAAGCACTAACAGCTTTTCCTTCAGTGTGTGTGTGTGTGTGTGTGTGTGTGTGTGCATGTGGACATTAGTGTTTGAGGGTGAGGGAAGGAATTGTAGTGGGAAATACATGCCTGGGAAGATTGGTTACAGCCATATTTTTAAGACTGTAAAAGCCACAAAAACGTATTTTCACTCTAAACATGCCGAAGAAATAATATTGTGGAGGGAGAGAGAGAATTGGGAAAAAGTGTGTTTATATCTCGTTGCTGTCTGATTAAGCACACCCTTGGAAGAAGAAAGCTTGTTATTATCTATCAAAATCTTTCTGGTGAAATGGTGTGTCTGTCAATCTAACCCCACCCAATTTGGGGCCCTGCACACAGCTCCGTCCCTCACAGCAGTGACCTTTCTTTAAAAGGCAGACCTGGCCTGACATCACTGATGTTTTCAGTTCAGCATTCAGAGCTTCAGAGGAATTTCTCTCTGAAGGAAAGAGTCATCCCTAAACTGACAGCCCCCTGCTTGCTGCAGAGAAGGATACAGGTTTTTGTGATAATCCGTGGTGAGGACAATTTCAGAGAAGAGAAATGATCTATTGGGTAAAAGCACAATTTCTCTTCAAATCTTCCTCAAGGGGAATCTGAGAACAAGCAAGAAACTCAAATGGTTTATATTTTACTTTGTGAGGGAGAGCAGCATATAAGATTTATAGGCACCGGAACATACCTGTTTGACTATATTAGTCACACAAAATGGCCAGAATTTCTTGCATTCTAGTGAAAGCCCAAATCCTGCTAAAGTAAGCGACTTGACAGCAGTGATTGTATTACTACTTCACATCATTTCCACAGTGATTTATTATACATCATCCCACTTAATCTTCCTAGCGCCTGTAGGAAGGATTATCATAATGTTGTCGCTGGGGAAGCTGTAGCCAGAGAGGCTGATGGCTTTCCCAAGATCACACAAGTCAGAAAATGCAGAAAAAAGACACTAATTGAATCATCTGGCCCAGGTCTAGTGCCCTTTGCATTTCAAAGCCACTTCTTTGGGGACCATTTTCTTTCTTCCTCTTTAAAGAGAAAGGACTGGACAAGGAGAATTCCCTCAGAGGTTCCTTAAAGACCAGAAAAGTTTGTATTTGTGACTCACAGTGAAAAACTGGTGCAAAGTCTTCTTTCTTGCAGAACCAATAAAAACGACCGAGGGTGCTTGGACCTAGGGGTTGTCCCTCACGGTCCCACCCTCATGCTGCTTTCTACTTGACCTCAGAACCCTCGTCGTGGACACCCACCTGGGGAATGCTCACCCTTCACACCTTCTATCCTGAGCCCCAGCTCTTCCACACCCTTTGCGTCCACCATGTTTTTAAAAATACATTTATCTTTTGCTACCATGTTTAAAAAACACATCATGTTTATTTTATTTTACATGGAGAATTTACTTTAAAGTACAAAATATGTTCCTATTTTTCTCTTACAGCCATAAGCTCACAAATTAAAGTATGCTAAATCATAGCCCTGAATGATTAATTGTAACTGTGCAGCACACTCTATGAGGAGCAAAGAAATTTTAAGTGAAAAATAATAATGCCATTTTTTTTAAGAGAGGGTTTCACTCTGTCATCCAGGCTGGAGTGCAGTGGCACAATCATAGCTCAAACTCCTGGGCTCAGGCGATCCTCCTGCCTCAGCCTGCTTAGTAGCTGGGATGATAGGCTCGTGCCACCACGCACAGCTATTTTTTTATTATTTGTTGTTGAGACAGGGGTCTTGCTATGTTGCCTAGTCTGGTCTCAAACTCCCAGCCTTGTCTGGGCCTGGTGGCTTATGCCTCTAATCTCAGCACTTTGGGAGGTCGAGGCAGGAGGATTGCTTGGGGCTGAGAGTTTGAGCTCAAACAAATGGTCTCAAGCAATCCTCCCCCCTCTGCCTTGGCCTCCCAGAGTGCTACTAGGATTGCAAGCGTGAGCCACCACACTGGAACAATAATGTCAATTTTACAATCAAGCACCAGTACAAGATATTCCCCAAGTGGTGAGAATTCTAAATATTTTGTTCTTTACAAATGAATGTGAATAGAAATTGTATTAATACCATAGCTAAGGTACCTCTAGGAGTCAGATGTATTATGATGTCCAAACATTTTTTATGTCCTTGGTAACTTGTCCCCTCTTGTGTCTTTACAGTATGCAGCTGGAATACTTAAATTATTCTTTTCATCAATGAAAGTGAAGAGCATTTAAAGAAACTATACAAAATAGAGTGTAATAGAAAGAACAGGGTGCTATTTCTCACCTTTGAGTACTGTATATTTCTTCCTCCCCATGTTTAGATTCATGCCTGTTCAAAATTTGTTCTGAAAATTGAAATCCATGGGTAGTGCATGAAAAAGACTCTGTATAGGT
This sequence comes from Varecia variegata, assembly GCA_028533085.1. Lineage (NCBI taxonomy): Eukaryota > Metazoa > Chordata > Mammalia > Primates > Lemuridae > Varecia > Varecia variegata. The sequence continues at coordinate 88,487,819 of CM052443.1, read as the reverse complement.
AAATGTACTTTTAGACTTAAGAGACCACAGAATGAGAATCCTAAAATAGTAATTCACCTAGAAAATGTTCAAAGCACAAGTAGAACAAATGATGACAAATATTCTGTATGAAGAATCCTATTTTCAGATATTTACAAGTATCCTTAAGCAAAACATGAAAAATGTCATGATTTTTTAAAAACATGAACATGAACTTTTTATGTTTCAAGTATATTACTTACATAAAAATATATGGAAAATATACATAAGGCAAGGTCAAGTGAGGAAAACAGTTAGGACTGTAATTTAAATTTAAACAAACTAGAATTGGAGACAGAGAGTAGTATGATGATTTTGGTCACAGAGCTTGAATTTAGACTGCCTGGGTTCAAATCTCAGCTTGTTCACTTATTGTAGTATGCTTTGGGCAAGTGATTTAATCTTTCCCTTCCTCACTTTCCTCAGTTTTCCCATCTTCAAGATGGGAATGAAAGCAGAACTGATCTCACAGACTTGTTACAAGGATTCAGTGAGTAAATCTATGTAAAATACATAGATCCTGCCTGGCACTAGTAAGCACTCAATAAAAGTTACCTTAAAAAATTACAAACATGGCCAGGCATGGTGGCTCATGCCTGTAGTCCCAGCACTTTGGGAGGCGGAGGCAGGAGGATCACTTGAGCCCAGGAGTTTGAGGTTGCAGTGAGCTATGATAACACCACTACACTCTGTCTAGCCTGGGTGACAGAGTGAGACACTGATTCTGAAAAAAAAGAAATAAAAGGAAAATAACAAGAAAATAAACATTGCAAACATGTCAGTTTAGGCAGGATGTCCTCACATCCCTTAGAAGTCCATCCTTCACCTATATGCACTTGAATCTGTCTGTCCTAATACCTCTATTGATTTCCAGAAGAGAGCATAAATCAGCAATTCTATGCACCATCTCTCCCCACCACCAATAATACCAATACTTTTATCAGCATTTCCAACCTGCACTTTACATAAATCTTTCATCTTTAGATGAGAGATGCCATTACTCACTAGGCTCTAAGTTCACAACAGCAGTGTTGAGATAAACTAGTGTGTCTTCAGTTGTGAGGTGTGTCATAAGCAGTTTATTATTCACAATGACTCAAGTACCCAAGTTCATCAATTGACATTTACAATTTAGAGAAGTTGCAAGGTTGTCTCAATAACTTTAGCCCCACTCAATTAAATTCCAACAAGCTTCCTCCAGTAGGAAGGAAGCGAAGATGTAAAATTCTGGTTAATCCTACTCTATAGTTTTTTTTTTTAAGAGACAAGATCTTGCTCTGTCACCCATACTGGAGTGCAGTGGCACAATTATAGCTCACTGCAGCCTCCAACTCCTAGGCTCAAGGTATCCTTCAGCCTCCCAAATAGCTGGGATTACAGGTGCGAGCCATAGCACCCGGCCACTCTGAAAATTAAGCCCATCACTGGGTACATCAATGTATGTGTCACACATGTCAATGGCATCCTCATGTGTTACTGAAAAAATTCAAAGTTGAGAACTGCTATCCTAAGCAACATGTTAATAGCGACATATTACAAGTGCTTTGCAAACTGAAAAGTCATACACAGATGTTCATAGTTATTTTGGGTAAATATATGTTCCAGAGAGAAGGCTCAGACATGACAAGTCTGCCTCTTCCAAAGGATGGAAGACTATTTGGGTAAGTTGTCCTGGGCAGAGTATGAATGGCAATTAAGCCGCCTCCTCCATCCTCTGGAGAACATCTGAATTAGACTCACCTGCTGGCCCATTAGCAGTGAACACTCTGCATACAGAAAAACATACCCCCAAAGGTTCTATGCTTAATTTCCTTCCATTTTAGGGACACTTCCAACAGTTATTCAAATTTAGTGGTGGTAGCAAAGGGTGGAGTATCAGGGAACTGCCAAAAAATACTTGATACAAACAAGATTAATGAAAAACATAACAACATCTGGCCTGAATAATGGACCCTTTGACTCTGCAAACATACAGTTCAATGTGAAATAGAGATTATGTATAATCTAATTAGACTATAGAGACCAGTGAATTTAGTAAAATGCAGGTAAAGTAAATATTTAGAATTTTAAAATAGCATTTAGATGAAAATTCTTCATCTTAATAGGGTCATGACAGCTTACATTTGATATGCAAAGAGCATTCAAAGTCAGTAGTTACTAAATCAAATTCACTGATTTTTATCAGTGAATAAATTCACTGATTTTCTAAGGCAGATGATTGATGAATTCACTCAGATCTGTGAAAAAATTAATACCATCTCTAGAAGTAGAATCTTGCAATCACAAAGCATGAAAAGTCATAGCACCACAATCTATATAAGCCACCCTCAACGCCAAACCAAACAACAAAGCAAGCCATCAAACTCTATTTGGTCGATGTCATCAGGACCCATAGGCGTAACTACTAGTTAAGTGGTTTGTGCATTAGTGAACTTGAGAAGTGTATGTGTAGCTTGGAAAATGGACCCTGTGGTTTCCGTACACTGCCACCTGGTGTCAGCCCTGTGCCAGGTCGTGGATGCTGAGCCCACATGCTGGGCTGAAGCCAAACTTTGTCACCAACCCAGACTGATGATTGAACACATCTGTGCTGAGATCACCCTGCTCTCCGAGATTGACCAACTGCGTCTACCAGGGTCTGCTAGAGTATTCCCTGCTCTGGTCCCAGATCCAGCAGTGCGGACCCAAATGACAGGAGAAAGAGAATATGTGTGTAATGGGCCTAAAAGCTGTGATGTCTTGGAGTCTGTCCCACCTGGGAAGGCCCAGCACATAAACCGGTTCCTCCACCCCGCAGCTTCCACCTCCCCAAAGCCAAGTTCGTCTCCCTATCTCCTGACGGGATTTAACACTCTTATTCACACGTTCTTCCCCCCTCTCACCCCCAACACCTGCTCCTTCTATCTGGGCCAGACCCCACCCTAGATATGCGGGAGCTATGCTCTTATTAGGCCTAATGAGATTGATACTGATTTCATTTAAAGAAAAATGGGGATGCATTTTGGCAACATTGATGGGACTTGCTGATGGGTTGGATGTGGGAGACAAGGGGAAGAGAAGAATTACGCAAGACTCCTAATTTTTTGGCCTGAACAGCAGAGTAGGATGGTGGTGCCATCCTCTACTAGAGGGTAGATGGGTAACAGGTTTGGGGAGTAGACATAACTTCCAGGGAACATGTGTTGTTTACCTAATCTAAACACATATATATTAAGTGTTATAAAAAACTGTTTAGACAACTGAAAAGAAACCAAAGAAATATGAAGATGTTTTGTAACATCTAAATTTGTGTTTGGACTAATTCCAACAGGACAGAAAGAAAGACACCTACCTCTAACATCTATGAAGGTGAACTTCAGCCTTGTTAAGTGTGTTATGCCCACTAGACATTGAATGGAGATAGCAAATTGGCAGTTGGATATGCATGTTTGGAAGGGATAAAGTCAGGACTAGAGATGTCTGCTGAGGTATTTAAGGCCAAGGGATTGTTTGAGAACAGAAGAGGGCAGAGTTCCCAAGGCTGAGGAGAAATGATTAAGGCAAATGCTGAGATATCACATGCAATATGAGGACAGGGAAGTGGTCACTATCTTTGCTTCAGAGTGGTCTTTGATGACTTGGACCTGACCAGAGCCAAACCACTAGACTGATGTATCCACCTCCTAAATAGTCTCCCAGGTCCCGCATTTGACCTCCCCCTCCAATCTACACAGCAGCCAAAGCTATCTTTTTAAAACTTAAATCAAATCATATTAGTCATTGCTTTGAAACCTTCATTAACTTACCATTTGAACTTAGAATAAAATACAAACTCCCAGGGCTAGAGCAAGGCACTCAGGCACAAAATGTAAGGGGGCACCCAAAATCTCAGTAATCAAGATAAATAATATTTTAATGCAATATTTTAAAAAATCAAATTGGCAGACTGTAGCCCGTGGAACAGCTGCTTGGTTTTGTAAATAAAGTTTTATTAAAACCAGGGCCAGGATTAGGGTGAGGTGAGTGAGAAAGGGTCACACAAGTGCAAGGGAGGAGCCCGTCTTTATTTAAAAGCTTGACATGTTTTTCATCATGGATTTTATTTTTCACTGATTTTTTATTTTTTACAAAAATAAAATACAACATTGCATTTACAATATTGCATTGTATCATTTATTTATATTACTGAATTTTTTGATACCCCATTAAATTTTGTGGAAGAGGCAAGTGAGTGACTCACCTCACCCTTGTCCTGGCTCTGCCAACCCCATATCAAGACTTATACTTTCCAGTGAACACGAGTAGCTTTTATAGTCAAAAACATAAATATTAGTTTAAGTTTTTAAAAATGTTTATAAACAACCTAAAATAACCCCAAGAACTATGAAGATGTTTTGCTCAGCAGTACAGACAGAAAGGCACCCAGCTTTAACATCTATTAATAAAAAGATGAAGATTCAATTTCTTATTTTCCACATGGATCTGATCTTACTTATGCAGTGAGTACTCAGCAAGGCACATGGATTAATAACAGCAGGAGAGCCATTTTTAGATAAAACTGATGATGCTTTCATGGAAAGGTTCCAGGCAGATTAAAATTGTATAAGACATAATGCTTTTTGACTGTTTAAATATGTTACGATCATAATTTTATTTTGTGACTTCTTCAACAGAGAGAAAAGGTTTTTCTTATTTACTAGGTTATCAACTGAAAGAACCAAGTAGATTTAATTTCTTCATTCATCTAATTAACTCAAGTTCTTATGCTGACGCATGAAGGATCTTAGAGATCCATTAACAAACGTTCTTAAGAGGGCATATGGTTTGGGGCTTGATTAACAGAATAAATATCCATAGGTTTTCCAAGTTAACAAGAAATGTTTTCTTTTTCTTAGTCTTTCTTCCCCCTACCCCCATCACTATGCCTTATGTTTTAAAGGTTGGTTTGCATCCTCTGTGAATAACATTATAGATGAATGGATTCTGCAGGGCCTATAAGCTACTGACTCTCATCTTAGCTGAGCTTTTATATCAGAGGAGATGTGTCTATCTCAGTTTCCCTATTTGAGATTTGCAAATTGCTAATGCAAAATGCTGTCATCGTTAACAATGAAAATCGGTTTTCCAGATATTGCCAATATGACCCAGATGTCCACACAAGATTATTGGTGAGAAAGACACCAAGTATGTCCCATGAACAAACACAGCCCCAAAATATTTGCCTGACTGTTCAGTTGTAATTTCTGTCACCTGCCTGGATGATGGCTGGCATGAGAGGGGACGGCTAGCCTGGTAACCTGGGTTGTTCACACAGCAGCTGGGCAGAGGTCTGAGGGACCATCCAGATGCATATGAGGCCCTGAGGCTGGGAACTGGCACATGTCACCTCCACCCCATTCTGTTGGCCAAAGCAGGTCACTAGGTCAGCCAGAACAAGGGGGAAGGTAACCTGCAAAGTCACTGTTGCAATGGGACATGGATACCAGGAAGAGAATAATTGCAGCTATTTTGCAAACAGACTACCACAATCAATTAACAAAGATGGAAATCCCACTCAATTACATATAATAAAGTGGCACTTTCTAACAAAGTTATTATGGGGAAGGAGAGGGAGTAAAGATCTAGGCGAGAGAATCACTGTGTTGGTAAAACTCCTTGCAAATGCAAAATGGCGATTGTTTGATGAGAACATGGAGAAATTGAAGCAGATTACATTCCCATATGTCTGGGATGATAATGATTGACTTTCCCTGTTCTCCATGTTTATAGAAAACTGAAATTCTTGGCCAAAGCTTCTGAGAGATTCATAATTCATTCAGAAGTAGGAATTCCAACCTGGCTACCTGCCATCTCCAAGTTTAGATCGCTAATTGCTCCAGTTGTAGATTGTTATCATTTTATATTCCCATATATATTTACCGAGTGCCTGTAGGGATCCAGAGATTTTACATATGTATCGTATCTAATTTGATAATCAAACAACCTTCTGATATAACTGTCATCTACAATTGACACGTGTAGGTCCTGAGGCTTAGAGCCTTCCAGTAACTAGCTAGAAGCCACAGAACTAGTAATTGGTGGAGCCAGGACTCTTTAAAATACTTCCCATTATTCTGCATTGTCATCCCATAGCTTTACCCTTTTGAGTTATACCCTGTTTGTTTTTAATACTTAATATCAGAAATACAAACGTCAAAATCGAATTCATTGGGAAATAGTTATTACATTACCAAAGCTCAAACAAAATAGAGATTCCCTTAGGTCCCCCAGGATGTTTTAAATGCTTATTTGTGAATTTGCAATTCAACAGAGAGAGCAGGTAAAAAGAAAGTATTAGGCTCATTTGCCACATGAATATCCATTGGCAATGACAATAAATTCAATTTACTAAAATTGGGTTTCCCACAAAACAACTCAAGAATGTATGTGTTGGCTATAAGAGGGGCTCACTTGGAGAAAATAACCTTTCCTCGCTCAACTCAGTGCTCTCCAATGGTCTCAGAGTCTGTGCCTGTGCAGAGGTGAACAACTTCCTGCTCCAACCTGGCCCATAGCCTCAAGCCTGCAGGGATGGGGCCAGACAGTCCTGAGTGTGGATCCCAACTTTGCCAAGTACTGCATCTGAGGCCTTGGGCCATTTACTCACATCACTGAGCCTCTCCTTCCCCAGCAGTAAAATGGGATTGAGGATGTTTATGGAGCTATAAATATTAAATGAGTAATGCATTTAAATCAGGTTGCGCAAATGCTAAGTGCTATTGATTTGTTTCTCACTATACATTTTTCAACAGAAGCTAGCACAAAATAAAGCACAGCGAGCAAACCACCCCACAGTACAAGCTGACTTTACTCCTTTATTGTTCTTTTGCTTTTGTGTATTGCTCGCCTATCCCCTCCTGCTGCATATTTATAAAACAACGTGTGATGGAAAATGACATTAGGGAGACACAGGTCCTAACCTCAGCTCACTGAGTACCCCATCCAGTGGCTTCATCACTTTGAACTTCACTTCCTTCTAGCTGTGAAACAAAGATGCCAAGGAGATACTAATTCTCCTAAAACTATGAGACAGCCACACAGGAGCACCATGCACGGTGTCTGTGACTTCTTGGTCCCCTTGTTTTATTGCCTTTGGGATTTACAAGGAGGTGCTCCCATTTCCAATAAGTCCCAGTCAAGTACAAAAGGAGGCTTTTTTTTCTTTTCTCTCACTCATTTATTCTGGGTTTTGCTGCTTCCTCATTGTGTATTTTTCAAGGTGAGTACAATCACAGATGTAAACCGGCCTCGAGGCTACCAGGGCGACAGAGGAGCAACATTGAGAACAAACACAGTCGGGTGAGATGGGTGCCTGAAGCCCAGACCAGACCTTCGGCACCCTGCCCACTCTCTGCCCACTCAATAGAGTGGGACCATCTGCAGTGACATTCAGATCTTTTTCCTGAAGAGCTCGAACTAATTGAGAACTTGTCAGCGTGTGTAAAACGCTTTGTGCTGCCTTCTGCTCTGTTCCTCGCCTCTGCCAGAACCCACTTCTGTGGCACCAGGCTGTCAACTGGACAGACTAGATAGGAAGTCCTTTTGGAATTCCTCCTTCCTGTCAGTTAGTGGGTGATAATGTGTGCCCTTTCAAATATCTTCTAGATTCCAAAGGGTGACTATCTTGAAAGCATTAAATCAGTGGTTCTTAACCTTTTTAGGGTCACGACGGAAGCATCTGATAGTAGCTGTGGACACTCTTCCTCCTGCTCCCTAAAACCTCATAGACACACAAAACTTGACACATAGTTTCAGAAATTTCACAAACTTCCTCCCCACCTAAATTCGGGCTACAGAGCCCAAATTAAGAAGCCTACCACTAAATAACACTTGTATTTACAAATGTTGGTGTGATCAGTATTGTCCACCAATAAGCTGATACCAAACAACAGTCAGCAAATGAGTATTTGTGTCTAGAGCAACTTTTCATTAATAAACAAAAGATTTTTGTTGCTCTACTCTCATGGGTTGGTAACAAAGTAGGGAAAGGTCTATGCTTATGGAGCTATAAATGTTAAATAAATAATACTACCCCACAAGCTGGCTTCACTCATTTATTGTTCTTTTGCTTTTATGTATTCCACACCTATCCTCATCAGTCTTAGCAAATAAAATACTTTGTTTTACATACACTTAATAGCTAGCCTTGGGAACAAAAGTATAAACACAAACGAAATTGATCATGCTGTCAAAAAAAAAAAAAAGCCACCAGTAGGAGGTTTTACCCTGCTAAGGCAACATGTTACCTATTATGTACATACCAAATGCATGCATGCATGTGTGCATGCACACACACAGTTATTTTGATTATGTTGGAGAATGCCTGTGTCCTTGGAAAATAAACACGTGAAATGTCTAAAGATCAAGATACCATGACATCTGCAACTTACTTTAAAATTATTCAGAAAAAAATTATAAATATAGACATATATTGATAAAGCAAATCCAGAAAATGTTAACAATGAATGTAAGTGCTAAAAATATGGCTATTCTGAACTTTTCCTAAGTTTGAAATTTTTTCATTATAAAAACTTGGAGAATGAACACATACATATTATTTTGAGAGAAATGTCAACATAAGCATTCACTTTTCTAGTGCATAAACACTAGATTTATCAATTGGCAAGCGTCATTTTCCCATAGGTCCAGTATATTTTTCATTGTAATTTAGAATCCTGTCCAAAGATATTCAATGTTACTATAATTTAGTAAATAGTAAACATTCAGTGATGATTCATGCAACATTATATGATTATTATCAGCATTTAAGATGCTCTCTGGGCAATAAGCTTGTGTTGTGGGACCTGGGGGGAAAAAGGTTTTTCTAACGGGATATTTCTCGTGTCATTTTCCCCTAATTCTGCAGCAGAATTTTTATTCCAACACTGAAAATAGTGCTGAATATTTGGGTGCTGACTATACTATCAGTACGTACTGGCTCCATTTGACAGTAATGCAGTTAGGATTTCCAGAGTACATCTTTTCCATTTCTGTTACTGTAAGGCTACATCTGTTTTCAATAGCACACAATTTCCATTGTGCTATTGACAGATAACAGATAAGATATGCCCTGGGAGACCACAGCTACTGTCTGGAACCAGAATTTGTATTTTAAGCCTGACCCTCCAAAATCATCAGTCCATTACTCCTTCATCAGCAAAAATGAAGTGCTGTGCTTGCTTAAAGGCAGATCTCAATTTCATCTCTATTTTTCTGTTTTACTCTTTATAAGATTAGATAAACCTTGTTTTTATAAGATTAGAAGGATGGATGACATTGAAAATATAGTTTATTTTTAAATCATGTACTTTCTGTTCAAAGCCAGACTAATAATTAAAGCTTTTGGTTTTCTTAAATAGTTCTGTGAAGATGAGATGGCTTCCATTTTCTGAATAAATTTTGTTCTTTCCTGCATGGAGGGTGAATTCAAAGTGTTTTTATGTTTGCTTGGGGAATGCGAAGAGAGTTATGCGTTGGATCAGGCAAGTAGAGTCATAAAGAGCATGCAATTTCAAGTCAGACTGCCTGCATTTCAATCCCACCACCTTCCATACTACCAGATTACTTTGGGCAAGTTAGTCAACCTCACTCAGTCTTTACCCCTGATCTTTAAAATGGGTATAATAGCAATTGAACGTCATAGGCAAAAAATGGACCATAACCAAAATCCATACCTTACATAAAAATTAACTCAAAATAGATTGTAGTAATAAATATAAAACATAAAACTATAAAACTGCTAGAAAAAAATAAGAGAAAATCTTCAGGACCTAGGACTAGGCAAGGCATTCTTAAACTTGATAGCAAAGCTGGCCCATAAAAGGAAAAATTGGTAAATTGGACCTCATCAAAGTTTAAAACGTTTGCTCCGTCAGAGACCAGGTTTAGAGAATGTAAGGACAAATTGCAGATGGGGAGAAAATATTTGCAAACAACATATCTGACAAAGGACTTGTATCTGGAATATACAACAAAACATAATGTTAAAAAGACAAACAATCCAACTAGAAAATGTGCAAAAGATATGCACAAACATTTCACTGGAGAGGATAAAATGACAAATAAACATGTGAAAAGATGTTCAACATCATAAGCCATTATAGAAATTCACATTAATACTCCAATGAGATATCTCTGAGCTATTAGAATGGCTAAAATCAAAAATAGTGATAATATCAAATGCTGACAAGAATGCAGAAAAACGTGATCATGCACACATTACTGTTGGGAATGTAAAATGCTACAACACTCTGGAAAATAGTTTGGTGGTTCCTTTTAAAACCAAAAATAATCTTATCATATGACCCAGCAATTGTACTCTTAAACATATATCCCAGATAAATGATGCTTATGTTTATGCAGAAACTAGTACGTGAACGTTCATAGCAGCTTTATTGATGATAGCCCCAAACTGGAAACTATCCAATGTCTTTCAGTGGATGGGTGATTAAACAAATTGTGGTACATGGAGTACTACTAAACAATAGAAAGGAACAAAGGATACACACAATCACTTGGATGAACCTCAAGGAATTTATACTCAGTGGAAAAAGCAAACCTGAAAAGTATACATACTACATCATTCCATTTATATAACATTCACAAAATAACTTAATTATAGAGATGGATAACAGATTAGTGGTTGCTAGGGGTTAGGGATGAGGGGAGGGGGTGGATGTAGACATAAAGGAATTGCACAAGTGAGTTGTGTGGTGATGATACAGTTAAGTAGCTTTATGGCAGTGGTGGTTACATGAAGCTACATGTGTGATTAAATTGTGTAGAGCTATACACACACCATACACAAGCATGAATGAGTATATATATAGTTGGTGAAATCTGAACGAAATCCATAGATTATACCGATGTCTGCTTGCTATTTTTGATATGTGCTATAGTTATGCAGGATGGTATCATTGCTGGAGGCTGGGTAAAGGGTGCACAGGACCACCCTGTACATTTTTTTTGCAACTACCTGTGAATCTATAATTATTTCAAAATAAAAAGTATTTTTGAGTGTTTCCTAATAATACCTGCCAACTAGGATTATAAATGAACATTTAGCACAATATCTCAAGTGTAGTTAGTGCTCATAAAGGTCAGCAAGGATTTTATATATTAACTGCTGCTGTTGCTACTTAATTGTTGCTGTTGCTACTTAACTGGAAGAACATGTCTTAGAAGAGAGATTTTAACTAGAATATAAGCTCTATGAAAGCAAAGATTTGGACTGTTTTGTTCACTGTTGTATCCCTGTACTTAGAACAATGTAACACATATAAGGTGCTCATTAAACATGTGATGAAGAGTGAATGAGTGATTTTGAAGATGCCATGAAGGAGGATACTTGGCAAATGGAACAAGAGGGAATGATGTAGTAAAATTCAGGGTAAGGCACAGATAAAATGGCTAAAATGGCAATTTGCCTAGACACCTATGAGAGCAAATGATGATGGGGGAGAAGGGAGAGTCAGCTGAGAAGATGTTGAGAATAAGTTTGAATCTCCTTACCCTCCCCTATGATAAATTGCATCAGTCTTAGGAACAGGGGTCCCCAACCTATGGTGAGGTATATAATTATTTCATTATATATTATAATGTAATAATAATCGAAATAAAATGCACAATAAAAGAAATACACAATAAAAGTAATGCACTTGAATCATCCCAAAACCATCCCCCTGCCTCCCAGTCCATGGAAAAATTGTCTTCCATGAAAGTGGTCCCTGATGCCAAAAAGGTTGGGGACCACTGCTTAGGAAGGTAATTGAGAAGGTGACTGACCTCATGTCCAGCCCCATTGGTCAGTCGGGCTCCTAGTTCTTACCATGTACTCTACTTTTCCTAAGCACTCAAGCATATCATGGTCTATGCCCAGTGAAACTGTTTCTTACTACCATGTTCTCCACTTTACTACATGGTCACCCTATTCCATTCAACCCTTCTACCAGCCAAAAGAGATGACGACTTCCACACTTGCCTTAGCCATTGGTATTACAGGTCCAGTTGGGCCTCCAAAGACTGGCTCTCTCAGGTTAAAGAACCCATGCAATAGTGTCTGGGCACAGGGCCCCAGGGACTAAGCCAAAGAAGTTTTAATGATACCACTCGGTATTAGTAAAATAGTTTCTGCTGACTGTGACCTAAGCCCCAACTCTGGATTCAAGAACCTCAATTCTTTTTTGCCTCAGGGTGAGTTTCCTGCCTATTTGAGCATCCTCTTTCCTTGCAAAGCTCTAGTCCCACCACTTGTAACTAGCAATCAAAAGATCAATGCTTGCCGAGTATCCGTGGAGTGCCAGTACACTGCTAGGCAAAATATGAAATGTAAAGATGTGTAATATGTAAGGCACCCTTCCTCAGGAAGCTGACAGTTCCAAACAGAGCGGGCAAAATGGCAAACACAAGCAACCAGGAAAGTTGTGAAGTGCTGACTCTAACTACAACAGGAGTTCAAAGGAGAGAAGTTTGATACTGTTGCATTTCCACAGGTGTGAGGAAAATAGTGGCCTGGTCAGAGCGCACATCCCAGATACCTGGGAGGAGAATCGTTCGTGTACCAGAGGGTCATTAGCAGTATCAGATGCCAAGAGGAAAGTGACACATCTCAGTGTTGGGCTGAGAAGAAACCATTTGCCTCCAGCCTCGTTATAGATGAGCATATGGGCTCATTAAAAATATATAAGCTCTGATTTAACTTATTTATTATTAAGCATGCATTTGCTGAGCATCTAGCACCACTATGCCGGGTACAATGAATATAAAATGAAATAGGTGTGGTCTCTGCCCTCAGAAGGGTGCTCAGTAGTGGAAAAGAGAGAGAAGAGACAAGTAATATGCAAGACTGAACTGGGAGGAAACATGGGGACACACAGTGTGAACGGAACGTGGAAGTGGCCAAACTGTTCAGAACGAGCGCGGCCGTGTCCCACTTTTATGACTCATCTCCGTGACATGAATGGGTTCAGCTTCCTCTTGGCCTCTCCTGGGAACAGAAGAGCAGCTCACGGAGTGAGACCGAGTCTCGCCATCTGTGCATTCTCCCCAGAGAATGTGATATGCTTGATATCTGTGCCCTTCATTGTTTTCCCCAAGTGCACTTACATCTGCATTTATATCATTTAATATTCAAATTGGGTTTACGTGATATTCATTTGTTTCCTAGAAATTCCAAAACTAAAGTCAGAAAATCTGGCATCTGTGTTTTTCTGCCTGTATGGAAATGTGTCAGGGTCCTTTCAGAATCAGGTAGTGATATGGTGCCAATGAAATTTCTAGGATCAGACGTTAAAATGTGATGAAGAGTCAATCTGTTGTATTAATGAGATTAAACTGTTTGTATCTAGAAGACCATAAATATGAAAAGAAACCAAGATCATTGTGTTATATTCAAATTGTAATCTTCTGTTCTCTTTGGAGTTCAGGGTTTCTCAATTTTTAAAAATCAGGTCTATGAAAGTTTTTTTTAAGAAATTGGCAAAAAACTTGGTTACCAATAATATTATCAAAAATTAAATTATACCTTCAATTTTACCAGTTTCAAGATGCACTTTAAATATGTAGTCCCCTTTGTTCATTGAATTTTGCTATATATTGAGTTTTTATGGACACAATTATGTTCTTTATTTTTTTTTTTTAGTCTTTGCTATATTCTCTTCAAACAAGAATCCATGCTAAATCCAGGATTAATAAATTAATCATAAAGTGTTACTAAAAATGTGATGGTTATACCATAGTTAATCTACTTAAGTATACCCTTAAAGATAACACTCAATTTTAAGTGATCTAACTGCTACCTACCCTTTCTGTGTAGTTAATTTTGTGATAATAACATCTTCTGGAAAGCAAGCATCATAAGGACAGAGATTTTTGCTAGTTTTGGTCACACCTAAATCCCTAGAACCTAGAAGAATGCCTGGCATATAGTAAGTGTACAATAAATGTTATCACTAAATGTTGTTAAATTAATGAATGAACAGATTTTCTTTATTCAAAACTTACTAGTCAGACTCTTCTGTTGATGCTTCAAACACTGAGAGTGATTATCTCTTTTTTCAAACTTGTTCTTTCCTTGAAACAAAGAAACAGCACTAGTCTTTCAAGTGTCAGAAATAAATTGAAGGCCGGGCGTGGTGGCTCACGCCTGTAATCCTAGCACTCTGGGAGGCCGAGGCGGGTGGATCGCTCAAGGTCAGGAGTTCGAGACCAGCCTGAGCAAGAGCGAGACCCCGTCTCTACTAAAAAAATAGAAAGAAATGATCTGGCCAACTAAAATATATATATAGAAAAAAAAAAAAATTAGCCGGGCATGGTGGCGCATGCCTGTAGTCCCAGCTACTCGGGAGGCTGAGGCAGAAGGATCGCTTGAGCCCAGGAGTTTGAGGTTGCTGTGAGCTAGGCTGATGCCATGGCACTCACTCTAGCCTGGGCAACAAAAGCGAGACTCTGTCTCAAAAAAAAAAAAAAAAAAAAAAAAAAAAAGAAATAAATTGAAGACTGGGCACACCTGTTCTTCCAAATAAACTAAACAGTACCCCATGGCTGCAGCGATAACCACCAGAGAGCCCCTCTTTTCCCACCTTCTGCTGAGCTATCCATTCCTTACAGAGAATAAGTCAATTTGATTTATAGAGAAACTAATTTGCAGTGTTACTTGAGCCTATGCCATTGTGAAGGTCATAAAAAGTGCCTCCATGACCTTTAAGAAACAAAAATAATAATAAAAAATCATGACAATTGTAGGTGAGTCTAAATAATAATGCTGGAAGAAACAAAAGACAAGAAAATACCTCTGTTCTTTCTCTACTCTTAGATACTAGCTTTTGTACCAAATGAACACAAATAAAATCTGTCATTCTAAATTCACAACAATCTCTTGGCAACTATTTTCTGGCCTCCACTGGAAGTCAGAGCTCATATATTATGGGTTCTTAATATACATAAGCTATTTTTACTATATTTGGAGTTGTACTGCCTGCAGTCTTCTCCCCACAAGTCACTGCAAGGAAAATTCCACTATCTTGTTTCTCCTATATTCGGGGAGGCTCTGGAGATCAGCTGTCTGAGTTCATATCCCAGCTCTGCCACTTACTGGCTATGTGACCTTGGACAAATTGTCTAACCTCCATCAGCCTCAGCGTCCTCATGTATTAAAGGGGGCAGATATGACTTTAATACCTATTATAGTGAAGATTCAATGAAATATTATATATAAAACACTTGGCACATATTGAGATTTCCATAAATATAATCTGTTATTACTAGAATTGGCCTGATTTGCTGCATATTATTCCGTTGTTTGTCTAGCACAAGTATTTGTTGCACTTTTTTAAAAATCATATCCTCTTGAACACTTTCCTTAAAAGAAGTAAGGCAGTCGAGACTTAATAGATGAATGCATTTGGGGTTCTTTACTAGTGAAAGAAAATTTGTGTGACTAATGCCAGAGCACCACTAACAGATTGTGTTTGATTGACATATCAAAATTGTTCATTAGCAATTGTGAGAATTGCTCAAACAATACAATAAAGTATATTAGCAACATCTGGATTTTTCAGGGGAAAGCTAGAGATGACAGTGGTTGTTGGTTTGTTAACTTCTAAATTAAGTGAATTAACACTGGTGCTTAGTATCCAAAGTACAGAAACAGCCTGAGGCCCTTCCCACCTCCCTCTCTCCATTTATAAGATGAGCATTATTGCCCTTTATGTACCCACTTAATAAGAAAGGTTAAATAGTCCTCTAAGAGGTGGATTTAAATAATCACCATTACTATTAATTTAGCAGCAAGCAAGCAGCTGAGGAGCTTTGCTTATTGACACAAGAGCACACAGTTCCCGTTCTGCCTGAGTGTTCTCACTCACCCATACCACGTGGTTACATTTTAAGTAGCCACAATTGGTGACCGTAGAAGACACAGAAGTGAATCCTGTCCTCAAGGATTTCAGTATTTGGGAGGCTATCTGGAGGAGTTTGATACAGAACACACCCTGTATAGCTTACCAATTCTATGAGAGGTACTTAAAGAACTTTTTAAAATTTGCACTAATGCTCCAGAGGGGTGCATGAGACAATTATTAATATTTGAGATGCAAGAAAGAAATATTAGAACTTCTATTTGTTTTTATCTTTTAGAGGGAAGAAATTAGTCCATCTTTACTTAATGGTTGACAGTAGCACATAGATAGATACAGATATATAGATAGGTAAAGATTCACGTTACGTTATGTTACTTGTTCAGAATGTTTCTGATAATAGCGTATGATCAATAAAGTTTGGAAGACTGACTGCATACACTTATGTAGACTTAACTTGCCAGTCATGGTCCAGCTGTGCATCCTGAAGTCACCCTGGCCCTTGCCTTACTCAATACTCCCAAACTGTATTTCCTAACAGTCTTGCAGTGGATCGAACAGATGTCTCTTCCCATCTGTCATGAGCATCTGCCCTCTCATGGGCTAAACTTTTTTCCAAGTTGTGAGGGAACCTTATTTCATTCTTTCTCCAAACCATGACTTTGATTGAGCATACCTAGTGCTCCCAGGTGCTCACACTGGACATGCTCACAAATCATCCCCGTACAGCCCGGCCACCTGCGGGCAGGGAACTTCCAGTCCAGAATACCTTCCGGAGGAAGAAAAGGCTCCAGCAGAAATTGAACTCATGACTCGACCTGTGACCTTTCTGACCCAGATAGTCCCTGTTTCTACTCACAAACAACATCCTACCATTTGGAATTGTTGACCAGAAACCCCCAGAATTTCAGAGTTGGGGTTAGGGGGTAGTTGTTTGGTTCAGGCTTCTGCCTTCTCTGAACGAACATTCCAGCCCCCGAGAGCCTCCTGTTCCAACCCAGGCCCACTAAGGCGTATGCTATACGAAATGCTGACCTAGCCTCACCAGCCCTGTATGCTCTGCACAGTGCTGATGCATGGGACAGGGATGTAGTCACAAGCCAATGGAATGTCTGTTGTGTCGTCTCCTCCCGCAGCCGCCAGCCTGGGCATGCCCAACTAACCGTCCTCTAGTATCCTATACAAGTCACCTCTCACCAGCCTCATGGATGAGGTTTTCTTACTTCCCCTGGAAGCCACTCTGTTCTTGAATCCAATTCATGACCCTGAACCTACTTTTGTTATTTACCTTGTTATTATTCTTGTGTCTCCTAATATTAATAATAATGATAATAGAGCTAATACATAGTGCTTACTATGTACCAAACATCAGCCTAAGCGCTTTACATGTATTAACTCACTTAACCCTCACAACTGCCCTCTGAGGAAGGTACTAGTATCCCCATTTTACAGATGAGGAAACTGAAGCATAAAGAGATTAAGTAACTTGTCCAAGGTCACACAGCTAACAAGTGACAAAAGCAGGAAAGTGAACCCCAGCAGTCAGACCCTGAATTCCATCTTCTTAATCACCCTATGACACCCCTTCTCATCCTGCGTTATTTGTTCTCTTGTACAATTACTTAAAAAGCAAAATGTTCTTTAACTGTCTCTGAGCAATTTCCCTTCTTCTCCTTCCATTTTGGGGGATATCTATTCTTCCTAAATGTCTTTCTGCTATCCCAAATATTTCATGGTTATGGGGATTATTCAAACAAATGATCAAAAGGCTTTGCTTCCAAAATGTGAGCTTCCATTACCACATTTCTTACTTAGATAATTTCTACCCTTTCCTCCACCTCAATGTTTCTCTTTAAACCAGAAATGTCAAGTGGATATTCCTGCATTCGGGGCTGCCACGTTCTGCACTTCACTAATCTCTGAGATCCTCATGTTACTGAAGCACTGTGATATTGGGGTAATTACCCAGAAACCAGTGGTAAAGTAATTTGAATTTAAATCTCTTAGTATTTCTTTCTTTAAGAATTAATTTAATCTTTCCTCCCTTGATGTTTTAGGGAGTATACTAAGACATAGTAAAAGGAAGATGAGTTTCCATCTGATTAAGAGGTGGCAGGGTTTCTTCCCTTTTCGATTTCAGTATTGAGGCCTTTGCACTTTGTATCTGGTCTTCCCAATAGACTTTGAGGTTTATTCATCTTTAACCAGGAGAGATATTTTGAACGTTTTTGTTTATTACAGGTAAAGGTATTGAAAGAAAAAAGAAAACATCATTTTACACTTCCATGTTAATTTTTTAAATGAAAATCAGTCATCCAAATCATTCCTTACCCAACCTTTCTAAATTCTAAGACATTAAAATTAATGTCCATTAAATGTTGGATTAATATTTCTAATCACAGGCATATTTGTTTTGGATCACATTTATGACACAATAATTTTACTTTTAAATTTGTTTTTATAGATTTTATAGTGCTTCTGGGTCCTTGGCACAAGGAATTTAGGCACACTTTTCAGGACTTGGTGGAAGGTTACATTAGTTACTTGGCTTTTGTAACAAATTGCTTATCTTTCCTCTATATCTGATGCCAAGTCACTGTCCAGGAAAATCATCCCTTATTTTATACACTTGTCTTTTGGCATATGAAGTCTTCATGGTGACCCATTTGATTATGTGATTTGAAGGTGGACAATGACCAGTCAAAATTAACCATGGACATGTTAGTATCCTTTTACTGAGTGCCCTTGAGGTAGCTAAACTGCAATATTTGCCTAATTTTTATGGGGGTTGGGAGGTAGTGGAGGCCTGTATATGGTGAAAGGCTCTATAAAAAGTTACATCAAAACTACACTTTGTAGCCAGCAAAATCGTTTCTCAACCAGTGACTTTTGAGGGTCAAAGGAAGAAAGATGATTTAAGGACTTGAGAATGATTTATAGCATTAAGAATGCGTTCTAAATGGGCTGTGCATTTTATTATGTGGGGGAAAATGGGCACTTACAAAACACCTATCAAATAAGTAGCAAAATTCCTACATAGAATTGGGATTTCTACCAAGAAGGACAACAGATATTAATGGCATCTTCAAGTTGCTCAATTTAAGTGCAAATACCATAAGACTAACTTGGAGTAATTGGTGAAGGAGCCAGTTTAAGTTGAATAAAGATTTGAATTACAGAATACTTTCTTGTAAGGAAAAGATATATGACATACATTCTGGCCTGGTAGAAGTCCTGCTTTAGGAATGCAGAGGAGAATCTGTGTTGGCCCACCAAAGCCCTAACCTGAGACCTTTCCAGATTCACTACATGAATTCTCTTAAATAATCCTCAAGAATTGCTGTGTATGCTATGGATTGGCTTAACAAGTCTTTCCCATAGCTGACATGCCTTTGAACTGACCACCAGGAATTGGACTTTCATGTTAGTACAGCCCAAATGAGTGGTATTTGGGTGTGTTTAAAATTAAGGGGATTGGGCCGGGCGCAGTGGCTCATGCTTGTAATCCTAGCACTCTGGGAGGCCGAGGTGGGAGGATCGCTTGAGGTCAGGAGTTTGAGACCAGCCTGAGCAAGAGCGAGACCCCATCTCTACTAAAAATAGAAAGAAATGATTTGGACAGCTAAAAATATATATATAGAGAAAAAATTAGCCGGGCATGGTGGCGCATGCCTGTAGTCCCAGCTACTCGGGAGGCTGAGGCAGTAGGATCGCTTGAGCCCAGGAGTTTGAGGTTGCTGTGAGCTAGGCTGATGCCATGGCACTCTAGCCCGGGCAACAGAGTGAGAATCTGTCTCAAAAAAATAAATAAATAAAATTAAGGGGATTGAAAAGCAAAATGCGTAATAAGAATGCCAATATTAATTCTTAGTCCTGTTAGTCTTCTTTTGAAGAAGTTGTCTTCTATAACATCCCATGGGTTAGAATAAACTTGCCAGATGTTCAATGGCCCTGAAACTAAACTCGTGACACTGAGGCCAACCCCAAACCCATTGGCTATACACATTAGGATCGTTTCTTTGTCACCATGACTAGTTACTTCCAGCGTAATTAAAACCCCGTTAAAATAGAATTCCTAACATAATCAGCTGCACATTGCCAGGACGGAGAAGCTACTTCAGGTTGCAATTAGAGCAAGGCTAAGTCAGGAGAACCTCAGGAATTATCAGTAGATGTGAGTGAGCCCCTGAAAATGGCCAATTTCCACCACATCACACTTCTGTCTCTTTCGCAACAGGGAGTAAATGGAAATTAGAGGGGTGTTTTAATGGCCTCAGCTGCCATTTTTGTATATACCTAAATTTACACGTTATAATCTAATGTATATGCATGTCTGCAAATCACACATGAAAGAAAACTAATGATATCAACTCTGCAGACCTTAAACAGTAGGAAATTTTATAAAGGATTTCAGACCTTTCTCTGCACTTAGTTTTTTCTTTGTAGAATCTACGTACAAGGCATTTTTCTTCCACTTTTTATGTTTTATGATCCTCCTTGCTTGTGAGAGAAGAAAAGGAAGTCAATAGAGTGGATATTTTTTCTTCCTTTCAAACCAAAAAACAGGTTCAGATATTTTTTTCTTCTTTAAATAGTTTCTTTAAATATATTTTAAAAATTCAGACTCTCAGCGGGTGATCTCTTTGCTCTTCTGAAGCCTAGCCTTTTCTCGCTTCAGTTTTATGCTGCCCCTTCATGTGCTGTGGTATCGCTGTGGTATCAATCCTGGCTCATAATTATTTGTCGCCCATTTAGCCACGAGGTGTAAATTTGCTAACTGAAAAGGCGTGCTCTGACAGTTAATCTCGGTGCATGTGGAAAGGCTGAGCTCGCTGCACGGGAAAATTTCCCTGGGGGATTGCTCTGTAGAATGTGAGGCCATTTGTTGAGCTGTCTGATGTGGAAGGAGAGAAAATGAAAGGACCCGCCAGACAGACGCAGGATCATACAGTGCCTTTCAGAGCAAAGAGGGAAATCAAAGGACAATTTCCGGTCCACACCAGTTCTGCAAGCGTGTTCTTGGGAACTAGGGCATCGGGGATATTTTCCCATCAGTGTTTTTAGAGAAGTCACTGAGGGAGAACCCCCAATCAGAGGGTTATGGCAAATTTAGTGATGGCCACAGACTGCGCTCAGAAATTACCACCAACCCAGCACCCTTCTGTCTGTGTCTGAGACTCACAAGTTCTTCAAGACCCTATAAAAATGCTTGGAACCAGAAGGAAAAAAAAAAAAATACATTGGTTTTGACTCCAAAATCTAAAAAGGTATCTACAAAAATCAAGATTATTAAATGTTTAATTGAATGTCTACAAAATATTTAATATTGGCCTCACTGAGTATTAAATTTTGTCTTCTTAAAAATTCCATATGAGAACAAATTATCAATTCAGTTTTTTCACTTTCCAAGATTTTGAGCATGCCAGGCATAAATTAAATGAATTGCACATAGCCAATAATTTGAAATTCAAAATTGTAAGAATCCTTTCCATTTTTTTTCAACACGATAATGTATATTTTATGTGGGATGTGGGGGCATCTTAACATCTTTATACGAGATGTGTGGTAGGACCTAAAAAAGAAAGCCTAGAGCACGTGAAGGTTTCAAAACTGTTCTTCTCCAAGCGCGTGATCATTCCTGAAGACAAACATCTGCTCAGACCCAATGGGGAGGACCGCAAGGCAAGACAGGGGAAAGGTTCCAGTTTGTTGTTGCCAGCTGCACCTGTAGTTGAGGTGAAGTGACCTAGGCAGTGTCTAAGTGTGAGGAAATTCACACAGCACCTGTACACCATTGAGAAGATCACGGGATGGTGCCCGGATTCTGTTAAAGAAGGAGAGCTCACACTGAGTTGAGGAAGCAAAGCCATCCAGTTGGGCCATGTTGGTAGAATTCCACTGTCCCCTTGTCTGCGTCATGTTCTCTCCCAGCAGATGACCGAGCTCTCATGTGCCCTTGTGTTCTAAGCAACATTCCCCAACTTGCAGAGATTTCCATTTTTAGAATAGAAGACGTGAGGTGGCAGGAACAGTAGAAAAGGTGGATTATCTGAATTCCATGTGTGATGATCCTAGTCTTTGATTCAGTGGCCTAACTTCTTCAGGCTTTATTTTATTCACCACACCCAGGGCAATGAACGCAGACTCCCTCCAAAACATACAGGAAATGACATTTCCTGGCACTCCTAACCCCCAACAATAACCACTAATAATAACAGTTTGGTATAATTCCTGCAGAATTTTTTTTATTTAATGCACTAAAGTATTATTATTTTCTTTTATGCAACAAAACAAGAATAAATAAGGTTTTTAATTTTTTTTTCACTTAACAATATATCTTAGATATTTTCTATGTCAGTACATGTGAACTTGCCTCATTCATTTTAATGATCATGTGGTATTCCACAGCATGACTGAGCCACAGGTGATGTAATTGCTCTGTATAGCTGGGCATTTGGGTTGGCCATTCAGCTTTGACCTTTTAGGAGAGTGAATCATATGCCTAAATAAACCATTATATATTGACTAGAAATATACACCCTTGGCCCCCGTTTTGGATTAACTTGTCCCAGTGCAGAACGAACCAAATCTTTCTCTGTGCTGATGCTTGTTATTAAATGTAAATTCTATATGTGATTCCTTATTTATTTATTTATTTTGTCTTTTGTTTTTGCCTTTTCCTCTTATGCAGTCATCTGCAACCAGGGACAACGATGAACCGGCTCTCCCGGTAGGAAGCGGTGGCCCTGTCTGTACCTGCTTGGTGCCTGTGGAGTTTGGGGCTGGGGGAGGGTTGGGGGGTGGGGAATGAAAGGCTTGTGTGCTCAACAAATCATACTCTCCCTTGGAATTCTTAGATAATCTAACCCCTGGTGTGTACGTATATGCTGTCCTATAATTAACAGTTTCTAAAACCGTGTTTCAAAAGTTTGAATTTTCTCTTCCATTTGACATGACATTTATAGGAGTTGAAAAAGTGAGACATTTCCAAATTGCGTTCCAAGGGATGTTGAGCTGATATTTGGGGACACTGTTGGGTCTAATGCTTGAAGCCTGTTTTCTTTGTGTATCTGCATGCACATACTTTTTGACTGGAAATTTCTTTTGGTCCCATCAAAAGAAATGCTGCATGAAACCTTTATATTCAATACATATATATAATGCCCGAAAGAATGCTTTAAGTTCTTCTGTAGGTATAATCCTCTTCTAATAAAGATCTCCACAGCAGAATTCTTCCAGTTTCCCAGAATAAGGACCATAGTAACAGTGTTATGACAAATTATTATCAGTAAACACATTTTCCAGTTCCTATTCAATTAGCACTTCACATTTTATATTGTGCAGCTTGCAAAGGAAATGACCTTCACAGTTTTTGTGTTCAGCCATCAAACAGTGATTGCATTTCTACTCTATTCAGGTCTGCTAACCTTGCTCCTAAAATATTTTGAACCTTAATCATCTGAATACTCTATAACTAAATGACACAATGCATTAAAAAATGTTACACTTTTAAGGCTAAAAGGACTAGCAATGAAGATACATATGACCTAGTCCTTCCTCCTATAATGCTCAGAGCAAAGATTTTTAACATTCCTTGAGAGTCCATAGGATATGCCTGGTCCAGTAACAGGCTAGGGGTACAGACCCAGTCTTTTCCACTGAGGAGCTATATTCTGGCTCACCACTGAAACACCAGTAATCCCCTCTGATTCTTCTCCAACCCTGTTGAATTGGGAATATGATTTCTAACATAACATCAATTATAATACAATCACACTAAGAAAGTCAGATTTCTCCCTGTATCTCATAGTGAGATTTTACCCATACTTCAAGCTTACTGCAGGTTTCCTCTTTGTCTCCAAATGTGTGGACCATGATTGTGAACAAGTATTTTACAAAATAAGGGACCTATGGGCAATAGTTTGGAAACACTGCCCAAGTTATTCAAGTTAGCCAGATTTCTATAGTGTTCGATTTAGTGGTCTAATGTGTATCTTGAAACTCCAAAGGTGAGCTGACCTAGGATGTAGCACTTTCCAAATGTATTTGATCCTGGAGTCTCTTACTGGACATTCTTAGGGATGCCCCCTTGTGGGTCTGGAGTATGATGGAATATTTTGGAAAACCTTGTATGTCAAGGGATGGAAGATGTAATGGAAAATGGTATTTTATTTTTACATGACCCCAGAAAAATTTCATGCCAATCTTTAGCTCCAGAAGTTCAAAAAGAAATTAATTCCCTTACATTACAAGACCTTCCTCCCCCTGAAATCTGTGTGTCTATAAAACTGCACTGCCTCTGATCATCTTCCTCTGTGAAAATCAGCACAAAATCATCCAAGGAGGAAAAAGCAGTTCCTATTCAGGGTAAAAATCTGTCAAAATACAGAGGGCTTGAAGATTTTTTTAGATTGTTTGCTTTCGAAGATAAAAGAAAAAGAGTTTGTTGGTAACCTTATCTCTAGAAGCTCATTCTTATGCTCTCACCTATCAGTTCCATTTATTTGACCAAATGATCACAACTAGTAGGAGTTTGTGCAAAAGAAGACACCCCTCCCCTTGAAGTTAGGAGGGTTCTCCGTGGATTCATGATAAGAGGTTCTATCTCTTCGAATCTCTCTCTGCATAGACCATCCTACTTTCTGAATTCGAGCTGTGGTCCCACACTAGAGGTGGGTGAGATGATCCCTTGGGAAGCAGGGAGGAAATATTAGCACCTCTATCATTTACTTTCTTTATCATTCTTCGTAGCTTCTGTTTTTGGAAATGTTTTTATATACGCTTATTTTGGTATGCACGTTTATATAGATGTGGATGTAGATATAAATAGAGCCATAGATGTGGATATAGATACATATATACACTCTTAAACATTTCCTGATAGGATGCACAATCCGAAAATGTTAGAGACCACTCACTAGTTCAGATAGCCTTTGAGAAAAGCAGGCCTGAGATCCATTCCGGCAGCCTCTGCTTTTTGTCTGTGTGACCTGGACACCTCATTTCACTTCTCCGAGATGAAGCTTTCTCATCTATCTAAAGGGAATAACAGCAATATCTACTTCATAGGGTTAATTTTGAGAATGAGATAAACCAAGGGATGTGAAGCATATAGCATATTGCCTGGCATTTACTAAGCTCTAAAAAAAATGGAAGCAATTCATTTATTTAGTAGAAAAGGATGTGAGAAAGCCATTCGCTCAGGGGGTTTGAAATGTACTTTGAAAAGCTTTGGTTCTAATAGTGTGTGATCACGTGACAGAAATGAGTGGCCGCCAGACTAGGTGAGGATCTTGTCTATAAGGCACTTGCCTTTCATTTCTGAGACTAACCACGTCTTTGGTTTCTCTGCTCAGACTAAGCCACGTCTCCAGCGGGGTGGAAGTTCTGCTTCCCTTCACAACAGTCTCATGAGGAACAGCATCTTCCAGCTCATGATACACACCCTTGACCCGCTCGCCGAAGGTAAGCATCAGGCTTTGATTTGGGAGCTTCTTTCAGGAAAAAGAGAATGTCAAACGGCTTCTCTGCATAAAACACATGGATGCGATCGTCACACACACCTGACAGCATCCTCTTGTTTAGCATCTGCCAGAAGCAGCCCTGGCCCTTGGACGTGTTTTACCTGCAACAGCTCAGTTCATGATGGCTAGTTTTCGTGCCAGGAGTAGGAATACGGTGTTCATGTGCTGATTCTGTCTCTTAACGCCTCTGGCATAAATACAGTGTGTTATGACGCAGAGAGAACAAAAAGGTTTCCCTCTCTTCCAGCTAGAGGAACAGTTCTCTTTTAATCATCATTTCTAAGTTTCAAAACAAAGTCGTGTGTGAAGATAAATTATGCACCCTAAAAAAGGGAAAGGGAAAAAGAACTCCATGACTTAGGAGGGCCATGAGTAGTTTGGGGAATGATGTTCACTGCAGGACGTTGACGTTGTACCGATTCTTTGGCAGTTGGAGGGTGGGAGGTGAGCGCCTATGTATCCAAAGAGCTCTCTCTATGCTAACTGCTTAGGATCAGTCATTGGAGACCCAAAGTCCTGGTTTGTTCACCTCCCATGGTAATCTTATGAACCATCACAGAGAATCCAGGATCATGTACTTCCAGTTTTCATCACAATGAAGCCAGATTTACCATGTTTCTTCAATCACATAAGTATCCTAAAAAATTAATTTTTCAATTAGATAGAGATCTGAAGTGTCAAGTAAATATTAGCTTTGCCACTAGGAAGGGGTTCAAGTAAACCAAGTCTGTTCTCCCTTCATCCCTGGACCTTATGATCAGGCCTGATGTTTCATGGAAGCTAATAGGGATTGTGGAAAGAGTACAATCTGGGGAGCAGTTATGTGCCACTGAACACATCCAGGGAATGTGATTGTCAAATCATGTCATATAAATCAGATATCTTACCCAGTATCAAGGCTTGCTAAATAATTTCAAGGGTACAGGCAATCAAGAGATTCATACGATGTAAAGAAAAACATGGGACCCCAAGAGTGGATCCTCAGGTCCTATCTTTTCTCACTGGACACACATGTCTCACCCAGAATACAGGTGAGCATCACAGGGTCACCTCTCACTGCAGAGCACGGAGCATTTCAGTTATGAAACATCTCCCTGTTGTACTCCAGAGAGGTGTATAGCTGATGTGATACTCTCCAAGGAGCTCTGCTTCATAGATCCTGAGATCTATGTACTGGAGCCAATCCTTAGCCGGGGACATCCTCAACATCTTTACTCTATCTGCCCAGAGGTCCATTTGGCAAGGAAATTATACCTGGTTACCAACCACCTTTTCTTTCTCCCAGAGTGCACACCCGGAGGAGGAAGTGAAAGGATTGCAGGCCAACTGCTTCACCTCCTTTCTCCCCGCCACTAAGCAGTTGTGTGACTTTGGGCAAGTTAGGTCTCTCTAGTACTTGGTTTCTTCATCTACAGTAATAGTTATCTTTGGCACCTTGCAATAAATTTATGCTTCACAATAACACTTCATAGATAACATTATTGTTCTCCTTTCACAGAATATTGTGCCACCAACATAGATCTCAAATTTATCTCCTGTGCTCCCTCTGCCAGCACTTTATTTTAAGCCATCTTCATCCCTTGCCTGGATTCCTGCAATAGCTTCCTAGCTGGTCTTCCCCTTCTTCCACTGCCTCCACCTACACCTATTATCAATGCAGCAGCCCAAGTAATCTTCCAAAAAGGAAATCAGGTTGTGTCATTACTACGTATAACCTTCATTGGCTTCCCAGGGCTCTTAAGAAAAATTGCAAAATCCTTACCATGGTCTACATGATTTTCCTCTTGCTCCAAATTCAATTACACTCATTTTGTTTTAGCCACACAGGCCTTTCTGTTCTCAGATAACTCTTCCCTGCCTCAGGGTCTTTGCATGGGCTGTTCCCTGCACTAAAACACTTTTCCTTCTCCCATGCCCTGCCATGTTTCCTACTTACTTCTTTCCATTCTTCAGCACCCTGTCCAAATGACACTTCCTGACCATCCAGCATAAATCAGGGTCCCCAATACTCATCTCTCAATGCACTCTTTAATTTTTCTTTATTGCTCATATTACAGTTTGGATATTTGTTTATTGCCTGTCTGTGCCAGGATACAGGAAATTTCATGAGAGCAGGCACTCTATTTTATTTACTAGTTGTCCTCAAAGCCTAGCAGAGCACCTGACACCTAGTATTTGCTAAGGCTCAGAAAGATTAAGGTACTTGGCCAAAGTCATGATATTGACTTGAAATGTACACAATTCTAAAGCAGCACAGGTTTTTTGTTTTGTTTTGTTTTGTTTTTGAGACCAATCTTGCTCTGTCACCCAGGCTAGAGTGCCATGGCATCAGCCTAGCTCACAGCAACCTCAAACTCCTGGGCTCAAGCGATCCTCCTGCCTCAGCCTCCCGAGTAGCTGGGATTACAGGTGCACACCACCACACCCAGCTAATTTTTTCTGTTTTTAGTAGAGAAGGGATCTCACGCTTACTAAGGCTGGTCTCAAACTCCTGAGTTCAAGCGATCCCCTTGCCTCGGCCTCCCAGAGTGCTAGGATTACAGGCGTGAGCCACCGCACCCAGCTGAGCACAAGTTGAAGATAGTCGGTGAATTATACCTTGGCTATTTTGAGCGACCTTCTTCTCCACCCCATTTCCCTGGGGAACCATATAAGAGAAGAAAAGAATGATTTTATCTGTTCCAACTCAATTATGAGCAAAACTGAGTATCTTTATTTATACCAAGGCAGTGTTATGCAGTAATTAAGAGGACAGACTCCAGAACCAGACTCTGGGTCCAGATCTGGGTTCTGCGCTTATTAGCTGTGTGACTTTGGACAAGTCACTTAACCTCTCTGTACTTTAGTTTCCTCTTTTGTAAAATCAGGATGATTTATAATGATGTCTGCATCACAGGGTTGTTGTAAGGATTAAAAGAGTGAATATACATAAAGCATTTAGCACACTGCCTAGCACATCATAAGTACCATATGCAGGTTTGGAATTATTCTGCTTCATCGTTTTAAAAAATAATACAACACATGATTCTTAAAAATTCAAAATATTCAAAAGGTTAGGGTGAAAAAATTCTTCCTCTGAATCAATGCCCCCCCCAACTTTCTCCAGGTCCCCGATTCTTCACAGAGGAAACCACAGTTACCAATTTCTTGGGATACCTCCTATATTATTTCATATGCAACTCTGTGTGTGTGCGTGTGTGTGTGTGTCCTTGCCCACAGATCTCAACAATTTAAATTTCTCTGTTTTTCTGTTTGTAGGAATTCAGTTTCAGGTAGGGCTTGTTTTTGTTTTTTTCTTTTTGGAGAGGAGGTTATGTTTTGTTTCTGTGAGATAAGAGAAAGTGAATCTGGGTCGTCTCGGAGTTGGGCCATCAGTGATTTTCCAAAACACCTGGCCCTTGCAGAGCTGTGCTACAATTAAACTGTTTGTTCCTGCTGTAGCAAAATGTGCCTTCCGAATCCGGGCACCTGCTTTCAAGGTGAAACCTCTCCCTGGAAGATGTGGAGGGCTCCAGTGGTGTGAATCTGAGAGGGCTGAGAGCCATAATCAGCTCTGGTCTTGAGTGATTAGAAAATATGAAAAGCACTTCAATGCTTTAAAATTGCTCCATAGCACGCGGCCAAGAAAACAGATTGCTCTGGTATTTTTCCCCCAAAATTCACAATCATTTTCCATTCTGAGAACAGCCCAAAAAAATTAACCCACAGCTCTCAGAAATAGTCGTTTCTCTTTTAGTTTGCATCTAATCACTTGAATTCACACATCCTCGTGCCAAACTGTCACCTTTTACCAATGTGGAGCAGGCAGGTTACATCACCCAGTTGACAGCCTGAACACTGCAGTAGCTCCCCTGTCACACTAAAGGACAGTTCGTGGATGTTACCGGTGTTCACCTGGCTGAGAAGTGCATTGGCATCACTGGCATATGGTCATTGTTCCCAAAGAGAAGTGTTCGGATTCATTTGAAAACATCGTCTAGGACAGATGGCCTATGGAAACACATTTCCCTTTGTCTCATCTGTGCCACTCAGGTGTCTTTGTCTTCCAAAATGCAGTGATTGAGCCCTTGCCTAGAAGCCTTCATCGGTGGTTGGTTCAGCCTCTGAGCCTGAGTCACAAGCTCCAGCCGTGTTTGTGTTTCACTTATCTATTGACGTGCAACAAAGCACCCCAAAACTTAGTGACTTAAAACCACCACCATATTATCATTGCTTATGACTTTGTGGATCACGAATTTGGGCAGGGATCACCTGGTTGAGTCTTCTGTTCCGTGTGGCATCACTGGAGGTCACTTGATGGTATTCAGCTGCTGGATGGGTAGCTTAGAAGGTTCCAAAGGGCCTCACTCCCATGTCTGGCACTTACAAAGGCACAGCTGGAAGACTGGGCTCGGTTGGGCCCCTCTGACTCTCCGTGTTTCCTCAGGACCTTTCCACGTGGATGGACTTCTTACACGGTGGATAGGCGTTCCAAGAGCAAACCTTCCAGGAGGCTCAAGTGGAAGCTGCAAAGCTTTGTATGATCTAGCCTGGGAAGATGTGCCTTCTGCTGTGTTCAGTGAAGCGGTCACTAAGGCCAGCCCACACTCAAAGGGAGGTGAATGAGACTCCCCCTCTCAATGGGAAGAATATGAAAGAATTTGAAACCACCGTTAATCTAACCCAGTCTGTCTCAGGGACACACACCACTGATTGGTTCATCTGTCCACTGTTCCTTAGTGTGCTCTGGGCAGACCACATGGTGTGGAAGGGACAGAGCCAGCCTGCCTAGGTGAAGGTTGAGTCCAAACAAAGCTGAGCAGTGCCTTCCCAGGGACAAAAACTTCTGAATAGGACATTGTTCATGACAAGAAGCAATCTACCTAAGGCACAGACGAATGGTTGGAATAAAGATTTTGTCTCATTTATAGGAAAGTCTTAGAGAACTGGAATTATCAGTCTTTGAGATCACAGCATGGCAGTCTGAATTGATCTTTCTAATAAATTCAGTATCTCATATTGATTTTAACATTTTCTCTAAACAAGCCATTATATTTACTCAGGGGTACATCTTTATGAACCTAAAACAAGGATGCTGGATGTTGCACTTTTTGAGTGAGAAGTAGCTTCAGCTATCAATTTGTCTAAAGATAATACCACCGACCAACACTTGCAGAGTGCTTACCACAGGCCAGGAACTACGCTGAGTGCTCTAGGTAAACCATCTCATTTAATCCTTCCAGCAGCCCTGCTCCATCATTCAGAGGACACTGATGTGTGAAGAGGCTTTGTCTTGCCGCACCAATAACACAAGAGGTAAATGGTAGAGACAGAATTTGAACCTATATCTGCCGGACTCAAAGTCTGTGTCTGTAGTTCTTGTGCTATTCTGCCTCCTCATGTAACTTCATGTCCAACCCTGCACTCCTTGTTTTCCTGGTGTAGACACCAGCCTCAATCCTGGGAGCTCCGACCTATCCCTGGACTAGGGATATTATTCTTATTGTTATTATTGCTACTACTTAGGAAGACTTGAAGTGCCTCCTTTGCTAGAGTTTTTAAAAAGCTCTCCTTTCCTCTGGTTTGAGATAAGGAGGAGGAAATAGAATGCTGGGGATAAAGATGCTCAGGGTTGACCTTTGGGGGAAAGAGGAGCATAGAAAAAAATGGTGATGTCTTCCCTCTCTCCACCCTTGGAGGCCTGTTGGTCCTGTGCTTTGTTGGCTTCAGTTCAAGGAAGTGAGAATTGCACTATGTTTGCTCCTGTAGCCCAGGCAGGACTCTCTAGGCAGGACCAGGCTGTTCATGTCAGGCACGTGTATATCTGCAGAGACCACAGTCTGTTCTGGTGATCAATCACAGTCACCACAAGGCAAATGACTATTAAAAATTCAGGGTGAAAATTACTACCATGACCAAAGAAACAATAAAATTGAGACAAATGCAGGAGTTGAGAGGCAAAGATGGCTGACTAGGTACATCAGTCACCAGATTGTCTCAGAAAGAAGAAAAAAATTTAGATGAAGAAAACATAGCCCAAGTGTCATTCTGAGGAAAAAGTGCCAGAACCTACTGGAGACTCCATGGGGAGAAGTTGTGGAACAGAGCAAGATGGCAGCAGAGATCAACCCCCAAAGAATCTGGAGGCCCATGGAAAGGGTAGGTGGGGGTGATTGTTTTTCCTCCCCTCACACCTCTGGCAGACTGCAGGCTTATGAACTGTTGGGCAGCTTCTCTACCTTCACAAGCCCAAAAGCTGCACCCGCCAGTGAACTGGAAACTTCTTGAGAAGAGAGCACCAGGCTGCCAGCCCCTTGGGGGTCACTCCCCCTCACCACAGACCTGAGCTAAGGCAGTGGATGCCATACTGCTTTTCCATCCATTGTATGCCTTTGTCCTCCAGGGAGCTTCAACCCTTCAGTTTCCTTGTCACTGGTCCCCACACAAACATTTCCCAGCTCCTGCCCAGACTGTGGTGGCCACAGAAGGCCAGTGGGTCCTGGTGGAACTGTGTGATCCCCGAGCTTGCACATTCAAGGCAGGCTGCCTTCAGAGGGGAGGAGAGTGCTATCCAATTTTCTCAGCACCGTTTATTGAATAGGGCTCCCTTTCCCCAGTGTAGGTTTCTGTTTGCTTTGCCAAAAATCAGTTGATCATAGCTATATGGTTTTATTTCTGGGTTCTCTATTCTGTTCCATTAAAAAGTGGACAAAAGACATGAGCAGAGTTTTTTCAAAAGATATACAAATGGCCAACAGACATATGGAAAAATGCTCAACATCACTACTCATCAGGGAAATGCAAATTAAAACCACAATGAGATACTACCTTACCCCTATCAGAATGGCCATTATTAAGAAGTTAAAAAATAATAGATGATGGCATGGATACGGTGAAAAAGGAACACTTATATGCTGTTCGTGGGATTATAAAACCTCTATGGAAAACAGTATGGAGATTCCTCAAAGAACTAAAAGTAGACCTAACATTTGATCCAGCAATCCCACTACTGGGTATCAATCCAAAGGAAAAGAAGTCATTATATCAAAAAGATTTCTGGACCCGAATGTTTATTGCAGCACAATTCACAATCATAATGACATGGAATCAACTTAAGTGCCCATCAATTCATGATTGGATATAGAAAATGTGGTGTCTGTGGAGTACACCATGGAATACTACTCAGCCATAAAAAAGGAATGAAATAATGTCATTTACAGCAACGTGGATGGAACTGGAGACTATTATTCTAAGTGAAGTATCTCAGGAATGCAAAAACAAACACCACAGGTTCTCACTAATAAGTGGAAGCTAAATGATGGGTACACATGGTCATAAAGTGATGTAAAGGACATTGGAAACTAAGAAGGGGGGAGGATGGGGAGGGCATGAGGGATAAAACCTTACCTATTGGGTACAATGTACACTATTCTGGTGACAGGCACACTTAAACACCCTGATTTTAGCATTATACAATTCATCCATGTAACAAGAACACTTGTACTCCCTAATATTCTACAATAAAAATTATACAAATATTTTTTAAAGAGGCAATAAAATTATTTAAAAAGAGAGGATCTACTGTATGGTAATGTTTTTCCTGAACATAATGTGTCATTATCACTATTAGCAATAGTAGCTTCCATTTATTGAACACTTGTGTATTATCTCATATGAATATCATCATCCCTACTTCATGGATGCATGTAGAGGGAAGTTTGGTGACTTGTCCAGATGGACGTTATATCCATACTCAGGTTGAGCTGGTTCAAAAGTCATTCTCCTAGGAGCCTGTCCACTTGCTGAGTTCTAAGGAACCAAACACATAAGATCCCAAACATGACTGAAGGAGATGAGAACTGTATTCTATCCTTGTTTATGTTTGGTTGGTTGGTTGGGTGGGTGATTGGTGGTTTTCAGAGATGGGGTCTTGCTATATTGCCCAGGATATACTCAAACTCTTGGTCTTAAGCACTCCTTCCACCTCAGCTTCCTGGGCAGCTGGGACTACAGGCATGTACCACCACACTTGGCTTGTTTTCTATCTTTGATAAAGAATTGTGAGCACTGAATCATCAGAGAGGAAGTCTAGCATGGCACTCTTAATAATAATAAGAGTTTAGATTGAATCTGAAACTAGACCCCCTGGGTTCCACTTCCAGCTCTGTCCTTCACTAGATGTGTGACCTTGGATGATTTGTTTACCCTCTCTGTGCCTCAGCCTTCTCATTTGTAAAAAGAGAATCCTAATAATACCTACCTCATAGGGTTGTTTTAAGAGTTTATGAGCTAATATATGCCAGGAGCAGTGGTGCATGCCTACAGTCCCAGCTACTCAGAAGGCTGAGGCAGAAGGATCACTTGAGCCAAGGAGTTTGAGGCCAGCCCGCGCAACATAGTGAGACCTGAGCTAATATGAGCTAATATATGAAAAGCACTTAAAACGGGGCCCGGCAGAGAATAATTGCCTGTTAAGTGCTAAATGTTATTACTAAGAAAGGACAGAAAAGGTCCTCAAGATAGAATCTTGCTTGCTCTAGATAGTACTTACACTTGATAATAATAGTTTCTTTTAGCTGTCGCATTTGAGCACTTACTAGGTACCAAGTACTATGCTTTGCAAATATTATGCCACTCAATTCTCTCAGCAAGCCAATGAGAGAGGATCCATTATCCTCATTTTAAAGAGGAGGAAACTGACACTTCAGGTGGTTTTCTTACCTGCCCCAGGTCACAGTTCAAGGATAGTAGAGCCAGGTTTTTAATGCAGGTTGTCCTAGCCAGCCCTGCTGCTTAACGCTCTCTGTTCCCACCTCTCATGGGCAGTTCCCCATCAGTGTCACACTTCTCAAGGGAGACAGGTTTGGGGAAAACTATTTTCCCAGGACCATACCATGCAACTGCATGGTAGACCCCAGCTAAGGTCAAATGTGTTCACCTTCTTCTTCCCATCCCTAGTAACCTTCACCCTGTCTTCGC
Organism: Varecia variegata; assembly: GCA_028533085.1. NCBI lineage: Eukaryota > Metazoa > Chordata > Mammalia > Primates > Lemuridae > Varecia > Varecia variegata. Next base: position 88,453,447 of record CM052443.1, on the reverse strand, counting down.
ACACTCCCCATCTCCCTTCCTTTGAAGGGCCCTCTGCTGGCCTAGGAGTCCAACTTGTTGACAGTGGCCCTGAATCATTCCTCAGAAAAGGTATGCCCCAAACCTGTCAACTGAGAATGCAGATTCCCCAAAAATGTAAGTGAAGTTGTGCCCCACTGCTGCTCAAAACCATCTCACCATCAGTAAAAGCCCTCACGGTGGCCCTAGGCTCCCTGCGGCTTGCCTCTCTGCCTCTCCTCTTTTCTTTTCCTCCTCCCATCCCTCCTCCCCTCCTCTGCCTTCCCCTCCTTTTTCTCTCATCTCACTCTGCCTTCTCTCTTTCCTCTCACGTGTCTTTTCCTCGATTCTACTTCTCTGGCTGCCTAGCAGCTCTTTCTCACAAATTCTAAGCACACTCCTGCCTCAGGGCACTTGCACATGTTCCCTCGTCCCCTAGATATCCTCATGACTCCTGTCCTCCCTCCTTCCAAGCCAACCTTCACATGTCACCTGATGAGAGAGGCCTGACTCAATCAATGTTTTTAAAATATCAGAATCAAAGTAATGATAGTCAGAGTTCTCAATCTCCCTTGCCCTGCTCAATATTCTCCCTAACACTCATCACCATCAATGCGTTTGTTTGTTGTGTGCTGCCTGTCTCCACCCTTACATCTCCAGCAGGGCAGGACTCAGAGCAAGCTTCGCCCTATCCCCAGTGCCTGGCACAAGTGGGCTCCAACACATTATTTGTTGAATACATTGAATGAATACTTGCTTTTGTGATTTTTTTTGCTGGAGAACTGTATATCTCTAGCCATGTAGATTTTCTTAATCCGTGTCCTGTCAAAGGGCTCTTTTGTTGTGCCCAAAAAAGTGCTATTCAATTTGTGACTGTCTTACGGTGGTGAATAGCAATCACATCTGGTTTGGCCACCATTGTATCCCCAGCCTCTAGCACAGCACTGACATGAAACAGGTTCTCAGTCAATATTTGCTGGACGATTGAATAAATCTCCCTCTAGTTCCAGAGTCACTGCTGCAATGGGAAATGTTTGCTTTCTGCCTCTCACCTTATTGATGAGTTCTCTTGTCGCCTTCTTCCTCTTTTCCTTCCAAATGTTTTGCTATGCTTTCATTTCCTTTCCTTTTCTTCTCTTTGACATAGGGTTGGTTCTTTCACTTGTGTTCCCTTGGCCTAATTATATATGTTCAAAGAATGACCATTACAACAAGATTCAAAGAAGTTTATTGTTTTAACCATTCATTTGTTTTACAAATTCAAACACCTGTGAAATAGCATCCACCATGTAATTTGGTGTTAAGATGAGTTTGAGAAGAAAACTGCAAAAAAAGAAGCTTCTGATTCAATTTCTATGGACTCTAGGATATTCTTCTTCTAGTAATTTCTCCTTCTTTGTGGAGATGCAAAATGTGATCTACATTTTTCATTGTAACAACAATTTAATTACTAATACCAATATTTAACAAATAAGTGCATTAGATGCCTTAAGAAACACAAAAGTAGGAATACTACTTATCTAGTGGGCCTGTAATTGAACTAAAGGATTATTTAACTATAGGACTTGGGCCAGTTTAATCCAGCAGGTCCCGTGCCTCATACATAATTCCCTTGAGGCTGTTTTTCATGGCAAAACCTTCAGAATCCTGCAATGAGATGTCTGAAAGCGACTCCGTACTCATAGTATGTTGCCTGCCTTATCTGCAAATTTCCCCCATGCTAAGCTCACTTTACGGCCTCAGAGCTGGTCTCTGCTGCTGTTACTTTCCAGCCAATATTATTATTATTATTTATAATAACTTTTATTATTATTTATTATATTTTATTTACAATAATATTTATTACTCGTCATTCATATTGGGTGGGGAGTCTCCTGGGAGCATTTCTCCCGCCTTTCTGAAGGACAGGTTTGCTTTCTCCCTCCTCTCTGATGGCTGCTGTGACATCCTGATGCCATCTCTCCCATTCTTCATCAGTCTGGCTCAGGCGATACGGGATAAGCAGATGGCCTCCGTGGCCTGAATTCCAGACCATCTTGAATGTAAAAGCCTCACAAATGAGTAGCAAATATCTAATTTTTCACCATCTTCCCTGTACTCTAGATCATGGGTTTCCAAATATCTTTTTTAATAGCAAAGCCCTTTGTTCAAAAGAATTCCCACAGGGAAGAGTAAACAATATTTTTAACTGTTAGAATGACTAAGAGTGTGCTCATATTAGATTCTTTATCAGTGTGCCTAATTCAATAGCCTGGCTGTAGACTAGCAATAATAAACACAAAAGAAATAAAGACCCCACTGTGACAGAACCATAAAATAGCAAAGATTAACTCAAAAGAACTATCTAAGAACTTTATGGCAAGAATAATCATCATTTCTGAAGAACATAAAAGATCTAAATAAATGCTGATATATTATAAAGATGTCAGTTCTCCCCAAATTAAACTCTAAATGCAACTCAATCCTTACTGAAATCCCAAAAAGATATTTCATGGGACTTCATAACTTGATTTGTAAATGTATGTAAAATAAACAAGAAGAGCAAAGATACTTTTGACAAAAAAAGAACCAAAAACATGTGCCCACCAGAGGTCAAGAGCTATCACAAAGCATCTGCTTTTAGATGCTCTGGGAGGAAGGCAGAGAGGCTGGGTCAGAGGCAACTGGAGTCTCCTCTGTGGCTGTCTTTGAGGAGTTCACTGGAATAGGGTGTGAGCACCACTACCCTGGACAAATCCATTAATTGCTCTTGGGGAAACACAGTGTGTGAGGCAGGAGAGGGGCAGCATTAGCATCACCTGTCGGAAGGCACAGGGCCCTCATTCCCGAGGCAGTGAAAGCACACATGTATGCATGCAGCATCACGTCATGCCAAGTGCCCTGGCGCACCTGCAGAGCGAGCATGGCGGCTGACCCGAAGTCAGCCCTCAACACAGGTGAGCTCGGCTTGCCAGATCCCAAGGAAATCCATAGCATTGTGTGAACCCTGAGGACAGGCCATGAGGGAAGTATTCCTGGAGAAAGTGAGTTTAGAGAGAGGGTTCTCAAAGGAGATGAGGGGCGCGAGGAAGCAAAGGAACTGGCTGGCTCAGGGAGACCCAAAACTACGCATTGTTGGCCCAACCGAAATGGGGGTTCCTTTGAGATGAGCAGACACGTGGATTTTTGCCCACTGAACTAACATTCTAGCAGTTTCTCCTGTTGAAGGGTGCTAGGGATGTGAGAGAGAGAGAGAGAGTGTGTGTGTGTGTGTGTGTGTGTGTGTGATTGCAGCATAGGAAGCTAGGGACCTAAGAAATGGCAAAGAAGCAAAAACAAAAGAGTGGAGCGTTTTGAGTACCTACTCTGTGCCATGCACCTGGTAGTGATCTTGTGTAATTCTCTCAACAATGGCTATAGGAATTCATATGCATGTTTTATCTCTGAGGAACTGAGGTTCAGAGAGGTGGCATGATTTGCTCAGAATCACCAGCTCCTAAGTCTGACTTCAGAGCCTGAACTTCTTCCACTCCCCCAGGACTCTGGAAAAGAATAAAATCCAATCTACTGGCCGTGGCTCGATGAGATGACAGTTGTATAAATCCCTGGACAGAGGAGGGCAGGCTATTAATGCCTCTCATAGAGCAAACACAGGACAAGCTAAATAGCACCTCTCTTTAGGGAATAGTAAAGCATTATTCCATATTTGAACGTCAAACATGTTGAAATTGAATCTCTCTTTGTGTTGTACACATTATAAATAAATATCATTTGGGGCTTAAGGGAATGTGAATGGCCTTACTGAAATAAATGCTTTTGAGTATGCAGTTTTCTCTCTTTCTCCCTCCCTCTCTCTCTTTCTCAAAAAGATTTGCTTTGAAGTAAAGGCCACAAAAGCATGTGGCCAAAAAATTGATTTTGATGGCATTTGAGCTTAAATATAGCATGAAGAAGGAAAAAGACAATGAAGCATCCATAAAGTTATAGCTTCCTCTTTCTTCTCTGAAACTTATCACATGCTCAAAAGGGAGCTCCTTCAGAAGTGAGGACTCAAAGTTTCCAGAGATAAAAAGCAACTGTCACAGACATGATCACATGGGGGACCAAAGGGCAATCATTGAAGGTGAAAAAGCAATTTCATTTTACCAAAGACTGCCCGCTCAAAATGCGTATTGGTAAACAAATATCATCTGTGATATGAGAGCATTCAAAGGTGTTTTCTCCCAAACGAAGGGCATTTAAGCTAAAGTCACCTCTGATTGCTTAATAAATAGCAGGGCCTTACTTAATGGAATGAGGTTGAATGCCTTGCGTTCAGTAAAGCAATGGTTTCCTCCGATCCTAGCGAAAGCTCTTCCCAGTTGGCTCTTCCTTCTGGGACTTACACTGTGCTCTGCACTCACCTCTGCGTGCTGATCATATTGTAAACGCAAATCCTCAAGTGGTGGCCGGGGCGCACGTCTCTCCTGACCTCGCATCATCAGATCCACCAAATCTAGCCTCTTCACCTCAGCCATTAAAAAGAATTTCCTCACCCACACCAACCGTCTTTTACAGGTTGTCTTGGGGCTCAGATGAGACAATATTATACACCTGTGCAAGCACACACATGTTTGTAAAGAGGCAGCTTTGTTGCTTATATTAAGCTTGTAGGTCTATATCAGACAGGTTTGTTATTTTGTGTGTGTGTGTGTATGTGTTCATATATTCACTCATTCATTCACAAACATATCCTATTACAAGCTGACATGAGTGATAACCCCACTGGGAACATTTTCCTTTACAAGCCCCCACTGTAGACAAGTCCCTGGGGGAACATTATCCAGTGCTTGTCCTAGACTGGTTAACTTCCCGAAAACCAGCTTAAATGCTGTTATTGAACCTGACCTTTAACAGATACGCAGTTGCAGTAACCTATGCGGCTACTGCTCTCTTTGACTTCCCAGGTGGCAGCACTTAAGCCCAAAAGCCAGTAGTGAATGTATAATAGCTTTCCTTTAACTCCAAGGCCCTTAGGCCTGAACAACTATCATTGGTGGGCCTTAAATTCCATGGTGGATTGATCTCATTTTAGAAAACTATCATGAAAATTCTGCTGTCATTTCTGGAAAATCTTTTTCCAGATATTCATCTTTTTGTCCATGCACTACACTTCCATAAATGATACAATAGGTTGTGAAAAGTTTCCTTTCCGGAAAAAGTTACAAATTCTTTTCTTGACCCCATCAATGCTAGCAAGGTTTAGAATGTGAAGAGCTGATACTAGGCGCTCAAAGGTGACATCACACAGTGGGCACATTTACATAAGCTCTCTCTCCCCTGCTTGGTGTGTTCATGGTGGCCTCTTGCCATCAGATTCTTGGGAGGAATGACGTAGTTACACGTTGAGCAGACACACTGTGGAGCCAGCCACCTTGGTTTGAACCCCAGCTCTGCCACTTCCTAGCTGTGTGACCTTGAGCAAGTTATTTAACTTCTCTGCAACTCAGCTTCCTCTTTTGTAAAATAGGAAAGATAATAACATCTGTCTCTTAGGGCTATTAAATGTATTCAGTGGAGTGCTAGTCACAAAGCACATAGAACAGTGCCTGCCACATCATTAGTTCTGTGTAGCTATTTGCCAAATAAATTGCTTTTTCTTTTTTCTCTTGCAACCATAAAATTTTTAGACAGCAGTTCGGTGGTTCAGTAATAAGTCATTGAATTATCTTTTCTATATTTTTCTTTTAAAAGAAGCCTATTTACCATGTGCCATATCTTGAGGTCCTGGTATACCTATCTATAAGATGACACGAGAACTGATTTTCTATCAACTGACTTCTAGTAGAACAAAAGTTATGCTGAAACTGTATAATTATAGTTTCAGTATTTACAAAGTTCTCCTGTCCTTTGTACAATGTGAAGGAAATCATGTGACATGATACTTAACTAATTTCCTTCCAAAAAGGCCAGATTTCATCTGGGGTCCATGGCTGTTAAGCAGAAAAAAAAAAAATTCATCTTGGCTCCAGAGATGTTCAGCAGACTAAAAAAATTTTCTCTTTCAAATATAATAAAAACTGGAAAAGCAATTAATTTTTTAATTCTGCTGAAACATGCTTAGGCCACCATTTGAAAGCTTGTGGGTAAGAAGATAATGGTGTGCCCTACCTCTTCCAATGTTAGCAAATCTCTGGTTCACTGGCAGACATTTGCTGTTTAATCTCAGGTGCATAATTGACTATTTGTGAAACAAAGCTTAACCTTCTACCCTTTCTTTATGTGCTGGATGTTAAACCCATTTATGTAGTCCCACTTAGATGAAATTTAGAGGACTGCGTGAACCTTCTTTCTACGTTAAATTCATTCTTGTAAGCTCTTCATAATTTGGGTAATTATTTCTATTTTCTATTGGATACAAGGATCCAAGTATTCAGTCAAATGACATCCTGAACAATACTACAGTGTAGATATATAATTATAAGGATAATGTTTACTTTGATTTAATTCTATGTCAGTGGCATTAATTTTCTGTCTTCCAGTCTTTTTTCCCTTAATTTCACACTGCTCTCAAATTCTCTTACCTTCTCATACTTCTCTCTTTTCCCTTGCCTTTTTTTTCCCTTGAATGGCTGGAGTTGGCTGTTGTTTCTCATTTTATTGGTTTTACTTTCCTCCCTTGCATACTTTCCTTGTATGCTTTTCTGATATTGTTTGATGCTTCATGCACCAGAGAGCAGAAACGCATCTGTGCTGACCCAACAGCTGGATATAATCTAGAGAATTTAGATTCTCTCTGCCTAGTTGAAACCATTGAATCCAGTCAGGATTCAAGATGGGATCCAGAAGTGTACACAAGTTGTTCTCTAGCCAGCATGAAGCATTCATTCTGTGCACCAGAATTTTCCATCTCCATTTTTAAGATATCGCCGCCATTTTGTCTTCCGTGTGCTGAGGACTCTCCTGATGACTATTTTGCATGATGTAAACCCTCCTACTTTACAGAAGCAATGCAGGGGATTCCAAGAGTCAAGACCACATGTATTTTCCCTTCTCAGGCTTCCTCCCCGTAGAGATAGTGAAGACAAAATAGCTGAACCTGTGGCGTTAGATGGAAAGAATCATAGGCATCAGTACCCAAGGCAACAAGGCTGAGGAAGACTAACAGAGATTTCATTCCACTCAGCAGCATTTGTTGAACACCTACAGAATGCCAGGAACTCTACTGGGTGCCGGAATTAACAAAATGAGTACAATGAGTTCTTGCCCTAAAGGGTGGAAAGCAAGTAGGTTAAGGTACATTTGATGAGCACACAACAGAAGTGTATACTTGGAACAGACACACAGGAGGAAAGTGACCTATGTTAGAGATGGGGGCATTCCAGAATGCTGCCTGGAGGAGAAAACCTCAACTGGGTTCTAAAGGAAATTAGGAGAAGTAGTAAAATTCCAACACAAAAAGACAGTATGTGCAGGATTAGATGTGTTGTATTTTCAATTTGTATTTTGAAAAGATTACCCTGATAACAATGTGAAAGATAGGTAAATGGTGCTGGGAATAGACAGGTGGTAAGAAAGATATGGAAAGAAGTGTTCAAACAAGGCTATTGCAATAGCCTAGGCAAGGCTTTGGACTAAGGCAAGGGCAGTGGGAATGGAGTAGAAAAGACAAAATTGAGGCTATTTAGGGGTGGAATTAGTTGGGCTTTGTGACTGATTTGGACCATGAGTATGGCTTATAGATGCATCAGCATCACCTAACTGCCTACCTGCCCCCAGCCTCCACCCCATGGATCTTAGTCACATGTAATGTAACCAAGCTCATGTTTCTAGGAAAGAAAACGATGGGCCTATCTATACACACCACCCATAAATCCTTAAAAAAAAAATAGGAAGAGAATAGAACATTTTACCACTTTTAAGAATGGGTAATAAAGATGTTTGTCATTCCCACCCCAGATTTGATAGGATTTGGTCAGAAAGTACCTCTTGCTTGATTACGTAAACATAATCTTTCAATTTATGGAGATGCAAAAGCTCACCTAAGATTTTAGAAGATGTCAGTAGTGAAAATGTTAGTTTCCTAATCTCCCCACCAACCCTAAAAAAATTTATTAAGAATACATTTTAGAAACTTGCTATTAGAAGAGCTCAAACAGATCATCTGAAATAATTCCAAATGTTGCATGGTTTCAGATATTCTGTGTTTCTTGCTATTCAAACTATATTTTTTTCACTGTCTTCAACAATATTATTTTCTCCCTTTAAACTCCAGCTGAAAAAGAAGAGACCAGAGAGAATGTTGAATATTCAGCTAGAGCTCTGAATTGATGCACATGAAAGCAATAATAGTGACAATAGGAATAACTAACATTTATTGAATACTTACTATGAGCCAGACATGTGCTAAGCATTTTACATAGATTAACTCATTTACTTTCCACATGAATCCTGTAAGATAGGAACTCTTATTATAACCATTTTACAGATAAGGGCACTTAAGTTTAGGGTAGTTAAATAATTTTGCCCAAGAATTGGATCCCAGAACCCACCCTCCTAACCACTAGACAAATGCCACTTTCCTGAACAGCAGAAACTTTAAGATCTTTAAATTATCTCTCTCCCTGAGTTGTACAGTCTTTAAATAATACCACCAGTCTCAATGTACCTAATGTCAGATTATAGAAAAGAATATGATATTCATAGACTTTTTTTGGCATAACGTAATTGGTCATTGTTTTTGTCATTCTTTTCCTTTTACCTGTTTCTTCTTCAAAAGAAACTTGTGAAAAGACTGTTAGGGACAAGGCTCCAATCCTGAGTGGTCACTTATTGTGACTTATTAGTCTGGACAACGCATCGCGTGCTGGGCTTTGGCGCAATCGTAGAATGATGGTGTGTATATTAATGCATAATAAAAGCACTTCTAATGTTCTGAGCATAGCACAAAGCCACTTACGACAACATAATAGGGGAGGTGCTAGAGGCAGTCCCATTGTACAGAGGCTGAAACTAAGGCTTTGAATGGCTGTCTTGCTACAGAGTCGCACAGCTAAAAAGAGTGAAGTGGGGATTAGAACCCACATCTATTGATTCCAAAGCTTACGCTATGTTACAAGATCTCCTTGTTCTGCATTTTAGTGATAAGGTCTCCTGATACCAGATATACTCTGATTCTGTGAAGATCGGAAGAATGCTATCTATGGGAGCTTCCTGATGAATTTTAAGGAAAACCAACTGATACTTTAAAGCCATAGTAATACCTACCATATATTTAGAGAATATTATGTGTCACTCATGTGTTAAGTAACTGTAATTCTCACCACAATCCTATAAGACAACTACTATTCTTTCCATTTCCCTAAGTGTGAGAACTAAGTCTCAAAGAAGTTAGGTAACTTGCCCAAGGCCTCATGGCTAGTAAGTGGCAGACCCAGCTGTCAAGTCAGGATCTATGGGGCTCCAGACTATACGTGGAGCTTTCACACTATGTGTTTGTTTCCTTGCCTTGGGAAAAAGGAAAAAACACTTTAACAAAGTATTATACAATTAAAAGGATGTCTATAAAAGGCAGGAAATCTTTTTAACCAGTCTGTTTTGGTTTGATTCTCTTATCTAGGCTGCTCATTGTTTTTCTTTAAAAATCCTTTCCAGAAGCCTGCTTATTCTTTGCTGTACTCTCCCCCTTTCCAATCCCCTTCCAAAGGAAAGCAGCAGAACGGCACATCCGGGTCCCATTTTTCTTGCTTGATCTTCCAGAGCATGTAAAATAAGGTAAAATATGGCCTGAGTCAGCGCCTCACAGGACAGAAATCAGTAACCGCTGATATTGCTAAGCAACACCACAGAGGAGCAAGGCTGCAAATTAGGTGACAAATTTATAAGAAGTTGGAAAATCTGGGGACTCGCTTGGGCATTTCATTATGAACCATCTGGATGATCCACAGTAATGACCACACATTATTGTTCACTGTTCGAGGATGATAATTCCCACATAATTATTTGGCATCTCCCTCTGTGATCCTAACCTACCTTTCAGAACCTTCTACTGTATTTTCCATAATCCAGCTATGTCCCTGCAAGATAATTGGGCACAGTTACACCTAATGAGCCATTTCCATTCCTCCCCAAAATAAAATTTAAAACAAAACAAAAAAATCACTCTCTTGGCTTGTGTGGTAGCAGAGCTATCTGGGCAGGAATATGCATAAAGGAGGGAATCAGTCATGGGATCATCACAACTCAGTGGCATGGGCTCCACCGTGATGCTCCCAGAGGAGCCTGAGGTGCTGAAATACAGTCTGATTCCAAGCCAGAGATAAGCAGACTCTGCTACCTCCACCAGGTGAGAGATACAAGCTTGGAGGGAGACCAGGAAGTGAGCCAGAGTCCTTGACCTTCTGCAGAAGAGCAGCCTGGCAAGGACCTCTTCACTTCCAACAGCCTGGCTGGTCTCATTTATTCATTCATTCAACTAATATTCATAAGAAAATTGGACTAAGTAGCCTGATTTTAAACCAAGGGTTACAAATTGACAAGCCAAATATGTGCCAGTGTTTTTTAGTTTTTTTTTTTAATTTAGAATTAGTTGACCACATTTAAAAATCAAGTGATTTTACATAAAAATCCAGATATCTGGCTTCCATAATAATCGGATGATGTCAACATTGTACCTGCCTGCATTTCCCTATGGAGGCCACAGCCGGAGCTGAGTGGCTGCTGCCCCTTTTCAGGCATGGACTATCTAGTTTTCCACAATCTCCACCACTCCCTATTGTTTTTCTCAACCCACTTCCTGCCTCTCCATGCCTGGCCCCTGTGGTTCACTGGCACCTTATCAGGATGCCTGCGGTGCTCCAGGCACTGGGCCACATGCTGGGGATCTTTCTGACTCCTGATTTGACCACAGATGTGGCATTGGTATTTTGGGGGGCTGGTGCCTCAGAATGCTACGGCACCAGGACATCAATAAGGAAGTACATGAGAAGAGTGAGGAGACAGACATGGCAGCAGTAACAAGACCTGTGTCTGGGTGTGCAGGAAACTTGAAAAGGCAGAATGAGGATTTCGTGAAGGGGTCAGATTCAGAGAACGTGAAAATCAGGTGGTCTCTCTCTAAGAGGTAGCTGTGTGTGTGTATGTGTGTGTATGTGTATGTGTGTGTGTGTTCACAAAACCTACTTGAAACTCAGAAGCTAATGGAAAATTACTATCTTACTCCGTTTTGTGCTGCTATAGCAATACCTGAGACTGGGTAATTTATAAAGAGCAGAAATTTATTTCTCACAGTTCTGGAGGCTGGAAAGTCCAAGATCAAGGCACAGGGAGGCTCAGTGTCTGGTCAGGGCCTAGTCTCTGCTTCCCAGATGAATGCTGCATCCTCCAGAGAAGAGGATTGTTGTGTCCTCACATGGCAGAGGAGCAGGAGAGAGAGAACCACTCCTGCAAGCCCTTTTCTTAGCAGCATTAATCTATTCAGGAAGGCTCCCAAAAAGGCCACACACCTCCCAGTACTATTGCATTGGGAATTAAGTTTCCAACACATAAATTTTGGGGGACACATTCAAACCATAGTAATTATCCACAAGTTCAGCCATTTACTTTTATTTGCAAAGTTCCTGCCTTGCTTTCAAAAGCCTAAGTGAGAAGTTTTAATCTTCTCATAAAACAAAAAGAAGTGCTCATTAACATAGGTCTGGAAGATTCAGACGTGAAAAGAACTCCACAGGGCAAAATTATCTCGGTTAACACCTCATGTATGGCATATATGTGTACCACATGTTGAGCACTGCTGTCCCAAGGCAAACCTATACACATTTCAGAGCCTCTTAGGGAAGTTTAACACATGAACATCTATCCCCCACAGAATGTTAAGCAGAACTTCTGCAATGAGTCAGTACTTTGAAAGCTTTTTTGAGTGAGATTTAGAATTTGAAAGTTAAAATATGCCTTTCATTCTGACTTGAGTAAGAAGTGAGAATTCGTTGTTTCCTCATTTAACCTCCTTTTTTTAAGGTTTTTTTTTTTTACTTTAAAAAAAAAAAACTTGCACTGGCATAAACATTTGCTATAAAAGAATAATGACCAAAGAAAGCCTTTTAATGGAAAGCCATTAATTTCGGTAGGCTATGTATCCTTTTCTGAGGTGAAATCAAACAAAAAGCTTAATATCAGGCTGTATTAGAAGACATCTTTTAACTCAAAATTCATGGGGTTTTTTTGATGAAATTTTTTCATGCATAAAGACAGGAGGAAAAGATAGATAACAGTGCTATGTTAACCCAGATATCCTGCAAGAAACTTAAAAATTTATAGATCTACAAAAATAAGTGCTATGTTTGCAGAGATTAGGGTAGGAAATTACAAATACTCAAGCCACATGCTACATGTTTACAAAACTTCAAAACACTTTTACCCTATGATAAAAATAAATTCACAGATTTATTTTTTTAATTTTTTTTATACTCTCACCTTCAGGATAAATTGTTAATATTGTAAAACTTGGTTCAAGGAAGCCTTTGCCAGATGGAAAGTTTTTCTTTTGACAGTTTTCCTCATATTGAAGGTAAGAAGAAGTGTAGGGGGTTTTGTTGACTTGCACATGTCAAGTATAGATTGATGCCCACCTACAGAGATAATTAGAGTTTGAATAGGATTTGACTACCTTGTGCTGGGGTGACTTAGATGTTCAGGGTGGACCTTTGGCACATGACGAAGAGAGGTATCAATTAAAGATCTTTGTACCACCCCACTGCAAAGTGCTTTATAGACCTTTCTCGTCTGATCCTCCAAAAACCCTCCTGAGAATAAGTATTAATTGCTCTTGTCCCCATTTTACAGAAGAAGAGACTGAGGCTCAGAAAGGGCCACACAGCTCATAAACAGTTAGAGCCAAGCTTTGAATTAGCTGTCTGCTCTGTCTCACTCAGAAGCCCTCTTAACCTAGATAGTGATACGGTATCAACAATCAAGAAGCCGCAGACATCGGCGGCAGCTTTCCTGATTTCAGCAAGTTCAGGGAAGTTCAACAAATCAAAGCATCCTAAACCTCCCCATCATTTGGGAGCTGTGCATTTGTGTTCTTTATTTAAGAAATGTGAGGAGAGCACATGATATGAGAAGAACACAGTTTTAGGTTCTGTTGGCAGAGATCTAAAGAGAAATAGGGTCTCTGTCTCCAATGGATAGACAACCTACTTGGAGAGACAGGCTCATATGAAAATACTAGAAGGAAAAGTGTCTAGGTTTCAAGCTGGAACACTGGCAGTCAGATAAATGAAGTGTCCATCTTTTACATCCGACTCCCATGGTTGTGGTCTATGTTTTGATTCCCCATAGATCTGACAACAGAAAAGTAGGATTGATGAAGAGGTCTTTTTTAAATACTGGCCCCGATATTACAGAATATCTTTTGTTGTTGCACAACGAATGCCTATTTAAGAGCTCTGTAAGTAGTGTTGAACTTGTTTTAACAAACCTGCAGAAAATACCAAGTTCTCTAAATGCTTGCTTTGTGTCCCATGGGTTGTCCTTCATTCTTCTTTTTGGCGCTTCCCACTAGTGATTGCTTAGTGTGTGCCATTATCTCGTTACCCCTTCACCACCACCTTATGGGTACAATTATCATCCCTCTTTACAACTGAAGCTCAGAGAGGTGAAGCAACTTGCTCAAAGTCACACAGCTATCCAGTGGCAGATCTTGGGTCCAGATTTACACCCCTGACTGCAAAGCCCATATTCTTAACTTCCGTGCACTACTGAAAATAATCCTTCCATGGGTGTGATACAATCCAGTATTCGTACACATTTCTTTGACAGGTATTAGACAACTTTACCAAGAAACTACTGTTTGTATTAAGAAAGCCTTAACTTTTAGATCTTCACAAACAAGTCAAACCAATACAAAAAAAAAAATGCTAGCTCTTTGATTGAAAAAAATAAATACGTTTATCATTTTTCCCATCAGCTAACACTTAAATGTTTGTTCTCATTGATTTCTCTACCTCTGTTTTTCATTCTAATAAAATGAACACTGCATAGATGCTTCTATTGACTTTCTGTTTTATATGTCAGAATTTTGAGGTCTCAAATGTGTGAAGTCATTTTCCTGCTGCTCCCACCTCGGGGATTCGTGGGAAAAGGGTTGAGAATGCCAAAGGCCTCAAAAGTGGAGCTGAGAAAGGCAATGTTGCAAAGAGAAATCTGTGTCCATGTACTTCTCAAGAAAGGAGATTAGGAGTTCAAAATACTAGTTCTTATTCACAGATTCTTTGAGACTGAAGACAAGACCCTCACTTTGATTGTATCAGTCATGAAGTATGGAAAAGAATGCAGAGGTACCTTAAAGCCAGGTACCTTAAAGCCAGGCATGACTGGGAGGAAGTGGGCAAAGGAACAATGAAAGGTACAATCTCCCTGGAGACCCAGGAGCTTGGACACCTGTGGCCACAGCTGTCCAAATGGCCTCAAAACACATGTGGTTCCCTGGATGGGCAGTATTCATGATCAGATTACAGGCTCATATCAAACACCAACCACTGGGTTCTGGATTTTTCTCTCAGGCTGTGTGGCCTTCTTAGAGAAATGTTATAGAGAGGAGGCACCAGGTGGTACCCAGAATGATATTCACAGGTGACACATCACTCTTCCAATCCTGGCTGCCTCCCGCTCAGTTAATACAGTGAACGCTGCTAGATGGTGTTACCCAATAGGCTCTTGAACTCTCTTACTTCCTCCCTCCCATCGCCCAAATCTAATCTTGGATTAGCCCCAGCTTGAATCCTAATCCAGTTATGTTAAAGGTGCTTTGATGATTAATTATAGGGAGGGTGCTGGTTGGAAGCCTTCTTCCCATGCAGGTGAGTTTTCGTCCGTGCCTCCCAGGTCCTCTCAGCCAGATTAGGTCCAGGCAAGCTGTCAACAGACAGTGGCTGACACCACTTTCCATGAGGCGTCAGGGGCTGTAGGACCCCAGCCAGGTGCATGATGAGCTCTGGCCTACGTGCGCATGTTGTGTTTGTCCTAGTAGCATGTCATTCCTCTTCCTGCACCTCCTGAGCCCTGATTTGGGGAGGACTGCCTGGCTCCTGGAGCTGCTGCTGAGCTCACCATCTCTCCAGCCCACTGCGGTCAGTGTTAGACCGTGTTCTAACAGGCCGGTTTCCTTCTCCACCCTCTTCGGTCTTTTCTTAAGTAAGCTGCAAACATGGGTCCTTTGGCAGATACTGTTTCCTTCCATGCCTTCCTTTCTGTGCTTTGAGTTGCCACCTCACCTGTTGTTATCAGCTTTACCTTCTCTTCCACCATCATCAGCCTCATTTTTGGTATGTTCTGTCCAGTTCTTGTCCCTCTGTCCCACTCATCATCCAAGAAAGCAGCTAAGAAAGGATCTAGACATTGCCACAGTGGCAAGAATGTATGACAGTTCCAATTCCGACTGTGTAAAAATAAAGTGATAATTAAATAATATGATTGTATTTATTTGTTTATACCTGGTTCCACAAGAGATGAGGTTAAGAATAATATCATCTGCCACCAGCAGATATTTGACAGTTAGGATTGATGCATGAAAACAGGTGTGTGCATACAAAGAGGTGTGCATCTATTAAGGCGGATCCATACCAATGCAGTGGGGCTCTTTCCCGTGTACAGTATGGTCTACATCCAACATTGCAAACACAGAGCCACCCACACTCTGTTTCCTGAGCCAGTGATGGAGAATGCCAGCTGCTTACTCCACTGCTTACCCAGGGAAGGACGAAAGGTCACAATCAATTAGTTAGCTGAAATGATTTATCAACTCACTGCAAGACTACACACACACACACACACACACAAACATGTATATTATGTGGGAAGCCACTATGAACACGTGTTTGATGCTTATGAAGGCATTGAGACCATTTAAGAATTCCAAACTTGCACAATGTCAAATACATAATACACCAGCATTCTTAAAATACCAGGAAAAATAGATTCCACTGATGGCAATCTCCAAGAGTCATGAAAAAATTTTTCTTGTTATTTACACAACATTCAACTTCTTATTAATTCACCTGCATGTTTTGCAATGTGTCTAAAAAAATCCAGAATAGGAAGGTTTTTGCAGAAACATAAAGATGAGGTGATTTTTCTCCCTAAGACATAATTTTGTATTAAAACAGCTATAGGTAAAAATTTAGGCACATGGAAAAATATATAGGGAATGTCTAATATAAATGTAAAATATGAGACTATTTATTATGTGTATTAAGCTAGATCCTTCATCTTGCATACAAAACCCATTAATTATAAGTTGATTCATGTGCGATTCCCAGCGGCTGCCCAGGTTAATGGGCCGTGGACACATTCTGCAGAATCACAGGAATATCTCTTGAGTCTAATTAATTTCTTGAGGTTTATTGGGAGAGTGTTGTTATGACCAGGAAAGATATTTTTAACCTGTTCACAATGTTGCTTAAAACAATCCAGAATTTTCAGATGAACAAAAATAAAAGTTTCTATTTTAAAACTAAAATAAGAAAACTCCCAGAAGCTCACGTTCTGCCAGTGGTTTCCATTACAGAGGAGTCTACTGGGGTGATCTGCACACAGTGGAAGAGCTGCTGGTCTTCCCTCCTCCTCCTGCTGTTTACACAGCAGCAGGTGAAGCTGTGGTCACAGAGTAGTGGCTACTCTGTCACCTGTCTGAGCCAGGTGGTCTTCCCTGGGCACATGCCCCTCCTTCCTCCCAGAGCACTCTGCACCTCCAACAGCTCTCCCCAGCGGGCTGCTCAGTGGCATTCGGTGTCTTCCGTCTAAAGTACAAGTTGAAAAGTGAAAGTGAAGTTTAGAACGTGTTTTTTCATTTTGGGTTTTCCCAGGTAGCCTGCCTTATTTTCTAGGAAGTGGTTCTGTTGGAGAAAAGCTGTGAAATGAACTTCTGGAACTGCTGTTCCATCCAAGGAATCACAGCATCTGCAAGCTTCTGTGGGCCTGGACATCGACCTTGTTCAATGCCTTTCTCTTGGAGTGTCACTCTGTAAAAATTATAGGGTTAGGCTAGGGCTGGGATGAAGTTATCTTTGCCGAGTATTCTGTTTCGTCGGATGTTAAAATAACTGTGTCCTATTCTGTAATGCAGGGCACATCCTATCCCCAGGAGAATAATATATTTTAAGTGATTTCTGAAAATGGGCTGTGAGAGCTGTCTGCCACATGGGCCATGTTTGCACATCTCCATATAGTTAACGATTGCGGAATTTGACAGTATAACTCTGAATCTGATTAATTAAAAATGTGTAAAAACAAAGTTCTTGCATTATAGCTCGTTCCTTATCTTTGTGTCTTTTACTGTGATGTTGTAGAACTTGGATCATATGGAAAACTAAAATATTATGACACAATGACTGAAGAAGGTAAGAATGATTTCAGAATTGTATGCATTGGCTTTTTTTCTTTTTTCATTTATAGTGTCTGTTGCTTGCCCATTTTTTTAAATTTTTTTCCTCTTTGCATGACTTCAGTGACATTGTGTGATTTTTTTTTTATTCTTTTTGCATTTTTGTCTAGTTTTTGCCATTGTGTTTATTTGGAATTGGAGACGTGCAATACCATGGGTAATCATGTTATCCCATTCAAACAATCCAAACCATCTTAATTTTGTAACACACTCGGAGAAATGGTGTCAGTAATACAAACACAAGTAAACACCCCCTGTGTCAGCATTGTTCCCTCCACATGCTCACAACAGCCACAGAAAAATCCATCCAACACTCTTCTAACATGTCCTTAATTTCAGAGGGGGATGTATGTTCTGGTGACTTTCGGATGCAAAGGCAGGAGAGATCTGAATTCCTATACCCAAACCAGCTGGAGTCCTGACTCTGGTGCACAGGGCTGTAGGCTCATGTCCTCAGCCACAAAGTCCCCATTGAATCAGACAAGAGCATTACTCTGAGAGGCCAGGACCACCATTCCAGCCATGGAATTTGTCTACATTGGGGTTCCCAGTCTATGAGGTTGGGCGTGTCATTTAAACCATTTTCCCTGAGGAGAGATTTATTTAAAATGTATTTATTAATGAATTCCAGGTACTATCCCAGAACACAGCCTTGTCCCAGGCAGAATCTCTTTTCTGATTTAGGTTTGCCATGGAACAGCAACTTGAAAATTTGGAATTCTTGTAAAGGGAGCTATCCTATTGCCCTATCTCTGATTTCACCCCACATACACCTCCACCTTTTGAATAAAATATAATATTTGTAAGTTATAAAAAAGCATTTAAGGTTTTTACATGATTTTTACACTGATACTGACAAGAAATCGAAAGAAGTACCCTAGTAGGGGAATCAGCTAATTTATCCTTCAACATGAGAGAGAAACTCCCAAATGTGTTGCATATCTTGCTTTCAGCTTCCAGTATTTCTAAGTTGCCTTAGCTTGCCAAAGACCTCCTACTTGCTTTGCATGCACACAGTGGAACATCTAACAGCCCTGGGTAAGAGGAAACCCTTTCCCAGCCCCTCCCCACTTGGCTTCTGCACAACACCTGGGCCCTTCTCTATGGCCAGCCGTGTGCTTTAAATTAACCACTGTGGTGTTTACGGAGGCAGCAGGCCACTAGTATTATAGGATCTCAGCCTGGGCCCTTCCGACAACTCAGGGGAAGGCAGACCCTTGGCAATGAGAGGCCAGGGGTAGAAAGCCACATGTAGGAATAAGTGTCCTACCACCAAGAGGATAGAAAGAGCAATCTGTACCTTCAAGGAAAGCTCGTGTCCCCACTGTTATTTTATTCATGGCCTGGGTGGTGGGTTTGTTTGCTTCCGCCTGACCTGTCACGACCCTTCACTTTACCTCTTTTCTGCATCCTGTCCCTTGCCTTCCATCTTCAACTTCCCACCGCTGGTACACTTCTGTCTCTCTGCCACCTCAATTGTCCCTTTCTCCCTTCCTCTCTTCTTTTCCTCCCTCTTTTCACAGCTATGTGAGCAAATGCTGTCCAAGCACTTTCTTTCTTTCCTCCCTATACGAGACAATTCAAGATTACAAGATGCAAAATCCTACTTCCAATCTGATGATATCACTTGATAATGCCTGGGCTTTTGAAGCAGGGAAACAAAGTCAAAATAATATCTGGAATTGAGAACCATGGCCAGACTGTCAGATTGTGTTTGGGGGCCCTCATGGGTCACCTTTGACTTTTTTTATCCTTCTCTGGGCTTTCCCATCCCCTCATACATATCCCTTTGTGTCCCATTCTTAGCTGAAAATTATCCCCATTACAGTAACAGCTAACAGTAGCTAAGGCAGCATTTTAAAAAGGTGTTCTATGAAATACTAGTTACATATGATGTCGCTAGGAATTTTCCAACAACCAGGAGAAAAAATAAACAAGGAAAGAAGACTGGTTTCATAGGGAAATAAGTGGGAGGGCTTCTGAGTTAAGGTAAATAGGTTTCTTTACCACGTCACTTCTTGGAGCCTTCAATATGCTGCCGTGCACTGCAGCACGAGGGATAGAGCATCTCCCAGACTTTCTTGTATGGAACCTCTTGTGAAACCCTAGTGGAAATACTGGTTAAGGTTAATCTTTCCTCTGGAATAGGAACCTTGGAAAGATTACAAAGTCTTCTAAACACATAGAGATGCCTCTTAGGTACTAGGCAAAAGGACATTTTGGAACAGAGGCTCCCCATCCAGACACCTTAAATCACATCCTGCAGCAGCTGCCTCCACAGCAAACTGGATCTGGCTTAAACCTAATCCTGGGATTCCATCTAGAAGACTCAAAGCCAGCTCAGTATCCTCAGACCCGGTGGCAGTCATGCATGACCTCTTCAAATTCTCAAGGGCCTCTCCCCTCCCATTGGAAAATAATAATAATAACTGTGATTTATGTCACTTCCATGTTGTACAATTTAAGGAAGTGCAATAAAGACTAAGATGTTTGGGGCAATAACTGTGGACTAGCTAGCCTTTGGGAAATACCCCCCTCTATTTAGGCATTCTCACAATTTTAGAGTTGTGACTAGCCCTTGAGCAGGGCTTTATTGTGACTGCCCATGTGACAAGTCACTATTTATAACTGTTTCCAAAGAATTCTCTGGATGTTGTGTGAGGTCAGCTACTTGCAATGAAGCCTGGGTTTTTTTTTCCCCCTACATGGATGAAATGGAAAGATGCATTATATATGCCACCCCATATCCAAAGAGGAATTGAGTGATGATTTCTAAATATAGACAACTATCCTGCACATATTCAGTTCATTATTTTTAAGCACCTACTATATGCAAGTTATTCTGCTAGGTGCTTTGGGAAAATCATATTAAAAGGTGGGCAGTTTGTCCCTGTGGAACTTATAGACCAGGGGGAGATATAACCCATAGCAATCACTGAGGCACCAGGAGGGAAGTAGTAAGTACCGTAGGTGTTCAGAGATGATGGCAGACTATAGGGGAGGAGAGATTGCTTTCAGTTGGGGGATTGGGAATTGGAGGAGAAGATAATCTTTGAACTGGGCCCTAAAGAATCAGTAATTATGGGGTAAATCAGGGAAAGAGGTTGACAAGAACCAACCTACTAGGCTAAGAAAGGGATGAAAGGATGGGCGCACACCGACGTTTACTGGGTGCCTCCTACCTGCTTCATGCAGCGCTGTGGGCTTTATATGTCCTGTATGATCTAACCCTCATAATGATCATGCAAGGTAGATTTTATTGAAGATGAGAAAACCAAGGCTCAGAGAAGTATTTTATTAGATGAGGAAACTAACAGAAGCAAAGTCATTTGCTCTGGGACTCAGAGGTACTAAGTTGTGGTGCGGGCCCTGAACTCAGGTCTGTGTCACCCCAAAGTCCCACCCTGTGTGAGGTGCGTGGAGGAATGGGGCAGTTTGAACTGGATGCAGTGTAGGGAGTGGGAAGAAAGGCTGGATAGAGACCACTGACTAAGAACAAGGACATCACGGTGTGGGCGACAATGAGCTGTTGAAGAAAACATTTACCCTACTTGAACACTTTCCCATAAAAAGTTTGTTTTAATAAAAACAATATACTTACTCTCAGATACTGTACAAAATCATGATGTTGTCCCAAGAGCCCTTTTCCTCCCTCCCTCAGGGGCCCTAGAACTTGCCCTAGAGCGGCTCCCTGAACCACACCCAACCTCCTCTCCCACCCCAAGCCAATCAAAATTTTATTCACTCATTCATTCGTTATCCCACACATTCATCAACATCCCGTCTGTACCAGGCGCTAGATGGAGGGCAGGGCCCATGGAGATTAAAGACAGTTCTCCTAAAGGACTGGTGACCTCGTGGGAGACACAGGCAGAGAGATACGTGGTGAGATGGGCAGACCCTAGGTGCTGGGGGAGCCCAGCAGAGGCATCTTGCTTTGCCTTGGGAAATGAGGGCAGGCAGAATCCATAAATCTTAACAATAACTGAGCACTTGCTCTGTATGAGACATTTTGCTGGACCTGATAGATCAGCGAGCCTCACTCCTCCAGGGACTATATTTGCTTCTGTAACAAGACAGCTCTGGGGACACAAATGAATAACTGGGAGTGGTCTTTCAGTGACCTCAGCCCACCCCATGCAAGGCCATCCCCTTATCTCTTTATGCAGTGATACCGCACGTTCTCGGAAGCGCAATCTCCAACTTTTACTTAAAGTTAATAACCCATAGTTTATTTCTCATCTGCAGATACCCAAATTTCATACCATTCTCACTCTGGAAAATTCTCAATAAAGTGAACCTGGCTTCCTTCCTAAAACTACTCTAAATGAAAATATCAAAAGTTGATTCAAAAGACAACAAATTTGTGTGATGGAACAAATGAATTAAAAGGAGAAGAGGACTTTCCACCAATGGCAGTATATAGAACTAGTAATTTTTGCTCTTTAGAGATAAACGTTTCAAAGAGACATGTCAGTAGGTAGGTAGCTAGACAGACATCCTGGATAATATCTTGCAAAGAAGTGATGTACTAGGAGAGCTACCCACATCGTGTTGTCCTAAACTCATTGCCACTTTCCAAAAAAATTTCACCATCATTGAAAAAGTCAATCTTTGTTCATTTGAGTAAGAAAAAAGGTAGAAAACATTGTGATATCAAGGGCAAAAATTACAATGACATTTTTCCCTAATTAAATTAAGCCTACTGTTTCATGGCAACCAACAGCCTCTTTAGCAAGCTGAAAAACTAATAATGTCTTACATGAATCATGGGGTCCTAATTAGGTATGTGGCTCAGTTTTGAAAACCCGCATTATTTCAAAGCAACAAAAGCATCTTAAGGTCACATAGTCTAGCCAGTCATTTGATGTTCTTAGTTGCAGTGAAACAGTATAGTTCTTTTTCAAAGAGAAATTGAATTTTGGAATTCCACTCAGCAGTGATTTATCCACTAAGATGTATTCACTAAAAATGTAATTTTAAAATAAGTCCTTTAGAGCCTGGATAGCTCTGTCGATAGAGCATCAGACTTTTAAAATAAGTCCTTGGTGTTATCTGTGGCCTTCATAGGACATTTTAATCCTTACTTAACTAGATGAGACTATGTTATATACACAGATATATCAGTCAGGATAGGTTCAACTATATGTAGCAGAAAATCCATATTATCAGTGTCTTAAGATGGAAGTTTATTTTTCTCTCAAGTATAAGAAGTCTAGATGCAGACAATACATGGAAGATATGGCAGCTCCACAATAATTCAAGACCCACGCACCTTCCAACTTTCTGCTTTACCACCCTAGGATATGATTTTCAACCTCAAAGACACCTCATGGTCCAAGATGGCTGCTGCTGGAGCTCCAGCCATCACATCTGTATTCCAGAAAGGAGGAAGTGTCAAAGTGGTTTTCCCTAGATGTTTTGTCTTCTTTTTAAGGATCCTCCTTTGAAGACTCTCAGTAAAATTAGCTCAAAATTTGGTCACATGGCTACACCTAGTTTAGAAAAATGTAGTTGGTTAAGCTGTGTGAATTGCTGCCCCCAGTAATTTAGGTGTTATGTCATTAGGAAATGAAAACAAAGTAGATATTGGATAGGAAAGTTGTAGTCTCTCCACAACAGGAAAATCACACTTTCATGTAACTGTATGTTGATGAGGAAGACTAAGATTAGAGCAAGCTATGTGAGGAAGATGGAGAGCTCGTGTTAAATTTGAGCTGCCCATGAGACATCCAAAGGGAGACATTGAGAAAGTGGTAGGTGTGGGGGTCTAGAGCTTGGGACAAAGGTGAGGAGGGGCAGCAGATATAAATGTGGGAGTCTTAGAGTATAGGTGTTACTTAAAGCTAGAGAACTGGATGACGATACCTGGTGATTGAGCTCTGGAAACTCCACAGTTTAAAGCCTAGAAAGAAGGGGGGGCCCGGGAGAGGGGCTGGGTGGGAAGACAGCCAGGAGAGAAGGGTGGCCCAGAAGCCAAGTGAAGAACACGTTCCAAAGGGGAGCAGTGAAAAGATGACAGCATCGTTGAATGGACCAATGGGATCAAAGAATTGTTGTAGTGGAAAGAGAAAAAAGAGTGAAGGACAGAAAGCGAGATGCCTCAAATCAAGCTTTTGGAAGTGATGCAGCTGTTGGTAGTGGTGAGGTCTAGAGACTGACCACAGGGGTGGGTGGATGAGGTGCTGGAGGAAGGGAGCTGGGAGTGAGAAGGTAAAGGCAAGAAGGAGCCAGCCGTTGCAGGGCTCACCTGCGTAAAGTCACCCCAGATGGCACAGTTGGCAGCAGGAGCAATGGTGGAGCTAGTTTCTATGAACTTCAGGAATGAAGCGAGGGGTACTAGGGAGTCAGTTGGGGCAGAGGTGGTGGAATTATTGGCTTGTGCCTCCTAGGAGTGAGGCAAAATGGTCTAGAAGTAGCGAGGAGAGGGGAATGGAGTCTGGGGCATTTAGAGGGACAAGCAGCCGCCACTTTCAAGGACTACAGGGGAAAAGGGGCCTTCAGGAAACAGCGGAGTTTGGGTTGGAGCAAGAAGGCAAAGAGAGTATTCAGACAAAAGGTTAAGGGTCTAGGAGATTTACTGATGGCGGGAGTTGGAGATTAAGTCGGGTCAGGGTTGTTCAGAGCCATACGAGGTAAGGGTGGGGATGGTGGATGACCTGGAAGCTCTGCTGAAGTGAACAAGGATAGAGCATACAGTTAGGGAACAACCGAACAATGTTTTACAAGTTCTTACTAGAGCTTCTTTCTTGGCATTGGTCCCATGGGCAGTCTGCAGTGATAAAGGAGGGTCTGTCTTACCAGGAGAGGGGAGCTTTGGGGACCCTCTTAAGTTAGCTAGAGGTGGCATCATGGTTGGGGACGCAGATTGGCCTTCCTCAGTTCAGGAAAAGAGTTCAGTCCAGCATAGGAAGACCTTTCTGCAGACGTGTCCAGAGACGGAATGGCTTCCCTCAGAAGGGAATGGGTCCTCTTCTCTGGAGAAGCCAGGGAAGCCTCCCTCAGGACAGTGTTCGGATAACGGATACTTTGATGCTACTTCCAGTCCCATGCCCAAGATTCTGTCCTGTGCCTTTTACTAAGTGTAATGGCGTACGCTGGTTTGCGGTCTATTTAAACCCTCTGAAAACTTGACCTTGCCTTTTGGTTAAGCCATCACCAAGATTGTGGTAGGTAGGTTCCTAGACCATAGCATTGAAAATAAAAAGCGTATATATTATTTGATCCAGTCCATAGCCAAACTCTTCATTAATGTGGTTAAATACAGCACATACTACATTAGATAGTTCCTGTGGAATAGACCTTTAAAAGAATGAAAAAAATCATATTCCCTTTTAGATACAAATCCAAACTTTTACCGCAGTAGATATTTTAAATCATAAATTAATTTTAGCTATTTTTATTATAAAAATATTAGATGCATACAGAGGTAAAAAGCAAACACTACATAAGGAAAGAAAAAACAATCAGAGCGAGTTTCCCTTATACCACAGATTCCATTCATTCCCTAGAGGTAACCACTTTTATTAGTTTTTTTGACATATTCTCTTTTTTCCCCCATACACTGTTCTAACCTGGCTTTTGTTATTAATTCTATCTTGGAGATCTTTCCATACAGCACACTTAGATTTCCCTTATCCTTTTTAAAAACTGCACAGATTTCACTACGTAGCTGTTCCATGGTGGGTTCAATCAATCCCCTGTTGATGAACATTTAGCATGTTTTCACTTTTTATTTATTTAGTTATTATAACCATGTTACATGAACATCCTCTTTGCCCTTATAGTAAACTCTACTCAGCAGAAGATATACACATTCAAAATAAATTCCTGAAAATAGAAATACCAAATCAAAGAGTATACACATTTCAGATTTTGAAAGATATTGCCAAATTACCCTCGGAAGTGATTGCATCAATTTACGCTTCCACTGACAGCGAATGAGAGAGCCTCAAACAACAAACTTAAATGTCCTTTGAAGAGAGATTCAAACTGACTTCATTACAAAGCAGATAAGCCTTTGCGACGTAACTACCTTCTAATTTACTTGTTTTAGAAACCTCAATTTTTATTTTATTTTATTTTACTTTTTTTTTTTTTTTTGAGACAGAGTCTCACTCTGTTGCCTGGGCTAGAGTGCGGTGGCATCAGCCTAGCTCACAGCAACCTCAAACTCCTGGGCTCAAGCAATCCCCCTGCCTCAGCCTCCCAAGTAGCTGGGACTACAGGCATGCACCACCATGCCCAGCTAATTTTTTCTACACATATTTTTAGTTGTCCATATAATTTCTTTCTATTTTTAGTAGAGATGGGGTCTCACTCTTGCTCAGGCTGGTCTCGAACTCCTGAACTCAAACGATCCTCCTGCCTCGGCCTCCCAGAGTGCTAGGATTACAGGCATGAGCCACCAGGCCCAGCCTAGAAACCTTAATTTTTACCAAAGTTGAGCTAAAGCCAGGGTGCAGTTATAATGGAAGTATTTGTCCTCTCTAAATTAAATGACAAAGCTGTTCTGCTACACAGAATATCCAATTTCTTCCACAGCATGTGCCCTTCTTACCTCGAGACCATTGATATTCTTACAGAAAGTCTGAGAAGCACACTGCAAGTTAACTTTCTACCTTTCAATTTCCAAAGCAGGGAGCCCCAGTTGTGCACAGACACCATTTCCAATATCGTGTTATGTTTCATTCATTCCAAGTTTGTGGTTTAACTCATTCAGTCCAACCTTCCATAACCAGAGGGTTTTCCTGGGCACTTGAACAGATGCTCTCTGAAAGGTTGGGCCTTATCCAAAAATTAAATGTATTAAATTCACCAGTTATTAACACATTACTGCTTCAGAGATGTATTCTTACAAGCATCTCCCTGGGGCTGGATCTTAGGAAGACAGCAGCCTAGTCAGCGTGCATAACCAGACTAACCAACTAGTAACTGGCATCAGCTCTGTCACAAAGACCAAACCAGCTGTGTGGGTAAAACCACAGTCTTCCTGAAAACCAGGACCAAGGAATTCTACTAATTAGAATACATCCCACTTTTCAAACTTCATTGCATCTTATTTTCATGATCTAAACTGTCAGCAGTAAAAGCAGAAAGATTGGATTTGGCAAGTAAAGGCAGATTTTGCCACATTGCATATGTAGAAGGTGTTAAATGGC
Source organism: Varecia variegata (assembly GCA_028533085.1). Taxonomy (NCBI): domain Eukaryota; kingdom Metazoa; phylum Chordata; class Mammalia; order Primates; family Lemuridae; genus Varecia; species Varecia variegata. Next base: position 88,426,891 of record CM052443.1, on the reverse strand, counting down.
AGCAGAAGGCAAATTGTGGATGCTTCTTTTTGTCTGTTTCTGACATCCCTTGAGATGAAAATGCTAAGTTGCCTTCATCAGTCAAACTTGAACATTGTTATTATAAATTAATAATATAATTCTCCCACACTCATGAAGCTTTCTCTTTAAAAAAAAAAAAAAAAAGTGGGAGTCTGTTCTACCAGGAGGCTGGCATGTTCAATTAGTCATGTTAAGTTTCTCTTTTGATTAAATCTGAAATAAGCCGAATCATCTCATTTTAGTCATGGGCCTCCAAGACTTTAGTTAAGGACTCTCAGCATGTGCTCGTTCTTCTGTTGCAAACTCACATTTCAAATGAAATTTACAGGTACCTGATTACAATGTAACATTGAGAATTTAAAAAATAGAAACTAGGAACTCAGATTAAGTGACAATTCATAGACAGGTGAAATCTAGGTGACAGGAGATGATATATGTACACAAAATAGTAGCTGCTACAGGATAAATGTTAGCCAAATCTAAAATCTTCCACTTTAAATCAAGATAAATAATTGAGTAATATATAGGCTTTTCAAAAGAAAGAACTGTTTTGTTAGATTCTGGTTTTTTATATGTAGGTCATAGTCTTTGACTGCTTATTTTTTGAGCACCTACTATTTTCCAGGTTCTGTGAACAAATCAAAATTCTCCCCAAATTAATAGATTATTGTCACAACCCATTTGCAGAAAGGTATACCCAAGATACAGGCTTCACCAAACTGACTCTGAAGAGAACTTTTATCCCCATCAGGAAGTAGTTGGGTTAAATGTTGGCAGGTCTTGGGACATGAGGCCTGCCTTTTTAGTAAAGTGATTCTTTATTCATTTATCTCTTAGATATCCACAGGGTTCAGGGCATGGGAACAAAAGGAAGATATTTAAAGCTTCTGTCTGGCAGGCCCTACCTGGCTCAGAACTCCAAATCTGAGAATCAGACAAACCTCTTTGGGAATTTCTTTGTGTGAGCTATTTGTATCTGAGTATATAAGATAGAAATGTTCAGAAAATTAAGTTCCTAAAACAATAAAGCAGGTGACCTAAAATGATAAAGAACTTAAGCTCTCAGGCAGTGTCAGCCTCAGCCAAGGTCAGGAAGTTGGCCCTTTTCCTAAAACATCGTATTCTGTAGT
>CM052443.1:88387991-88425240 GCA_028533085.1 Varecia variegata | reverse complement strand
ACACGTGATGTGTATTAACCCACTGGACCTTCTAAAGACTATATGAGCTGGGTGTTCTTCTGATCCCCAGCTTACCAATTTTGAGCCTGAGACACAGAGGGGTTAAGAACTTAGTGCAGGCCGGGCACGGTGGCTCATGCTTGTAATCCTAGCACTCTGGGAGGCTGAGGCAGGTGGATCGCTCAAGGTCAGGAGTTCGAGACCAGCCTGAGCAAGAGCGAGACCCCGTCTCTACTAAAATTAGAAAGAAATGATCTGGCCAACTAAAAATATATAGAAAAAATTAGCTGGGCATGGTGGCGCATGCCTGTAGTCTCAGCAACTCGGGAGGCTGAGGCAGAAGGATTGCTTAAGCCCAGGAGTTTGAGGTTGCTGTGAGCTAGGCTGACGCCACGGCACTCACTCTAGCCCAGGCAACAGAGCGAGACTCTGTCTCAAAAACTAAAAAAAATAAAAAAAAAGAACTTAGTGCATCATGAGGTTTTGAGGCAACCCAGATCGATTATGCAGCAGCAGTAGTTCCTTGGCCTGCATTCTGTCCTTACAGGTGATGTGGGAAAGCGAACCATCATCTTCCCATTTTAAGATTGCAAAGGTATTAATGTTTAAAACACAGAAGGCCAGCTCCATCACCTTGATCTTCTCAATTGCAGAAAGACGTAAAATGATCGTTTTTCTAATTGGTTTTGGAGGATGCACCGAATCCTGAGCACCAATCCAACAAGGTTCTGGATGCTTAAACTCCTGGGTCCAGATGTGGCTGATTTTCCAAACCTGCCAGTGTAGTTGAGAAAAGAGGAAATGGCAACCATCCTCCTAGAGCAACTCAGGGCCATGTCACCCTTGCCCCTGAGATTTTGTTTGTTTCTCCTTTTCCTCTTATTTACAAGTTCTTCCAGTGCCGTGCACTGTGATAAGCCCTTTACACACATTTTCTCATGCCAGCCTTACATTTAACTCATGGGCCAATGCCACTGCAGTCCTTATTTAACAGGAGGGGAAACTGAAACTCAGAAATATTTGGCAACTTACCAAAAATCACCTAGCAGAGCCAGTGAAAGAGCTAGGGCTTAAACTTAGATCTACCTGCCTCTCAATCCCATCCACTTAGCCACAACACTGTGCTATCCCCAACACACGCCCCCTGCTTGGTATTCTTTCTAGCTGTGGCCTGGGGATGAGCAGGTCCTGAAGGCAGCCTAGAACTGTCTGCCTACTCCCAGGCACAGAGGATCACTTTGAAAGTCATGGGTTCTGTGCAGTCTTCTGCCCAAGGTCCCTCATGCTCACTCTTATCCTGTTAGCCTCATTCTCATAGCATTTCTCAAAAGGTGCCCTGTGGTGACCCCAGGGGTGTCGGACGGGCTGCTTTGTCGGCTTTTGCCCCACCGCCCTGAAAGACCCCATGTTTGTGCTGAATTCTGAAGATGGGCCCTCAACTGCTGCCTTTCTAGAAACTAATCTTTAAGGGAAAATCCAACTAGGCTATGGAACAGCCATTGTCAGCGTTTAGAATGCAGAATGCTTGCCAGGTCACCTGGAACAAAGAATGGCCAGGGGAAGAGGCTAGATAAAAAAGTTGAGGAAGTCCATAAAGAAGATGGTTCCCCAACCAGCCTCAGCTGCTTTGCCTTGTGCCCCTAAGGCTAGACCCCAAGAGAAAACAAACAGTGCCAATCCCTCCTACTTCTCAACAGCATGGAAAATCTGAGGTGCCGCTGCAGTAGGAAAACTAGTAACATGCAGTCTAGAAAACCCACATTAGCCTGTAAAATACTTGAGAACCTACAAAAATCCCAATTCCAGAGTCATTTCCTACCTTGTTCTCTTCCCTTGGAGATTTTGGGAAAACCGGTCCATGAGTGACAGTGGCCAACACGTTTCTGAAAGATGCTTCCTAGCAGAGGGAATGGCTGTCCTCTTACACACTTTGGGGTCCGTTTTATTAGCATTTCTCTCTGGCACACATCTAAGCTCTGAAAAGATTCTTATAACCACAGACAATATGTGATTAGCTGGTTTCTATCAAGTATTTTCTCTGCCACGATTCATGACGTTAGGACAGTATTTGAATTAGATTACTAGTCCAGGTTTTATTTCTACAGGCTTATTTGTTTCCTCTTCTGAATGCTTTCCTGCTTTATTATTATATTTATATATAATTTTAAGAGAGCAAAGATTGATCGTCTTTATTTCACAGAGCTGCAGGATGTTCTAAGTTCACAGAATGACCCTGAGCCCACAGTAAAAGGGTCTGATGAGTACACACATCATCCCCGGTGAAGTTTCAGAACCTCTTTTTTCCTCCTCTGGGCTGAAAAGCACAGGATTTGAGGACTTTTTGGAGTTGTCTTCCACAAGATGTAACTCTTCTTTAGACTTAAGGCTCAGAGCGCTGAAGATCACTTTTATTATCTGTTTAGTTCTCAAGGAAGCCCAGATCTGACAGCCAGGAAAGTGTGTTGCCTCCGCACAGCCCGGGCAAGCTCCAGACAATCACAGCCCCCTGCCTGCTTCCTCCTTCCTTGTGTCCCTTCTTTTTCTTTACTTTCTTGCTCTCATTTACAACCTCCTTTGCATAGTCCCCAGGCTTTCTTCCTTCCCCTTTTTACTTCCCAGAGTTTCCCTTGAAGATGAAGTAGATATAAGCAAATTGAAACTGCCTTCCAGGATGGTGACCCTAACACTGACCACCATTGCCTGGGAATGGAATCGTGCCCATCACCTCCTCCTCCTTTCTCATTCCTTAGGAAGCCCAAGCCACATACTGACCTCCTTTGCTCTGCGTAAGGTTTCCCTTCCTGCTCCCTTTGAGACTGTGCCGTGTGGTGGACACTCATTGCCTAGACTAAGGTACTAGTGTCCTCGGGGTTGCCTTTGTGGTCGCAAAGTGTCTAGGCTAATGACTAATGGCTCTGTGAGCAGAAAGGGCTCTATCCTATGTCACCTTCCCTGTTGGAGTCAACCGGCCCAACTCTAGTTTACAGGTTCTGTCACTCCCAGCCTGTTGCACAAGTCACCACTGTGACCACACGGCATGATTCCTCTCCGTGGTGGGGCTGGGCAGTGAGTGCCAACCTGTCATATCCCATCCCAGGAGGAGAGACTGCCCAGGAGAAACGTTTTGGTTTTGTTTGGTTCTAACCAGCACAGCATGAGTTCCCTGTTAATATGCTGCAAGGGAAAGCAGCCAACACAAAATCACGAGTGGGGAAATGGTAGGGGTTGTGGTGTCTTGAGGGACTCATCATATCTGAATCTAGGCAATGATCAGTCAGTTTAAAATCAGAATCTTTTGTACTTTGAATGTACAAGGAAGAAAATCAAGGATTAAAAATGAAAGAGAAATGTGCTGTGTTTCCCTAATCTCTACACTTTTGCCTGCTTTTTTTCGGTGCTTGTTGCATGCGTTTGCCCATTAATTATGTCAATAATGAAGAAGAAATGAAGCCTTACACTTGTGGTACAGCTGTTTAAAACGACTGCACTGAGAATGGTATTTTTCCCAGCACCTTTCCTGAAGCATCTCATCACTGACGTTCCTTGCTGTGCTCAGTTGATCCTTCTGTGCCCCAAATCCCCAAATGGAATCAGTTGCCTCCTTGATGCTTTGATTGCAGCTGACTCAGCTGATCTGAAAAGCTGTGATGCATGTTCCTGACTTGCTTAGAAACTGCTGTGTTAATTATGATACAGGTTGAGTATCCCTTATCCAAAATGCTTGTGACTAGAAGTTGTTTGAGATTTTGGCTTCTCAGATTAGGGATCCCCAACCCGTAAATGTTTAAAAACCAAAATCAAATTAAAGGACCCCTGGGCCTGGCTTTCCTTCCCAGCCCATTATCAAAATCCAACCTTGGATGAGTGTTTAGTTTCAGAGAAATGGTTGTGCCTGCAGAGCAGCTCTTTACACCTGTTCTGTATTTCTGCAGTCTGGGAAGTTTTAGTGATGCTTGGTGCTTTCATTTATTTTGTGAGCCACTGGGAGGGGAGAGGAGGGAAGAGGTCCAAGTCAAACCTTTCATCTATGGTCCAGCAGCTTGAGGTCCTCAGATAGAGAATTGGGCTGAAGAATCCCCAAAGGTAAGAAAGTCCCCGTCATTGCAGGTCACAGGGCATTTGGGTTGGACAGAATGGAGCAGTCAGTGCAATAGGGCAGCATCACAAGGAAGCCACATGCCTGCTTTGCCAACGCTTCACCCTTTGCCACAGGCTCTCTTTGTCTTCCTCCTCACTCTGTCTCCTTCCTACCACTTTCTCTTGCTTCAGGGAGATTCAGAGAAAAGGCTTCCATTCTCCACAAGATCGCCAAGAAGAAATGCCAGGTGGATGAGAACGAGAGGCAGAATGGGGCTGCCAATCACGTGGGTGAGTGCAGGGACACTTCCGTCCCATGCCTTTCTGGGGGGCCAGGGATCAGCGGGGAGCAGAAAGGCAGGACCCAGCATGGGTACCCTTGACTGGGTGCAGACACAGACTCCTGCAGCTCATCCCTTCCCTGGGGGACAGAAAATGAGTCCCTGTTCCTAGAGTGGGCACACGGCATGAATGGGCACAGTATGTCACCAGTAACTGTAGGGGAAGTCCAAGAAGAGTAAAATGATTCTCTGAGGATCCTGAAGTAAACCAGCACCTAAACAGGCATCTCCATTCAAGAGTAGAAAATCACTTTGTTTCAGGAATTCCACATAAAGAGGACACACACACACACACACACACACACATGCCATTTAATGTTTAACCAAGGATGAGAGTCTCCCTTCTGTAATTCTTGCCTGGTAACCAGATTTTATACCCATGACATTGCTTACAGAGTCCCTGGGAGATAATGCTGGCTTTCCTTTCCTAAGAATTCATCGATATCAGCCCAGGTCTCTTTTGGCTGACTTTTTCAGAGCTCCTGTGTGACCAGATTGTGACATTCAGGCATCTTATTTTAACTTGGAACATGATGTTCCTTCTCTCCTGTCTGTAGCTATAATATAGTTCTCTAATTCTAAATTCAAACTAAATTTAACCTGATCTGGATCTATGCTATAAACGAAGCTATTACCCAAGTAACTAAAATTATCTGCAGACAAAATTCAACAGTTTTGCACTCAAAATACATGACACTCCATAGAAGAATTTCTGCCTCTCCTGTTATCTTGACTTCTAGTTCAGGGAAAATTCTTGGCCAAGAAACAATCAAGATTCAATTGGGTATGAAAAGAAAAACTGGAAGTCAGCTAAAATGTTAACAATAGTTACTTCTTGAACTATTGAAATATATAATTCATAATTGGGATTCATATTTTTTCTTTACTCCTTTATGCTTTTGTGAACTTGGACAAAGTTTTTTGTTTGTTTGTTTGTTTTTATTTATTTTATTTTTTTTGGGGTGGGGACAGAGTCTCGCTCTGTTGCTCAGGCTAGAGTGAGTGCCGTGGCGTCAGCCTAGCTCACAGCAACCTCAAACTCCTGGGCTCAAGCGATCCTCCTGCCTCAGCCTCCCAAGTAGCTGGGACTACAGGCATGCACCACCATGCCCAGCTAATTTTTTCTATATATATTTTAGTTGGCCAGATCATTTCTTTCTAATTTTAGTAGAGACGGGGTCTCGCTCTTGCTCAGGCTGGTCTCGAACTCCTGACCTCAAGCGATCCACCCGCCTCGGCCTCCCAGAGTGCTAGGATTACAGGCGTGAGCCAGTGCGCCCGGCCTTGGACAAAGTTTTTAGAATGAGCATATTCTGCTCTTGTATTACAAAAATGTAAAGCCACACCATGAAATTCTATTGCCCAGGTTAAGTTCTGCTTGTGATATTTAGGTTCAATAACACAAGCTATTTTTTCTACTGCACTTGTTGATTGCTCTTTTGTACAATAAGATAGCTTGGAGTAAAAGACTTAGATTCCTGGGTTCAGTCCCATTCTTCTTCCTAATGATTGACTGACCTTAGATTTGGATTTAATCTTTTAGGAGGAGGTAGGACACTAACTCCAAGTACCCTTCCAGTGTTGGGTCTCTGAAAGACTTTGCAACTAGAAAACAATGTCTGTCTAAAATCTATGCTTTTTAGAATAAGTTCCAGATTTATTTTCAATTTCTTTGGTGATGAGCCCTCCGCCTGCTGTGTAAAGCCCTCCGTAAGTGAAGATAGGTATACTCGGGTTAGACATTATGCCTGGCAGGTAGTTACTTCTCATCTGTTCGTGTCTGTTCTTGGAACATCTTAACTCCCTTTTGGTACCCAGTGTCCTCTATTCCTAGGGTCAAGGTTAGCCATTGCAGGCTGATCCTAAGGTTGTACCATTTCAGCCCATAGACTCCTCCAAAAACAATTTTAATATTCCCCAAGGTAGTTGCCATTTTTTAGTTTAAATAACTATATCAAGCAGAGTAGGATAAACTGGCATAGCCACATGCAGCAGAATATCACATACATATCACTGTCACTGCAAAAAACTTGGAAAGATAACATAAATTTGAGTTTCTATAGCTTTTCATATTTAAATCTATTTATGCCCCTGTATTCCACAACTAAATATATATATAAATAAACATAAACATTTCCCTATGATTTCCAAAATTTGGCTGCTTCAAACCCAACAATTTTATATAACTCTCAAATTATTTTCCTAAGCACCAGGGATAGAAATGTCTGTGCTTCTGAAGTTGCTAGAGGGGAAAAAAAAACATGTTCTCCTACTTTATGAGCAGCCTGATACTGCTCGTCTCTGACGCTGATGAACATTCTGATATCCCAGCAGCCCTCGCCGTGCACTGCACAGCTGCCTTCACCCCGAAATCCAGGAATTGACCCAGCACGGCCAGAGTGTGTGTTTTCAGTAGGACCCTTTTTATTTCCCACCCCCTAGTCCCAGCAGACCTCAGGGGTGCCTGAGCGCTGACCACCTACAGGTGCTCCTCTCAGTTTTGGAACAAAAATCTTCTAGTAGAAGGCAGGCACCATAATAAAGATCCAAAGAGTTTATGTTTTTTGCTTGTTTGCTCTACACCAGGCACTGTGCTAAGGACTTATATGCATTTTCTCATTTAATCTTTACCAAAGTACCCTTTGAGCATATCGTTGTTGTTAGTATAGTATAGCAACAGTCGCAGTAGTAGTATTGTTATCATCACCCCAATTTTACAGATGAAGAAACTGAATCTCAGAGAGGTTGAGTCACTTGCCAAGGGTCACACAGCACAAGTTGTAGAGCCAGAGTATGAATCTAGGCCTGTCCGATTCCCAGTGGTACAGTCTCAGTGCTTAGTCACTACCCCAGCGTCACTTCCCAACTCTCAGAGGAAAACTTGAATCTGCACTTGCTGACCTTTGGCTTCACTGTCGCCAAATGTTCTCTCTTATTCAGGAATGACACAGACTTTGACCTCTATTACTTGTCCAGCTTCCCTTTGCCTTTCCTGCAACAGGACACTCAGGTGTAGAATACACTAAGTAGCGTTCTCCCGGCATTTTGAGAAAAGCCAGGTTCCCACACCTGCCCTCCCCGTGGCCACCTGGGCACTGGAAGAGTTTCCATTCACAGAGCCTGAGACGATTAGAGCTAAAAGCAGTGGGGCTTGGAGGTCAACAAGCTGAACCCCCTCATTTCATAGACAAGGTTCTCAAAATCCAGAGGAAGGAGGGCACTTGTGTAAGAGGACTGCCGGATAGTGGCAGAGTAAAGTCTAGGACCCTGAAGCCCTCGCCAGTACCCTTTGCAGAGAGCAGTAGAAAAGAACAGATCCTACTGTAAGACCGAGGGGTGTGGTCCCGGGCACAAACAATAGTGTGTAGATCGGGTATGGTTTGGGAGTTTTAAATGTCTGAGTTCGTGTTCTTAAGTGGCTAATTGGCAAAGTTGCCTAGACGAGAGCAAGGCACACCGCGGGAGTTGACAGGACACTCCAGGTAAGACATCATGCCAGAGTGGGAGGCCGGGGACCCTATCACCCCTCAGACATTGCTGTCCTCTCCTTTGGCCCAACATTGTAGGCTGTTCTTTTCCAGATGACTCTTTACCCTCATTGATTCCATTTGCTTTCTCTGTGTGTGTGTTAAAATTATGTCACAGAAAAAATCGAGCTCCCAAACAGCACCAGCACAGAAGTCGAAATGACGCCACCCAGCGATTCTTCGGAACCCGTCCAAAATGGAAACCTCTCGCACAGCATTGAGGCTGCAGAAGTCCAGGTATGCCTTTCTGCCCTTGCTCTTCTGGGCTGCTGTTCTCATCGACGTCCTAGCGCAGCAGCACAGACCCTATATCCTCCTGGGAAGCCCCAGCTCCCAGCTGGCTTGACACCAGGTCTCATTCATCCTTGTGTGTATTTCCCAGTGCCAGCCCAGGGCCCCAGGTGCGTCAAGCTCTACATGTATGGAATGCATACATATATCCTCTAAGCCACCGTTTCTCAGGGGGAGGGTGGAAGACTTGTGCATCAGAATCTCCTGGGGACGAACATGCAGACCCCTGGGCCATATCCAGACCTGAGGGAAGCAGCACCGAGGAAGTAGCATTTTTAATTAGCTTCCCTGGTGATTTTTAACATAGGATAAAGTTTGACAGCTGCTGCAATCTAGTCCTGTCTCTGTGTCTTTAAGGTCGGGGTTAAATAATAAAGCAACCACAGCCATCTCAGTGAGACTCTTTGGCCTTCCCTGTCCCTGTGGGTGAAATGAACACTCTCTGACCCAACCCAGCTGAGCTGTTCGACCTAGTAATCATAACACCTACTACGTGCCACGGATTTGGTACTGGGCACTTTACCTATGCTATCACCTTTAACCCTCACAGCTGAAGGTATAGGCATCAGTATCTCCATTTCACACATGAGGAAGCTGGAGCTCAGTGAGATGAAGTAGTTAATGGCGATTTCCTAGCTTGCAGGGAGTAAACCTGAGACTGGATCTCAGGGCTCTCTTAATTCAGTGCCTGTGCTATTTCCACCACTGCCTCTAGACCACAGTTGCTCAAAAAGTAGGCAGAACCTCCACTGTTGCTTATTAGATTTCTGGATCTCATCCTGATCGAGTGAATCAGAATTTCTAAGGCATGGAGCCCCCAGCTTGCATTTTAATCAGTTCTTTTACAACTTGCATTTTAATGAGGTCAGTGCTTCTCACACTCTAATGAGCTTACAAATTCTCCAGGGGGCGGTGGAGGGGAGGATCATGTTAAAATTCAGATTCTGATTTGCCAGGTCTGCAGTGGGGCCCAGAGTCTGACGGTCTAATGAACACCCCGGTGATATTATTAATGCTGCTGGTCTGAGGAGCACACTTTCATAGCCCTACCCTAAAGAACTTTCCCAATGAGCTGAAAAGTTACGCAGTGCTCACAACTAGAAACCAGACTGCAGCCAAGACCCAGCACTCTCTCCTTCTTTATACCAAGAAATACTCTTCAATAAAAGGGTTGCTGTACTTCTTAAGGAAAAAAAAAAATGCCAATTATTGCCTGTTGCCCTTATTCCTTTTTCTAAGAAAGTTTCTTCATTTAAAGGAAAGGATAAGGACACTGCCACTCCACCTGCCCTCGTCTCCTGTGCCTTCTAGGCTCCTCTCCCTCCTGCCCAGAGCCCTGTGGTCCCTTCGCCTCAGCTCAGGGGTGAGCTGGCAGAGCAGCTATGTCCACATGGATAAGCAGCATGTGGCAGCAGGAGGCAGGCCCCAGGGACATCTGGCTGCCCTTGGGGATGGCACAGTCACAGGTGTGCAGAGGGCAGCCTCCTCACCATGCCTCTCCATCTGGCTGTCAGAGGGACATCTGTGCCCCCACGAGGGAGGACCTTGCTGCAGGGGAACATGAGAGTCCCAGCTGACCCCTCTCTGAGCAGAGCTGTGCCCCCAGGTCCCAATAAAGAGAAAAAGGACAGATTTGTGCACCACCCTGTTACGCTCAGAGCCCAAGAGCAAACAGGCCTTCAAAGAGCCACCCCACCACAGCTGGCTGCAGGACAGCCTGGTGGTGAATTCCAGATCCACCAGGGGCAAGATGCCTGACCTCACTGAGCTGTAGTTTCCTCATCTGTAAAGTACAGGCAATAATAGTAGCTGCCTCCTTGGGGTTATTAGAAGCGTTAAATGAGATAATATATATAAAGCACTTAGCACAGAGCTAGATGCTAGATTATGTATATTATGTGTTAATGTATATTGTGTGTTCATACTTGCCATGTAAATGCCATTCAAGGTGTTCCTTCCCTGAAGGAGTTCGTTGTAGGTAAAATGAAAGGTTTTATATATATACACATATATATGTATATTTGGGGAGTATTCAGGGTATAAATAAATCAATCAATAAACATTTGTAGTGGTTAGATAATTATAGCCCAGTGTGATCACGGAGGTCTATACAAAGTGGAGGGAGCCAGCCAGAGGAAGAAATTGATCCTAACTAGGGGAGATATAAAAACTCCATAGAAGAGGTAACATTTGAGCTGGGTATTGATGGGTCAGTAGGAGTTTGTCCATCAGAGAAAAAAAAAATTAACCAAATGACAACATGTGCAAAAGTATAAAACCTTAAGAGGGAAATTCATGTTTAGTGATTGGTGAGAAAGACAATAGGACTGGAGACTAAAATATAAGGTTAGGAGTAACAAGAGATCCACCAGAAAAGGTAAATTGGCTTGAAATTCTTTATTTGTTTATCTAATCAAAATTTTTGATTGTTCATCTAGTATGTGTCAGAAATTACTGGGCACTAATGAACTTAGAGAGACCCATATGTTCTAGCACAGCAGAGACTGAAAGTACAAACCAACATGATTATAGATGGCCGTGATGGGAGGGAAGGAGAGTGGAGAGGCCCCTGCAGGTTGGGAGATGAGGGAAGGCCTCACCTAGGAAGTGGCATTTGAACCAAGACTGAACTACAAGAAGGAGCCAGCCAAGGGAACAGCACCCACAAAGGCAGAAATGAACTTGGCTTGTTTTAGGAACAGAAAAATCAGTGTGACTGGAGTGGGGAGGGGGAGAAATGAATTTGGAGGGGAGGGCCAAGCAGAGTCTTCAAGCCTTGCAGACCATGATAGGGAAGTGGACTTCCTTCTAGGGCAGCAGCAAGCCATTGGAGGTTCCCAGATACGCTTTGCACTTGTCAAAGATCCCTGGGCCTGCAGTGTACAGGTTGGATTTGGGAGGAGAAGGGTTTATAGTGGAGCAAAGAGGTCATGGCAAGAGTTGAGTGAAAGAAATGATGGTGCATGGAGCAGTGCAGTAGACACGGAGGTGATGGGAAGTACATGGAGTGGAAAGGACATTGTGTGCACTGCCAAGCAGTCTGGACTTCACCTTCTCGGGACAGGGGAACTGTGAAAGAGTTAAAGGGAGCAGTGGCAGCCTCAGACTTGTTTTGTAGGAAGATAGCTCTTTTACAATGGTCAAGGAGGCTCAGAATAGAAAAAGACTGGATATAGCATCCCTGTTAGTTCGGGGATTGGCCTACTTGGTCCATGGGCCAAATCTGGCCCGCAGCCGGTTTCTGTACAACCCATGAGACGAGAGAGTGGTTTTTACACTTTTAAAGGTTTTTTTTTTAAAAAAAAGGAAGCAATAGCAGCATATGTGACAGAGACCATATGGACCTCAAAGCCTAAAATATTTACTATCTGGCCCTTTACAGGAAAAGTTTGCTCATCCCTAGTTCCGACCATCTGTCTAAAAAAAAAAAAAAAAGAAAGAAAGAAAGAAAGGAGAAAAAAGAAAGAAGGAAGCTCCTCACGTACTGATATGGAACAACCTTCAGTACGTGTTGTTTGGTGAAAAAGGCAACATGCCAAATTGTATCCTGTACACTATATTTATATACTGGGGGAAAAGGAGGGAAATAACATATAAGCATTTGCTGGGGACGCTGTCAACGAAACTGGTCATGTCGGTTATCTCCAGAACAGGGGCCTGGGCAATGGGAACCCAGCGTGGGAAGGGGAGTCTCCAATGTGGACCTTTCTGTAGCTTTTGAATTTTGAACCAGGTAACACCTATTCAAAAAAAATGCAACAACAATAAAGACAATGTAACAAAATAAAATAGAAGCAGTAGGCGTCAGTCATTAGAGCAGAGACTCTAGAGAAAGACCACCTGGGTTCAGATCCCAGCTGTGCCGCCTACCGGCTGTGTGGTCCTCTGCAACGTGCTTCGCCTCTGCGCTTCCTCCATGTTTCTGCCTGTGAAATAGGGACAATAACATTGCCTGTCTCGTGGGGCTGTTGTGAGAACCGAATGCTCTTGCAACAGTTCTTGGCACGTAGTGAGCACTGCAGAGGTGTTTGCTATCACTAGCAGTACTTAGTGAATAAGTGTTTAAATGGCTATTAAGTAGCCCAGATGATAAGGCCTTAGACCCAGTACTGGTTGTAGCGTGAACGGCAATGGCTGGATTTGGGAGCTATTTCTGAGGCAGAATTGGGAAGATTCAGTAATAAATTGGTCCTAGAAAGCAAACAAAAAAAGGAAGTTGGTAGCTCAAGCTGAGGCTTCCGGGCTTAAGAAACCGGGTGATGGGTAAATCAGGGGTAGGCCCCCCGAGTGAGAAGAAAGATACGAAACCACAATGCTCAGGCCACCTGAAGGTGTCACAGAAATGATTCAATACCTTTTATTTTGTTCGTTTTATTCCTTCTGAGTTGCATGTCTATCAAGGCACATGAAGAATGCGGTGTGCACCCCAGCTCTGTTCATGGAAACCACGGCCCCCGTGTCCCCCGCACTCGTCACTGGTCTTCTCCTGAGAGTTTAGCCAGTCTTGTGTAATTAACCTGCTGTTTTAAAAACCCTGTTAACTCATTTCACATTGACGCCTCATCTCTGAGAGGGTTCCTTCAGTACAGACTTTACCCTGGCGATGAACAGCATTTTTTACATGTTCTCTCTCACAGAGGAAGAAAGCCCTTTTGCATGAGGCATTTCACTTCATTTGTATATTCTGTGGAACCAAGAAATAATTTGACTTTTTAAACAACTTAGTGTGAATTGTCTCCTCCCAGTAACTACTGATGCAATGTTGTGGATTCCAACTCAGAGACAACTGATCTAGGCTGCCCCAGAGAATTTACCAAGCTTCCCAAATTTTCCACATGGAGAATTTAACCAGGTTTGAAAGACAATTTGAAGAAATGTGCTCTCCCGCCCAGAACCCAGCATTTTTTTACGTTTTCATTTTGCCAATCTAGACAACAGACAGGTGATTGTATTTGGCCCACATACACCGTGAAGCCAGCTGCCTGCTTCATCATGAACCTCACTGCTGTAACACATCGAAGCCTTCAAATACACACTCACAATAAGCAGAAAAGGGGAAGTCCCTTGCAAATTTCTTAGATTCTGAAATCTAAAAATCTGACTTTTCAAATTTGTGTTATACGTTCATTTTCATGTATCATGAGATGGCTTTTTTTGTGTTGCAACTTTGATTTCATGTCACCTCTAAAGATTTCTCTCTGTCCTTAGGAAAATCAGAATTGTGCTTGCTTTGATTAAGAGTTGCTCAGATGCATCAGTGGGCAAATAGATTTGTATAAGAAAATCACTTTCCTGAGAATGTGATTGATAGATAGATAGATAGATAGATAGATGGTTGATGGGTGGATAGAGACAAATAGACAATGTGCAAAATGCAGGCTTTTTTCCCCCCCTCACTTTACAATTCAAATATCACCTTACCATATTAAGCTCTATCTTCCTCCTTTTAGGAATTCAGCCCTGACTTATTTCTCCTTAGCATTTTTCTTTACCTAAACCCAGAGGAGTTTTTGTAAAGCCTCATGGTGCTGATAAAAGTGTTCGAGATTTGTGTGACTAAGTAAAGAATGAGTAGGAGAAAGATGATGGAAGTGACAGTGGTTTTTAATTTCACTTTTATAAAAGAATTCAATGCTTAAAAATATTTTCCTACTATTAAATTCAGATCTCCAAGTGATTTTTAAAAAGCATCATTATCATCAATGTCAGCAGTTTGTTATAGATTGTTGTTGTTGTTGTTTCAAGTTACAGTTATGATTTTAGAGCTCCTTTGGAAGACTTTGTAATAAACGTTGGTCAAAGAATGTTAGCTCTGATAGAGATTTCCAAGATTATCCAGACAGATGGTACCTGGAATCTGTACCATATCTTTCTTCCTAAATATTACTCTTAGTCAGCAAACATTTATGTTCTTAGCAGTGATGAGGTTTAGCTCAGGGTTTGGAAACTTCATACCCTCCTATTATTAAGAAAGAAAGTAGCTTTTCTAAATTGCTTAAGGTGGAACAGCCAGGTCCATCATTCTGAAAGTGTGAAAACAGCCGAAGACTGCAGTTCCCCCTATTTAGGAGATGATTCGATCTCTTCGAACATCAGTGAATAATAAGAGGATTCTGGGCCAGGTGCAGTGGCTCACACCTGTGATCCCAGCCCCTTGGGAGGCTGAGGCAGGAGGATCACTTCAGGCCAGGAGTTCAAGACCAGCCACAGCAACATGGTGAGACCATGTCTCTACAAAATATTTAAAAAAAAAAATTAGCAGGATGTGGTGGCATGTGCCTGTAGTCCTACCTACTCAGGAGGCTGAGGTGGGAGGATCACTTGAGCCTAGGAGTTAGAGGTTGCAGCGAGCTATAATGACAGCACTGTACTCTGCTCTAGACAACAGAGCAAGACCCTGTCTTTTAAAATTTTATTTTAAAATAAAATAAAACAAAAGATGAAACAGATACAGATCAGACTCTAGAGTTTCTGCCTAGATTTGAACATTGACAAAGAATTTTCTATTCACTGAGAATCTTGCTATTAAAAGTACCATTTGTCATTGTACTTTCTGAAAGAGTTTAAAGAATGTCTATTAATCATCCACATAAGATACATTAAGAAAAAAGAAGAAAAAAAATCCAGGAGAATAAAAGGGCAATTAGATTCCTAAAAATATATATATACAAATTAAGGAGACTGACTATTAATAAAAAAGAAAAAAAACTCCATTACCACCCTGGGGAAAAAAATACTAATATTAATATTATAGTTCCTATGAGTAATACTAATCCAAATGATAATAAGATGCTGAAAATTATTTTTGAATTATATTTTGTAATTCTCCAGTTAGCTTTTATGTTGACAAATCTTTTATGAGTTGTATCAGCAAGATTTGCAAAGCCCATGAAGACTACAAAAGCCAATTTACCATAGCAATACAGAAAGAAATTCATCTTGTCCATAGGTTGCACCTCAGAATCATGTGGGCAAAATGCAAAGTGAGGGAAAGTAATTGCAGTTCACCAGCCTCTCCGAATGCCATTTTACATTATTACAAAATGGCTTCTTGGCTTCTTGGAAAACTTAGGTCCAGACAGCTTCATCACTCACAGCAAAATATTTTGAAACCTCAGTTTCAGTTCAGAGTCTTGTACAAGAAGAAAATTAAGTTATTTTCAGGTTGCCATTGCTGAGTGAAACCTCTTGTGTTTAGTGTGCTAAATTCTTGATTTTTTTTTTCCATCTATATGTAAAACAAACCGTATGAGGGTATTGGAAGGGAGTGAATTATTTCCTACCACCAGGCAGGCAAAGAGTTATCACTTTTTAAAAAATCTGTTTTGTACTTAAGTGTTAGCTCTGTTGATTCAGGACGTCCACACAGAAGGCAAGACAAATGTCTCCGTGGTGCTGTCTTCCAAAAAGAGACACTTTTCAACTTACCTCTTTTTGACTCATCTGGTGGATAAGAGATCAGTGATAGGAACATAAAGGATAAGAACAGAGTGTACAGAATAAGAGTTGTTGGTAAAAATACAAATGCAAAGACATTGAGAAACTAAAAGAACAAAAATAAAGAGATTTTTCTAAGACTCAATAAAGAATGAGAGAAAAGGGGACAATTTAAAAATAAATTACACTAATGATTTATTTCAAAGCCAAAAAAATCTATTCAAAAATGAGACCTTTAAATAAGGTAAATATCCACATGGTCCGTGTATTAGTCTACCTGGGCTGCCATAATAAAATGCTATAGACCGGGTGGGTTAAACAACAGAAATGTGTTTTCTCACAGATCTGGAGGTTAGAAGTCCAAGATCGAGGTTTCGACAGATTCAGCCTCTGGTAAAGTTTTCTTCCTGGCTTGCGGAGGGCTGCCTTCTCACTATGTCTTCACATGGCCTGTCCTTGGTGCCTGGCACACCTAGGGGGAGGGGAAATAGAGACAGAGACAGAGACAGAGAGAAAGAGAGTACAAGGTCTCTGGTATCTCTTCTTATGAGAACACTAATCCTATTGGATCAGGGCCCAACCCCGATGACCTCATTTAACTTCATTTAACCTTATTTACTTCGTTAGAGGGCCCATCTCCAAATATAGCCACACTGGGTGAAATAGAGTTTCAACGTAGAATTTGGGGGAGAACATAAACTTTCAGTTTATAACAGTAAGGACTCAAATCTTAGAATAACTGAACTTTCCCAAATACTGCTCTCTAGTTTTCCATCATTTGATCTAACGGTTTTTCTTCTTCCAGGCTCTCTGTTTTCTTTTTTTTTGTTTGTTTTTCAGAATGCTTATTTTATTTTATTTATTTTTTATTTTTTTATTTTTAATTTTTTTTTATTTCAGCATATTATGGGGGTACAAAAGTTCTGCATAGATATATTGCCCATGTCCCTCCCAATCCCCCGAGTCCGAGCCTCAAGCGTGTCCATTCCCCAGACAGTGCACATCGCACTCCTCCTGTAGGTATACACCCATCCCCGCCCCCCCCCCACGTCCCCCCCAAATCAGAACTTCAAGCGTGCCCATTCCCCAGACAGTGCACATTGCACTCATCATATAGGTATACACCCATCCCCCTCCTCCCACCCCCCCTTCAAATACGAAAGGCAAATGACATTTTATCCTGAGCCTTAGAAGCCTCAGGAAAACCATCCCAGAACTCTGAGTTTGGTTTGGAAGTGACTCATAGCATGCCTTGTTTGACAAGTCTTGAAATATTGTTTCAGGGTCCCAAAAGTTCATTTGCAATGTGTCACTCGAGATTTTGAATTCATGCCTTTCAGTCTGTGAGATCAAAATTATTCACAACCCAGTAGTGAATATTTTTATGGGTCAGTCTTTCCATATTCCAATTTCAAGCATAATGTTGTCCTTCTGTAGTCAGTTGACATAGTGAAGGCCATTAGTATGTAGACCCCACTAATTGGCCAATCCATTTAGTAAAACAGGGAGATGAGAACAATTTACTGTCCCTGAGCCAGCCAGTATTTATGGGTGGGAGTTTATAGGCATGTCCTTTGTACTAAAGCATGGTGTGATTTAAGCTTACAAAATGGAGAACACTCTGTGGAACGTCTCTTGGGAGGTACCTTTTACTTGGCATAGAGTTGTTGATTTCAGAACCTTTCACTGTTTGAAAGTGTGACTGTGCATTTTTGGTAATTTTACCTTTGAGTGTTCCAACTCTACTATTGTTTTTAGCTCTGCACAAAACACAGAATCAAGATGTCACAATATTATGAGTCTTGCCATCTGCTTGGAAGCTTTGTTTCTGATAGAAAGTCTACTTAAAGCCTACCTACTAGAATAAAATAGTATTTTCTCCTGAGGGCTGTGAAATTTTCCCTTTCATCTTATTTACAAAGGCCTTCTATTTATTCATATTACTTCAGAGAAAAAGAAATTAGATTGTTGATATCACTACTGTCAATAAATTTTCAATAAATACTGGGCAAGTGGACAAATAGAGGAACAAAATTATTACAGTTTCTACTTTCATATTAAATAATTGAATTATACAATTTTATTGCTGGAGATGTCATTATAATTCATCCTAGTCAAAACGTTTTCTTTTCAATGTCTTTGAAGAAATTATTTTCCTAAATTTTTTTTAAATAATAATGACCAACATTTTTTGGATTTTTGAGTGTTTTACTATGTGCCAAACACTGTCCTAAGTGCTTTCCATGGATTATCTCAGTTAGTTTTATAACAATAATGCTGTAAAAGAACATTCTAGAACAGAATTTATATTTAAGACCGCCTGTGTCTGACTTCCTATTTAATAGAAAACCACATGAAAAGCGGCTCTTTGTCTCTGGTCCCTTTTCCAACCATCCCTTCATTAGGGAAGGCACTTTCAAGATTTCTTCTCTCCCTAGGAGCCTCCCACACACCCATCGTATAGGCACACACTCCTTTTCACCAGTTCCCAAGGAAACCTAATTGGAAAAATAAAACATGCCACCTTTGTCAGAGAGAGTATTTTTAATGCTTCAATAATAAATGAGGAGGGAGGTAGGAGGAGAAGCAGATAGTTCCTTGTTTAAAGATGAGGCTGTTTTGCTGTGCATATTCTTCCCATGGGGCCTTTGAACACGAACGCTGAGTCTGAAAATAAACCATCTCCTTTTTCAGTTCTTGCTAAAGTCAGCCCCAGGAAAGTTCATTATTGTAAAGGGCTTGATCCATCTTCTCCAACGTCCCCTAGATATCCATTTTAGAAGTTGCCAGTGTAGGATTATCCACAGTTAGGAATCAGGATGACACCAGCAATAAAGGGCACATAAAATCTCAAGCCGTCATTTTGGTCATAGTGCACTTGGTTGCCACCTCTTCCTACATCAAACCTGAGCGAAATCTCTGCACTTTTTTCCTGGGTAGAGATGCTAAAGAACAAGTCTTTCTTCCCAAGCTATGTTTGAGGTCCTGGTGTTCATTGATATCTTATCAGCACCTACATTTCATTTTTAAATTTATACCTGGCACCTTAGAGATATCACTCAAGGAGACAGAGGAGGGAAGGGGGCATCACAATGCCGCCTCCTATCCACACACCCCCAAACCTGCCCTTCATTTCCCCTTCCATGTTGTCATGGACGTTATATGACTCTGAGCTATGTCAATTAAATGCTTAGTGTTTGCTATAGCTAGCTTTTTTTTTTTTATAGGTTGACTATATTACAAAACAAAGCTGGGAAGTGTGGTATCATTGGGCATAAAGCACATTCATACCTGTTTTTTAGGACTTAGGAAGGGAGGCTATGAAATGGGAGAAGATCCTCAAGCTGGGAGTTAGGCGTTACTCAGGCCTGGCCTGGCACTGTGACGTGCATGAGTGGGTCACTTCATTTCAAAATCCTCACCCGTCAAGTGAGAGGGCTAGTCTGAATTTCTGGGGCTCCTTCTCTTGGGGCCTAAAGCTCCTGTTCTAAATGATTGCAAAGGTCTGTGATTGCAGCTTGTCTTTTGTGATGTCATTGTCCATGTGATGAATTGGATAACAAGTTCTTGTACAGGAAGGTAGTCCTGGGGACAAAGAAACCCTTCCTCACAATAACATGGTGTTTAAGGTCTGCTGGAGCCTAGAAGGCAGCGTGGTGCACCAGTGTTTTTTGAGTAAATGAATTATATTTTTACAAAGATCCTTGTGCTAGCATTTTTTATCCAGCATCATGCCACACTGAAGGGGCTCCCCAGTGAGAAGAGGTGGCACCTGAGTTCTGAAGTGAGTGGGCCAGAGATGTAAGAACTTCACTTCCAGGTGGAATCCAGCCCCACCTGAGCTGAGATCTAGGCAGACCCGAGTGATCCTCTGAGATTGCTCCTTCTGAGCTGGAGATGAGATGTTATTACCAATCAATAAAACTGAACTTGAAGATGGCCTATTTTCAGATGCCTCCCAGGTTTCCATTTTAATTCTCTGACAGAAGAGGCTGTGTCAACGTGGGCTCACTTTCACACTGGGATCTTGCACAGTGCCCTTCACAGACAAAAATGAGAAATTGGGTTGCTCCTAAGAAATATTTTTCTGGCTTCAGAAACAACCTCTGGACTTGGTGAATCCAGCTCAGGCTCCTCCACTGGAGACGTGACACTTATTCTGGGGCAGACATCCACACCAGAGACAAGTAGAAAGAGGATGAGATGCACATGCAAAGAAGCAGAATAAGGTCTCATGATACTAGACCACAAATGGAAAAACTGCCGCTAAACCTCCTATTTACTAGATAAATAAAAATAAAAACAAGTTGGTTGCTCTAGAAACCTCCCAGTAGATGCTAACTGAGCCCTGGAACTGTTTCCTTCTATCCTCCATAGGTGCTCTGACAGCCAGACCTCCAGATATCAACCTCCAGTATTGATAAATGAGTCCTAGAGGGTGGTTGTCCATTTATCACCACTTGTCACTTAGGATAACATTTATATTCATGCACTCTCTCTTCCTCTCTTTTCAATCTGATAAAGTTATACCAAAATTGCTATCAGACCACTGAGGAGTTTTGGTGTTTTATTTAGGCCCCACTTTGTGTCACAGAGATTCAAGGCTGCTTGCAAAAATTCGTCTGATGAAAAAGGGTAAAATGAATAGCGTTGAGAAAATACAGCACAGGATGAGAAAGAAAGGACAATAGTAAGACTGGGGTGAGGTGAGCACAGATTCCAGCTCTGTGATTGCTGGATGGGGGTTACAGATTTGGCTCTGAAATCCCCAGCGGACAAAGCAAGGAAAGAATAGTATCAATTGCCTGAGTGACAGTATTTCTAAGAATTTTTTTAAAGTTTCTCCAAAGAAGCATGGCTTTTCCTTGTGCTGAAATATGAGAGCTATTTCCCCCTTGAGCCCTCATGAAAAGAACACTGGGTCAGTTAGGTTAAGGTTCCACTGTGAGTAACCAAAAACCCAAAATAACAGTAGTTTGAATAGGTTGGAATTGTCTGTCTCTCTCAAGTCAGTATAGGTAGTCTAGGTTTAGAATGGCTGATTGATGGGTGGCAGGAACTCAGATCCTTGTATATTGTTCCTCCACCTCATGGTCCAAGGTGGTCATTCATACTCCGGTCAAAATGTCCCATTTCACCCCGCAGAAAGGGGGAGGGAGAAAAGAAGGACACACCCACGCCCTTTAAAGACACATCCAGGAAGTTGTGAAAGATACTTCTGACACATCCCATTGGCCAGAACGCAATCACATAGCCACACCTTGCCAAGGTCAAGTCTGTAAAACAGAGTCTTTATTCCAGGCCTAGGTAAAGTGGGCTTTCTGTTTATTAAAGCAGAAGGGCAGAACAGTTGTCCCTGTGTTTACCAGTGACTGGCTCCAGGAGGACCCCTCTTGGATAGCAAAACCCGAGGATGCTCAGGTCCCTGATATATGACATGGCGTAGTAGTTGCATATAACCTATGCACATCCTCTCTAGATTACTTAGGATACCTAATACAATGTAAATGCTATGTACATAATTGTTACACTGTATTTTTTATTTGTATTATTTTTTATTGAAATTGATTTTCTCATAGTTCTGGAGGCCAGAAGGCCAAGCTGAAGGTGTCAGCAGGGTTGGTTTTGCCGGGTTGGTTTCCCCGAGGCCTTTCTCCTTGGCTTGCAGAGGGCCACCTTCTTGCTGCATCTTCGTCCTCATGTGGTCTCTCCTCTGTGCACAGGCATCTCTGCTTTCTCTCTGTGTGTCCTAATCACTTCGTATAATGACACCAGTCAGATTGTATAAGAGTGGGACCTATCCTAGTGGCCTCATTTTAGTTTAATTACCTCTTTAAAAGCCGTATCCCCAAATAAATTCACATTCTGAGGTACGTGGGGCTTAGGGCTTCAACATATGAACTGGGAAATTGGGGGTAGTGGGGGGAAGGGGGGGTACACAATTCAGTCCATAAACAGCAGAATAATTATCAGAGAGCAATCAGAAATCTCTTCACATATCCTGCCAGCATCCCTGTAACCGGATAAATAATAAATTCTTCGTAATCATCTGTTCTGTCTCCCCTTTTAAATCCGAGACTCCTTGAAGGCAAGAGCCCTGGAATTTAATGCACTGCTTTGCAGCTAAAGGCACCCAGTGAAGTTCCGTAGGTGATGGTGGTGACTGCCCAAGGCATCGCAGCCTGAGCAGGCCCTGGAACTGAGCATTTCTGATTCCCTGCCACCCACTCTTCTCAGAACACTGCAATGACTCCTTTAAGGTCTGACGACCAGCACACCGCCCACCACGTGGGAACTTCCAGTCGTGTGTTTTCCTCTCAGATTTTCCCTATCAAAGATTTCAAGGCCTATCAAGATTTCAAGCAGTAATGGCTGGTCCCGGTTTTGCACAATTCTGGGGCTTCTACAGAGACCCCAGAAGATATCAAACTATTTTCATGTAAAGTCATTTGAATTCTTTCTGGATCATTTCACTGTGTTTTGTTTTCTATGGACACTCCGCAAAAGTTTTAGGAGGTAAGGGTGGGTTGTGGCCAGGTCAAAGCTAGCGTGCCACAACTCCTGAAAACTCACTGCCCTACTCTCGGTGGCCTCTCCCCCGAGCATCTCCAGTTTGGGCAAAGGCAAAACAGGCCTCACACCGCGAATGGCATTTTTTCCTTCTACTTCTCTAACCAGCTTGCAAGCCAGAGCGAGATTTTACTTGGCAAGGAGACAAAGAGAATTTCACCTTGAATAAGCTGACAGCCTTGCTCCTGGGGCAGCCCTGGAACCCACCCGGGATTCCCAGCTCCTGCACTTCCCTACAGCAGGGCTTGACCCCCAGAGGCTGTGAAGTCCCTGAGGAGAGCCGCTGTTTGCACAGCCTGAGACAGTCTCTTCTCTTGGTCCATTTCTGCCTTAGCAACAGTCATCGCAAATGCAGCTTTTGGAAGCCGCACAATATAGCTAATTGTTTGCGTTGGACGGTAGTGTGTTTAGAGCTTATGCATCTAAACAGACAATTATTTTCTGCTATTTGCTAGTGGCACTGCCTGCCTGGTGACTTTGGCAGATGGAGAAAGGAGCTAATCCGTAGGTTATAAGCAGAAGGGTTATTGATGAAATGTCACCATCTGTTGGTGTCATTAAAATGATATGAGTCATAAAGAGTTGCTTTTGTTTTTTTCTCAGAAAAAGGTTAGCTTAGAGTTTAGAGAGAAGTTGCTAGATTATGGATGGCAGTAGGGACAGAGCTGGGGGAGGGAGCCCAGAAGGAGGAGGAGCCTTGATCAACTCATCAGAGCAGCTTCATGGGTCTTCAGAGAAGTTAAGCGTCTGCTGAGATAAAGCTGCCTGTCTCGCATGAGACGGGGCACTTAGGAATGATGCAACCTCAACCCTGCCAGGCCCTCTCTTGGGTATCTACCAGGTGGGGAGGGGAAAGTCATTCATTTGGGTTAAACAAAAAGGATCATATCTGGGGGGAACGAACGGGAAAATGCACCTATCTCCTTAATCCTCGTTGGCCCCATGACACAGAGATTATTCATGTAGCCAGCTGACACCTTAGGAGGCTGGCAAGCCCAATAGGGAACGATATTTCTGCATCTGCTACATCTACTCAGAGGATATGGAGGTGGCTTAGAAGAGGGACCAGAGCCAGCACACCCCAGCTTCCACCAGTGACAGAAGCCTCAGGCTGGAGCAAAGAAAGCTGAGGACAGAAGAGCACGTGAATTGCACAGCAAAGGGATAGAGTGTATGAGATGTGTATTTAATGATGATCTAGGCAACCAAACTAAACTATGCCAACTTCCTAATTCTGATTTATCACCTAATCCCCTTAATTCCCTCATATTTGCTGTTGATAAAGTCTTTTACCTACTGCCAAGGCCATATACCCAAAGCGGAAGAACCTGTTATTACTAACCTTCCTCAATATGGCTTAACATCCCTTTTTTTTTTTTTTTTGTAATTTTAACTCCTGGAAAGAGTTGAAGTGTAGATGACTGTGTAGACCACTGTTTGGCAGCACCTAGAAATTGTTGCTCAATAAATAAACATAACAAAGCACAGCTGTGAGTTGGGTCCCACACCCAGCTGTGACCTCCGTTGGGCCCTTTACCCCCAAGGCCAACTGGCCTGAGCCCCACCTGCCACTTCCTTAGGGCCGTAGGCACTGGAGGGGGTCAGTGCTATGCTGGAAAAGTGTGCAATGCTGGAAGTAGAAGCCACAGGGGCAGGAGCTTTCTGAAGTTATTTATATGTCTCAAAAGGAAGCATCGGTGGAAAAGTTCCTGTTGATATTTTTAGATCTGATGCGTGGTCCGCTGCTGCACTTTTCATTTTTAAACAAGCGGGGAAGGAAGTGATTGATGGTGTCTACAGTGCTGTTTTGGAAGCTCCGAGGGCCCATCTGACAAGCTAATGGTCATCCTGCCGGGCCCAGATTCGCCTTACGTCTCTTCGGGCTCTGGGACTTCACAAGCTGCTGACTCCAGTGGCTGGCAAAGAAAACACTGGCCGCTCCCTGCCAAGTCAGGAACTCTGAAGTTTCCACCTGGCTCTGCGGCCCTGTGCGGGTTCAGTGTCTTGCTTGACTGCTGCCTTCCGTTTCTCTGAGGATTGCATATAAGTCTTTGGCTGCAAGTAAAGTGGTTTCTAATTGTTGCTTCAAGGAGGTGGTTAAACAGATTAAAAACTCAAAACTACAAAAAAATCTATGAGCTTAACTATTCCAGGGCCACGAGAAGTATTATTACTGAATTGTTTCTGAAATAAGTGCCCTACCAAAAAAAAAAAAAAAAAGGGACAATATGAAATCTTACTTTTTATCAGTGTATCAGTGTTTTCCTTCCCAAGGATTCAAATTCTGTGGCTTTGTCCTCCAGGAGGAGGGAAAAAGGGGAGATGGTGGTCATCAGGTCTTTTGCTCTGCAGATCCGGTTTCTGATAAAAGGTTCACAAATCGTAGCTAGAGCCTACTCTAGTTAAACAGTCAGCCGATGAACACGAGAAGCCAAAGAGTGTTCAAGGAGCGAAAAGAAAGTTCTTCAATTCTCACGGCTGGGCAACTTACTGTTTGTTCCTGGCACTCAGACTGTGGCAGATGGGGTTCCCTTACAAACCTAAAAAATACGTGTAGGAAGCGACTTGGACAACTTGCGGGGGGGAAAACTCCTAATGAGATCTGGAGCTTCCCTCCCTTGCCCTGTGCTCTTGCTGTTTTGGCCTGTGTTACCCTCTTTTTTGTTTGTTTATGTTTTCTCTCTCTTTTTTTACAACAGACCACAGAGACAGCTGACGATGAGGAGGACCAGCCTCTCAGCCTGGCCTGGCCTTCCAACACCCGCAAGCAAGTCACGTTTCTGATTGTTCTTCCCATAGTCTTTCCTCTCT
Source organism: Varecia variegata (assembly GCA_028533085.1). Lineage (NCBI taxonomy): Eukaryota > Metazoa > Chordata > Mammalia > Primates > Lemuridae > Varecia > Varecia variegata. The sequence continues at coordinate 88,400,186 of CM052443.1, read as the reverse complement.
GGATCACCTTACCGGACGTTCGCAAACCCGTGAGTAAAGCATTTTTGAATAGGCTCCCTGTAAAAAGCATAGAGCGCAAGTGTGCATAGTCTGCTTCAATTTATGCTAAAAGGAAAAGGGAAGGTGACACGGATTCTTATGTCTTCTTATATACGCCTAAAATTTCTCTGGGCCGACACACAATCACAGTGATTGTTCAGCTTATCAAATCTGCATAACAGACAACTGCAAAACTTAGTGGTGGGAAACCACCACCATTTCATTCTGGACCCTTTGCCAGCTCTTGCTCTAAGAGGCCCTCCCAACCCTGAGAGCCCAGCGCCTTGAGTTACTGGCCCACAATAAGCTATAGTGTGGAATCTCAGGAAACATCTAGGGTAGGAATATGTATATTATTGGCATAAGTAGAAAGAAATTTAGGCACCAAGAAGTTAGCTGATTTATACCTGGTCTCCTCCTTGAAGACAAAGCTGAGATTCAGACCCAGGTCTGTGTAAGCACATGCCCGTGGGCTTCTCATATTTTACGATGCCAGAAGGTAGAAATCTGAAAAAAAATATTTCTAAAAGCATTTGGAATAGAAGAATACTATGGTAACATCCAGTATAATTTTATAAGTCTTCAAGAGTCCCATGATGGTCCCACTTTCCTCATATGAAAAAGACAGAAGAAAAATCCAATCCCATTTTCCTGGCCTGTAAATACTCCAGCCTGGTGGAGAGCCATGTCTGGGCAAGGAGACACCAGGAAAGGACTCCCAACTTCAGAGGTTTCCTGCTGAACGATACATATAACAGGTGTGGTTCACTTAAAACAATATTTAGGTTTCTTTACTCAAGACACAATTGTAGAACATCTGCTCTATGCAAAGGCCTGGCTTCCTGAAAACCTACAACCAAATAGCTAGATGTATTTGATTTCTTTTCCTTTTTCTTTTTTTTTTTTTTTTTTGCTCATATCACATTGACATTTCTGAGATTTCTGAGATGTGCTGACTCACATGCACTCGCTTGCGCTCTGACTCTCTCTCTCTTGTGGTTGCTGTGCTGTTAACCCAGTGCTTTTGTTTGGCCCTAGTGAGGGGAAACGGGGAGACAGATATGGTTTTCTACATCCCCACAAAAGTCCTAGTCCTGCTGTGGCCCAGAGTAGAGGGGACGGATTGGCTGGTAGGAGGATGTCAGCACACAGCCACTGAGACAGTCAGGAAGATGTGCAGCAGTGGGAGGAAGATGCCAGTAACTCAAGGCCCTGGGCTCTCAGGGTTGGGAGGGTCCCTTAGAGCAAGGGCTGGCAAAGTGTCCATCCTCTTGGGAGTCTGAGCTCAAAGGTCAAAGGAGCTGTGGGAGAAGATCAAAGGCTCCCAACCAGCAACTCCTGCAAAACAGGAATCAACCAAGGCAGTAGTTAAGTTACCTGGATCATGACAACTGCCCTGGCTGATTCTATAATCCCGAGGGGCACAGAGCAAGAAGATGGAGCTGGACACAATCCTCTCCTCTGCGATGCTGTGGACTTGTCACTCCCTGTGCAGTGCACCCGTGAGAGCCAGCCCCTGTGGTGTGGGCCAGGGTAGGCAATGGGGCTTTCCCTCACCATGCCCCCAAGGGCCAGCCCTGGGATGGACTGGAGTTTTTCCTGTATTTTTCTGAGTATACTATGTGCTGTTCCAAGCAGAAGTGAGACTCTCATGCAGAACATTTGGCTGTTTTTAAACGTCCTCAGCAAATATTTATTGAGCACCTATGATATGCCAAGCACTGGGTTTGGGCCCTTAAAGAGATGTAGAGACATAAAATTCACAATTTCTATCTTTAAGGAGCTCTAAGTTTAGTAGAGGAGACAGGGCATGCCCACATATAACTACAGAGCAAGACTGCACAGCTGTATTTGTGAGAGGATCTGGACTTGAACCCATGTCTCATGATTCCAGAACATTTTCATTCTACCACATTGACTGTAGGGGGTTTCCCCCCACAACTTATGAGCTGTGCAACCTTGGGAAAGGCACATCTCAGCTCTGGACCCCATTTTTCCTTCTCTGGGAATAAATGATTGGAAGATCTCTAGACTTCACCCCAGCCATGCCATTCTGTGATTAAGGACAGCGTACATAAAGAGATGATCATCAAGGTATTGCACATTTAAGGTGACCATGCATCCCAGTTTGCCCAGAATACTCCCAAAGCATACTGGGATAAATATAAATATATAAAATAAATTTATTTTATTTTATAAAAATATAAAGTAAATACAAAGATAAATTCTATGGGCATCCTCTGCCTATACTATATGCCAAATGAAAGAAACCACACCAGCTGATACAAAAGCCAATAAGTGATCATGCTTAGTGAGAAGATGTTCATTAGATTTGATCTTGTATCAGTTGTCTTTTGCTATATGACACACCTCCCCAACTTAGTGGCTTAAAGCAAGAAGCATTTTTTAGCCCATAATTCTGTGAATTGGCAATTTGGGCTGAGCTCAGCTGGACATTTCATCCGCTGGTCTCAGTGGGACTCACTTACATGGCTGGGGGCTGGTTGGTGTAGGGGTGTCTCAGCTGGAACAGCTTGTCTCTGCTCCACCTGGTCTCCTATACTTAAGCAGGCTAGCCTGGACTTACATAATGGCAAAGTGCCAAGAGCAGCAAGAATGAAAGCTACAAAGACCTCTTGAGATCTAATTTGGAATTTGCACACTTCCACCATATTCTGTTGGTCAAAGCAAGTCATAAGACCAGCCCAGATTCAAAAGGTAGGCAAATAGACCTCACCTCTTTTTTTTTTTTTTGAGACAGAGTCTCACTCTGTCACCTGGGCTAGAGTGTCGTGTTGTCAGTTTAGCTCACAGCAACTTCAAACTCCTGGGCTCAAGCAATCCTCCTGCCTCAGCCTCCTGAGTAGCTGGGACTACAGGCATGTGCCATCATGCCCGGCTAATTTTTTCTATTTTTAGTAGAGATGGGGTCTCGCTCTTGCTGAGGCTTGTCTCGAACTCCTGACCTCAAGCAATCCTCCCACCTTGGCCTCCCAGAGTGCTAGGATTACAGGCGTGAACCACCGCACCCAGCCTAGAGCTCTCCTCTTGCTAGGAGGAAAAGTGAAGTCTTGTGGCCATTTTTGCAATCTGCCATAGACCTCATGTACTTTCATAATAGCCTCTTGAGAAAATATACAGGGAGAAAAAAGAGAGAGAAGAAAATTATTAACTAATAGATATTTGCTCCTCCTTAGGGCCTGGAAGCTCTGCCTCTTCGGTACATTTTGAATTACCCACCGAGATGAGTGTACCAAACCTTCACAAATATTACAAGGAAAACATGATTTTTTAATGTATACGTCCTAATTTCAGAGTAAATAGTACTCCCACTTGTTTTTAGTTCCCATTCATTTATATGCAAATGATATGACAGTGTTTGTTGAATCATGCATATTTTCAGCTCAGATAATTAATACGGGCTTCATGTTTATAGTTTTCCTAAATTAATGGCTTTGTTTCAAAAGATAAAGAACTAAAACATAAACCTTAATGAGGAACATGTCTTTGATGAAAATTGAAAACAGTAAACAAAACAAAAACCCAAAAAGTCTTCTCTCATGACCTAGGATGGGTGTTCTTACAAAACAGAAATGCATCTAATGAGATACAAAAACATGCCCTGTTAGAACTAGGAAGGAACTTCGAGCCCAGCTAGGTGTTTGTGATTTCTAACATTTGTTCATTCATGGAGTATTTATTGAAAGTCTGCTATGTGCCAGGCACAGTTCTAGCGAGGATGAAGTGGTTGAGACCCAGAGAGGCTTAGTAACTTGTCCAAGCACACCCAGCAAGAAAGAGGCAAAGCCAAGACTAGAGGCCAGGTCTCCACGGTCACTTTCACCTCCCTGAGTATCAGTTTCCTCATCTCTTAAAGCTAAAATGAGAACAATGCAGTTGGCCCTCTGTGTCTGCAGGTTCTGTATTCAACCAACCACAAATCAAATATATTCAGGAGGAAAAAAATGATAAAAAATAACAATATTATAATCAAACATATAAAATAAAACAACACAACAATGATTTATACAGAATTTACATTTTATTAGGTATTATAAATAATCAAAAGATTAAAGTATACAGGAGGATGTGCATAGGCTAAATGCAAATATTATGCCATTTTACATAAGGGACTTGTGCATCCCCAGATTTTGGTATCCAAAGAGGATGTCCTGGAAACAATTCCCTATGGATACCAAGGGACAACTGTATTGTCTAGTAACAACTATGATTATTATCTAAGCACTTGTTATGTGCCAGGTACTTTGCTAAACATTTTATGTACATGAAATCCTGAGAACAATTAGATATTGTTATTTCTCCCATTTTACAGATGAAGAAACCGAGGCTTAGAGAGATTAAATCACTTTGTCTAAGGGCACATTGCTTGTAATTCATGGGCAAAGATTTCAATATCAGTCATGTTAATCCAGAGACCACACTTTCAATCTTTAATACGAAGGTTCGGGGGAACTTTGCTGAATATGTATTCCCCAGAACCCTACACAGAGCAGATGCTCAGTGAGTATTTGTTGGCTTTAATTCAGTAAGGATATGGCCAATTTGTGCAACCTGTTCATGTCCAGTAACTTTTTTCAAGCCAAGCCAATATCACTCTGATGTACTAAAAGTTTCTAATGAGAACATTAGCTGTGAATTATATAAGTAAACCACTAGATTGGGAACAAAATGGCCAGCACACGGACACGATTTGCTTATTTGCTAATTAGTATGAGGCCTAGCCCAGCAGATGTCAGGTCAAACCACCATTGCTAACCATAAATTGACACGTTAGACCTTGGCTTCGAGGGCCATTTTCTTCCTTCCCATGACACGGGTAACTAAAAACCTATAAAGGTGTTACTGGGCCGTGATGTCTGGAATGACACCATGGAGTCCAAATACGGGGAATGGTCCAGAAAAAAATGAGAGAAGAAGGAATTACCTGGGTTGTGAGAATGAAAATCGTTAGGAGGTTTGACAGTTGGGAAACGCTTCGCCAAACTGCCGCTGCAGGAAGGGCTGCTACTTCCGAAGCAGAACAGTCTGGGAGGCTGGGCGAAGCAGATGGCCATGCAGCCGAACGCTAGTCTCCACTTCCTGGATGCTTTTTTTATTTTCTAACATTCCGAGCAGAGCCTAGTATTTGGATGATGATCATTATGTCTATGGCAGGGTATATTTTGAGCCTTGTTGGCCCTATTTTTCTTCAGAAAAGTGTCAGTATAACCTAGATGTTAGGACCACATGCTGTGCAGTTGGGCAGACCTAGGTTTGAATTTTATCTCAGGTTCAATATCTGGGTACAGGGTAGGTGCTCAGCCTTCACCTACCCCTAGTTTATGACGAAGACTTCTGAAAGTTCACAAAGAAAATTTATCTTTAGCCTTTTTTTTTTTTTTTGCAATGCTCCTCTAATGCAACATTAGGTATGTTTCAATGCCCATTAATTACTAATTGGCTTCTCGATTAAGAATCATGATCATCTAATATTGAATTAGAGAGGTTTTCATGAATATGTTGACTTAAATTTGGCTCCTATCAATCCTATTTTTTTTTCTTATCTTTTCTTTTTTTTTAATTTAGATGACCCTGTGGTGCGTCAGCCCGCAAGACAGAGCACCCAGGGCCAATTTACTTCTTTTAATCTCAATCCTTAGTCTGATTCTTTGCTTTCTACCTTTTAGCTGAGAATATTCTATAGCTAAGTGATGATTTAAAAAATTATATGTTCAAATGATTTGATTCTGACTTGTGAAGTTATCTCAATGAACAGACATGCAAAGGAACAAAAATAAAATAATTACATATTTAGTAAATGAGCTAACCTGGAAAGCCAGCAATGTATGGAAAGAGGACTCTCCCAGGGCATCCAGTACATACGCCACACCTTAAAGGATGGAGAAAGCCTCCATTCCCCCACACGGCTCTCAGAATCAAGCACTGGTTGCTGCTCAGATCACATGTGCGGCCCCACATGGCAAAAAGAGCCCTCTCTTCCCTGTAAACAGAGCACAGCCGTGGGAGATGAAGCCCTCATCACACTTAGGATCCTGAAACAGTGACTTGTGACCAGAGGAAAAGGATGAGATTTCTAATCAGCTAAGTGCCTTGCCTGGGATAACTTGATCTCTTAGCACTGGCTCAAGGAATCTGGTCTCCAGAATCCAGCTGAACTCCAGCTCTAAAGAAATTTGCTTTCAAAAGTGAAGATCATAATCTCCACTTTGAAAAACTGATCATTGTTTTCCATTAACATTAAAGTGCTCAAGTCCCTGGGAGGGGTCTGAGTCTTTGTCCAAAATATTTTCCTTCTAAGAAAAGCAAGAGGGCCAGTCATGTTGGTCATGCCTATAATCCTAGCACTCTGAGAGGCCAAGGAGGGAGGATTGCTTGAGGCCAGGAGTTGGAGACCAGCCTGAGCAAGAGTGAGACCCCATCTCTACAAAAAATAGAAAAAATTAGCCAGGCATGGTTGTGCACACTTGTAGTTCCAGCTTCTAGGAGACTGAAGAAGGATCACTTGAGCCCAGGAGTTTGAGGTTGCCGGGGCGACAGAGTGAGACCCTGTCGGAAGGAAGGAAGGAAGGAAGGAAGTAAGGAAGGAAGGAGAGAGAAAAGAAAAGGAAAGGGTCAGGGAAGCGTTTGAGAGTAAGGTTTTGGCTATTCACTGTGACCTGATGCCCTCCCCCAATTTAATCAAGTTGCTTGGTCTTCCAGACATCCAAACTAATGAATGGCAAAAAAAAAAAAAAAAAAAAAAGGCAGTCATTTAAATAGAGAAATGGTTACTGTGACGTTTAACAGAACCATGTGAATGATAATGAAAACGTACTGAAAACTTGAAATTACTAAAGAGAACGTAAGTCTGGTTTGGAGCGATAGAGACTGTTCATCATCATAGATATTGAAAAGATTACTATGTACAAGTTTATCTTTTCCTTTTAATGAAGCTCTCAAAAGCCAAGGCAGAAAGTGTTCTACGTGACTGCCCAAGGTCAGCCCTTCAAACAATTGAGATTGCTTTCATCCAAGTCAACTCTAAGATTCATTTCTCTGGACAAAATTGGATGGCATTATCAAAGCAAAAAGTAAGATTGTTTCTCAGCGTGGAAAGCTTTGAAATAAACAGTGTTTGGCAATAATACGTGAGAGGCTCTCTGACAGCATTCTGCTGTCTGAGCATGTTTTAAAGGACCCCAATTTTTCAACACAGGGCATCAACAGAACACCACTACACTGCAAGCCTAGATTTCCCTGTAGTGGGGTTGGATAAGGAACACTGAATTTTGAGTGTCTGATTTTTGGCCGATGTTCCTAGGAAACTTTGAAAATGCTCACCTTGTAAGCCTGCAATTGCATAATGTCTAGTGCTAGAAGCAGAACTGGACATGATATAGTTTGGGGTGGAGAACAGGAGAGAAAACATTCCCAAGAGCAATGTCTGATCTGCCACCCTGGTGGAGACCAGCCCAGTTGGGCATCTCTGCCTCTGTCAACTCCAGTCAGCCTGTGTGGTTCAAATGTCCTGGAGACTGGCTGTCATCAGGAACCTGTGGAAGCTGTGGGCGTGGCTTCTGTGTGGCTTTTCTGATAATTCATGGGACTGTAAGATAAGCCAATCTATTTTTAAACCTATTGATTCTTCCCATTTCTTGTTCAATGTAATGAATCCCAAAGGTTTTCTGTCATGTAGATTATTAGAATACATGGTTTGCAAGCAATAGAAACTGATTCTGACAGACTTGAGAGCAAAAGAAAGAACAGGTAGAAGGATACAGAAGGAGAATAATGGGTATTTAATAGATTTGAAGGAAAGCCTGAGAAATCAGGCCTTAGAAAGAACAGGAGCAGAGGGAACCTGACCATCTTGCAGCAGGAACTGCCAGACATTCTCTTCGAGAGACTTCCATCTCAGGAACCAGAATTGTGGTCATGCAGCTCCCACCACTTTCACGTTTCCAAGACAGAATCTTACTGTCCCAGCTTGATCAGGGGTGGGTAGGTCCTTTTGATTGCTAATCCTACCAAGATGCAGGAGAAATAGCAGCATTGATGGCTTTAGCTTTGAACTATCGAATCCACCTCCATTAATAACACTGACACTCTCACCTCTTCCTGGTTGTCTTTCAGTCATCGAGGAAGTTTTTTCCCATCACGTTCTTTGGCTCCATCACCTGGATTGCAGTATTCTCTTACTTGATGGTCTGGTGGGCGCACCAGGTAAGACTTTGATAGTGACATTCATCTGCCTGGTTTTTCTTTGATCTTGGTTGCCAAGTGGTTAATTAATGTGTTTGCTTTCTAAAACTGTCACGACAATATTGGGTGCGACACAGACAAGTTACACATCCCGGGACTAAAAGAATTTACTCCACTTAACTTTCCCAAGTCTCCAGGCCTTTCACCATAGCACAGAATCAAATCATAGCCCTCAAACAGCCACTGGAGGAAGGAAAGCCTAGGAAGGAAAGCCTAACTGCTTCTTGCTCTCTGCAGCCTGAAGCCAGGCCAGCTCCGGCCTGGGAAGAGTGTCGGGACCGTGCCTGGCTCAGGGACACTTGCTTTATCTCGGGCAGCCACTCACTTCTCACTGTCACCAGCCTTTCAAAACTGGCCCTTAGGAAGGGAACTGGAGACAAATTGGCCTCTTCCTTGAGCTTCAGTTTATAAAAATGATGATGTATTTCATTTTCATCCCTTTTAACTCAATACCAGTCATAACGCCTGTCACAAGAATACACTCTCAGTAATTGTTACTGAAAATCAAGGTTTCACATTTTCAAAGATGATAGTAGTAACCACTGGTAATTGAGTGTATACTACAACTACCGTGCAATTTACATCTCTTTGTCTTTAAAATCTTGACAGTAACCCTACACATAGGTTCAAATCCTATGAGGGAGGTTTACAGATAAAGTTTAAAGCTTTAAACTTTAAGCTTTAAATCTTTAAGATTGCCCAAGATCACGTAGGTAATAAGTGGTAGACTGAGATTCTAACCCAGGATGGTGCAGCTCCAAAACTCATGCTTTTATTCTTTATTACATACTACATAAATTCCAAACTTCCCACTTGTATCCTTTGTTTAATATAGTCCTAAAATTATTATACTTGTTAACATCAATAAAATACAGCAATTTGAAATGAGGAAATATATACCAAGAGAACATATGTGGATAGACTTTTCAACAAATGGTGCTGGAATAATTGGATTTCCATATGCCAAAATAAATAAACTTAGATCCTTACCTCATACTATACTCAAAAACTAACTCAAAGTGGATCATAATCCTAAATGTAAGAGCTAAAGCTACCAAACTTTTAAAAGAAAACATAGAAAATACACATGACCATAGGTCAGGCAAAGAGTTCTTCTTTGATATAATAGAAAAGAATAATCCATAAAAGAAAAAAATGGATAAATTAGATTTCATCAAAATTAAAACTTTTGTTCTTCAAGAAACACCATTTAAAAATGAAAAGAACCAAACTATTACTTATTAAAATTTTTTTTTTTTTTTTCAGACAGAGTCTCACTCTGTTGCCTGGGTTAGAGTGCCATGGCGTCAACCTAGCTCACAGCAACCTCAAACTCCTGGGCTTAAGCAATCCTTGTGCCTCAGCCTCCCGAGCAGCTGGGACTATAGGCATGTGCCACCATGCCCGGCTAATTTTTTTCTATATATATTTTTAGCTGTCCAGATAATTTCCTTCTATTTTTAGTAGAGACGGTCTCGCTTTTGCTCAGGCTGGTCTCGAATTCCTGACCTTGAGCGATCCTCCTGCCTTGGCCTCCCAGAGTGCTAGGATTACAGGTGTGAGCCACCGCACCTGGCCTACTTACAAAAATTTTTGAAAAACGATTTAGAAGTGAGTGTATTCTACTCTCTAAAAATCCTTGCCCTTATATGCTATTTCAGCCATTTACATTTTTTTAAAAAAACACCGGACATCATCAAGTAGCCTGTTGGAAACCAGATGGAAAGCACTATCTTGAAGGTTTTCAGAACTGCAGCTCACCAACTCCAGCAAAGTACATAAAGTTTTAAAAAGTCCCAAGAAGACGAACAAATTGCTCAAAAGAATGGAGGAGCTTCCATCTGAGGCTAGACTAACACTTCAAAATAGAACTCATCAGTCTTAAAAGGCAAAGACCAGGCCGGGTGTGGTGGCTCACACCTGTAATCCTAGCACTCTGGAAGGCCAAGGCGGGAGGATTGCTCAAGGTCAGGAGTTCGAGACCAGCCTGAGCAAAAGCGAGACCCCGTCTCTACTAAAAATAGAAGGAAATTATCTGGACAGCTAAAAATATATATAGAAAAAAATTAGCCGGGCATGGTGGCACATGCCTATAGTCCCAGCTACTCGGGAGGCTGAGGCACAAGGATTGCTTAAGCCCAGGAGTTTGAGGTTGCTGTGAGCTAGGCTGATGCCACGGCACTCTAGCCCGGGCAGAGCAAAGACTCTGTCTCAAAAAAAATAATAATAAATAAATTCCAGAGCCAGACCTTGGTCCAGGTCCTCAGATTCCCTGACTTTTGCTTCTCCACAGTTGCTGTGCTGATTTACAGTTTCATATTACCAAACCCCAAAATCAAGTTTTTTGTGAAATGGTAGAGTCTACAAACATTTAAAAGTGTGTTACAGACACTGGGAGATGTTAAGGAAAAATGGGGACACTGGGTGTCAGTCCTTAACGTTTGGTGGTAAACTGAAGGGCATATCTGCTGCAGGACTTGGTGCCACTGCCACGGGCTGGGCCCTGGGTTCAGTGGCCAGTTAGCTTTTCTAACTGTAATCCTGCAGCTTCCCCAGCTCAGTCTTAGAAAGCACCGTACAGAGGCTGCGCTCTCGCCCTCTGTAGCTCTTTTTAACTTGAGATTGTTTATTTCTCATGTGAACATTCCTGATCTCTTGGGTCTGAATACATAAAAGTATTAACTCCTCTATTGGCTATGATTGTGGCTTATTCATCTTTATGACTTCAGCACTTCACAGAGCACAGAATAGAAATTCATTAAAAGGAGATTGCATTGACATTTGTGTGGTTTCAATGATTTTGTGACTTCAGACACTCGTATGTTTATCCCTGTTCTGACGTTTAGGTTGGAGAGACAATTGGCATTAGTGAGGAGATTATGGGTCTGACCATCTTGGCCGCTGGGACCTCCATCCCTGATCTTATCACCAGCGTCATAGTGGCCCGGAAGGGGCTAGGAGACATGGCCGTGTCCAGCTCTGTTGGAAGCAACATTTTTGACATCACAGTAGGGTGAGTAGAGATCGTTCTATAAAGATGCATGCCAGCTCCTTCACTGTCTTTGTCTTCTTAGAAGCTGAAAAGACATGACCAGGATCTTAAGCCCAAAACTGACCAATACTAATAGAAAGTAAAGACTGACAGTACCATTAGATTTCCCCAATTCTTCTTCTCATTTTCAGAGAACTTAATGAAGAATAAGTCATCCCTGGACAGACAGAAATACATACTTGCATACAACAATGGATGTTTTAGGAAAATACTTTAAGAGAATTTCACTTATATAACAACATCCAGGTGGAACTAGATAACTCTGATAGTGTCATGATATTTTTTCCATGTTTTAATTAAAGTCCCCACCAAGCTAAGGTGAGATTTGGATTTTAAGGCAGATTGGAACAAACATAGGCCCAGCACAAATATCCTGTCTCCTTCCTTGGAAAATGCTGGCAGTCTTGGCATGATCATATATTTATCTGTGCCGGTGAGGATATTCTAGTCAGAAGACAAGATCTGTTCTTACAGTTAAGCAAACTAGAGTTCTCAATATGAATGATCACTAAAGTGAATCCAGCTGGAAAGGGGCACTTTTATCTGTATTGTTTGATTTAACTTGTGAAAAGTAAAAGTAGACTGACAAGAAATCCTGAAGGGCAGCCCCCTGAGAAAATAAGACACAGAATGTTATCTTCATGTCCCCAAGACAACTGGGCTCTTGACACTTAAGTTTGGAAGCCCACTAAAATGCATCGACTTTCTCACCGAACATCTTGAATATTGTTCTCTCTTATACCTTCTCATTACCAAATATATATTAATATTGATTATTTTTCAAACAGTGTCTACCATGTACACTGTATATACATTTTTATCTGTTTAAGCCACACAACGAT
>CM052443.1:88324975-88387491 GCA_028533085.1 Varecia variegata | reverse complement strand
AAAAAAAAAACACATTCTATAATATAAAAAGAAAAATCCTACAAGTTGAAAAAGATTACATGTGTTCAGTTAGACATATTTGTCATGTTTCTGAAGAATAGATATTATAGGTAATTACCAAATGCTTTTTGTTCATTGTTCTTAAATTATACACACACACATAATAAATGAAAGTTTAAAAAAAAATCACCATTAATCCTACTACCCAGAAACAACAATTCATTTTTGTATGTTCTCTTCCAAATATTTCACAAAGTTTTCTTAGTGAAATATTCAATTTTGTCCTCTTGGAAGGGTTTTATTTTTCCATTTTATTTTAAAGCCATATATGCCTGGCACTATGCCATTAGTAAATCATATCGACCCTTTTTCTAAGATTCTTCATAGCTCTTATAACTTTTTATGACTTCAAACTTCCTTCTTGTTGCTTTTCAGTTTAACTATTATCATGAAATAGGATCTTTTTATTTTTTCAATTTTCTGCTATTATGAGTGCTTTGATGAACACCTTTATGCAGAAAAACTTCCTCTTTTTATTTTGTTAAGATAAATTCCTTCAAGCAGTATTAATGGATTGAATATATTCAACATTTTAATGGCTGTCAATGTATTTTGTATATTTCTTTTCCAAAAGGTTCTTTCCTAAGAGTTTATGTCAATTTACAATGTTGTTGGCAATATATTAAGTGACATCATTAGCAATATATTGAGTGTAAAAGTTTCTTCATAGTCTTGCCAGCATTTTCTTTTTGCTTATATGATTAATATATACTCACAGATTTAGAAAATATATACAAAATTCACAAATAAATATCAATAATAATTCACTACCCTTTTTTACTTCATGTATGTTTTACAAAATTGAAATTGCATTACTATTTTTGTATATATTTCATTTAAGTTTAGAATTACAAGTATTTTCCTTTATCATTATAAGCTTGTGATTTCAAATAGTTATATAACATTACATTGACTTATTTGCTATTTAATTAATTCCCCATTATTAGAAATTATTAGAAATCCCCTATTTTTTACTATCCAAAATAACACCAAAATAATTTTTCTGAAGTTACATCTGCATTTTAAATGATTTCTTATATTTGTTCCCTGACAATAGAATTGGTAGATCAAAAGATATGAAAAATGTCATGTTTTTCCCAAAAGGGTTTTTGCAAATTATTTGTAGTGCTGTCAACCTCAGCTTCACCAGAAGTGTGTGTGTGTGTGTGTGTGTGTGTGTGTGTGTGTCTAGTTCACTAAGAATAAAATGGGTTGGGATTTCTTTCTTTATAAGAGATGACAGAAGACTTCCCCAGGACAAGTCCCCATCAAAGGTTTTCATTTTTGTATCACCCTCACTCTCAGGCCCTCCCCTTTCCTCTTCTGACTTTTCATTGCTGATCTCAGGATGCCAGGGCTGCCCCCTCCTGCTGAGAACTGGAATTACATCTCTTCCGGGGCTGTCCCGGTAGAACACCTCCCCACAATGTCCACTAAAGCAAGCACCTACCGGACAGGCTCAGGTCTGGACAGGCAGTACACCTACCTGTACTGACCACCACAAGGCAGTCACATCAGTCACTTCAGGTTGGCCCAGGTTAACATACGCACCCAGATAGGGGCCTGCACGTACCAGGCCCTGGGATTTCAGAGATGTGCAATGCATGGCCTCTGTCTTCCATGCACTCTCTCCAGCAGAGGAGGCAAATGAATAACCTCACTGCCCCTTTCATCCTTATTATTTCGCTCACAAGCTATTTACTTTTCCTCTGGAGAAATTAATATTTCGAAAGAGCACCTCCTCTTCCACACTGTGAGATCAGGCCAAGACTGAGCTCCCTCGGCCATTGCCATGCAGAAGGCTCAGCCAGCTGGGTCCGCGTCTCTCCAGGCACCGCCCCATCATTAGGATAAATGGGTAGAACCGGCTCCATTTCACCAGCCCCTGGGAGAAGCCCACGCTCCTCCAGCTTTGTGTTTTCAGCCACGTTCCTCTCCCACAGAGTTCTAGCCGACTCCTGTGGTATACCTGGCAACTAGCTTTCCTGACGTCTTTCAGAATCACCGCTCTGGATAGGAAACAAAAGATGTCATCCTATTTTAAAAATCAAATGAAAAGGGAGAGAATGGGTATAAAGATACATAAAGTTTTTTAAGAAATAAAAAATGGAAGATAACAGTCTTCCTCAAATCTTTCAAAAAGACTATTTTTTTAATCAAAATATGTTGTCAACATATTTTCCAGAATAAACTTTAAACTGTTATATTGTACCATGGTCCCCCTTAACCTCATTTAATTTCACTTGCTCTTAGATGGTTAATTAAGTCATTGCTATTCTCTTCACCGTTTAAAAAAAATAGTTTGTTCCATTTCACCACTCATTTCAGTACCTTTTCTTCATTTGTCGTCTCCCATCACCCTGTGCAAATCCTGCAGTTCACTTTTTTTAGGGCTGAAATCAACATTTTAATGTCAACTAGAAAGGAACAAAAAAGTAATTTCAAATTCAGAAACCACCTGGAGCTGTCACGTCTTTGATAACGTCCAAGTGTAGAGCAAATTCTCGGTTTTCCCTACTTTGGTGAGGACATAGGCAAAGGTTTTTAAGGTTCACTTTCCTTCCATGTGTGATTTCCCGGGCCGACTACGCCCGGGCCGCAGTGCACCTGCTCAGAGCGCAGCTCCCAGGAAGCTCAGGTGAGGCCGATGCCTTCCTGCACGCGTCTGACGGCCCCCCGCCCTGCTTCTCCCCCGCAGGCTCCCGCTGCCCTGGCTCCTGTACACCATCATCCGCAGGTTCCAGCCAGTGGCTGTCAGCAGCAACGGCCTCTTCTGCGCCATCGTGCTCCTCTTCATCATGCTGCTCTTCGTCATCCTCTCCATCGCCCTCTGCAAATGGCGGATGAACAAAGTGCTGGGCTTCATCATGTTTGGGCTCTACTTCGTGTTCCTGGTGGTCAGCGTCCTCCTAGAAGACAGAATTCTCATGTGCCCTGTCTCCATCTAGCAGGAAAAGCCATATCTTGAACCAACAGCAGGGATGGTCCCTCCCCGCTCTGGCCTCGGGGCTCCTTGAGCGCTTGAGCAGAGGCAGCTGACACACAGCCCTGGGTGCCACGGGTCCCTCCTTGGCCGACTGGAGGAGGGATGGACTCACACTGGGCCCGTTCACTCCGCAGGCTGCTTCCATCCTTGCCTAGGGAAATAACTTCGCCTGAGAGACAGAGAGAACCGTCAATACGGGGCTTCTGTCCGTCCACCGCTGACAGGTACTCCTCGCTGGTCGGAGGTACATTCGCTGTAATGACGTAAACAAGGACGGAGGCTCTCTATATACATTAAAATATACATACTATAAATACACGCACATGGACACACAAACCCTGCTTGATCCTGTACTATACCTCTCCTTCCTTAGTATAGATTAATACATACCTGTATATAAACACAAAGAAAGAGAAATTATATATATAACATATATATATATTAATATAATATATATAAGTACAAATGCATCTTTTCAGGGATAGCTCTAGTATATTTATAGTACCTATTTGAAGTGGGGCATCAACCTTCAGTCTGGGCTTTACCTCTTAAGCTCAAGAGGTGAACTATTAATAATAGAATCCATAGACAAAGGTAGAATTGCTGTGACCTTCAACCTACCTTGGACTTACTGAGATCCTGCCTGGTGAGGTGGACACTTTAAGGAATTAGTTTGCAGGGCAGAGGGCTTGGTGGGAAGGGTCTTTAGGGGCCCTGAGTTGAGCCCTCCAAAACATTCCCACAAGCCAATGAGGGAAGGCTATGTGTCCACCTCCACTGGGGTGCACTGGCTGAAACTCACAGGGTTACTTAGGACAAACAGAGGTAAAATCCAGACTGGGTGGAAATCGTTTCAGGGGTCGGGGGAGGTAATCAGGGTTGGATTTTTTGGTTTGGTTTTGTTTTATCTTATATTGTCCCAGCATGCACATAGAAAATATGACTACAAGCCAAATTAGTGCTTTTCTAGGACAGCAAGACTATATAAACTGAACCTACTTTTTTCAACGCATGTCCCATTCTCATCAAAAGAAGGGCGGGTGAGTTCAGCTGTGATTGTCATTTAGGCATATTTTGATCCTAAGGACATACATATAATCAAAATGCCTGCCAAGAGAGCCTAGACGTGTGATAAGAAATACCATCCAGTAGAGGCGCTCAGTGGGATTTGCCACCTCATGGGAATGTAAGAGCATAGTTCTTTAAAGCGTTTTCCAGTGTGGTCCTAAAGGGCTTTAGGGTCTGAAGAAATCATTATTCCCAATAGAACTAAATTAACTCTGACCAATCCTGCTTGGATTGAGGCAGCTTGGAGATGTTCGCAAAGGCATTTGCACACTCAGCACACCCCAGGAAGGTTTCTAAGTCCTGTGTCAGGTCGTGCCAGGACCAGGGTCTGGTTAAAGCCCATGCAACACCTGTGTCTCCACCAGGACCCCATGTGGGACTCTGGCTAGTTTTTAGAGTACACTAAAGACTATACTTGACAGCTTCTTTACACTGGTTTCAAGCCAGTCGCTTTAATGTTTTAAATTTTTCCTGATTTTGCTCAGCATGACATGGGATATTTTCATTTCATTCATTCAGTGCCCCCAAGTTCTGTTTGGCACCTTGTATGATCTCTGGTTTCTGTCAGTGGAAAATAAAACCAGCAGTGGGGGGGAAACAGGCAAACTGAATTGATGAAAAATTATGTAGAGCACTTTTTCCATTTCCCCAAGTCATGCTTTCCTTAAGATCAATTGAAAAAGTGAATGGAGGACGGCCCATTACTCTGCACCCATCCTCTGTCTAAGCTGGCACACATCACATATGGGGGACTTCACCATTGGTGTTCTTCCCTCCAGTCTATTCTATCACTGGTGCCTGCTGTGATTTCATTGTGAGCACATACCTCTCAAAATAGGGAAGCAGGATCCCAAACTCACAGATGAGTGAGAGGAAAGGTTTCCTGACAACTCCAGCTCAGTATTCCCTCCACAAAACCTCAGCTCCCTCCACAGAGCATGGCAATAACGGGCAATGCCCATCGTTGCTCTTCGCCCACAAGCAAAAAGCCCTTCAAAGTGGAGACCCCCCAGGAAAACAAGATGGCTGCCACCTAGAAGGCTAGCTGTCAAGTCTCCCCAACTTGCAAAGCTGGGTTTTCGGATGTGTGGAAGAAACCTGCATCCTGTTCATCAAGGGCAAGACTTTGTATTGAGGCAAGAATTTGTGCCGGTTCCTTACAGTGAAAGAGAAGGAGGAAGTGAACTTTTAGTTTAAAAACTCTGATTGTTTACCCTGTGTATTGCTTGAAGCGGAGCAATGTTGGTTATTGTGTGAATTCTATTGACTGGTTTGTCGTTTGAAAGGAAGTTTAAATAGGTGACTTTGACTCAACTGCAGGTAGACCATGTAAAAGGATCAAGGTTGAGGGAGGTGCGGTGCTACCCGCTTCTCATTCCAACGCATTCTGATCCTCCCCTGCCTCCTCACACCTTCCCATTCATTCCCAGCTCACAATGAAGACTGACCCAAGCAGCCCTGGAGCACTGTACTTGCCTGGGAGCTCCACTTCATAGGGAGTGTTGTGGTCCCTAATGAAAAGTTGCGTTTGAGAAGACAACATTCCCAAGCCCAGTTCCCACCTCAATGATGTGCACTGAGCACAACCTACATCAACCTTGTTCCCTCGCTGAATGGGATACATAGCATCTTCCACTGCTTGCCCCTGCTTTCCTTTCATTTATGTGTCTGTGAGTATGTGGTTATGTGTTGGACTACGGTAAATTCAGAGAGAAGTGTGTAGAATGCAGCAACAGGTCTTAAAAACATTCAATTCATTCACATAATTATAAGAAAGAACTTTCCACATCATGGGTTCCAGAGTAGGTCATCTTAACCCATTTCCTGCATGCCTGTGTATATACATATATAAATATAAATATATATATATCTTTATACCAGATCTATAGGTACACATACAGTATGACTTACATTGTCACCCTCTGACCCAACCACATTCAGGACTCAAAAGCAGGGTGCATCAAGTTTGACAAAGTCAAGGAAAAGGAAAGTCATGCACACACCAAAACGAACAGTTCTTCCTGATTTCATAAGGTTGTTTTGTTCTGTGCACATATACATACAGACATATATATGCACCCATATTTTCCCTCCCTAAGAATATAGATTTATAGCCTTAAGGAAATGGCCAGCCATATCCCTAATGCTGATGTAGAGGCAAAGAATACACAACAGAAAATACATTTTAAAAATTTAGACTGTAGGTACTCTCTTTGCTTCCTTGGAGCAGGGTATAAAATAATATCAAAAATTCAAGAGCCAACATTTTACTGCTCAATCTAAAATAAACGAGTTACACCCAAATGGTTCTATTTACCCACAGCAAACCAAGCAGGTCTTGCTTGCTGTCACCTCCCCTGTCCCTCTAGGGAGCCCCAGGACAGCAGAGCAACTTGGCTCAAACTGAAAATTCCCAAATAGAAACTTCTAAATTGCATCTGAGAATGCTCACGCCATCTCCAGCTGAACCTGAACCTGACCAGATCCTGATGATCTAAAGCTGGAGATTACATGGTGTTTATGCAGCTTCCCAGGACCTCAACTGAGCCAGGCAGTGGCAGATCAGGAAAGCAGAGTGCATGTGCAGGGACTCAGGGATAGGGTTGTTTATCCATTTGGCAGATGCAGTAGAATATCCTAAAGCCTTGCCCAGAAGATTATAAAAAGAGGCAGGGACTGTTTCACATTCAGAGAAAGTGCTTTGTAAGGATTCTAACAGGTGTCACCTGACATGGGGCCATTATAATTTATTTCATAGAGAAGACATGAATCAGGTGGTTTGGAGCCCTTTCAGCAAAACACAGCTGCTTCGCTGATTAGACATTTGATAATGTTAACGTACATCCATTCCTGGGCAGGGAGAGAGTTGGCAAACTCCTAGCTTTTCAATGCCTCTGTAACAGTGAGAAAGGAGATGAACTATAAACGGAAGCCCCCCACTCCCAGACCACCTTAACAGAAAGTTGACCAAGGAAATGACAGCTGGTAGATCTGCTGGCCAGACAGAGAGTTAATAACAAGATGGAACTTGTGTTAGATGCTCTGCAGAAATGACTGCATTGGATGATCTGGCCTGCCCGCATACAAACGTTTCAGAAAACGTCAGTGTGCTTTCCTCCCCATGTCTACCAAACGCACACCCACGCCCCCACACACAGAAGACCGTGCGGACACTATGCTCCCTCGCACCTGGACAGATTGTTACTCCAGGAAGTAAGTGGCCACACTCTAGGTGGCAGGTCTGTTCCAGAAGAAATGAATTTAAGCTGTTTTCAGGGTGATTTCTGGATAAATCAACTGTCTCCTGAAAGCATGCATAGAAGCTAATGCTTATTCTTACTAAGCCAGGTCTTCCTGAAAAACCTCGCTTAATGTTTTTTAAAAGACAGCCCCTTGACAATGTTGTCCAATTAGCAAGTAAGGCCTTGTCGTTAAGAGAGATTTAGTGAAGTAAATAGAAGAATAAGGAAAAGGAAGAAAGGAGAAATTAATTTACTTTTACTAGGATTCCCAGAAAGTTAAGTGTCACAAAGAAATATATCCCTATCTAGTTTTAAATGGTTACAAATATCAAGCATTTTTTTAACCAATTACAAGAGCCTATACATAGTCGAAGATTTAAAAAAAAAAAACCTTCTCAAGAAGGCCTTAGGAAAGAAAGGTAACCGTGCCCTGCTCTGCTGTCTATATTTCAGTTTAGCTCCCTGCCTCTGTATCTTTGTGTTTCTTGTTGGACCTCACAGCTTCATAATTTCGAAATATATAGCAAACAAGAAAAGCAATAAAGGAAATATAGCCAGCTCAATTCCATTACTTATTCTTACACCATCACTGTATTTCTTTCAGTTCACTGGGAGCCTTGTGCCTGCACAGGCCATGGTACGTAATCACCAGGAGCACGTAGACGTCTGTAAAAATCATAGGTGCATTCGTGTTTGCTATGGAAGGAATGTGTTTTCCACATAGACCCCCCTTAACCCACATGCGCACTGCCGTCAGACACGCCTTCCTCACACTCGGGGAATCAGCCTTGCTCAGAACCACCTGAACTCCGCAGGGCCTTTCATCTGGCCAGTGATGGTTTTCTTTAGTGAAACTCAATGGAAATCAAGCAGGTAGGAGGGGGAAGGAGGGGATGGGTAAATTCACACCTAATGGGTACAATGCACACTATTTGGGTGAAGGACAAACTTATAACTTTGACTCAAACTGTACAAAAGCAATACATGTAACCAAAACATTTGTACCCCTGTAATATTCTAAAATTTAAAAAAATAAAAAATATAAATAAAAAGAGTGAGAGATGGCTGGGTGTGGTGGCTCACACCTATAATCTTAGCACTCTGGGAGGCCACGGTGGGAGGATTGCTTGAGGCCAGGAGTTCAAGATCAGCCTGAGCAAGAGTGAGACCCCGTCTCTACTAAAAATAGAAAAATTAGCCGGGCATCATGTGGAGTGAGCCTGTAGTCCCAGCTACTGGGGAGGCTGAGGCAGGAGGATCCCTTGAGCCCAGGATTTTGAGGCTGCAGTGAGCTACAATGATGCCACTGCACTCTACCCAGGGCAACAGAGTCAGACTCTGTCTCAAAAAAATATAAATTAAACTAAATTAAATTAAACAAATAAAAAGAGTGAGAGACAGCACAAAGGACAATTGAATTCACAACTCAACCGGTTTTTGAGAGATAAAAATGACTGCAATTGTGATGGGGTAGATAACTATGTTCAAATTAGTGTACAAGTAGTGAGGATCTGTATCGAGCACCATATTATCTAAGCCAAAGCACTTTTACTAAATGATTGACAGACTGGAAAACCTAATAAAATTTGTTTAAAAACAGATAAATACCTAAGTCTGAAAGAATGCCATGGAGTTTTGCATAGGCTTCCACCAAAGATTTAATTCCATTAAGAAAGTTTGTCCAGTCTGTCACCCTAATCCAAAGGACAACTCTCTTTTAAGAAAGAGATCCCAACATAGATGTTCCTGGTATAACCCAGTTCAATGTTTAACAACCATCAGCATCAAAAAAGCCTCCCTCCAAACTAACCCAAGACTCTCCTGCTGATGGTTTAACCTAGTTTGTTTTTCTTTTTGGTAGAAAACAACCGCATCTGGGCACTCTTCACTCTTTACCCCTGACATAGTAGGAAGTCACTACTATGTGACCTTTTACCTATTTTCATCAGAAGTATCTTTATATTTTTATTTCTGGGTCTTTTTCATGAACACTCTTAATAATTTTTATAGTTCCTCTCTACTAAGCCTTTTAAGATGCATTATATTGTTCTTAAATGATGGAACCTAATGACTAATCATGACACGAGTATAATATTAATATCTCAGCAGTGATGAATTACAGCCTCAAACCTATTGTTTCACTCCCCTTTTATGCACCCCTCTGTTGCTTTTACCTCTTAAAAAGTCTCACTTCATTGTTAGTTCACATTGTATCTTTCCTCCAAGACATTTGGAGGAAGCCAGGTCATTTCTCAGCTTGCCCCGATGCATTTGCATAGGTGTCTTGCCAACTACGAGCCATTCTACACTTGACCTTACTGAGCCTCGTTCTGTTTATTGCTAATCCCACTTCCAGTTTTCACGTTCAGGTTGGACCCAGCGCTTATTCCCTGGCAAGATACTCACCACCACCCTCTCCAGTTTACTTGGCAAGTTTAAGGAGTTTTCTCCAACTCCTCATTAACGTGAATATTAAAAAATGCTAGACCCCTGCCTCTAACGATTTGTGTTTTATGTAATTGACTACTTCTTGGAGGGAATTCCTCCTAATTACTACTAAAATGTGGACAGGATTCACAACCACAAGAGAGTAGAGTAGTAGAAATACCTTAAGAGCACCAGTAGGCCCGGAATACAAGGAACACCAACAGGCGTTGATGAGCGTGGTATGCGGCATTGTCAGGAGGCCCTGGTGAGGTCAAGCTCACAAACCATTTTCAAAGTCACAATCCCACACTCACAAAGCACTCAGATCATTCTGCAATGCTCGGCCTATGCATACCTGCACCAATTTACCAAGAGGAATTGGTATTTTCATTTTAAATAGGAAATGGGGGACATGGTTGGACCTCCATTTATCAACCAGTACTGCAGTGTGTTTACTTCTTTGTATGATAGGTTGGATAGGACTTGTACAGTTGCCGATTGGTGTCCTGGCCTGGGAAAATGGGTCAGGGTCCACCAAAAGGATAAGAATTTGCTCCTGCATTCTTACATAACGGGTTGCATATTCCTTCATCATGGATCCGTAAGTAACTAAGGCCTTAGGGACTAATAGTTCTCTACAACACTCAGCTAACCAAAAGAAAATGTTACTTTTTAAAATCATGTCACCAAAAACAAAAAAAAAAATTGAAAAAGTCTGAATCCCTGAATAAAATCATTTTTAAGGATGAAATTATATGCATAAATTAAGGGTAGATAACTTCTTGCCATTTAATTAAACAGATCTTCAATTCTTCTCATCAGGATAAAACTGAAGGACAATGGATGCCTTTTGGGTTTTTTAATTTTTTAATATTGCACTTTATAGTACTTCATAAGAGACAATTGTCCTGATTAAAGCCATAAAATACCAATAATACATATATTCAGGGCTTCTGAATATAGTCAATCAATAAGCAGTCCATGAGTCATTCCTGTTTTGTATTGTTTGTTGTAAATTGGAGTTTATCTGTTCTATTTTTTATTACCTACAATTATTGTTCTAGGCAATCCTTATCTACTTATAAATTTTAGATGTGTACTTTAATAAAAACTGTTTGAAAATCAAACAAATTATTCATTTCACAAAACCATTCTTAATTTTCAAAATAGCTTATTACACAGTTCCTTTAAATAGCAAGTTCTGACACTACATTGAAAATATTTCCTCTTAA
The DNA here is from genome assembly GCA_028533085.1 of Varecia variegata. Classification (NCBI taxonomy): domain Eukaryota; kingdom Metazoa; phylum Chordata; class Mammalia; order Primates; family Lemuridae; genus Varecia; species Varecia variegata. The sequence goes on along the minus strand of CM052443.1, from coordinate 88,376,476 downwards.
AATTGTAGATTAACTGTTTTTCAGGAATCCATTCGTTATGTAAAGCAAGGTTCACTCATGTGGAAAGTGAAATGGATAATTAGCAAACATATACCTGGGAGATTTAGGATGTGTTTGAGTTTTTATATAAATATAGAATGGACCTAAGAAGTTCCCTTATAAAAATGGCAAATAGAAATAAACAATTTATCAATAATTTCTTATGCCTAAATTATTAACTTTCCTTGGGAGGGCATGTAGAACAGAAGACTTCATTAATGCATTGGTGGCTTTTCTCCCCCTCTGCTAAAATACACAATTTCTGACCTAGTATGTTAGACTGTTTACATACAGATGTCCACACAACTAAAAACTTTAATGTTTCACTTCATCACAATTTTTTATATAATTTGAGTGAAAGCGGAATAATGGCTAAGAGGCACTTTATAGCCTAGAAGTAACCACAGCTAGGTTCCTAAATTATCTATATAGAGTAAACACTGGTATGAAATAGAACCACTCCGGCAATTTTATGCTTAAATGGCCAATTTGCCCTAAAGAAAGGGTGTGTGAACCCAGAGCCAGTGATGCTCTTCTGTGGAGTCTGTTTTATGGTCGGAGGAGTCTCTCCAAAGGGCAGAGACTCCCCATCGAGAAGAGGAATGTTCTATTGGCATTTGCCCTGTTGAACCCTGCACGCATGGTCCATATATGTGCCCTGCACTGAGTCTTGATATTTCTTCGCCCAAGTCTGAAAAAACTCCAAAAGCAACAGCTTCCATCTGCAAGCAATCCACAGACTCAAAGAGCCATCAAAACTAAGAATAGCAAAAGCTGCCTTCCTGGTTTAATGAAGTTGCTGCTAGCACTAAAGGCAAAATAAATTATATTATACTTCTGTTCTTTGCATGTGGTTTAAACAGAGAAAATGTTTTTTACACTGACTGCAACATTGACATTTGCTTGATAACATGTAAACTGTCTTTTGGACAGGTGACGTTAAAAATATCAGAATGCCATTTTTATAAAGGATCTTTTCAGGGATCTACATGGTCTCATGCTTCCTTTGTTTGCCTCCATTTTAAAGAAACATTTTAACCCCTGTCCCCTACAGGAATCCAGTGGACGCCCTTCTAAATGATTTTTGTCATTTTGTGTGTGTTGTGTTTATTATGAGCAATTATCACTGGATGACAAGATATACGGTGATACTGTGTCAGTTTATTCTCTGTGAATACGTCTGTACATAGACTGAAAGCTCTATTTATTTACACATAGGCTGTTTGGAGTGTGTACTTCTGTCACACGGACTTCACTCTGATAAAGGGTATTTCTTCATGTTTCACTGTCCACACCTCTAGGCTTCTACTACTGATAATCAATTCATAGAATATCACTTCATGTAACTAAGTCTCCTCGGTGTGAAAAATAATAGTAATAAAATTATTGACTCAAAAAAAGTATTGTTTGTGTTTGGGGTTTTTGGTGTTTTGTTTTGTTTTGTTTTGTTTTTGGAGTAATCCTTAGCTGCAACTAATCAGGACCCTCAGGGCCTCAAGAAATACATACACAGTTGTGGAAGTTGGATTGCAAGGATTCAAGGGGACAAAGAGGCAAGCAGGAATTGATATTAATTATACAGATGCTCCTCAATTTACAATGGGTTACATCATGATAAACCCATAGTAAGTTAAAATATCCTAAGTCAAAAATGCATTTAATACACCTAAACTACTGAACATAATAGCTTAGCTTTGCCTACCTTCAACATGCTCAGAACTCCTATGTTAGTCTACAGTTGGGCAAAATCATCTAACACAAAGCCTATTTTGTTTTATAATAAAGTATTGAATATCTCATGTAATTTATTGAACATGTACTGATTTTAAACCACAGTAAAGTTGAAAAATCATAACTCAAAGGAACCATCCAAAGTCAAGGACCATCTATAACTACCACTTATTGAATGCTTACTAATGTCATTTGAGCTTTTAAATGTCTGTGGGAACCTTATGCACCGAAAGGACAACTCCAGAGTAATCAGATTTTAATTAGTTAAATATATTGAAAGTGTAAATTCAAAAGACTACTGTTGCCTAAGCCTTTAAGTACAACTTAAAAGTCTTGTTATAGGGCAGGGCGCGGTGGCTCATGCCTGTAATCCTAGCACTCTGTGAGGCCAAGGCAGGGAGGATCACTTGAGGTCAGGAGTCAGAGACCAGCCTGAGGAAGAGTGAGACCCTGTCTCTCCAAAAAAACAGAAAAATTGGGCTGGGCGAGGTGGCTCACGCCTGTAATCCTAGTACTTGGGAGGCCGAGGCGGGTGGATCGTTTGAGCTCAAGAGTTCGAGACCAGCCTGAGCAAGACCGAGACCTCATCTCTACTAAAAAAAATAGAAAGAAATTATATGGACAACTAAAAATACATACAGAAAAAATTAGCTGGGCATGGTGGTGCATGCCTATAGTCCCAGCTACTCGGGAGGCTGAGGCAGGAGGATTGCTTGAGCCCAGGAGTTTGAGGTTGCTGTGAGCTAGGCTGATGCCACGGCACTCTAGCCCAGGCAACAGAGTGAGACTCTGTCTCAAAAAAAAAGAAAAGAAAAAGAAAAATTAGCTGGGTGTGGTGGTGCATGCCTGTAGTCCTAGCTACTCAGGGGGTTGAGGCAGGAGAATCATTTGAGCCTAGGAATTTGAGGTTGCAATGAGTTACAATGATACCATTGCACTCCAGCCCAGGCAACAGAGCCAGACTGTGTCTCAAAAAAAAAAAAAAAAAAAAATCTTGTTATAAATCTATTACTTATATACATAAAAGTAAAGACCCATGATCACTTTTTTCTTTGATTATTATCAATTAACTGACAAGTTTAAAAGATTAAATTCTAAATAATTAACCCAATTTATGAATTTAGTTAATTAAATTCCCTCAGGCACTTTTTAAATTTTATACATTTAACATACTTGATTTTCTCAAACACATCAAAAGCCTGACAGACTTAGAAACTAGAAAACAAAATCTTTCTATATACTTAAGTAATTCCTATTAATCTAATAAATCCAACCTAAATAAAATGTAGTAAACTGGGTTATCATAAACATTTCAATATCATTTATAAATTTAATAAAAGTCTACTATACCTTTAAAATTAATATCATGGGTCTAATATAAATTACACACCTGAAATTGCAATCAGATTATCTAATATGCTGGATTTCTTTCAAACACCTTAAAATAAAAATATACAAAAAATATCCCAATGATTATAAAACTTATTCTGAAACCACACTAAAGTATTAATACTATGAATTTGATTTACTTCGTTATCTCTATTTTTCTATAATATCTTCCCAGTTGAAAAGTCACCCAACTAATGAACAGATTTACTATCTCAGGCAGGATAATATGACTAAGGCTGAGTCACAATGCTATTACTTATCATTTAGAGAATCAACCCCAGGACATGATACGTGGGCCCTACATACTACCAGGATGATTCTACTGAAGCCAAAGGTAATCCTGTCACACTCTGACTTTGAGTCAAATTCTGTATTGTGTCCACAGAAGGTCCCTTCCTCACCAAGCCCATGTCTTTCAGCTCTAGTTTAATTTTGCAATCCAATGGGCATCATTGTCATTACCATTACATTTTTTCCATTTTTTTTTTGAAATGCCTTTCAAAATCTTATCTCCTTATTTCAGTAGGTGAATTCTGCAACCCTATCTGGGTTACAGCCAATTTTTCTATACCACTTGACTGTATTTAATCTCTTTATAGCCTGTTTAGCTTCTTCATTCTGTTCATAATGTTCTTGTCTATTCTGACCGCAATTCCACACATTATTGACAACTACGTGTCTGCACTAATGCTAAGTACTTTGTAGGCACCATTTCACTTAATCCTAACAACTCACTGAGTCGGGTACCATCGTTATTCCCATTTTACAGATAGAAAGAGATTAAGTAACATGCTCGAGGTCACACAGTAAGTGTCAGGACTGGAACTTAAACCTGAGGCCTTCTGTTACCCAAATATGAGCTCTCAAACATTACTTTTTACTTTATCTTATTAGCTGCATAATTACCCCAAATCCCAGGAGTTACAATTATAAAGCACTTAGGCAATTAGAGTAACGACACCAAAGTCAACCAAGTGTCTCACCTTTTGTCCTGACTTTCCTAAACTTGCACTTTTTAATAAAAGGTATAAGCACACCAGGTGCATTTGACTGAGGGAGCTTCGTACCTCCAACACAGCATTTTTCAACACTAATGACATTTTGGGCCAGAAAATTACTTGTTGGTGGGTTTAAGAGCCACGTTTAAGAAAAGCTCGAAATCTACAATCCTCTCATCTCCCTTCCTTCCAAAATGAATGATTTATGAACTTTTTTATACATAGGGAAAAGGCACAAGACATTTGGACTCTGTATTCAACCCAATGATTTTGAAAAACTCTGGGGTTTGACTCTGATGATATTTTCTATCTAGGTTTAAGAATAGAAACATTTTAATCAGAATTATATTAATGCTGATTTCAGGATAATATTCATTAGGTTAACTAAAGTTCTTAATCAATTCTTTACAGAATAAAGTTAAATCATTTCTCAATGTTTTCCTTTTTATTAAAATTTGCACAAGTAGAGGTGGTTTTCTGTATAAATTTTTAAACAGGAACTCACTATGCCAACTAGGTTTTGTTTTTTTATCCATCCCAACATTTTCACCAATCACGGTTTAGCTATTAGAAATCTTCCCCGTTATTTATACCACGTCCAGTTTTGATGGGTACAATTTTACAGATCTAAATTTCACTAAGAAAATTTAAGTTTTCCATCAATTTTTCATCACAATTCTATGACAGATTTCACCATAGCCATTTTAGCAACTGTCGGTTTTACTTTTGTGTTAATGTCTGATTTTTCTCAGCACTTTATGCAAAATGTCCTCAATGTTAAAATGGGACCCAAAGAAAGATCAAAATTGGGATCAAAACATCCAACTATCTTAGTGAAATGATTCCAAGTCAATTTCCCAAGGTTTGAGGGGCCTCATGCTAATGTGAGGACTCAGGGAGCAAAAGATGGTAAAATAAATAAATAAATAAACATCTGAGATCATCTTTTCCATACTTCAGAATTCATTCCCAACAGACTCTGTCCACAAATTTTATAAATAGTCTATACTCTTTTTCTTTTTCAGGTCCACACTATTCCTTTTTAAGAATTTAACCAACAGGGGAGCAATGCACTACCCCCATTTCCAAGGTTATCCCAGAAGATAAGAATTCAGCTTATGCTGAAAGAGAAGGCATTTGCAAAATACAATCATAGATCCCATATTTAGAGAGTGGTCCCAACTAAAAATCCTCGAAAACGTTTCTAGGTACACTAGCTTCAGTGCATAAGCCCTTTTCTTCAGATATGTTAGTGTTCAAATAAAATGATATTCTCATGTACATTGACTCATGAGGCAAGAACATAAAATTGACAAAATGGGGCTGGGCTGACCCCTCTACCAGGATGTGTAAAGTGTATCATGCTTCTTTTCTTTGTTCATACAATGACCTATTCCTTGCATTCTGCACAAAAGGCATGTACTTGAGATGATAAATTCAAAAAAGAGGACAGGTTGAGATCTATCTTCAAAGGAAAGAGCTGGAAAAGCATTTTATAACTTTCCAGCATATGAAGACAACCATTCCTCAAAATCAACTGACTGGTAATTAGTCATTCAGCTAGATGCACAGTGGCTAAGAAAAAATCAGTTATTTGCAACCTATGCTAGGTTTCAAAGCACAACAGGATTTCTGTATCTGTCAACACTTTCATTTTCTCACATGGCTCCCACCAGACTTGGCCACCTACAGTTCACCGAGGCAGCCTGGCATCTGAGATTTTTAGATTCACTACCTCCTAGATAGAAGGCTTTGAATAGAAACCTATAGTGAAGATTTTTCTTCATTCAGACTGTCTCTCTATTTTCCTTCCCTTCTCATCAGTGATGGGAAATGGGAAGAGGTTTTCCTTCTGCCTCACAATAACAGCAACAGGGACAAAGTCCACCAACGGTCTCATTTTAAAATTTCTATTGGAACAATGTCTTACTTATCACAACTATATCACGGCATGAAAGACAAATCCATGTGATCTCTGTTAAACAGTAAAATCTCAACCACGATGCACATGGGTGTCAGGATTGAGGATTTACCACTCAGAAGCCAGAGCAGCTAAAGAACTGTAATAAAAAGCCTTCTCATTTAAAAGTATTAAGTTAGGTCATTAGCTAGGTTATAGCCAGACAGTGAATAATAGCAGGTTCTAATTAGTGAGAAATGTGTAGAAAGAAAAGAAAGGCTTTTGCTGCTGGGATTTAATAATAAAATTTCCAGCAAATAATAATAATCACCTCGGAGATCAAAAAAAAAAAGTATGCCAAAATTTGTTCAGAAAACTGTTGGAATGTATGCATATCGCTCTGTCTGTTGCAGAAGCTGATGACCCATGTCCTTGACATAGAATCAGGTCAGGGAAGGTTGTAAACATTCTAACTTTCCTGCTTCTCCCTGGGAGCTCATTCAAATGTGCAATCAATCTCAGTAGCAGTTCCACTAAACTTAGGGAAAAAGAAAAATGTTTTCCACAAGGAAAGTAATGTTATTCATTCGCATTGGCCCGATTCGGGGATGGTCTGTAGAAGAGCCCAGGAGGTGGACAGAAGACCTTGTCTGTCCCCAGTGTCCTCAAACTCCCCCTCCATCTCTGGGCTATTGCCTAGACTTTCATTGTAGTGCCTTATCTGTGCAGCTCAATGATTCTCAACCAAGAGGCTGCACCTGAAGGGCATCTGGAACATCTAGAGGCTTTTTCAAACTACACGTGTAAAAGTCAGCCCTGCGCACCTCCACTCGCCCCCTCCGACCCCATGTGAGAGCCACAGAGAGCCTCTAGTAAGGGACTGGGCCATAACTCACAGCAGTGTCCGGGGGAAAAAAAGGTTGAGAACCTGTTTAGCCTAAGGCCCTGATCCCTGTGAAAATCGTGCCTGGCACTAGGAAGAGTCCACATCTTCATGTGTCTCCAGGTGACCAGGCAGAGTGCCCTGCGTTTATTCATGCATCCAACAATCGGGATCCAGGACCTGCAGTGTGCCAGGCCCAGGGCAGCCCCTGTTCTCAACAACTTCACAGTCTGCAGGGAAGACAAAGAGTAACAAATACAGGACTCATACCAGAAAGAGCCCCCACGCGGGTGGTTAAGAAGCCAGACTGCCTGAGTTTGAATCCCAGCTCTGCTACTTACAAGCTGGATGACCTAAACCTCTCTGCACCTCACTTTCCCCATCTATAACCTCATGAGAATTGTTCTATGTGGGCTAAATTAGTTAATATTTATTTGAAACAGCCTAGGACAGTGCCTACCTTATGGTAAGCAATATACCCCTGTTTGACGACGCAGTGCTATAAACAAGTGTCTCTGTGCCCTTGGGTCCCAGAGGAGGGCCTGATTAGCTCCATCTGGGGGTTCAAGGAAAGCTTCAGAGAAGTGAAGGTTTCAAAGCACACTTCTCTTCAACCCCATGATCTCTGATCTGGGGTTGAAGGATGAGAAGTCTAACAAAAGCAAACACTTACATCAAGTGACAGATGAAAAAAATGTGGTATGTAGAGGAACAGCATGGCTGGAAGGGTAGGGTCTGCTGGGACGTGGGGAGATGTAAGCTGAAGAGCTGGCAGAGGGCCTCCTCTAACCCCGGGGGCAGCCTGGACTGTCTCCTGCCGCCAAAGGTTCTGCACCAGCTTGTGACATGGTCAGCTTGGGGCTTAAGAGAGCCCTTGGCACCTACAGAAAAGAAATGGCTTGGATTTGCTTCAAAATAACGTAGGGCTGTGGAAGAAAGCAGGTTGGCTAGGAGGTGACAACGTTGAGGCTGGGGGACAGATACACAGGGGTTCATGCTACTCTTCTGTTTCCATATGATTGAGATTTTCCATTTTAAACAATTATCTTAAAAGGGTGGCCCAGAGGGTGCTCTCAGGTACTGTTTCTCTCAACTATTACCAGTTATTTGCGCCTCAGTGAGAAAGGAGGAAAGTTTGGATGGGACAGGAGGGCACAGGGAAAGCCCGGGCTGGGAGGGGGCAGAGAAGGAAAGCCAGGAGGGAAGAGGCAGCCGACACCAGCCAGCCTCCCTCCCTCGTCTGCTCTGACCCCCTGGATTCGAGCTAGTTTATTTTTCTGAGGCCGCTGCCAACAGACTTCTCCCTCACTAAAAAGGTCCCGGTGCCACCAGCACTTCCTGAGCCCGTTTTGGCACCCGGGGTAACGTGAGTCTTTTCTGAAGTGAGTTGTTCTGTCTGGGGTCTTGGACCTAAGATGTTTCACATCTTGTGTCAAGTCCTCGGGAGAAAGAGTCACTCCAGGACCCTGAGGCATGGCTGAGAGTAGGGTTACAGCAGGAGGGCCCCAAAGCAAATGGACTCCCGGGCCCACTGCAGAGCAACCCCCAGGAGGTTCAGAGAGAAGTCCAGCCCCATGAGCCCCAAGAGTGCGATCTGTCGGGAGTCATGACGACGGAACAGGTGGCGCCTATTTGACAGAAAGACGATACATGGAAGCCCAGGTGTGCGTGTGTGAGAGAGCATGGATCAGCACATGTCGGAGAGAAACTGCAAAACCAGGAAAAAGCCTACTCCACAAAATCTGTGACTTGCACAAGCATGCAGGCCAAGCCAAGGCAAGCATGCTTACTAAAAGAAGGGGGAATGTTCTCATTCTAAGGCAATATTAAATCCAAAGATCCTGGACTATTCAGAAAGGGAACTCAGTGGGACTCCTTCCTGTGTCTTCTTGTTGATGGGGTGGGGGTGGGGAGGGTTGCTGAGCTGCCTAAATAGACCCATCTATAAGCCACCCTCGGAGCTCTGCCTGACAGCCTTCTCCCCTCGTGGTCTCTACTCCACGCTGCCTGTTGGGTGGGGGCAGGGAGAATTATAATCTTCCTATCAGCTGCTTTGACAGCTGCCATCGTTTGGCAGGAACTCATCTAATGACAAGAGACTGACTCAGATTCTCTCTGGGAAGAGGCATTTTGGGGACAAGAAAGCAAGAGAGGACATGTATGAACAAAGCCCAGAAGTGGGCAGCAGGCACAGGCTTCCCAAGTGGCCACCTCCTGCAGTCACTGGGCATTGCCAGGTGCCCAGGCTGTGGGGAGGGGGCAGCCCCCCAAAGCAGGTCGGCCTCCAGCCAACATGGGGGCTGCACTCCTGGCCACCTTCCTGACCACCAGTTGCCGAGGCAAAGAGGTCACTCTGAAAATATCTCTTTTAGATGTGACTGCCAAAAAGAAGGGCAAGGTGAGAAGAGGGACAGAGGCAACAGAGAGAGAGACCAGGCTGGTACCCACTTCACACATTTCAAATGCAACCAGGAAGTTCTTGGCACTGCTGCCCTCTACCGGCAAAATACTGGACTATGATGATTGGCCTCCAAGAATGCCCTGAATATGAGCTGTCTCACTTCCCTGCCAGGTAACTGAGGAGGAACAAAAAACAGAGCCAGAACGGAGGAGGTCCAGGGCTCCAGCTGCGGCTGTAATATTGCCAGAAAGGGCAGAGGCAGTTTGAGAAACACTACATCAAAAGTTAGATGTTGCCTGTTCTGGAAATTGTTTGCTAATAACGTGATTGTAAATGCAAATGCAAAAGCAGGCACTAAAATAACAAACTGTAGCTGGTTTCGAGATAGTCTCCTACACTTGTCATGCAACACACATTCAATGGCTTGCTTGGGGATGGGGGGTTTCATGTGTAGCGGAGCAGCTCCCTCGCTACAATCTATCGAAACGCAGTCCTTGACGCAAGCGTTTGTAAAAAGAAAGGAAATGAAGGGGGGGGGGAGGAAGTCATCCACGATCCATAATAGGCATGACTTAATCTTTTTTTATTTTGACAATGAAATCACAATTATTACAATGTCATAAAGAACTCTCATACCCTCAAGAATGTTCTGTGCACTCTCTTGGTGTAACCCAAGGATAAAGACACTTTAATCTTTACCTATAAAGGTGTTCTAGCGTCCATGACTCAGGTGCATCTGCAGCACCAGCAGCACCTGGGAACTCAACGCAAATTCCCAGGCCCCACCCCAGATTCTGAAACTCTCGGGGAGGAGCCCAGCATTCCGTGTTTTGACAAGCCCTCCAGATGATTCTAATATCCACTAAAAAAATTTTTTTTGGAGACAAGTTCTCTTGTATTTTATTTATTTATTTATTCATTTATTTTTTATAGAGATGGGGTCTCGCTCTTGCTAAGGCTGGTCTCAAACTCCTGAGCTCAAGCAATCCTCCCGCCTCGGCCTCCCAGAGTGCTAGGATTACAGGCGTGAGCCACCGCCCCCGCCCTATCCACTAAAACTTGAGAACCACTGATCTGTATAATGTAATCATCCATTTAAAACTTCAACTGTTACTGATTGTGACACCCATCCATTTCAGGCAATGACTGGGAGCAGAGATGAGTGGATACAGGCAGGGAGGGCAGAAAAACAAAACCTGTCCCTTCCCTGCCTGGGCAGGTATCACAGTCTTAGAATCTCAGAACATCACAAATTCCCCTACTCTATCATTGAGGGAAGGGGGAGCCTCTCTACTCTTGGCCAGGCCTTCAAGCTCAGATCCAGTGCCCGGTAACGCAGGTGATCTAGGGGTTAAGAGAGATAGGTTGTTTGGCAGAAGGAGCAGGAGAAAGGAGGTTAACGTCGATTGAGCACTGATGACAGGCGCTCTCAGAAGGGCCATCTCATTTAATATTCACAACTACCTGTCATGCAGGTACAATTACCCAATTAATGGATGCAGGAACTGAGCCCTTAGGAAAGTTAAATGACTTGCCCAAAGTCATTTAGCTGCTTAGTAGGAGAAGTGAGATTTGGATCCAGGCCCATACAAGAAGACTGTGTCCTTTATTCTAAATTCTACTGAGCCATTGTCAGCACTGTCTAAAACAACGTTCTGTCATGATGGAAACGTCCTTTATCTGTAGCCACTAGCCTCATGTGGCTATCAGACACTTGAAATGTTGCAGATGGTGTAACTGAGCAATTAAATCTTTTATCTATTTTTAATTAATTTAAATTTAAATGGCCACATGGGGTTAGTGGATATTCTACTGCACAGTGGAGGATTGTATAGTTTCATATAACAATGCCATAAGAGTGGAAATCTTCACCCAAAATAATCCTCAGGGGGGAAAAATAAACACAGACAAGAGCACTGGTACAACTAATAATTTGCCATCTTATTCATTCATCTTTTCTTAATGGAAATGATGATAGAGTCTTATTAACAGTGCCTGAGTTAAGGAAATCTAATTAATCCACAGACTCGGTTATTCAGATTTTAAGAGGCCTGGCGTCCTGAATGTTGGCAGCCAGGGATGGCGGCTGTGAGGTGCCCCGTGCCACAAGCTAATGGACTGAATGAGGACAGTGAAGGCAAACGGAATCATTTCCACAGCTCATATTTTATTCCCTTGACAGACTTTAGAGACACCCTGTCCTGCCTCTTCTAATCACTGTTCTTCTCAATGTTAAGAGGATATATGAAACGGTTACACCATGAAGTTTGACCCATAGCGATGAACTTAGCAGGGATAACAGTGATCTAGCATTACACAGGGCTGGCAGAACAGTCTTCCAAGACGGCAGTCCAGAGCAGCAAGCCTTCTGAAGACAGAGAAGAAAGATAACAGGGCATGTCATCCAGCTAGCGTAGTTGGCACCTGTTACTTGGCCATTCAGCGCCCACTTGGATGAGAATCCCAGCCTAAAGGGCTGCTTAATAGATCCCAGAACAGGTGAAAGATCCCAATTAAGGGACCAATTGAATAAGCCTTTGTCTCTTCTTAACAGCAAATAGGATCCACTATGCAATTCCACTCCAAGCCTTGTTATATGCCTTTTGAGTTACCTAAGATTCTAGACCCCTTTCAATAGAATAAGCAAATTCAGCCATAGCTGAGGTGGAGTAAAGCCTTATCAGTGGATTCTGAAAAACCAGGGCCTCAGTAAAACCCTGAGCCAGCAGGAGGGTGTGAAGAAACAGAGCATGTTGTTACAAAGTGTGGGGACTGAGAGGAGCCCCAAAGAAACCAAGAGAGTCAGGAGAAATTCTGAAAGGTGGGTATTAGGGCCCATGCAACGCAGAGCAACATAAAAGGATATGAGACTTAACAGCAGAGGGAGGAAGAAAAATAAAAGGCAGCACAAAACAAGAACAGGGTTTTCTTTCCAGAACAATGAGTCGCAAACCCAGTGCTTGATTGGTATCTGCCAAGGAGCCCAGCACATTTCTGGGCACATAGTAGACTCTTATTTGGCAGCTTGAAGTCATTGTGCTATATGGTGACTTTTCTAAGCCATTGCTTCTCACACTGTCACGTGCATACAAATCATCTGCATGATTTGTTAAAAATGTGTTAAATTTTGAATCACCATTTCAGTAGATCTGGAATGAGACCTGAGATTCTACATTTCTAACAAGATCCCAAAGGAGGCCAATGTGTTGGTCCATGGACCACACTTTGTGTAACGAGCCTTTATTTTTCTCTGTTGGTCACAAGCTACTCGGTTGGTTAAGAATCACACTCAGGAAGTCAAGGACACCAGTTTGATCTCTGTCAGTGGGATCAGTCTGTTCTACGGCTACAAACTGAACCCACAGCTTCAGCCAGTTATCAGGGGTCTTTGCCACACACACACACACACACACACACACACACACACACACACAGTCCGGGGAAATACAATGGGAAGAGATCACCATGCCCATCTGAAGGCTGGTGTGTTATACCTGAGCTGCGGCAGGACAGCCCAGCCCTGAACAATAGCCGTGTTCTTCAGTAGCCCTGACTCTGTCCTCTCTCCCTCCCCAGTGTCTTGGGAGCCCTATCCTCTGGATGTTGATTTTAGAATTTCTTTCAGACAAATTTACTCAGAAGCAGGATTGCAAACAAGTCTCCTCTCTCGTGCTCATCTCGTGGATGAGCCAAAGTGGCTGCCTACAGAGCCGTCTTGAAAAGGACTCAAACCAGGTTTTGGCTCTGCTGGAATAACTGTCCTAATGGATTTGTGATGCTTACGGTGGGGAAAGTGCTAGAAAGCTAGCATGGGGCAGACTCCAAGCAGGTGTGAAGATCTTACAGGGAAGCCTGTCTTGCCTCCTCTCAGATGCCAGGATAGAGGGAGGCTGGTGGGCACGCCCAGGGAATTTGCACAGCACACCTGGGTCATGCTCAGCATGACGTTCCTTCGCAGGGGGCACCCATTGACACGCTGTTGCGTTCTGCACACTGGCTTGGGCTACAGAGTCAGGCCCCAGGCTCCTGACTCCAGGCCACTGCGCTTCTGTTGCAAAAGGGCCCTAAAAAGAAATGAACACATTAATGTGACTGCTCAATGATTAGCCTTTAAGTTCATCACTGTTCAGTGTACCACGGGATAAAACACTATTCTTACTTGAGCTATAAAAATGGGAAAGGCTTTGGTTTGCTATAGAACAAAGGAATTAAAGTTCTTTAAATACTACTCTTCGGAACGACTGGCTGGTGCAGTGGCTCACGCCTGTAATCCTAGCACTCTGGGAGGCCAAGGTGGGAGGATCGCTTGAGCTCAGGAGTTCAAGACCAGCCCGAGCAAGAGCAAGACCCCACCTCTACTAAAAATAGAAAAATTAGCAGGGCATTGTGGCACACATCTATAGTCCCAGCTACTTGGGAGGCTGAGGCAGGAGGATCACTTGAGCCCAGGAGTTTGAAGCTGCAGTGAGCTACGATGATGCCACTGCACTCTACCTGGGGCTACAGAGTGAGACTCTGTCTCATATATAAATAAATAAATAAATAAATAAAATGGGAACATTTCAGAACTTCACCTTTTTGACAATAGCAATATCTGTGTTATTAAGGAACAGAGGAGAGATTGGGTACCTCCTGTTCTGAAGTGTGAGGCACATGCCTATACTTCTCCAAAGGACTTTTTCTTCCTCACTGTCCTTTTTGTATACTATCTGAATTTTTCTCATATGCACATGCTATTTTCATAATTGGAAAATAACATCCTACCTCTGCCACTTAACAACTGTGGTAGATTGCAAAAGTGGACCCAATCCTCACCCCTCCCTGTCTGCACACCCCTTTACAATATGCCTTTGTAGTTCTTTCCATCAAGCAGTGGAGTCTATTTCACCATCCCTTGCATCTGGGCAGGCTTCATGACTTGCTCTGGCCAATAGATTGTGCTGGAAGTGATGCAGTGCCAGTTCCAAGTCTAGGCATCGAAAGGCTTTGCACCTGTCTGCCCTTCCTCTTGGAACCCTGCCAAGCTGCCATGTGGACAAGCCCTGGCCAGCCTGGGGGAGGATGAGAGACCATGTGGCCAGTTGTGCCCTCCTCCCCACAATCCAGCTGACAAAAAGACAATCTTTACAATTGTGAGCTAAATAAATGGTGGTTGTTTTAAGCCACTAATTTGGGGATTGTTTGTAACATAGCAAAATCTCACTGGTATTCCAGTTCCATCTTGAGAAGAATCCGTTTCCTCTTTTGAAAGATGGGGATAACTACCCAACGACATAAGGTTTTTTGCAAAAGTTTAAATGAGATAATATGTAACACACTCAAATAGTAGTTCCTCTCCCCTTCCCCAATGCCAATGATAGAATATGAATCTTAAAGGACAGATGCCCTCACAAGAGCACAAGGAAGGCATCACCCTCTCCCTGAATGGAAAGTTGAAGACTTCACCCAGTGGCACAGGCCTGGGGCTGGAAGAGCCAAAATCATGGGTGGGTGGGATTGTGGGTATGAACTTGGAACACTGAGTAAGATCTTCTGAGCTGGCCCCTGCAGAAAGAGCTCTGTAGGCCCAGTGAGAGGACATGCAAATCTACACACTGAGAACTACACACTGATAGACCCAGACATGGAGAGAAAGCACTGAAACCTTCCTGACAGGGCCACTGCAGAGGTCAGCTCAAGGCAAGGAAGGGGTCAGAAGATCCCTAACAGAGATTCTAACTTCAGCAGAATGTGCCGCAGCTCTGGCGGCTCCCGCAGCCCCTCACCCATCAGGCTGTGTGGGGCAGAGCCGCTGGAGGGTCTCTCCCCTCTGGAGGTAGCAGAACAGTCTTCAGAGACTATCCATGGCCATAAACTCGTATTACTCCCTCAGGACTGCTAACCTCATGGGATTTTATGCAGTGGCCACAGGAGATCCAGCCTCCAGCTTCTCAGGCTATTCTGAGTGGTAGCTTTAAGCTGCCCTGCTCCCAGGGATGGTTCAAAGAGGAAGAGCTCTCTCACTTTGAGGGACCCTGGGGAACAGCTCCATGGGGTCCTGGAACAACAGAGCCAGTTAAGCAAGACAAAGGAAAAGAAGCCTTGAAGAAAGAAGACTTGAGAACCAATCGTTTGCCCACTGCAGGGTGCTCAGGGGTCCTGAGACGGAGAGGACACCAGCCAGCTTGCTCATCAGAGAGGATGGGAGGGGCTGCCAGTCACTGCCAGGCACCTGCCTGAGTCTGTGTTCTGTGGCTATAACAAAATACCACAGACTGGGTAATTTATAAGGAAAACAATGTATTTATTATAGTTCTGGAGTCCATGAAGTGCAAAGCTGGGGGCGGTATCTGGCGAGGGCCTTCTTGCTGCATCATAACATGATGGCGAGAGGCCAAGAGCACGTCGGCTCAGGTCTCTCTTTTTCTTCTTACAAAGCCACCAGTCCCATCATGGGGGCCCCACCCTGATGACCTTATCTAATCCTAAGTACCTCCCAAAGACCCCACCTCCAAATGCCAACAACATGAATTTGGGGATTAAGTTTCCGACACATGAAATTTGGGGGACGCATTCAAACCAGAGCAGCAGCCCTCTGTTCCTCAGGTTCTGCATCAGGAATCCCATCCTGTGAGGGAGGGAGGCCACTGGGAAAGCAGGGGAGACGTGTGGGAAGGGCAAGCTAAGCAAAGGGAACGGTGTGAGGAAGGGCACAGAGATCCGAGGACCTGGAATGATTCAAGAGTTTAGAGTGACTGACGCTTACCAGTGTGTGGGCTATCGATGGCTCTGGCAGGCAACAGGGCATGAAGGGGACGGGGAGACCAGGTTGTCCTAAAGAACTTGAATTTCATCTGTAAGGCAATTTAATCTTTTTACTTTCAACTGGAGAGGGGGAATTTGGCACAGAGAATAGCACACAGTAAATGCTCCATCATTGTTGGATGGATGAATTCAAGAAGAAATAAATCTAAGCCTTCAATTTCAGCAGTCTATTAAATTTGGGGATTTTTCATATTCTCACTCAATTTTTAATTATACTAATGAAAGCAGATATTATTCATTGAGTACTTATTATAAGTACCATCTCACTGTCTCTCATATTTGGCTGAACACTGGAATTATCTAAGGAGATTTTTAAAACATTAGTGGCTGGCTCACACACCCATAAATTTTAATTTAATTGATCCGGGTGCTTCTGGCATTTGGACTTTTGAAAATCCTCTGACAATTCTAATGTATAAGCCAAGTCTGAGACCCATTGCCCTATGTCATTGAATCTTCACAAGATCCCCATAAGGTAGACAATATCATTATCAGAAAAGAAATCTTAAAGGTATTAAATAACTTGCCCCAAATCACACAGTTTAGTAGGTAGCAAATTCAGGATACAAACCTGGTGTGGATTTGCCCAGAGATGTAGAAAAATAACTGGAAACTTTCACGCTCACCTTTCGTCTTTTTTCCAAAAGTTCTCAATGCTTAGAACAAAGGACTTATTTTTAGATGAATCTTGGAACATTGAATGATCTCTGCACTTGTGAAAGAGAGAGAGAGATTGAGGGGATATTTATGAGTCAAGGTGGAGTTTATCAACTTGTCAGGCTTGCTTAAAGTATTAGAGTTGAGACTTAAGCAGGTTTATCACAGAGGAAGAGGGATCGGGCTGTTCTGTCTCCCCAGAGTTGGAGGTGCAAGGGGAGAGCAATGGCCCCCGAGTTCCCGGACCAGGAGAGCAAAACAGGGATAAAGAGGAAGACGGTGGTGACTCAGCTGAGGAAGGGTGGAAGACTGAATGCTGACAAGCTCTTCTTATTCCCCTGCCGGTACAAGCAGCTGGCTGTGCTTTTAATAATTCTTTGTCTTCTCCAAAAGGACAAAACACATTCTACATAAAGACGCTTCTGTTAGCAGCTGCAGTGGTGGTTTCAAAGGCAGGGTGGGGAAAATAGGAAAGACAAAATTTTCATAATTTTTTCCCTCAAATTTTTTGGGCTAATGTGGCAAGAAAAGGAAATGTATTACTAAATCAAGTGGTAGCTGGGTCTCCGTGGATGGCATAGCATTAAACAGGGTGACCACTCACCACTGCAGATGCAGCCTCCAAGGGGACAAAGGGCCTGGGGGTTCCAGTGTTGCCTAAGACCTAAGTCTACCCAACAGTTCTTCTTACAGATTAATCCTTATTCATACATCTCTTTTGGTTTTAAGGAACAGAATCCAGCTTGATCTAGAGGCAGCAAAAATTTGTTAAAATGGTGCAAGAGTATCTTACCTCATGTGACCCAAAAGGCAATCACGGAGCCAGCCTTCAGGAAGGAACTGGAAAGTTGTGGAGACTCTTCCTGCTTTCCCGATCCCTGCTCCTGTCTTCTCTCACTCTGCAGATCCCACCTGCCCTGCACCGCTGCCGTCCAGGGGCCTGGAAACACCCACCACACAGCCGGTCGCCACGCAGGCCCTGGCCAGCTGCCTCGGGCCCACCTTCCCAGGTCAGGGTTGCTGTTAGGCCCAACTCCTGGTCCTCTTAGTGGGGCATGGGGGGTGTACACAGTAAAATGGCAACTGAGGTTACGAGCTGCGGTGTGGGAGGGGAACAGTCAAGAGAGAGGAGCTTTTTCAAGTTTTAAAAGATACTCCATAAAATGCTCAGAATGGTGTCAGGAAGTTCCTGACTGTCCCATTTCCGTAAATGTCGCTCCATCCCCCCAGCCCCCTCAGTGTGCACAGGTGAGGAAGGCCTCCCCATCAGCCAACATGCTCGAAGTTGCTTTTCTGCAAATCCGAGGTGAGCCACCAGCTTCCCTCCTTGGTGGCCAGAGCAGACTCGGGTGTTGGCAGTGATGCCAATCAGGCATACTTGAGGCTCTTAAAATAGACTGTGGCTCACTGCCCCACAGTGAGCCATGACAGTCACCCAAGATGCTACTGCAGCCTTCCTGGGAGGTTTCGAAAGAAGGAATTCAGAGGTCAATCTAAGTGTTGACGAAGCAGGCCTTGAAGCAGATGCCAGAATCCTCGTCATTGCTCATTACTGGCACCGGCTCAGTGGTACATGATTGGGACAAACAGCTGAGGACGCTTTCTCCAGCCCTGTTGGAGTGGGAGATGACAGGGGACACTTTCCCGGGCCAAAAGCAGAGAAACTGTCTCAACCCACAGACCCCAAGGAAACAACATGGACACCATCCCTGAAAACACCTCCCCAAGCAGTTGCCTTTTTCTTTTTAATGCCTCCCTCAGGCAGAAGAAAGTTCTAGTTAGGTCCAAGTTTTGATGTTAGGATGCAAGGACTCCTGGATCCTCCCAAACTCTTCCTCCTCAGAGGTGCTCCATAAGCTGAAGCGCCCAGCAAGCTGGGCAGGGTCTGCAAAAATCCCATTCCTAGTGGCCCGAATATCTGCCCTTTTCTTAGAAAAAAATTGTGGCTATATATTTGTAGGAGAAAGGGTGATGATTACCTGTGGAATGGCAGGTTGTGGTCAGTGATTAGTTCTCCCATCTAAATAGGGCAACGAGGAAGAGTAAAACAATGGTTCCCAAGCTTGATATGCGTCAGAACCACCCACAGGGTTGTTCAAGCCCAGATTGCAGGGTCTTATTTCCAGAGCTCTTGATTCAGTAGGACTATCAGTGGGGCTCAATAATTTTCACTTTACTGAGTTTGCAGATAATGTTGATGCTACTGGTCCAGGGACCACACTTTGAGAACCACTGGAGCAGTAAATAGTGCTAGTTGGTTTCATTTTTGAAAGCATGAAATATTGGTCATTTGCAGGTAAGCAAGGCTAAAGGGGCTTTGTAACAAGATTTTTTCAACCCTTATTGCTGTAGTTTGGATGTCTGTCCCCACAAACCTCATGTTGAAATTTGATCCCAGATGTTGGAGGAGGGGCCTAATGGGGGGTGTTTGGGTCATGGGGGTGGATCCCTCATGAATGGCCTGGTGCCATCCTTGCGGCAATGAGTGAGTTCTCTGTTAGTACCCTCAAAGCTGGTTGTTAAAAGGGCCTGGCATCTCTCCTCCATTTCTCTCGCTTCCACTCTCACCGTGTGATCTCTGCACACTCCAGCTCCCCTTGGCCCTCTGCCATGGGTGAAAGCAGCCTGAGGCCCTCACCAGAAGCACATGCTGGTGTCATTCTTCTTATGCAGCCTGTAAAACTGAGAGCCAAATAAACCTCTTTTCTTCATAAATTACCCAGCCTCGGCTATGGGAGCACTAAACAAACTAAGACACAGGTCTTTGGATATGTCCACCCCTTAGATCTGCAGTCCCCAACCCCTGGACCTTGAACCGGTACCAGTCTGTGGCCAGTTAGAGACTGGGCCGCAGAGCTCCACCACCCAATCCCCCCATTCGTGGAAAAATTGTCTTCCATGAAACTTAGGAACCCGGGGGGGGGGGGGGGGGGGGACCACACAATAGGAGGTGAGTGGCGGGTGAGCAACCATATTTACAGCCACTCACCATTGCTTGCGTCACCACCTGAGCTCAGACTCCCACCCCTCACCCCCCAACTCATCCGTGCCCCCCCCACCCAGCCCACCCCCGTCCATGGAAAAACTGTCTTCCATGAAACCAGCCCTGGTGCCAAAAAGGCTGGGGACCGCTGCCTTAGATAAAGGTAGCCCTTTGGATTTTTATCCCTTCAACCTGATTCTGAAGGCCAATTTAACCTGACTTTACCTTGATAAAAACAAAAAATAGTGGGCCTACAAATCCGTAAGAAAAAGACAAATGGCCCAATAGAAAAATGTGCAAGAGATATGTGCAGGCCTCTCACAGAAGAAGAAACAGGAATGGCCAATCAACTTCTGAATGGAGATTCAATCTCATTGGTAATAAAAAGGATGTAAATTAAACCCGCAATGAGATTACATTTCATATCAACCAAAATGGCTAAAATTACAAAATGAGACACTACTTCATGAAGGTGTAGAAAACAGGTAGTTT
The DNA here is from genome assembly GCA_028533085.1 of Varecia variegata. Taxonomy (NCBI): domain Eukaryota; kingdom Metazoa; phylum Chordata; class Mammalia; order Primates; family Lemuridae; genus Varecia; species Varecia variegata. Next base: position 88,356,199 of record CM052443.1, on the reverse strand, counting down.
CATGCACTGCTGGTGGGTGGAAATGGGCACAATATCCCTAGAAAACAATTTGACATTTCCGGGTAAGAGGGAAGATGTACGTATGCTATCCCCTGGCGGTCTGACTCTTAGGTAAATAACAGAGAAACTCTTGCTCCTTTGTGCCAGGAGACGTGTAAGACTGTTCAGCATGTCACAGCTCACAGTAACAAAGCTGCAATGCCCCTTGACAGAAGAATGTAGGAGATGTGATATGTTTACCAAATGCATGATTAGTCGACAGGAAAACTAGATGAACTGCAGCTATACACATCAACAGGATAAATCTGTTGCGGGGAAGCAAGTCACAAAAGGAACATATTACATGATTCCATTTACACTAGAAAAATCTAAGAATAGATTATTTAGAAACACATACAGGATATCTCTGGAGGAGGGAGAAGGTAGACTTGGAGAGGAGCACATAGGGGTAGGGTGATCAGCTGTCCAGGCTTCCCGAGACTAAGGGACTTCCTGGGACATGAGCATTTCAGTGCTAAAACTGGGACCATTTTGAAGAAATTGGGAGAAGGTAGTCACTTAATGTATGGATTGAAAGATACTAGTAATGTTTTAGTTCTTTACAGCTGGGATGTGAGAATGTGGTATTATTTTTATTTTTGTTTTGTCTTTTCAAATGTATGTATATGTCACATAAACTTTTATGTATGTGATATATTTTATAATTTGTAAAAATGTTCAAAATATTGGGAAAAAAACATAAGAAGACATACCACGACATGTGATAAAAGTATAAACTGGTACAACTTTTCTGGAGGGCAATTTGGCAATTTATTTCAAAAGTCTTAAAAATGTGCAGAGCCTTTAATCCAGAAATTTAACTTATAGGAATCAATGCATTGGAAAAAATCAGAGATGTGAACAGAAATGAATATGTTAAAGATATTCATTATTACAATAGTTATAATATCAAAAATATTAGAAACAAATATTCTGCAAAAGGAAAGTTTTTAATGAAGGTGCACTCATGTGGCTCATAACTCTAGAGCCATTTGAATCACGTTTTAGAAGATTGCTTAATAATATGGGAAGATGCTCAAAATATGTTTTTTAAAAAAGGACTGTGAGTTCAATACATTTCTAAAATTAACAAAAAAGAAAATAACTGTGGTTGTTGCCATAATGCAATCTTCAGAGACAAGAAAAAGACTGCTCTTTTGTTTAGGAAAACATTTCAATGGCTCATTTTCATTACAAAAGGTGGAGACACCTGGCAATGGTGGAGAAGAAAACCCTGGCGGGCAAAGAAAATTTCTCTGTGTAAAAAAGCAACAGGAATTTGTCTCCCAAACCGATGGTGGCCAACAGACCTGGGAACAGGAACAGAGGAAAGCAGAGAGAAGGGTCTCACCTGAGGGGAAAGATGGCCTGTGAGGAATTCCCGATGGTGGAGAAAAGAGACGTGGAATATTCTCCATCATCCCCACGCCTGGAGGAGGGTGCTCACACCACGCTGGCCTTGCACTGCGGTCACTCTGGGGAATGAAGGAGGAAGTACCTTGTCCCCACATGGGGGTGGAGGGTGTGCAGGGAGAAGACAGGACGGCAGGAGGCCAGAGAGCTGGCAGGGACGCGGGGGACGGGGCAAGACAGGATTGCAGGCAGACAGCAGAAGACTCAACACCTCCCGGACGTCCTCGGTAACAGAATCCATCTATCCTGGCATCTCAGCTCGTTGGGAATTTAACCATGATGCTACCTTTTCCCCAGGAACTCTCTCTACTATCCTCTACTGAATACCCCCACTTTCCCGCAGACAGGGGTGTCATGATGTCATCTTGACCCTATTCTGCGATTTTCAATCACATTAATCATTGAAATGATCTCACGTGGGTATTTAACGACTCAATCCTATTCACGTGAAACCTTCAGCCTCATAGCCCGAAACTCGCCTTTCCTCACCCCACTGATCCTATACTGGCAGCAGCTCTCGCCCTGAGGAGTGGGCATCTGCCCTCCAGGGCCTCACCCCTCCCTGTGCTCCTCTGAAAAATCATGGGGACAGTAAAGAGACCAGTGGTTGCAGGGTTAGGGGGAGAGAAGGATGAACAGGTGGAGCGCAGAGGATTTTTAGGGCAGTGAAACTACTTTCTATGATACTATTATCTAATGGTGGATACACGTTGTCACACGACGGTGGTGTACAGTCTGACCAATTAGGTCAAAACCTCCTGGGGTTGAGTAAAAGCATCAGTATTCATCACCACTTTCTTTTAAAACCTCCTCCGATATTTCTAATATGCAGCTAGGATGGAGAACTACTGGACTAGAATAAAAATAAAAGTTCCAACGGACTGAGGTCTTGCTGTGCTGAGCCTGATTCTAGGCAGTCACTCATTTCAAGTTCCCAACGCGATGAAGTAAGTGGGCACGATTCTCTCCATTTTCCAGATGTGAAAACTGAGCTGCGTGGAGGCCTAAGTAGCCCAAGGAGACTTCCTGAGAGCCACTGTGGGGACTGGAGACAAGCTGGGAGGGCCCCAGAGAGGCGGGGACAGCAGGCGGGGCTCAGTGGGCCAGAGGAGCACGGCCAGGTGATGAGGAGACTCGGGGCAGTCAAGCTGTCCCCAGGGATGACGTCACCCTGAGGAGGGGGCAGCCTCCACATGCGCCCCTCTGTGGCAGCCATGTGACAGTTGGGAACAGGGGTAAAGAAGTTGTGCTATTTTTAAATACAGCTGCAATGGCAGAATTTCAGTAGGTAGAACACCATCGCCAGGATCCCAGTCTGGCTCAGATGGCAGAGCTGACACCCTCTCCTGTGCAGAACGGTTCTGGGAAACTTTAAGGTCAGCAAGAGCTAACAGGTACCATGGACCATTTGCAGAGAGAAACTCTTAGCCCCCTCATGACTGTCAAATCTGTCCACCACCTCTGTCCACTGAAAAGAGATAGAACCAATGACCAACCCTGGCAGTGAGCATCCCTAGATGGCCTTGAAATACAATTTCTCTCCAAAATAAAAAATAAACTCACAACCAGGGCTTCTTGGAGTAATGGCTGAGTCCAGGTCTGGACAGGAAATATGTAACATGAGCCGGGACCGTCATGTCTTACCAAATAGCAAAGAAGCTATTAAAAATGACTAGGGTCATGTCAGAAAGATTCAAGAAACAACAACTTGAATGCACCTGTTACAGGTTGCATTGTGCCCCCCAAAATGTATATGTTTAATTCTTAACTCCCAGTACTTCAGAATGTGACCTTATTTGGAAATAGGGTCATTGCTGATGGAACTAGTTAACAGAGGTCGTACTGGAATAGGGTGGAGCCCTAATGCAGTATGACTGGTGTCCTTACAAAAGGGGGAAATTGGGCATAGGTAGGCACACAGAGTGAGCACCATGTGAAGGTAAAGGCAATAACCAGGGTTCTGCTTCAACACCCCGAGGAGTTGGCCAAAGATGGCCAAAGTTGGCCAAAGATGGCCAGCACACCTCCAGAAGGTCAGAGGGAGGCATGGAAGCGTCTTCCTTACAGCTGTCAGAAGAAACTGACCCTGCTGACACCTTGATCTTAGACTTCTGGCCCCAGAACTGTAAGAAGATGAGTGCACACCTATTATTTAAGCCACCCAGTTTGTGGCACTTGTTGCGGCAGCCCTGGGAAACTAATACAGCACCCAAGATTTCTGGCCCTGGATCTGCACACTCTAATCCCCTCTCTTTGAGTGTGTGCAGGACTTGTGGACATCATGGGTGGCACTCCTGTCATTGTTACATTATGTGGCAGAAGGGATTCTGCAGATACAATTAAGGTCTCTCATCAGTTATCTTTGAGTTAATCAAGAGGGAAATTGTCCCAGGCAGGCCTGACCTCGTCCATAGTCCCATAAGCCCTTGAAAAAGATGGGGTCCTCCCCCAAGAGAGATACTTGAAGCAGGAGAGCGGGAGGGCCTCCAGAGAAAGCCACCTGGCAAGGATCCGAGGGTGGTCTCCGGGAGCCAAGAGCAGTCCCCGCCTGACAGCCAGCAAGAAAACAGGAACCTCCGTCCTACAACCACGAGGAGCTGACCTCTACCAGCGACCTGAATGATCCTGGCAGGGAACGCAGAGCTCCAGGGCAGAAAGCAGCCCGGCCGACAGCTGACTTCAGTCTTGTGAGCCTGAGCAGAGAAGCCAGCTGCGCCCGCCCGGACTTCTGACCCACAGAACTGGAAGGTAATAAGTAGGTATTGTTTTAAACTGCTAAGCTTGTGGAAATTTGTCATGCTGAAGTATGAAACTAATACATAGGCCAAGCTCGAAGCTGTGAGAATAATAATAATAAAGTATTTTTAAATGACCTAATGCAATAGTGTGAGTGGGATTTTTTAAATTAAAATCATTAATCATAAACAGGGGAGAAAAAAAAGTTAACAGTAGCAGAGCACTCTAGATTTCTAAAGTGCACTAGGGGAAAGAAAGTTTCCAGATATGCTAAAAATAATTCTAATTGCTATCCATTGGTAAGAAGCGCTCAGTTGAAAAGAGGGCTTCTGTATCTGAAGAAGCATAATGAACCCACCCCCTCGCCTTTCAGACTCCAAATACACGTGTGGCTTAGTAGAGACTATTGATAAGGATGAGGAGGAGGGAGCTATGTTCTTCTTCCCACTCTTACCCATCCAGAAGCAAGTAGTGACAGGGAACGAAAAAAGCCACACACCTTCTTGTTCTAAGACTCGAGAAACTGCAACCAGGTGAGGAAGGGAAGTGCCCTGGGAACCTTTGGCACCTCGGGAATAATTTGACAGATGCCAGGCGTCCTCTGGAAGTGGGAGACCCTGGCTGACAGCCAACCGGCTTCCAGGCCCAGGGGAAATGTTCTTCCTCTACTCAGGTGTCTGTTATCCAACTGGGAAGCTGGATAACAAAGCAGCACTTACTGAGCACCTACTAGATACTTTAGTACTGGTTGGGTACTGTACTAGATACCTTTACTCAGCAGTTTCAGTTATCTTCATGGCTATATTAGGGTTTTCCAGAGAAATAGAACCGATAGAATGTGTATATGCAGAGAAAGAGATTTGTTAGAAGGAACTGGCGCACACAGCGACGGAAGCTGGCAAGTCCACACTCCGCAGGTCGGGCTGGCAGGCTGGAGACCCGGAAGAGCCAGTGCTGCAGGTCCGGTCAAGGCCAGGAGACTGGAGACCCAGGAAAGCCCACATTCCAGCTCCAGTCCTAAGGCCATTTGCAGTAGAACCAGATGCAGTCTGAGGGCTGGCTGCTGGACAATTCTCTCCTGCTCAGGGGAGGCCAGTCGTTACCATATTTAGGCCTTCAGTGGATTAGATGAGGACTGTCCACATTACGGAGGGCAATCTACTTTACTCAGAGTTCACCAATTTAAACCTCAATCTCATCCAAAAACACCCCCTCACAAAAACACCCAGAATAAGGTTTGACCAAATATCTGGAAATCCCGTGGTCCAGCCAAGTTGACACATAAAATTAACCATCACCCCCTCTGAAGGTAGATACTGCCCTGATTTTGCATATGAGGAGACCAAGGTCCCCAGGAAGGAAGGGACATACCCAAGTATGTGGCTGACAGGCTACAATCAAACCCCGGCCTTTCAGACTTCAGAAAGTTGGGGGTGAGATATGAATCCTTGAATCTCACCTGCAAAGATAGTCCAGTTCTCCCTGCCTGTATTAATAACCCTCAAACTAGCATTCGGTCAGCTAGCAAATAGGCCCTGAGCCCCTACTATCCCTGAGCTGTCAGGAAGTAAAATCTCACCTCGAGTCAAAAGTAAAAGGTTACAAAAATGTGTAGCAGGTCTTATTTTCTCTCTAGGACAGGTACTGGGGCAGGGGGGAGGCTGGGGGGTTGAGTCCCTCCCCCGAGTCACATCAGAGCAGGCAGCAGAGCAGGGACCAGGACCAGGTCTGTGCACCTCTCCTGCTTCCAGGCCACTTCCCCTCCTCAGGTGACTTGGGGTGACCATGGGGAAGTTTAGGCACTCCGACTTTGGGACGAGCACTGCCATCAAACAATTCCCTTGCATAAGGGGGGTGCCTGCGGAGGCGGGTGTTCCGAAGGCCACTTCTGTCAGCAGTGTGTAGGCAGGAATTATTCCCGTAGGACAGCGAAACGGGGAGTATAGAAAAGTCACACGGCCAATGTCTCAGAGACCAGCCTGCTTTCCCACGCACAGTCCCCACACAGCAACCCTTGATCCGGTGCCTCTAGTACGGCCGTGAGTCTCAGTGTCACTCCCTTCCTCCACCCCCGGCCCCCAGGTTTGTCCCCACACCTGCGCCCGGTGCAGCCCGCCGCCTGTTGGCGCACTGCGCGGCCACGGGTGACACCTAGCGGCCAAGGCGGCAGGAGCGGCGAGAGCCAGAATTCGTGGTTTTCTCGGGAGAGTAATTAATTAACTGAGCCTTGGACAGAGGAAGCCCCAGGGAGTCTGTGAGATTTCCCAGGGGGGAGACGCCCTGGGCGAGAGAAGAAAGAGAGGCGGGATAAGGGCTCATGGCGCCCTTATCAGAAGTCATGTGATTTGAATATCAGAAAGACTGTGGCCTCACTTGTTACTCTGAGCTGATCAAGGGGCACCTATGTTAACAAGCACAGATAGGCTCTCGGCCTTTTCTTGATTCCGGTCCCCCAAAAAGGGCCGAGTGAAGACTTCAAGGTCACCCCCGTGTCTGAAGCCCCCTTGGCCTCCCCCTCCTCTCAGCCACTGCTGCCCTGGCCACGTCCACTGCACTCTGTAGCCACAGGTATATGCTGATCTAAATCAATTTAGTGAAAACTTCATTACTCCTGGGCTGAAGCCAGCCTCCCGCCTCAGCCTCCCAAGGAGCAGGGACGACAGGCGTGAGCCACTGCGCCCGGCTAAAACTCAGTTCTGCAGTCCCACCGGCCAGGTTCCAGTGCTCAATAGCCGCAGGTAACTAGTGGCAGCACAGATTATACAGCATTTCCATCACATGGCAAGTTAGGAGGGAAAATGCTGGCCTACGAGCTAGGAATTTTTTGTTCAGGTGTCTTAAATATTTTCTTTTATCAAAGTTTTCTTTGGAAAGAAGAAAAGGCAGAAAACTGGGTAGAACTGTCATCTTGTTATACTCCATTAGCAGGGAAGCACAGACTGACAAAGCAGGAATGGACCCAAATTTGGCTTGAACTGAGTTTTTTCCAGATGCCGCCTTCCCCAGCCTCCCTCCCGAGAACATGAGCCACGTAGGCGTGTGTCTGGGGCTGCATTTGGCACTGGAGGTTAAGACAAGGCGTTCTCTTCCTTCTTGCTTTCTCTTCAAGAGAAATAACTTTTTCCTCAAGCTTAACACATTGACTGCCATGTGAGTTGTATTTAACTCAGGCTAGTTTTGAGCCCGGGGCCGTGTGAAGCAAAACCCTGCGGTTGGTTCTTGAAAATCTTACTTGTTGATGTTCTTATCATTACAATTAATACTGACAATTTAATTCTAAAAACGTGGATTGCGTTGCATATAACTCATGCACAGAAAACATTAAAAAGATAACAAATTAGAAAGGATCGTTTTGTTTTAATCAAACACCGTGGCCCCAGGGAAAAAATTATTTTTTCTAGTGTGGCAGTCAATGTGTTAAACTTAAGACAAAGAGGATGTTTGGTGAGAATGTTTGGGATTCTCTGGTTTGGGCTGAGGGAAGGCTCTTTGGGACACACACTAGCCAGATTCTAAAGGAATAAAGAAGTCCTGAACCAGGGGCACATTGGACTGGCCACCTAAGATTCAATCATCCCATGGGGTCTCTTGGTACTTCATTCATTCACTCATTCAAGCACATGCCTGTTAGGTTCCAGGCACTGTTCTAGGCTACAGGGAAACAGCTGCGAGCTGAACAAAGACCTTCCCTCACGGCACTTACATGGAAGCATGTGACCCACAATATAAACAATGGTGTCACATCAGTATCGTGGATCCAGGCCAGCCATATAATGACAATAACAACAGCTGCCTCGTTTTGAATTCCGTGATCCCACCCCTCCTCTGTACCATCCGCTGCTCTCTCTGCTGCCAGGGGATTATCCATCATCCTCCCAGCAACCATGTCAGGTCTCAGATATCGTTATTCTCATCTTCCAAATGTGCAAACACAGGGAAGTAAAGCAAGCGGCTCAAAATCACACCACTGGTGCAGGAGGAGCCAGTGTTCCAACCCTGGTCTCATGAATTCCACATGGCAGGGGGAAAGCAACACTTTCAAACATTCAGTGATTCTAGAATGCTAGGAAGGACCGATAGCTCTGCATATAGAAGAATGAACATGACGTAGACTCTTTCCCAGTGGTAAAGAGAGATACGGTGTGATGTACCCCATGGTAGGAGAATAGAAGTTGTCATGGAAACACAGAGGAAGGGCACATAAACCATCCCACAGGGTGTTATCAGGGAAGACTTCCTGGAGGAGGTGATTTGTGAATGAAGTCCTGAAGGACAAGCAGAAGTAGGGATGTTGAAAAAGTGAGGAGGGGAGGAAGGTATGCTGGGCAAAGGGAATAGAAGCACCCAGGCCCAGAGGGACAAGGGTATTCAGTGTGGGTGATGTTCAGTTTGGAAGAACGAGAAAAGGGACCTTAAAGAGGGGCCCAATGATGCATTTTACAAACCTGCTCAGAAGTGTTCACTTGACTCGCGGGGTTTTGGGCAATCATCCTGCACAGGAGAACATGGCCAAAAATGCTTCTTGGTGTCTACACCAGCAAGGTCACTTGTCACCAGCTTGAGAGGCCATCCACTGAAGAGCCCCACGAACATCCAACCCACGCTTTCACACACAGTCCTTTGTGGTTGACAACAACAACAACAGACTCTGAAGCTGTTAAATGGCAGAGCCAGCCCCCTGCAAGCTCAAGTCAGGACTCTAGACTCTGTTCCACAGTGCTTGCCAAACACGGTGGTTGCTTGGCTCATAATTTAGGGGAAAACTAAAAGCAAGAGAGTTTCTGTTGGGAATCACTTCAAAGGGGACAGAGGGTGCCATCCTGGACTCCAGGCAGAGCCCGGAAAGTCTAGAATCCAAAACTTCCCCAGCTAACGTTTATCCCAGTGTTCTTCCAGGTTAGGGAGGTTTCATGACCCACCTGTGGTTCTCAGGGGGGCACAGCCTGTTGGGCTTATCAGAATTCCCTGCAAGGCTGTTTCAAACTCTACAGAGCCCATCGCTGAGACTCTGTGCCCCCACCTCGCCCCGAGGCCTTGCCCCTCCTTAAGGGACACTAGTCTCCGGGGGCCTCTGTGACTGATGGGCACACAGCGTCCCAGGGTGTGCCAGGTGGGGAACGCACGGAAAGCCACTGCCTTGATCGTGCCACGGGCACAACAGCAGTGCCTACCTCACATTGTAGTGAAGACTCAGCGACCAGTGCTTGAAAAGGACTTCACAGGCATCTGTGCCTGATGCCTGGCGCACACACAGATATTTGCTCTTTTTAAGGGAAAGATCAGGCCTGGTGCAGTGGCTCACGCCTGTAATCCTAGCACTCTGGGAAGCAGAGGCAGGAGGATGGCTTGAGCTCAGGAGTTTGAGACCAGCCTGAGCAAAAGCGAGACCATCTCTACTAAAAATAGAAAAAATTAGCCAGGCGTCATGGTGTGCACCTGTAGTCCCAGTTACTTGGGAGGCTGAGGCAGGAGGATCCCTTGAGCCCAGGAGTTGAGGCTGTAGTGAGCTACGATGACGCCACTGCACTCTACCCAGGGCAACAGAGTGAGACACTGTCTCAAAAAAAAAAAAAAAAGGAAAATATCAACAGAGTTGACTAGTTAAAACTTTCAACATCTACATGTTAAATAACAATAATAACCAGAATTTAAAAACAAGAAACTGGGGAGGGGGAGAATTGTGGTAAATACTATATTCAAAGGGCTAGCTTCCTTACTAAAAGTTCCCACAACTCAGTAACAAAAATACTAAAACCCCACAGTTGACCATTATAGAAGAAACAGGTAGTCAACAACCTGTTCGCTGAATGTTTTTGTATGACCTCATCTTATCCTCACATAACCCAATGAATTACACTATTATTGACCCCAATGATGAGCAGTGACCATGGCAATGGGAACGAGGTATTTATACTTTACAGCACAGTCAGTAATGCACAATTTTGGTGCGTTAAGGTTTTGATCTTCATTTCTTGATCCGTGGTGTAATTCCTTCCCCAGTGGCTTAGGTGGCTAGAGGAAGCTGACATTTTCAATCCTGCAGCGCCAGCAAAATGAAATTTCACACATTCCCGTTGTTTTTGATGATGTCTACTGACCTCTGGCTAATACCATGCAATATATAGCCCAGAACTGCAAAAAGGAAGAGTCTTGAGGTCACCGACTGTGAACCAACGTGCCTTCCTTCCCTGGGAGATGGAGCCTCAGGGGACCCGGGACCCCCAAGGGCTTGCCGTCTCCCTTAGCCCAGATTAGGGCTCTATCTAGAGAACCTGTTTCCTAGCTCAGCCTCTTAGCGTTGTACACTGTTGTTCCTGGACAGAATTTGGGGAATCGGTCCCTTCTGTGTTTTTCAAATTACGCTCCTTAGAGCCCTTGGGAGTCAGCCCAAGGCAGTTTGGGGTGGAACCACAAAGATCCTGTTTTATATTTTGGCTTCCTGGCCCCAGAGCTTTCTCCACTGTCCTGGCTGTCCCCTGCACTCTCCCCACATCCAGATTGTGAGATTTGCCTGGCTGGTTTGGCCCCAGCTTCGAATAATCAAGATGCTCACATGTGTACTGAGTCTCCCAACTCCCAGGCAGGTACTAGGGGTGTGAGCAGGTAGCACGTCCAGTCACATGGCAAAGGGGACTATTTCCTGAGGGCGAGATCTATGAATAGATCAGGGTTAGGCTACACTGCTGAGAGCTCTCTCTCTCTCTCTCTCTCACACACACACACACACACACACACGCACGCACACACACGACACACTCCCCTGTCACCACTTTCTCAGCAGCTCTTGGTGGATCTTGGTGGTCGGGGACTGAGACCCTCAAGGCGACAGCCAAACTGAAACCTGGAGTGGAGCCACCCAGAGGCAGAGTCCGGTTTTGTGGGGCCTAAAAAGTACACACTTTCGGGATATGTCTTTAAAAAAAAAAAAATAGGACAAGGCTTTGGAGTGGCCCCCGGCAAGTGACGGGCCCTGAAGCGTTAGTGTCATCAGCCTTAGGGTAAATCCATCCTCTGGGACAGAGCTTGCCCCTCGGGGTGCGTTTCTGCAGCCTGGGGTCAGCGGTGGCAGTTTGTCTGGAAACGTCTCCGGCCGGGAGCTGCAGGCACGTGACAACCTCTCCTGCCCCCTTCTGCCTGCGGGGCCAGGTCTCGCTCAAGCGGGGCAGTGCTGCCCCCTGGTGGTCGCCCAGAGGACTTCAGACACTGTGCTCACCCAGCTCCTCACCCTGCATCCCTGTATTTCTGCCACCAGTTTTGGACCCAAAAAGTGCATCTCTGCCCTTTGTACAGTCCCAACCAGCAGGAGGCTTCTCCCTGATATGACTGAGCCAGCACAATCGCAGTATGTCTGGCAGATTGGAGCTCCCTTTCCGATACTGTTCTGTTCTGTTTTGTTTTGTTTTAGAGACAGGATCTTGCTCTGTCATCCAGACTGGAGTGCAATGGCACAATCATAGCTCACTGCAGTCTCGAACTCCTGGCCTCAAGCCTCCCAAATTGCTGGGATTACAGGCACATGCTCGGCTTCCTTAAGGCTTTTATTCTTGATTTCCTTCCTGTCTGGAATGTTCTTCCTTCCTTTCCTTATTTAATTTTTGGTACAGCTGGCAGGGGCAGCAGGGAGGTAATGAGGAGCATCTCACTATGTTGCCCAGACAGGTCTCAAACTCCTGGGCCCAAGCAGTCCTCCTGCCCTGGCCTCCCAAAGTGCTGGGATTACAAGCAAGAGCCACCGTGCCCGGCCCTCTTTCTGATATTTTTAACTCCTGAGAACATCTCCTGCACAACAATACACACACACACACACACACACACACGATTGTCTGTCCTTCTGACAGATCCAACCGGGTGCAGTCGACGGTGACATCCTCTGCTGAACACCATCCGGTACCCCACAGATCTTTTACCTGGCCTTGTCCTCCTGGCCCTTCAGGTCTCAGTTTGGACATCACACTCCAATCCAGGAAGACTTCCTTGCCCCAGCAAGGTATTCCCACCACACCCTGAACATCTCATGCTCCATGAATTGATTGATTGATTGATAAATGGATGCTTGGATTCCATCTCCAAAGCACTGATTGACAGCTCAGGCCCTGGGCTAGTCTCCGGGAATATAAAGATGAGGTTATGGGGTGGCAGTGAGGGGGTTATGTGGCTGGAGGGCTTTATCCCACCAGACGCCCTAATGTCTGGGGAGAGAAGGGAGTTTCTGCCAAGTGAATCCCAGGCAAGCTCCCTAAGGCCCCTCTTTCCTAACCCAGCCCACAAACCTCGCTCCTTAGTGCTGCCGCCCTCACTGTGTTTTGCAGGGTATTTTTCCACAGCTGGCTGCAGACAGGGGCATCCACTCCCCAGCTCAGATGAGGAGCATGATAAGGTATTACTGGAAACTCCCAAAGGGACTGTGAGAGAGAAAGCAGCAGCCCTGGGTGTGCACGTGTCAGCGTGTACGTGAGTGTGCGTGTGAGTGTGTGTGTGTGTGTGCACTCACACGTGCACCCTGAGGAGTCTAGCTGTTCTGGACACTAAATCAATTCTAGGGCCTTTGGCTAAAAATAGGGAGGGGATTTCTCATTCCTGGCAGATGCAGGAAGCAGCTATGGGATAGTAAAATGGTCAAACAGTGTCTGCCCACAAAATTCACATCTGCCCAGAACCTCAGAATGTCACCTTATTTAAAAATGACATTTTGCAGTCATAATTAGTTAAGATGAGGTCCTCCTGGATTAGAGTGGGCCCTAAATCCAATGACTGGTGTCTTTCTAAAATAAAAGAGAGGGAGATTTAGACACAGGGACACACAGAGACTCAGGAAAGAGCCATGTGACAAAGGAGGCAGAGATTAGAGTGATGCATCTACACAGCAAGGAACAAGGACTGCCAGCAGCCACAGGAAGCTGGGAGACACACGTGGAACAGATTCTCCCCCAGAGCTTCCAGAAGGAACCAACCTTGCTGACACCTGGACTATGGACTTCTGGCCTCTTGAACTGTAAGAGAATAATTTTCTGATGTTTCAAGCAACTAAGTTTTGGGGAGATTTGTTATGCAGCAATGAATAACTGATACAGGCCTGGGGCCATGTGCAAGATCCTGTAGAACAACACCAAGTTCTGAAAGAGTCACATGAGGGGACAAGAAGGAAAAGCCCACAAGGAAGACTGGACAGGAAGGCCAGGCCAGCGCTTGACGGAGACTCAGTCACCAAAGATGGAGGCACCTTCTCTAGGATAAGAAAGAAATGGATGGATCTGAGACACTGGAGGGGTGGAATTAGAAGACTGATTTACTGTTAGATTGGATGTGGACAACTGAGGGAGGCAGGGACTTCCCAGCAACAGAATGGAAAGCGCCACCACTCCCTGAGAAGGTGGGCAAGGCGCAGGTTTAAGAGAGATATAAGCAAAGGCAAATGCGCCTATTGAACGTCCACATACCCAAATAGAGATGGCCAGGAAGTGATTAGACTTGTAGATCTATCACTGAGGAAAGAGAGATAGCTCAGCTATGGAGCCAGAAGAGGAAGAAGTCCGGTATGGACCATAAACCCCACCCTGGGAAGGTTCAGGAAATGGGGGTGGTTCCTCGCCATGGCCACAGACAACACTGGCAGGCAGGGCTGTTTAGTGGCAGGTCATCTTGATTACTGGCTACCATTTACTGAGCATCTACTATATGCCAACTGCTACTCTGTACAGATGTTCCTTGGAATGGGCATGGGATTGGTTTCAGCACCTCCCTCGGATACCAAAATCCAAGGACGCTCAAGTCTCTGATGTAAAACGGCACAGTGTTTGCATAGAACCTACACACATCCTCCTGTATACTTTAAATCCTCTCTAGATTATTTATAATACTTAATACAATGTAAACGCCATGCAAATAGTTATTATACTGCATTGTTTAGGGAATGACAAGAAAAAAAGCTTGCTACATGTTCAGTACGGGTGCAATATTTTCTTCTTTTTACTTAGCAGCCGCTTCCACGTGGCATTGATTATTTTCAATCCAAGGGTTGGTTGACTTCATGGGTGTGGACCCCATGGGTAGAGATGGCCAACTCTCTACTTATTATTTGTACTAATAGGACAGTTTTGAATCTGATAATCCTAATTCGGTGCCCACCTATACGAAAACCTTTACCTCCTTTGCCATTTTGAAAAAAATTAAATTCTCTGTGAATTGTGGAAAGAGAACTAAATCTAAAAATTAAAAGCCTTCGGTTTAAATCCTGGCTCTGCCACTTAATAGCTGTGGTCAAAATACATGTCTGAGCCTCAGTTGTATCATACCCAAAACAGAAATAATAATAGTGCTGCTCTCAATGTAGCTGTGAGGAGTAAGATAATTTATGTGAAAGATAACTTATGTGATGGGCTCCCAAATGAAGTTTGCTTGTAGGAAAATAATAATATTCCAGGGGAGTCTACCAATTCTTTCTTTCACTGGGCTGAGATGACATATTATTCAATGTGGCTTACGGACTATCAGTTAAAGCTTAGAATTCTTAAATCCCAAATCCTCCCTGGTTGAACCTCCCCACCTCTCTCCTGCCAGCCTCCCCAGCACTGTTGACTCTTCTCTAATACAGGGATATCTGAAGTTAGTGGCCTCCTTCTCCCCTCTGCACAGCTGTAAGCTATTCCTCCCATCACTAGAGCCCTCTGAAGCCAGCATAACAGGCAATACCACGCAGGCATTTGCTAAGTGTTGATTTAAACTGGATTCAGTCGTAAAGAAATTTGGGTTGTAATGGCATTTGACTTATATAAATGGAGCTACTAATCCCAAAAGTTAAATTTAGCTCCTGTGAATTAAAAACATCCTCTAGCCACACGCAGTGGCATGTGCCTGTAGTCCCAGCTACACAGGAGGCTGAGCTGGGAGGACCGCTTGAGCCCAGGAGTCTGAGGTTGCATGAGCTGTGATTGGGCCACTGCACTCCAGCCTGGGAGACAGAGCAAGACCCTGTCTCTAAAACAAACAAGCAAACAACAACAAAAAAAACTTCCTAAAAAAAAAAACAACACATCAGTAAAAATAACACAAATAAAAAACAATAGTTTAGCAAAGATTTACATAGCATTTACATTGCATTAGGTATCATAAGTAATTGGGAGATGATTTAAAGGATATGGGAGGATGTGCATAGGTAATATGTAAATACCACGCTATTTTACATACGGGACTTAAGCACCCCAGATTTTGGTACTTGGGGAATGGTCCTGGAACCAATCAATCCTCTGAGGATACTGAGGAATGACTCTTTACTTTATCACATTGGGCAGATTCTAAAAATTCTAAATCAAACACCTAGGTGATGAAGAATGAGTTTCTGAGAGATGAGCAGAGAGGAAAAGGAAGGCAGAGAGACGCCTGAAAAAATCCAGGGAAGCCTACTGGGGCCCAGACAGAGGCTTGCAGGAGTTTCGAGCCAATTATAGTGAGTTCTGGGGACGATCTAACTGGAAAGGGCTTCGCCTGCACCACTGACAGCAATACCCAAAGTGACCATGAGATGGCAGCATTACTCCAGGAGTCTCTGTCAGCCCCGCCCACCCCAGTAGCTAATGGCTTGCTTTGTCCACAGGAATTCCTCTCCATTGAGTATCATCAAAGCCATTGTATGTTTTCTGTCACCTCATGCTCCTGGCCTTATCTTCAGCCACTTTCCCATCACCAGCCCTGATATCAAAACAAACTCTACTAAGTCTATTGCTATTTGTTACTTTTTTTTTTTTTTTTTTTTTTTTTTGAGACAGAGTCTCACTCTGTTGCCCGGGCTAGAGTAAGTGCCATGGCGTCAGCCTAGCTTACAGCAACCTCAAACTCCTGGGCTCAAGCCATCCTTCTGCCTCAGCCTCCCCAGTAGCTGGGACTACAGGCATGCGCCACCATGCCCGGCTAATTTTTTCTATATATATTTTTAGTTGGCCAGATAATTTCTTTCTATTTTTTATAGAGACTGGGTCTTGCTCTTGCTCAGGCTGGTCTCGAACTCCTGACCTTGAGCGATCCTCCCGCCTCGGCCTCCCAGAGTGCTAGGATTACAGGCGTGAGCCACCGTGCCTGGCTGATTTATTACATTTTTAAAATAGTATTATGATCACTGTGCTCAACTGCAAAAACAGCTGAATCAAATGTTCTGCTTTAATGAGAAGTATAAAATAAATGAACAGAAACCCATGTGAGGTTGATCTTTTCCATTTCGTGAGTTAATACCCACAGAGAAGGCTTCCCAGGTAAATGAGGTGCCACCAGCCTGGAGATGGTCAGAGACAGAAGTGCCACCACAAGAGACAAAGACAGCTCCTGGGGCTGGGAAGAGGGGCTGCCAGCCCCCTTCAAATGCTGCAGGAAAGGAGGCTGAGCCCCGCCCCAGAGAGTGGAGAACAAAAACCCAAATACTTTATATTTAAACTTTTTATTATGGAAAAATCCAACAATACACAAGTAGACAGAACAGTATGACAACCCCCATACCATCTCAGAACTGTCTGAAACTGTACACCAGGACAGAGGCTGCGAGGAAGATGTAAGTTCCCAGGTTGTTATAGAAGTTGCCAGCACCTTGGGTCTGCCTCTCTCCAGCCCTTTATAGTACAGTCCTTGAAGGTCAAGCCTTTTCACATAAAGCCCTTAAAAGAGAAGAGAGGGAGAGGCCGGGTGGCAAGCCCCGGTCTTCATGGGCAGTCAGGAAAGGGAAACGGTGGCAATGGCACCCACTCCTGGCCAGACTCAAGCAAAGAGGACATTCACAGGGAGGGGTGGGCAGTCCAGATTGTGGGGGACAGATGCACATACACTCACGCCCAGTCCCCCCAAAAGCAGAGCCCTCCACTTCCCCAGCCACTGTTCCTGACCACTGCCTCAAAAAGTTTCAATCCTAAGGAATGAGTGTCAATTTCAGCACCAGAAGGGATTTGAATCCTTGCTCAGTCTCCTGTCAAGACAGAAGTTCTTTACCTGGGGTAGGCTGCTAGAGATGTCTGAACTCCCCAAAAATTACATACAGGTTGAGGGGCCCTTATCCAAAATGATCAGGACCAGAAGCAGTGTTTTAAATTTCAGATTTTTTTCAGACTTTAGAATATTTGCGTTATACCAGCTGAGCATGCCTAATCTGAAATCCGAAATGCTCCGATGAGTATCTCCTTTGAACGTGATGTTGGCGCTCAGAAAGTTTTGGAATTGTGAGTATCTCAGATTTTGGATCTTCAGATTGGGGATATTCAACCTGTACGTGGACATTTTCCTAGAGAGAAGACCTGTCAAGGTCTCTGGGGCCACCCCTTGTCCAGCTTACCACAGCCAAAAAAAAAAGTCTAAAGAAACCCACTGTAATGATACTGATAATGCTCACCCAGTCTTTCTTCTTTGATGGTCATATTCTTTTGAATGTTTTAATTTAAAAAATGTCACAGGGAATTTTGTAAAAAATGTATCTTGCTAAAGTAATTTATGATTTTGAAATGTCACAAGATCTTTCCAGTAATTGGCTAAAATCCAGCACAAATGAACTGTCTTATATATTTGAGACTTTATATCTATTGACATAGTAACAGAACTTTTAATAAAAATAAACTGTGTTTAGGCATTTTATGCTGGAAATATTTAGAGGTATTAACTTCACAGCTCTCAGAAGAAACCAACAAACTACACTTAAGTATTTTAAACATATTTAATAACAACGGTACCCAAATTAACAAATGAATGAATTTAGGCAAACGTGCTTTGCTCTATAGTCCATTAAATACGTTTTCACTGCAGATACTTCAGAAATCATTTTGGAAACAGACACGAACATACACATATTCATTCACAGAAAATGCAATTTACAGTTTTAATATCAAATAGTCATTATAGTCAGTTCACAAAAAGAGCATAAAGTGCAAAAGCTCCATTTCAAAAGGCCTTCAATCACTCCCAAGGCAATGGAGATTGAATTTTACCACCGCCAGTGGGCACACCACCCTCATACAGCACACCCCATATAAGGTAGAAAACAAGGTATATATCTGAAAATACAACATTTGCTCTGGTTACACACTGTGGTTATAAAATAGTCTTAAATATGGTTTATCATATAGGGAAAGATACGATTCAAACAATTAGTCCCTTAAAGTAGGGGACATTTTTTTTAAGCCTGTAGAAGAATGATGTCTATAAAATCCATTGAGAATCCCAGTCTGGTCCAAGACTTCTCTTTGACCAGAGGGAACAACAGCACCAGGCAAAGCCTTGGCTATAAAAGGTTTCAAGTTCATTTGGGGGAAAAGGAGCTAGGAGAGGGGCCCTAGCTGGGCAAGCTTCAGCCCTCACCTGTCCCCTAGAGATGGTGCCATGTCAGCCCCGAGGCATAAAGAGCCAAGGAGGGCTCAAGTCCCAGTCCCGGAGCCTTCAGCCGGCACCAGCTCACGGAAGCATGACAAACTGGCCAGAGGTTTTTACACACCTGAGAAATCCACGAAATGGAAGAGGTGGCAGTATTTTTACAAAGCCTGTGTTTGATGATCATCAAGCTTTGTCCCCCAACAGAACATCTTTGATCTAAAATTAATGTTTTAGGCACTCTTCATTGGACAGGCACAGGGTTCCCCAAAATGTAGCCCGTTACATCTCATTCCCACACACCGGAAACGTGCTCACTGAAGGGCTGGCTTTATAATAATAAAATCATAAAGGGGAGAAAAGGTTTCTCTTTCTAATAATACACAATCAATCAAACACGATAAAACACGAATCACTGACTGAAATGATCACTTGGTAACATTACTGGTTTTTTATATCCTAAATCCAGTTCCCGATGGGTACTGACCTTGGGCCAATTCTAACCAGAACAAAATCGGATAGCCATGCTGAGTAAACCTCTGCCATCACCGTCCTAACTCCTAATACCTACTGGGGGAAAGAGGAAGGAGATTCTTGATTGCACATCAATTAATGAAATAAGCTATTTATTTTTTATAAATCTGAACACATCAAAATCTCTGAAGTCACATATTTAACAGCTATTTGCTGTGACTCATCAACGCAAGTGCAGAAGCATATCAAAAAGTAGAACTCAGTTCATTATTTCCTAGGGCCCATTCGTGTCAGGCTTGATTCCAAAGGAAGATTCAGTAGTAATTCTCAGAATCCAGTGGTGAGTATTCAAGGATATAGCTACATCTAGTGTATTCCAAACTTGCTCCTCATGAAAAAAGTACACAACTGGTATTTATATTCCATAGAAGCTACAGAATAAACTGACGACTCTAAAAGACATCTATTTATAACCATAATGGGAAAAACGATAAGACAAGAAATAAAGAAATAAACCAAAATACCAACAGTGGTTTTACTTGGGCAAAAGAAATGTGGGCTACTCTTTTCTTCTTCTTCTTCAACTTTCTATAGTTTCCCAATTTCCTTTAAAGAGCATGTAGTGCTTTTATATAAATATGAATGATGCCATAAACCCAACTCAAAATAAGATTGGTTCCAAGTCATTGCAGAAGTAAAAATAAATAATAAAAAAATAAAAAATACTGGTATATTTCTACTCTCTTTACTTTTAGATCCCATGCTAGCAAGCTACAGTGACTTCTGTTCAAAAGCAGAGTTACGTGTTGTCCTCCTCAAACGTACCCCATTCCACATTTCTTTCTCAGCCCTCATCTCTGTACAACCAACCTCTAGAAGGGCATTCTGCTTTTCATATCAAAAGCATTTTTTTTTTGACAGCTTAACTTAGTCATATGTCTTATAGAAGAGAGGTGGTAATAGCCCAGTGAGTCGGGGCACTTCCTTCTATCCAGGCCTAGTCAAATACATCCGGCAATAGTAGTTTGTCCCTATCTCCAGGGTTTGCAGGTGGGGGTGTCTCCAAGGCCCCCAGGGAACAAGTCCTCCCTGATAGGAAGAAATGGCCCTTCCTTGATTGTTGGGACAATGCTCCTTTCACTGAGGAACCCTCGAGACAAATTCAACCTCACACAAAAAATCATGTCCTCCATTCTGCTACTTATCTGTGCTTCTACACTAAGACAGCTGGGCTTCAAATACACAAAACCCCCACTTTGGAGCATTTTTATACTGCAAAATAGATGAGACCAGATTCCATGACTGATGAGGTCAATCTAAAATGAGAATAGTCTGATTTTCCTCTTTACAAACTTCTAGGCTTGAAACCCAAAGGACTTCACAGCAGTTCTGTTCCATGAGCCACCTAGAGCTCAGACAGGTCCATTAGAGGTCCCACAGTACTTGATTCAAAGGTCATTTTAAAAATACTTTTTAGGCCGAGGCGGGTGGATCGCTCAAGGTCAGGAGTTCGAGACCACCCTGAGCAAGAGCAAGACCCCGTCTCTACTAAAAATAGAAAGAAATTATCTGGCCAACTAAAATATATATAGAAAAAATTAGCCGGGCACGGTGGCGCATGCCTGTAATCCCAGCTACCTGGGAGGATGAGGCAGTAGGATCGCTCAAGCCCAGGAGTTTGCGGTTGCTGTGAGCTAGGCTGACGCCACGGCACTCACTCTAGCCCGGGCAACAAAGCGAGACTCTGTCTCAAAAAAAAAAATACTTTTTAAACCATGGTAAAGCAACGTGTACACTGATTCAACACCAAATTTTTCTACCTTGGACATCACCAATGTGTTAATTTGCATTTTCACCACCTGATATATTATTAATTGCTATAAATTTAACCTTAAATAAATCTGAGTTAATAGAATACAATTTACTTCACATGTGAGGGCTCCATGAGGATTTCTTACTACAAACAAGGTTCTGCTGCTAAATACTTTGATAATGACAGAAGTAGAATAAAGTCATTCATTTTAAACTCTCAATTCAGTTGCTTATTGGGCTTTTTGCCTTGGATCCTGTGCAAATTCTAACCATAGTAAAGCGTTGCTGGATGTGCCAAAAACTGTTACTTCCCAACTCTTAGATTCTGAGGACAATGACATGACTCCTGTCCACACAAGAAGGACATGTCTGTCCTGCCTTTGCCCAAGAATGGAATGTTACAAAGCAGGAGATGCCTGAGTTAAAATGAGTATCCCTGAGGTCGGTAAGTCCCATCTTACACTGTGGAGACAGTTCTGGAATCTTCCATTCGGCCCAATGAAGAGGAGATCAGTTGTAGCCAGTGTCACATGAGGGAAGAAAAATTCGGAAGGCAACAGATTTGTCCTGCTGCACCAGCGACTCAAACCAGCCAGAGAGCGTGTCGTCATGGCCAGCACTTGGGAAGAGGGAGAGTTGAACGCTCTGAGAAGCCACAGGAAGCACCTTGTGCTGGGAGGGCCAGGGCCATGATGCCCTCAGGACATAGAGAACCGAGAGCTGAGAGTCTTGAAGATAATTTCCAGAATAGCATAGCATACTGGAGGCTTCCAATGAGAAAAAAGTTTCCAAAAACTTCATGTTTGCTCCCAATGTGAAAGCAGAACCCCACCAAAATCGTAAGAAGCCCTTCGGTAAGTCACAGCAGGGTGGGCCTATTCTTCTCTGTGGGTTGGAGGCTACTGAGCGGAGGCAGGAGAGGGGAGGCAGAAGTGATGTCAATATTTAAAAATTGTGCTCATCTTCAAGAATGGCTTAAAGTGGAGTGTAGGTTTTGGCATGGAGGGTTTTACTCGTTAGCTTTACCCTCATCTGAAGTTAAGTCTCCATCTCTCAGCAGAGGTAGTAGTAAAAGGATTCACAAATGTATGTAAAACCTGGGTTAGTTGAGAGTTGCAAGTGAAAAACTAGCCTTTTTAGCCACAAGCCTTGTGTTTCGTTTGTTTCATTTTCTTTCAAGACAATTTCCCCAAATGAAAATCTCCAGCACCTTCCAGCAGACAGTCAGAGGGTGTTGTCATCGGAGGGTCTGGCTGTCAACAGCAGAGTCCACTCCAAGGGTGCCTGGGCACGGCGGGGGCTGCAGCAGGGCACCTTTCTCCAGGAAGAGAGGCTCTGTGCAGGGCTGGGCTCCCCCAGGGACTGCTCTGCCACACCCACAAAGGATGCAGCCCAAAAAGCCACTGCACATGGAAGTGAGGCTAAGAAAGAAACACCTAGTGTCCCTAAGCCTTCTACTCTCCGTCTTTGGGAAGGGGAAAGACGTTTCTCCCCATGCACAGTGGAGTCCTGGCGGTCCACAGACACACTAGTTAGAGCCCAAGGGAAGAGAATTTTTAAAAGACAGGCCATACCCCAACTCTTGGAACCCCCTTGGCTATCTTTGCTAGCAAATGAAGCCCAGTGCCTGAGGGAAAATAAGCAGAGAAGCCAGCCACCACCTTGCCATCATGTGATCTTGACTGGTGATTTCTTGTTGGCACACAGGAGGGACACATAAGGGACGCCGATGAAGGCCCATTTCTCGCTGGGCCAGAACTTGATGACGGGGCCTTGCTCAGGGATCTCTGAGGCAGCATCGAAGTAGGCAAAGCACACACAGCCCAGGTAGGCCGCCAGGCAGATGAGGATGTGCCTGCAAAGGGAAACCAGCGGTGAGAACTGACACAAGCCAAGACTCGCTGCCTCGGGCTCAGCCTGCTCCTCCAGTGGGCTAAGCCCCTTCCCTGAGTGGTTACAGCCCAGGGGCTCCTCTAATGAGGAAGGGAGGAAGACAACCAACAACCCCTGCAACAGCAAGACCATAAATCTTGGGCAATTCAGGACCCATCTTAGAATGGGTTATAAAATATTATCGCTTGACAATAGGAATAAATGTGCAAATAAATGCTTCAACCAAGACTGAGGCCCAAGGATTTAAAACAGAGGTGCTAAGATGGAAATTACTGAACACAGCTGATTAGATCCTACCATCTCACTTTAACAACTGGTTGCAGATATTTTATGCCCTACATCAGGAATAAGTTTATACTGATTAAATGGCTTTTGTAGTTTAGTAGGCAAATCCTTTTTTGTGCGTTAAGGTTATTAAGTATAAAATGTCCAATTTCCTTAAGTACTAAGTTTGACAGTTGATATCTCTGATATTTCACTTTGACACTGCTTATTTTATTGTTATTTTGAAAGTACATCCTCAGTCTTTCAAATGAACATTGTGGCTTGTGATTATCTTTCAAATTTTTTTTTTAAGAGCAGTTTTTGTGAAACCATGGATAAGTCAAAATTTCGTGTTATTTTCAAGTGTGAGTTCTGTTGTGGAACCAATGCAGCACAGACAACTCGAAATATCAACAAAGCGGTTGGGAAGGATGTGGCTAATGAACACACAGTACGTCCATGGTTTGAGAAGTTTTGTTCTGGTGATTTTAATCTTGAAAATGAGCCACGTGGGTGACCTGAGACCAAGGTGGATAATGATGAGCTGAAAGCTGTAGTGGAAGCAAATCCATCTCAACCTACATGTGAATTAGCAACAAGGTCTGATGTTAGTATTCCAACAATATTGGACCATTTGAAACAAATCAGCAAGGTAAAGAAGCTGGATAGATGGGTACTGCATAAATTAAACGAGCATCAGAAGGGAAATCATCACCAAGCTTGCCTTTCTTTGCTGTCATGACATAAAGGCAAACCATCTCTACACTGTATTGTTAAGTGTGATGAAAACTGGATTCTTTTTGACAATCGCAAACATTCGTCACAATGGCTGGATAAAGATGAAGTGCTGAAACACAGTCCAAAACCAAATATTCATCACAAAAAGCTAATGGTATCCGTTTGGTGGTCCAGTGCTGGTATTATCTACTACAGCTTCATGAAACCTGGTCAATCGATTACAGCGGATGTCTACTGCAACAAGTTGGATGAAATGATGAGAATGATGTGATTAAGCAGCCAAGACTAGTCACTAGAGACAGGCCAGTCCTCTGGCAAGACAATGCTCGACCGCATGTCGCACAAACACTGCTCAAACTACAGAGGCTGGACTTGGAAACTCTCTGTCATCCACTGTATTCACCAGACCTTGCCCCAACTGACTACGTCTTCCAGGCTTTGGACCACTTCTTGCAAGGAAAAATATTCAGTTCTCAACAAGCTGTGGAAAAGGCCTCTCGTGATTTCATAGCCACTCGCTCTCCAGGCTTCTTTGCTGCTGGCATAAACAAGCTACCATTAGGATGGTAAAACTGTGTGGATAGTTTAGGCACATGCTTCGATTAATTGTACTGTTTCTTGTTTGAGATATAATAAACTACACTTCTGATTTGAAATCGGACATTTCATATTTAACCACCTAATATTCTACATGCATTGGTAAGGCTTGATGTCAATATAGTAATAGATCCAAATAGTATAGATTTAGTATTTGGTTTAAAAAAAAAAAGGACCAGTTTGCATCATGTAATCATGTATTAGAATAATGCTATTTTTGTCTTTAAAAAGCAGAGAGAGAGAAAAATTTATTCATATATATATAAAATTTAGAAGGATATACTTCAGATACTCCAGAGTGTTAACAATTATCTTTCTTTGGTAAACAGAATCATGAGAACCACTCCTTCTATACTTCTATACTGTCTAGTTTGTTACAAAATTTATATATGTGTATATATGTGGTTTGTTTTGGTTTTTTTTTTTTTGTTTTTTGAGACCGGGTTTTGCTCTGTTGTCCAGGCTAGAGTGCAGTGGCATTATCACAGCTTACTCCAACCTCAAACTCCTGGGCTCAAGTGATTCTCCTGTCTCAGCCTCCCAAGTAGCTGGGACTACAAGTGCATGCCACCACATCCCGCTAATTTTCCAATTTTTTTTACAGAGACAGGGTCTCACTATGTTGCTCAGGCTCATCTCAAACTCTTGGCTTCAAACGATCCTCCCACCTCAGCCTCCCAAAGTGCTGGGATCACAGGAGTGAGCCACTGCACCTGGCCTATATGTCACTTTATAACTAGGAGAAAAGACGGTTCAATTTTTAAAAACAAAGCAGAAAATACACCAAATTCAGAAACAAATTACGTTTGAGCCAAAATTATTACATAGTCTAAATTTTGAATTTTACTTAAATCACTACTGTGACAAGGGGATTTGAATTGATAAAAATGACCACATTGAATGAGGTCATAGTTACACAGATGGATACATTTATCAAAACTCAAAAATGTACACTTATACTGTGTGCATTTTATTATCTGGAAAATATAACTCAACTAATATAGAAAGTATATAAATTCACTACTGTAAGTTGAGGTTGAACCCAGGAAATTTCAGGCAATGGATCCTAAGACTGAAAACCTCAACTTATGCTATTTTATTTTGTTTTGTCTTTTGCAAACACTTCTTTTTTTTTTTTTTCCTGAGACATAGTCTCACTCTGCTGCCTGGGCTAGAGTGCCGTGGCATCAGCCTAGCTCACAGCAACCTCAAACTCCCATGCTCAAGCAATCCTCCTGCCTCACCCTCCTTAGTAGCTGGGACTACAGGCATGCGCCACCATGCCCGGCCAATTTTTTTTTCTATATATTTTTAGTTGTTCAGCTAATTTCTTTCTATTTTTAGTAGAGACGGGGTCTCGCTCTTGCTCAGGGTAGTCTCGAACTCCTGAGCTCAAACAATCCTCCCGCCTCGGCCTCCCAGAGTGGTAGGATTACAGGCGTGAGCCACCACGCCCGGCCTCTACAAACACTTCTTGAAGTTCCCAAACCTTAAATTTAGAATAGGATGGGTCTCATGATAAATACATACAAGTTCATATGCATAAGGGAATGTAAGCAAATCTTTTCAAATTGTGTTTCTTTAGGCCATTTCCAGATAGAAGTCAACCTTTTTCTGAATCTGGATCTAACAAAGTTTTTCTAATTCTACTAGAAAAACTAGAATGCTTTTCTAGCACACACTTGTAGTCCCAGCTACTTTGGAGGCTGAGGCAGGAGAATTGCTCGAACCCAGGAGTTTGAGGTTGCTGTGAGCTATGATGATGCCACTGAACTCTAGCCCAGGTGACAGATAAAAAAAAAAAAAAAATTCTACTAGAATTCCTCCCTGGATGCTCTCAATCTAGCAGGGACAGGACACAGCAGATTTCTCCTGCTCCTTACTAGCTTTTGCAGTCAGAAGTCCTGGAGGACAGAAAAGGAAAGATCACCCTGAGTTAGGCGCTGAAGCAGTTCCTAGGAGGACAGCCGCTCCGATCTCCTCCTCAGCTTTCTGAGTGTAGGATTCTGCATGTGGTTTTGTAATCCGTTTTTTTTTTTAACTTAACAGTGTGTCCTGAGCATTTCAAAGTATAGATGCTCCAATTCGCTATTATTAAACTCCAAGGTTGTTTTTATACAAACAGGTGGGTGATATTGAACAATTCAGTTTAGTTCTCTGGTTCTCTGTCTCCATCTGAAAAAAGTGAGACTTTGGGGGAGACTGTCCCCAAATGACCTGCGAGGCCCCTGCTTTCACTCAGGCCCCATCCTCAGATCTAGCTGGAGCTCAGGTTACGGATTCAGTTTTCAAGCACCTCTATGCTTTAATAATGGAGCAAGAGCTAAGAGATTGCAGACCTGAAGCATGACAATTAGGCCTTTTGTTCTGGCTAAGCCTGCTGGCTGGAGCCAATTCAGCTTTTCACAATGCGTACTTCTGAACATCTGACAGTCTACGTGAGGACAGAGGCATGCCAGGACTCCTCGCTGTCCCCTGAGCACACCTGTGCACCGTCCAGGGCGGGCAGAGCCCAGCAGCAAGTGCAAATGCCTGTCTCCCAGCCAGCCCCCCGTCAGCAGGGGCTTACCACACGCAGTGCAGGTAGGGGAAGTGGAAGGACGACAACAGCTCACAGAAGGCGCGGTCACTGATCCAGCAGAAGAGGGCAAGGGTCCACCAGAGGCCCGAGAAGAGGCCCAGCTTAAATACACGCACGTTGTCACACCTGCATGGGGATCCAGAGAGCAACCTGTCGTCAGTCCTGGTTTCCGCCTACCCCACTGGCCGCCCATCCTGTCTCCTTCGCCAGTTCTTCTCATGTCCCCACCCCCTGGCACCGGAGTTCCCAACCAACATACACTCTACAGTCTCGCAATGTAAATTCTACATGTACCAGAGACGGCTCACAGACACCCTTCCCACCAGGTCTCTCCCTGACTCCAGCTCACATAGCAGCTGCCTTCCAGACATGCGCACCCTCCTGTCTCATACGGACCTAAATTTAACACGCCATAAGCTGTCCTTCTTCTGGTCTCTCTCTTTCCCCCACAGCCCACATCCAGTGCATCAGCTCTACCTTCAAAATATATCCCAAATCTGACCTCTTCCCACCAGCTCCACTGGGATCCACGCCACCTCCATTTCACCCACAGCCTCCGTGCACCCTTGCCCGACAGCCAGTTTTCAGCACTCTGCCCAAAAGCCTCCAGCACCATCCCCTTTAACCAGGCGAAAGGTCGAAGCGCTTGCAGCAGCCACGGGCCCCACGTGCACGGGCTTCCCCTTTTCTCTTCGCCTCCTCTCCTATGCCTGTGTACTCCAAGCCACCTCGGGAAAACACCCCAGGCATGTTCCCGCAAGGCCTTAGTACTTGCTGTTCCCTCTGCCTGGAATGCTCTGCCCCCAGGAACCCACACGGATTACTGTCTCCACGTCTGTGCTCAAATGTCACTCAGCAAGCTCTTTCCTGACCACTATTTTTAACAATTGCAAAACCTGTCTCCACCTCCCAAGCGACACCCCCTATCACCTCCTTCCCTCCTTTAATTTTCTGGGTATCGATGAGAACCCCTCTGACACCCTCTGTGTTTCCTTGTTTTTGTGTTTACAATCTGTGTTCATCCACTGCCGTGTAAGCTGTTCCCTGCTGGCATCCCCAGCATCAGGCACAGCGCTGGACACAGAAGGCTCTCAACATTTGCTGAGTGAAGGAGTAAGTTCTTATACACACAGGGACAATATGTGTTTCTGAAACAAATCCTAACAGTGCGAAGGAAATTTCAGTTGCTGTTTTCCTTCCTCGTTATGGAATTGCAATAAAGTGGGTGATTTCCATTTCTCGATGCCCAGAGGCAGTCGGTGGCTGAGGGTCCTCCCAAAACCCTTCCCTCAGGGTCTCTTTCCCTCAATGGACCACTCCTGGGTCAGTCAAGATCTCATATGGGGGGCTGGGTGCAGTGGCTCATGCCTGTAAATCCTAGTATTCTCAGAGGCTGGAGTACTTCTTAAGGTCAGGAGTTTGAGACCAGCCTCAGCAAGAGTGAGACCCCATCTCTAAAAAACTAGAAAAATTAGCCAGGCATGGTGTTGAGAGCCCGTAGTCCCAGCTACTCAGGAGGCTGAAGCAGGAGGATCGCTTGAGCCCAGGAGTTTGAGATTGCAGTGAGCTATGGTGACACCACAGTACTCTAACCTGGGTGACAGAGTGAGACTGTCTCAAAAAAAAAAAAAAAAAAAAAATCTTGTATGGGGCCAGAGTCCAACACAACATCTGCAAACTAAGACAAAGCTTAATTCATTTGTTGAACAAACACATGTGCATCAAAAGCCTGACTTGCTATTACCTTTCCCAGCTGCCTGACAGAAACATCAGCAAAAACATCAATCAAGACAGGATAAGACAGCAGGTTCAGAAAGACCTGCTCAAAAAACAAAGCAAAGTATTCTATTGTAGGAGAGCTAAATGTATCCTTTGGAAATTTTACAAAAGAATTAATAGAGTCCCATGCCATGGAGAGACAACATTCCTACTTAGGCACTAAAACAGAGATGAACGATTTCCATTTCCCTCATCTCTTCACCTTCTCCCTTGAATGACACACCTTCAGCCCTGTCCCCTCTCCCCTGGCCTACCTGCTCCCCCTCCCCAGGGCTCAGCTTCCACAGTTCCTCAAGCAGGTTCCCAGACACCCCCAGCGCCATCTAACGTAGGTCTCTTCCCACCGCATTCTCTCAGCGCCCCCCCTGATTATAGGATTTTCACAAGTTGAAAATTATGTATTTATTTGTGTCATTATTTGTACAACACCTAGTATTAAACTAGCCTAGAAGACCAAGAAGAGTAGGAACTATACCTGCTTTATTCACCAATGTATACCTAGTACCTGGCCCCAGAACAGTTGTTAAATAAATGCTTACTGTATGAACGGATAAAATTATGATGTAAAAGAACAATTTATTTTTATTTTTTTTAGAAACAGAGTCTTATTCTGTCACCTAGGCTGGAGTGCAGTGGTGGGATCATAGCTCACTGCATCCTTGAACTCCTGGGCTCAAACGAGCCTTCTGCCTCAGCCTCCCGAGTAGCTAGGACTACAGGCACATACCACCAAACCAGGCTGATTTTTAAATTTTTGTTAGCGGTAGGATCTCACTATGTTGCTCAAGCTGGTCTCAAACTCCTGGCCTCAGGTGATCCTCCCGCCTCAGCCTCCCAAAATGCTAGGATTACAGGCATGAGCTACCACATCTGGCAATGTTTTTTTGTAGAGATGGGGTCTCACTGTGTTTCCCAGGCTGGTCTTGAACCCCTGACCTCAAGTGATCCTCCTGACTTGGCTTTCAAAACATTGGGATTACAGTGTGAACCATGTCACCTGGCCAAGGACAATTTTAATTGGACTCTAGTGATTTGGGCAGAACATTTTTTAAAGATTTTTTTTTTAAAGAAGTAACCATGTTGACTGGGCACCAAATTCTCAGAGTCCATGCTAAACACTGTGTGAGGCAAAATAGGCATCTTGCCTTGAGATTTAAACTGGTAAAATGAAAACTGGTAAGAACAAGTATATAGACAATTTGTTTGGTACAAGAGGATCCATGAACATTCAATGCAATCAAACCTAGGAAGATTGGCTTAAGGAACATACCAGAACAGAGAGCAATATGCTGGAGACGCAGTACATGGAGGGCGTCAACAGAGGCGGAGTGTCAGGTGGTTAGTCCCTGCCAGGCCCTGGCTGGACAGGGCTGACATCTGTGAGGCAGGAGAGACACTCTGCAGGTTCAGGGTCTCGGCCGCCTGTTACTCTTCCTCACTGTTTCTAAGGGAACAGGTCCTGCTAGAAGCCACCGACCAGGCTTATTTGCACTTGGGGTTTGTCCAAACCTGGGCCCAATTAGGCCTTACTTCCATTTTTTAGGACTCTTAACAAAATATTAATGTGAGGTTAAGTGAAAAAAGTGGGACAAAAATCCTATAATCAGCAGGACTCTATTTTAGGATAGAAAAATCTGAGCAGAATATCTTTCCTTCAAACCATCGTGCACAAAAAAAATAAAAATTTAAAACATTTAAAAATAAAAAAAAAAATACAGAATATCTGTCATTTCTTCTCTTCTTGACCACTGACTATATTCTCAAAGTTTTTCTCAACAATAAAATCACTCCCATAATTAGAGAAAAGTATATCTTAAAATATTTTAAATGCAGCTGAGTCACTTGGCAATGTGACTTAACACCACCGATTTCAGTCACTGTCAGGTCATGACCCCAAATCGGAATAAACTTTTGTTTTCTCATGGCCCAAAAGAAAGTTCAGAAAGGACAATGAACATACGAAAAGGCTAGAAACGAGCTTTAGGAATGAAGGCTAAAGAGAAACAGAAAGCTAAAAACCAGTCCTTCCTCTATTTCCTGTGAGCAAAGGGAGGCACAGTGGGAAAGAGCGCAGATGTTTAGGCATAAGAGGTCACCGCTGGTGACAACACGGAGATCCTGAAGGAAGTGCAGAGGGCGACAAGGGCATCCTCCTGTCTGGGCATTTTATCAAAGCAGGGAAACAACCATCTTTTCTTTTCCTTGCCAGGCCCCAGGGTGGGAACTGGGACACAGCAGTGAACAAAGAGACCTCGTCCCCACCCATGTGGAGTCAACACCAAGCAGAGAGGACAGACACTGGACAAAACAGCAACATGATAATTTTCTAATTACGATCAGGATGGGTGCTAGAAAGGAGAAGTCCAGGGTGCTAGGAGAACATATAAACGGTCGAGCTAAAAATGAAGCAGAGTTAGCCAAGCAGGAGGGTCAGAAAGAGGGACGGCATGAACAGGGCCTGGGGCTGCCAAGAGCGAGGCCTGATGAAGATATGGAAGGTCAGAGTGGCTGAGTCAGAACGCAAGGGGAGCTTCAGAGGGCAGAGACCAGCCTGTAAGGACAGAAAG
>CM052443.1:88281165-88324475 GCA_028533085.1 Varecia variegata | reverse complement strand
AACCTAGTATAAAGAGGCAGAATTGAGACTCAAACTCAGGCTTCTCTAGACCCAACGCCCATGCTCCTTCTGTACTCCTCACCGATAGAAGGCTTCTCAAAGAATCCTATGGCTCTGTGATGGGAAAAGTTAGTGGTACCCAGCAAACAACTGGGGAAGACACACAGAGACTTCTGAATGTTCACAGGTAATAGGACCATGGAAAATTCACAGATCAACAAAGTATAATTTCTGCCTTTGAAGAACACAACACCAGGGAGGAAGAAGAGAAGGAGATGAGTATCTACATTTAAGGGAGAATATTCTACATACAATATAAAAGCACAAAGAGTTTGGGCACAGAGCAATCACGTGTGGCTGAGGGGTAAGGAGGAATTGGGAAAGGCCTCGGGAAGGAGCTGGCACCGGGGCGGGCACTGCAGGAGGGGCAGGACTTTGCAAGGCAGTGGTGGGGAAGGGCTTTCCGGGGGAGAGGAAAGTGGGAGCAAAGACCTAACGACAAGGAAACAAGGGGCCTGTCCAGATTGGTTGGTCACAGGGCACGCAGAAGGAGCCAGAGGAAGAAACGGCTCTAAGGGAAGCTTAGACAACGAGGAGCTGCTGAAGGTTTTTGTACACGGATGAGGAAGGGACGTGGCAAAGACTCCTTTGAAAGAAGAGGACTGGGGGAAGAGACCAGTTAGAAAACCAATGTAACGGTCCTCTGGAGAGGTGTGAGGGTGGGGCAACCGAAATGAGAGGAGGTGACAGATGAGACACTGCAGAGGGACATTTCTATGAAATTCAGAAATCGTTTGAGGTGCCAGGAGATGACAGACCCAGTGATGACTGTACGATTTCAAGTCGAATGGACTTGGGAAACAGTGATGCCATTAAAACGATCTGGGAATTTGAAAGCAGGGTTTGGGAAGGGACATTGAGGGACACGGTGGGCAGAGTGGGTAGGGAGCCATGCCAGCGATTGTGAATATTACTGTTTGGGGAACAGCAAGTCCGACGGGGGATGCCCAGCAGGGAGTTGGGAACGTGAGACTGGACTTCAGCAAAGAGACTAGGGCGGATGCAGAGAATCATGCAGAGCAATGACAGTGGAACACAAAGGGCTGAGTGAGACCCTTAAACATAAAAAAAACAGTCAAAGACAATCTTGGAGACTGCCTACCGTAAGGAAGCAAAGGAGTAGAGTAGAAACAGTCAGGTAGAAGGGGAGCCTGGATCACACAGGGTCACAGAAGCCAAGAGAAGAAAATTAAGAGAAGGAGGAGGCTGGCAGTCCAAGGATGGTGAGAACTGAAGAGAGGCTACTGGATTCATAAATTCAAAGGCAGCCTAAATTAGTGCCGCCTAAGGAAATAATTTGAGTGCAAAAAGATGCATGAAGATGTTCATCACGGAGCTGGGCCTGGTGGCTAATGCCTATAATCCCAGTACTTTGGGAGGCAGAGGTATTGCAGGTTGAAGTGAGCTCTGATCACGCCATTGGCACTCCAACCTGGGAGACCGAGCAAGACTCTGTCTTAAAAAAAAGAGTCAAAAAAAAAAAAAAAAAAGGAAATTAAGTAACTAAATTAAAAGTTAAAATTTATTAAAAATGAGGACCTAGATCAATATTTATTTACAGAGAAGGATGGCTACAATTGGCTACAATACATTTCTAAGTAAGAAAATCAAATTTCAGATTATCTTACAAAAGAATGACCTAACTTTTATAAAAATAGCTAGATTTTTTAGAAAGACAGGAGGCAAAGAATAAAAAAGGCTGGAAGAAGATACAATAAAAGATTGACAGTCATTATCAGATAGCAGGTTTAGTTATTTTTCTTCAGTACATAAAAATGATAAGCCAAGTAATAGTCTAAATACCGTCAAATATTAATTTTATTTAATAAGTGATAACATTTATCTTTTTTGCTTGTCTGTATTCTCCAATTTTTCTACAACAAATATGAGTTACTTGATAGAAATTAATTTTGTAAAAAGGATCATTAGTGACCCCTGAGAGAACATTTCAGACTAAAGAGGGAAGCCAGACAGCAAGGGATTCGAGAACGAGTGGCTCAGAAGGGCGGGCAATGGCCAGTGACAGCTCTCTTAAGAGACCTGGCTGTAAAGGACAGAAAAGCGTGTGGCTCTGTCCCATGCTGCAGATGACAATCTGGACCTCAGCCAGCCATCAGGGTCCTCGCCAGGCGGAAATGCTGAGCTCAGAGCAAACCTGTGGCCACGGTGGCAAAAAGGCTTCCAAACACAGTGAGTTACAGCGGAGTTTTAGGTATATGAAAGGAGAGAACATTTTCATGAAGAGCAATGGTTTGACATGAGCATCATTGAAAACCATCTCCATGAGAAGAAACATCGCTTGACGGAAGTACACGACTTCAGATGTACTCAGCATTAAGTCTGCTGGATGACAAGATAACCAAGTATTTATTAAAGGCTACAAATTCTTCCTCTCTGTATCTCTTTTATGATCACAGATTCCAATGTGCTACCCAGAAATAGAGAAAGTGCACCCTCCAGAAGGCTAAATATCCCCACACTGGAAGTGTGCAGTATAGAATAGATCTATGGTTCTCAGACAGAGGTAGGCAACACACAGAATCACCTCGGCAGGTTTTTGAGGGTTTTTGGTTTTTGTTTGTAGCTTTCTTGAGGTATATTTCACATATCATAAAATTCACCCATTTAACGTATACGGTCAGTGTGTTTTAGTATATTCCGAGTTGTTCAGCCATGACCACAGTCTCATTTCATAATTTTTCCAACACTCCAACAAGAAGCCCTTACCTACTAGCAGTCGTTCCCCTTTTCCACCTCCAATAACTTCCCTACATCCCCACTCTGCCCCTACTCTTGCCCCAGCCCCACACAACCAGGTTTTTGAGCTTTTTAAATTTCCAGATGCCCAGGCCTCTGTCCTAGACCACCAAAATCAGAATCTTTGCACAGGCAGAGCTAGCACCTGTACTTGCAAATGCACTCCCTGGGTGACGAGTCTCCCGTCAAGAGCCATGGTAGCTGGCACTTAGTAAGAGGTCAGCAAACATTTGTTGAGTGAGTGAGTAAACAAGTGGGTAGGTAGATTTGAGGTGGCTAAGAACACTTCTGGCTCTAACAAGTAATACCAGTGGTGAAGTAGAAAGTTGATTTTTTTTAAAATTAAGGTTATTAGAGGGTAGAGACTGAACCTTTTGTTATTTATACAATTATCTGCTTTTCTACTCCAAAGAACTCACTGCCATAGTTATTCTTCTAGGACCAACTTCAGTCTATTTCTGAAAAGAGTCTCTTCCGTCCTTGAAGGCTGCTCTAAGAAGCCAACTAGATAAGAAGTGACAACATCCTTTGGCTGCAAGACAACAAATTCAAACACTATACCTCTTCAACTGCCTTTGACCATGCCTGTTATTGCTGGCACTAAAAGCAACCCCCAGAGACAAAGCAATTGGAAAGAATGTCTATCTCCTCTTAAAACAAAGAGAAAAGAAAGCTGACTTAACACTTTACACGGAGCAACTATCACACAAAACTTCAATTACAAGACTTCAATTAAGACAGTGTCCATAATAATGAGAAAATCACGAATTAAAATGCATTTTTAAAGTGGCTGCAAAGAAAAGGAAGTGTTTTCAAAGAGTATTAAAATAAGGGCAGTGATTAGATATATTTTAGTTGAGCTAGAAGACAGTCATGTACCAACAAGTGCTAAAGTAAAATGTTTCTGGATATCAATCTGAACTTTGAGAATACAACTTCCCAAAGGAAAATGCTAACGCAAATAGCAAAGGCTTTACCTGGTAGATCGTACACGCGACCCTAAGCCTCAGAGAAACTATCATGGTCAACGGCAGTCCACGTGAAGTTAATGTTTCCTTGTCTATAGAAATTCATTTTCCCTGTCCCTTTCCTCTTTTTCCTTCTGTGTGTGAATGCAATAACCTCCTTAGGACTTTACTTTTCTCCACATTCTTCTCATATGGACAAATCTATCCTCCTTTCTACAGAATTAAGTCTAGGCATCCTGGTCTAGGTGCTGAGATGTTCCTGCTAAGCTAGCTTTTGATCATTGGGATGCACTGCAACCACTAAACAGCTGTTCCCCTCTTTCTGAGAATGAGATCATTAACATTTTGAACTAAACCATCAAACCTGCTTCCAATCCAACAGTCAGCAACTACCTCTTCATGAAAATAAAATTCCTCTTCCACATGAAGGCAGCCAAGGCGCCCAGAACTGGCGTGTTCCCAACACAGGGATGGCCTAAGGGGTAGGCAGGAATAATGGCACCCACCTTTTTAGCTCTGCAATGAGCAGCACGGTGCAAGGAACTCCCAGGGTCATCAGAGATATGTTGTTGATGGCGGGCTTGACAAACGCCAGGCATGTTGTAACTGCAGACAGGACGCAGACCACGGCCTTGAACCTGCCCCTGAATTGGTGAAAGCAAAACCAAATCCATTAGCAAAGGAGTTCTGGTTTGTTGGTTTGCTTAATGGTGGCAAGGTACAGGCACTGCCAGAGGTGCAAGGTGAGAAGAAATTCTGCACTCAGTACCAAGGGTCTAAAAACCACTCTCATTCGCTGGCTCAGGAATTCCACTTCTAGGAATTTACCCTTAGGAAATAACCAGAGATTTTTCAAAATATTTAGCCATGAGAATGGTAGAATTAGAATCAACCTAAGTCCCTGAGGGTGAGATATGGATAACTGTTTTCTTGGTGTGATTTTTCTGTATTTTTTCAGATGTTCTACGGCAGGGTTTGACAAACTTTTTCTGTAAAGGGTTTTGCAGGTCTTCAGGTCTCTGCCACAGCTACTCAATTCTGCCATTAAGGAGAATAAGTAAATGACTGGACATGACTGGGTGCCAACAAAACGTGATTTGTAAAAATAGGATCCATTTGGCCCACAGGACGTAATTTGCCAATCCTTGTTCTACAAGGCGAACATGTACGACTTTCATAAGAAAAAGAGACTATCAATAAACCATAAAGTTTCCTAGTTCAAAAAATGGGCTATGTGTCTAGCACACAAAATTAAAAGTTTTAAGAAAAAATTCTAGTAGTATCAATATTTACTGACAATCCAGAAGTCCAGTATGGATTAGAATTTGGGTTGACAAGTTTTTGACATGACAAATCTTAGAAAAATAATTGATACTATCCTGACACCCTTCAGTGGAGGTCATTTCAGTAGAAAGAGCCAGAAGTGGCGACGTGATCCTGCACATGCTCCTTCTTCTCTCCCTGGGACCCTATTTCCTTATCTATAACACAAAAAGCTGGACTAGATGATTTCTAAGGCCTCGTGCATGACTTGAATTTAGGGGCACATGATTTTCCTGTTTCTGTTATTTCTCCTTAGCACAATTTGCTTTGGTCAAGAGCCCTGGAACAGGTCACAGCTGGGAAACTCATTTGAATAAAATTCCGTTATAATGAAATCAAAGAGTATTGAACGTTCAAAATACAAATTTATCTCTTAAACAGGAAAGCCATTTATCATCAAGGCACAGGAAATCATTGATCAAGCTGCCAACTCTCTGACTGGAATGAACAGGAGTTGTAGCCCTGAACTTCTTACCAGAGGAAAAAATATATTTGGGAAAACATCCAGGCAGCAAACCCTCAGGAGAATCGTGTTTTTCTCCCGGCCTTGGCTGGTGTGCACCAGCTACTGGATGAAAGGCCGCCTGCCCCAGCCGGAGGACAACAGCCGCAGCCCATCATGCGCAGGGCCCGTGGGGACCCACAATAGCCCTCTGACCGGGTTTGAGGTTCTGCGACCCATGCCAAGAGATTTGGTCTTTTTCAATTGGAATAACACACAATCAGAAACTTCCAAAGTGCATCACCTCTCTTGTACCCAAAGGTTTAGGATTCAGGTACCGGTTAGAGAGTGATTAAAAGCACAGGTGTTCCAGTGAGACCAATGTGTGTTCAAATCCTGCCTCCACCACTTAGCAGCTGTGGGACCTTTAGCAAGTGACTTAACTCTTTGAGCCTTTCCCATGTAAAAATGAAGGCACCTGCCTCACGGTGCTCTTGCAAGCATTCAAGTACTTAACAGCGCCCGGTATGTGTTACGTGCTAATAAAACCCGCTATTACCATTATCCTTACCATCATTTTGAGAATAATATTACTACAATTTTAAATATTATTTTTGTTGATAATATCACACTCTGGGAAAAAATCTGACTGAGCTGCTGTTGCAATCACCAAAGGCTCCATATGGTCTTGCCAAATAGTTTAAAGGCAGCAAGCTTGATGAAACGTGCTTTCTTTAGGGAGACCATCCGCAGACCCCTCCCCACATCGCGTCCAGAGGGTGTGCAGGAGTGTGATGGCCAACGAGGGCATCCTGTGAACACGTGATTCTGCAACCAGCATAAACAGAGGTCACATGGCCAGCAGAGAGCCAGCCAGCCCGGCAGACCCCCGAGTCACCAGAGGCCCTTGGTACAAGACAGCTAGAAATAGCCAGGAGCAGGGGGCCCCGACTGGGTGTTTGCTACGCTGTGTTGACAGACAACCCCGACCGCAGCCTCCGGTCCTGTTTGCAACCTTCCAGCCCATTATGGTCTCACACTGAAACACAAGGTCAGGGAACCCTTAGTAGCACCCCTTCTTCCTTATTCTCCAAACCAAAATCTAGCAACCCCATACTGTCATAATATTTTTATAGTAAAGCTGTTACTGTTGTTATCATTAGCTACCCTTTAAAGCAGTGGTTGTCAACCCTATCAGACCCTTGCCCATTTTTGTATCAGATATTTGGTAATGTCCCTTTCACTCTTCTGAAATTAAATGGCATTTATGGATGGCAAAGCCTTCCATCACCGTGACCACCAAAAACGTACCCACAAACTTCCCAGATGTCCTGTAAGAGCTGGAAATGTCTCTGGTTACGATCCACTGCTTTAAACTACCCTTTAGACAGCCTGGACAACACAGCAAGACCCCCCCAGCTCTAAAAAATAAAAAAATAAAACATTAGCTGGGCATGGTGGTGTGCGCCTGTAGTTCCAACTACTTGTAAGGTTGAGGCAGGTGGGGGGTGGGTGAGGGGGATGGCTTGAGCCCAGGAGTTCGAGACCAGCCTGGGTGATATGAAAAATTTTTTTAAAAAGAAGCTACCCTTTAGGGACAAAGCATCTGATCCTAGAAGAGACCTCAGAGAGCTCATCAACCCTGTCATTTTGTAAGTAAGGCACTGAGGCCCAGAAAGTTTGAGATTCCAGCCCCAAGTCATCCAGCAAGCATGCCGCAGGGCGGGCAGGTCCCAGCCGGCTCCCTTGCTATTCAGGATTCAAAAACTGAATTGGATCATAAAGTGAGGGCTGTCCCTAGACTTTGTAGAGGCACAGTCATAAAAAGCACAGCAGTATAAATTCTTTAAGAAGTAGATACAATTAGCCTATAATAGTTCTTTTTTTCTTATTTTTTTTCTTAAAACAAAAATATCTAGAAATTATTAATAACCATCAACAGCTGAATGTATGTCCTGAAGATTCTTGGGACATTCTAGGCAAGATGAAAGAAAGCCCTTCTTCTTAAACCTACCAAATATATCCTAGTGACATAATCAACATTAATAATTTCCCTGCTGTTCTAGAAATCCTTATCTTCCAAACACTTGCTCATATTAGCCATCCATAATAACTGCTGGCACTTATTGAGTCCTTATTCTGCATGAGGCACTGTACTATACATTTTATGTAATTTTTCCATTTATTTCTGACCCCATGAGGTAGATACTTATCATCTCTAATCTCTACTTTACAGATAAGCAAAATGAGGTCCCAGAGCATTTTTATTTTTTAAATAAGTGAATTATTATTCAAAGCCATGTCTGTCTGATCCAAACTCAGCCACCACACTCTACTGTCTCTTCTCCAGAAATCTCACACTGGAATGAATTTTAATATGTGTTTAGAAATATTCCAGCAAACTCTAGATCACTGGGGAAAAAAAATGGAGATAAATGTTAACCATCTGGTAAGTTCAGGCAGCTAAACCAGACAATCCTTAAACTACAGAAATCCTGGTTTTGACATGAATTCTTTGGTCTGGTCTGCCACTTCCACCGCAGAACTGCCACCTGTCCCACGTCATGGGCAGTAAAACCCACACAAAGGGGTTTGGCCTTCTTGCCCTCTTCTTGTCACTAGAAAATTGAAGGTGTACAAATAGAGCTGAAATCCTTGTTTGCTTTTCCCTTACATCCACTTTTTCTTTCTCTGCTCATTAAAATTTTCAATGCCCATTCTCTCCTTCAGTTTGCACGCGTATCTCAGAAATGCTAGGCAGAAATCTCCTCCAATGCCATCGGTAGTAAGGACAGCTAACTCTGACGGAGCACTCACCATGACACTGTGCTCGGTGCTCTGCAGGATCATCTCAAAGAACCCCGAGGTGAGTACTGTTATTTACCTAACTTGACGGGTGAGGAAATAGAGTCAAGACAAGTGACAGTTTATAAGCAGTGAAGCTAAGATCCAAAGCCGACAGTTTCCCAAGCCAGGGACATATACGTATATGGTCCTCTGTGCCTCCAAAGGACTCTCCCCACGCTGAGGACAGAGCCGCCACATCTTCACGTCTTCCCCAGAGAAAGGCTGCAGGACGCTGCCGATGGAAAGTCCCGAGTGGTCACAGACACCGCTGCCTCACGATATGTTTTCATGATCAAAGTTGTAAGCTTTAATTACCAACGTCATCCCCCCATTTTCTTCTCTCCTGCTCGTAACATTATTTTCCCTACCTCTAAGAAACAGTAAAAGAAGAGAAAAAGAAAGGTTTTCTGTAAAGAACACATTAAAAACTGCCACTTGGAATTTCAACGCAGGCCTCCAGAATGCCACACACAGATCAACAAAACCCTCATTCCCATTTCTTCAATTTCTCACTCAGATTTCAGGACTTGAAAGAGCAGATCTAAGAGAAAAGTGTTTCCTCAGCTCTCAACACACACCAGGCTCAGGGAAAAGACAGAGGTGACTGGTGGGCACCTTGTGTACTGCAGGAAAAGCCAAAAGGTCAATGGTTTGTTTTTCAGGCAGAATCAAAAAGCCCCTGCCTGCAAAACCACCTCACATCCTTGCCTCTTTCTACCCCTGCCCTCACACCCTCCCTTACCTCCCAAGACTTCCCCTGAAGCTGAACAAGGAAACGAAACAGTAAGACTAGAAACTGGACACAGCCTAAACCAATCTGGCCACATTTTAAAGCATTACTTTCTCCAAGGCGTCAGCAAGATGGAGAACCACACTTCATCTAAGACCACGAACTTCTACTTGTAAACAAAGTTCTCCTTCTCTCTCTCACCCTCTTTCTCTCTCTCATTTTTTGGTAAGTAACCTTCTTGAGGGTATGTCTCTCTGCTCGACCACACTGGAAGATAATACTATTTAATTCAAATCCTGCTTCCTTGGATAAAGACTACACAGCTAATCCATTTAAAGTATGTTTTGTCCCTACCTCGTTTAAAAATAAATTTGTAGTATTCAAAATTAACATGTGTGCCTTGTGTAAAAAGAGAATTCAACCAGTTCCAATTAAAGGTAAAAGTGGAAGCTCCTCTCCACTCCAATGTTCAAGAATAGCCAACGGCAGAAGTTTTGTGTTCTCACCTGCCAGGCATTTTTGTGCCCATACAAAAACATAGAGTTTAGTTCATTCATTCTAAAATTAGGATATCTCACACACACAATTCTATAATGTGCTTTTTGCAGCCAACATTTTTCACAGATACTTTTCCACTTCAGTCCACAGAGAGCAGCCTTGGTCTTTAACAGCTGTGCAGCTCCTGTTCCTTTTCAGAGTACCAGGAAAACTGTAATAAATTCTTTCATTTTCCTGGCATAACTCTTCCGTGGGCACACACAGCTTGCTTCATTGAATCCATATTTTTAGACTATTATCCATATATTTTTCTTTTTTTGAAGAAATAGTGTCATATAGAGCAGCAGTCCCCAACCTTTTTGGCACTAGGGACCAGCTTCATGGAAGACAATTTTTCCATGGATGAGGGAGGGGTGGGGAGGATGGTTTCTGGATGATTCAAATGCATTACACTTATTGTGCACTTTATTTATATTATTATTACATTGTAATCCACAATCAAATAATTACACAACTCACCATAATGCAGAATCAGTGGGAGCCCTGAGATTGTTTTCCTGCAACTAGACGGTCCCATCTGGGGGTGATGGGAGACGGTGACACCCAAATTGTGTTGCTTATGTCCAGTCTACTCCATAATCTCATTTTGGTTGCTGTCAATGCAGAAAACCCTGCTTCACAAAGATAGGATGCTGGAAATGGAAGCAGGCTTTTCAGTGCTTTTGTGGAAATCTCAGGATATTCTGCCTTGACTTTAATCCAGAACGTATAGAGATTGGAAGTTGTCTCAAATATACTTTTAAGGCCACCATCCTCTGCAATCTCAAGCAGTCGATCCTCTTCTAAGGATCGACAAAGTCGATTCACCTGGCTTATTCACAAATGGGGCACAGATCCATTCCTTTCCAGTTCGGGGGTCTTTGTGCTTGGGAAATAATGCTCCAACTCTTTTGAAAGCTGAGATAGGTGATCATGCACCAGCTGGGAGAAAGAAGGCCCTGGCTCAGTCTCTTTCAAAATCTCTGCTAATGTTTGAAACATGACAAAAATCCCAATGTTCACTCGTCACCCCCATAATTCCAGTTTGGCTTTGAATGCAGCCACTTTATATGCCAACTTGAACACTTTATCTGTCATTCTCCCTTGAAGTGACAGATTGAGTTTGCTGAGGAGGCTCTGTATGTGTCGCACAAGTAAGCGAGTTTTCCAACCCATTCTGTGTCACTGAAATGTTATGCCGGTGGGGACTGTTTTTCTAAATGAAATCCCTGGAGCAGCTCTCGTAACTCAAAATCTCTAGCCAGTGATCTACCTTTAGAAAGCCATCTCACTTCTGTGTATAAAAGAAGACATGTGGCCAGGCGCAGTGGCTCACGCCTGTAATCGTAGCACCCTGGGAGGCCGAGGCGGGTAGATCGTTTGAGCTCAGGAGTTCAAGATCAGCCTGAGCAAGAGTGAGACCCCGTCTCTACTAAAAATAGAAAGAAATTATATGGACAACTAAAATACATATATAGAGAAAAAATTAGCCGGGCATGGTGGTGCATGCCTGTAGTCCCAGCTACGTGGGAGGCTAAGGCAGGAGGATTGCTTGAGCCCAGGAGTTTGAGGTTGCTGTGAGCTAGGCTGATGCCACAGCACTCTAGCCTGGACAACAGAGTGAGACTCTGTCTCAAAAAAAAAAAAAGAGAAGACGTGTGTGCTCGGCGTCCATCTCCTCATAGAGCTGTGTGAACAGATGTGAGTTAAGGGCATGTACTTTAACATGGTTGATACTTTTAATCACATCCTGCAAAACGTTGTTCAGTTCAGGTGACATTTTTCCACTGGGCAGCATTTCTCTATGGATGACACAGTGTACAGATGCACATTCAGAAGAGATTTCCTTGACCTGGGTAGTGAAACCAGAAAGCCGTCCAGTCATGGCAGCGGCCCAGTCCGTGCATACACTGACACAAAATGACCAATTCAGTTTTCCTGATATGCAATCATTCAAAGACTTGAATAGTTCTGCAGCTGCGGTGTTGGTTGGCAACAAAAGTGCACATAACATACCCTCGTGCACATCCTCCTGAAAAATATATCACACAAAAACATTGTTGCCTTGTTGTCAGTATCGGTAGACTCGTCAACCTGGATTGCGTATCACGGTGACTCAATAATCCTAACAATCATGCCTAAATATCTCCGCTATTTCATCAATTTGTCTAGTTATGGTGCTAGCCAAAAGAAGAACACATGCCACCTTTTGAACTGCAGCCTCTCCTAAAAGTTCACTGCAAATGTCCTTAGCTGCAGGCAGGATCAACTCTTGAAAGTACAGGGCTTCTTAGCTTTAGCAATGCCATTAGCCACTAAGAATGATGCTCTCAGTGCAGACACGTTTGATGAATTGGTGGCCTTCAATAATTGCTTCTGCTCTTCATGTTCACGTTTCTTTCTTTTGAAAAACTGCAAAGGCTTGTCTTTTAATGCAGGGTGCTTGGTCTCCATGTGGCAAAGCAGTTTTGAAGGTTTCATGGCTTCATGGGACAGCCAGTTTCCACATATTATACAAAGTGGGCTTAGAGAATGTGAATACCCGTTGCAATGAACCTGTAATTTAAGTAAGACTCTTGGTATTTTCTTTTAAATGAAATTTTCATTTTGTTGGCAGTCCCAGAGTCTTCTACCATCTCATCATTAGGTCTTTCCCCTTTTTCAAAGAAGCTCTCCAGCAATGTTTGTTATTTACTCATTTTTGCTAGGGTTAGCTTGGGGGCTTACCAAAATTGTGACTGAGACAAGTGTGCTGTGCAGGAAAGAGGCATGGATGGAAGTGGTAAATAAAATAATGGGCAGGCCACACATGGACTAAAATAAGTGTCAAATTCTGACTTAAAGGCTGCCACCAGATGTAGCTTTACAATTGAAGTAAGATGCTCATTTGCCACTATAAAGCCTGCGACCGGTACAGCTTAATTGTCACTTGCCACTCACTGACAGGGTTTTGATA
This sequence comes from Varecia variegata, assembly GCA_028533085.1. Lineage (NCBI taxonomy): Eukaryota > Metazoa > Chordata > Mammalia > Primates > Lemuridae > Varecia > Varecia variegata. Next base: position 88,311,855 of record CM052443.1, on the reverse strand, counting down.
TGAGTCTGCAAGCAATTGATTTATCATGGTCTCTGTGCAGTCAAACCTCTCTGCTAATGATAATCTGTATTTGCAGCCGCTCCCCAGTGCTAGCATCACCTCCTCAGATCATCAGGCATTAAATTCTCATAACGAGCACAAAACCTAGACCCCTCACGTGCGCAGTTTATGGTAGGGTTCACAGTCCTACAAGAATGTAATGCTGCTGCTGATCTGACAGGAGGCAGAGCTCAGGCGGTGATGCAAGCAATGGGGAACGGCTGTAAACACAGACGAAGCTTCACTGGCTCACCCACCACTCAGCCGCCTGCCACTCACCTCCTGCTGTGCAGCTTAGTTCCTAATAGGCCACGGACTGGTACCAGTCCACGCCTGGGGATTGGGAACCACAGCTATAGAGAAATATATGGGTAATGTGTTCTGGAAACATCTCATCTTTATTATGCTGACTCTCCTCTGTGCCTTCAGAAACTAACAAACCTCATGTAGCTCCTCAGAAAGGCTTTTTCTGATCAAACTCTAAATCAGCACCCCAAGTCAACATATATACCCTTACGAGCTTCACTTTTCATCAAGCACTTAGCACACCTTAATATTATATTATTTATTTGCTTGTTTGTTTGTTGAATTGTGATCTCCCCAACTTCAGTGTAAGCTCATTAGAGGCAGAGACTGCTGTTTTGTTTACCATGGTATTCTACTACCTAGAAAAATACATAGTAAAAAGTAAGTGTTCCTCTCCTGACTTCCAACAGCATAGATTTGTCCATGTTTAAGATCCTCTAAATTGAATCATATAGGAAAAACAACAACAAAAATAAGTGTTTAAAAATATTTACTGGATGAATAACCACAAACTCTAAAACAATGGATATTAAAATATATCTGCTCCTGAAATTCTGGGTTTCCAGCTTGGAGATATATACAGTATATTTGAGAGAGACAGAGAGTGTGCATGCATAGCTCTCATCAGAAGCAAAAAAAAAAAAATGCAATTTGAAAACTACAGCATCCTTAGGTCCAAGAACAAACTCATCCGGTGTGGATTTTACTTCAGATGTATAAAACTAGTGGAGTTAGATTGGTCTTAAGGAAATGTTCTAGCAGAAAATCAAACATCTTTGAATAACCATCCAGTACTTTCGTCCCCACTGAAGGTCTTTCCACTCTTGCTCACATCAAACAAGGGAGATATTTGACTTTTTGTCCCTAATATTATATAAATTCTTCCCCAAGCATTATTAAAATTTCCTCTTTTATCTGTCAGTTTATTTATACCATCATATCATAAAAACAACCAGTGGATATTAAAGTATATGATAAGCTCATCACAAGGCTGAGGTCAACCATGTGTCATGGTTCTTGATGTATGCATCATTATATTGGATACTGCACCTAGTGGTAAATGCAAAATGTTTAGCACAACCTTACCTGTCATTCCGAAAAATCTTTGGTAGATACCTTCTGGGGAACCACATGGCCAGAGCACACATCAGAACCCAAAGGATTGCAAGTTCATCAAGCATCTGACCCAGGAAACTAAGGGTTGCATGGAAGTAGACGGATCCAATTCCTAGAATCAATTACAACCAATAAAAAAAGGTCACCACAGAAGAAGAGACTCTCAAATTCAATACACTGCTTAAGGATAGCCCTTTCACCAACTGCTATCACAACCACCAGATCACTCTATCTCTCTGAAAAAAGAAACTGAAGGAAGAAACTCACACCACCCAGCCATGCAGCCCTCAAGTCTAGAAAGAGGACTTCAACCAGAGCCCAAATATCAGCACATGAGAACTTTAACAACTCCACGATTACACACACACTGTCTTCACCCACTGAGCCTTCATAGGAACAGGCAGTACGTAAAACTCAACATTCTCTCATCACTAAGAATTCCCAACTTGCCTGTAGGAGGAAATGGAAATTATACAAGTATTTCACAGAACAATGAGGGAGCAAACATCTATATTTTTTTCTTTAATTTTAGTCCATTAGAAACCACAGTCTCACCAGAGTTCAATTGCTTCACATGACTTTCTTCGGATGTTCTCATAAAATTGCACTGGCATAACCCCAATAGCTATTACACAAATGAAGTCTCAAAGGCAAGAAAGTGATAGTTAGAGCCAACCTTGTTATCAAGCCCACATTCAAAGAGTCCTTTTGGCGTCAAGCAAGCAGGAAAAAAATTGCTAAGACGTCAGAGTGACTTGAGTTTACAAAACATTATGTTCAGAGGGGACAGGAAGTATGCGGAATCCCATTTCCTCCCGTTCAGTCCACGTTCCCAAGTGAATCCACTTACCCACTACAACTAAAAGAGTCCATATTAAGTAGATGCCACTGTTGAAGCATGCTGCATACTGACGAAACAAGCACATGCAGATGGGCGGTAAAATGAAAAACAAGACGTTGCTGATCTGGGGGGAAGAATGTAAAAAAAAAAAAAAGGATGAATAATAAGTAAAAGCGTAAAAAATAAAGCAGCTTGCTCCAAGTGTGTCCTTTGAAAACTGGGATAAATACAGCCACGCATCTTGTTTAAGCTCCTGCACTTTTTTCTCTTATTATGGATATACAACCAAGAAAACTTCTTTAACGACCATATGACCATTTAAGGGGTTCCTTGCCAACTCTTCAATTGTAGGAGCAGCTATAAAAGCACTGCAATCTATGAAGGGTGCCCAGGATCATCTCTTGAGTCAAAGAACCAGTAACTGCTATTGTTTGTCTGTAAGATTAATTATGAAGCATTCTAATTTACTTGCATTTACTTTTTTAAAAATGTTTTTTTAAGAGACAGGGTCTTGCTTTGTTGCCCAGGCTGGCCACGAACTCCTGGGCTCAAGGGATCCTCCCTCCTCAGCCTTCTGAGTGGCTGGACTACAGGCACATGACACCGCGTCTGACTGCACTTACATTTTTAAAGATAAGGCCTGTACTAAACAATGGTAAAACAGTTTAATGAAGGGGTAAGAAGAATTAGACACGTTACAGCTCCCAATAACCCTCCACCAGCTAGGCCAGCCTTTTCCCCTGAGCCTGCATGGAGAGGGGACTCTTTGCAGTTTGCCCCTTAGTTGTCCTTTGTCAGCTTTCTCACCCTAATCCAAACCTGTTTTTAGGTAAAGATCACATTTGAAAGTTTCTTCCCAGCGTTAAAATGATATCATTTTATCATGCAGACTTTAGTGTGCACTTAAGCCTCTCTATTGTCTCTAGGGGCATTCAGCTTCTTAAAAAATGTTATTAATGTATCATATTGATTGCAATATATTCAAAATATTGTCATTTGAACATGTAGTCACTATTAAAATATCATAGATGAGATATTTTACATTCTTTTGTCCATACCAAGGCTTTGAAGTTCAGTGTAAATTTCACACCTACAGCAAGCCTCAGTTTGGGCCAGCCACACTTCCTGTGCTCGGTGGCCACATGTGGCCAGTGACTGCCATATTAGACAATGTAATTCTAATCTAGAATCTCACCCCTAATTCCCTAATTTTTTAAATTTATTTTTTGCTTGCTTGGTTTTGTTTTGTTTTGTTTTTTGGGGACTCATAGGCAGCTTTTTTTCCCTGAATTTTTAAAATTGAGGTAAAACTCAACATAGCATAAAACTAACCATTTTAAAGTTTACAGTCAGTGGCATTTGGTACATTCATAGTGTGTAATCATCACTTCTATCTAGTTCCAAAATGTTTTCATCACCTCAGAAAGAAATCCCCATTCCCCACTCCCCGGGACCCTGCAACCACTGACCTGCTTTTTGTCTCTATGAATTTACCTATTCTAGATATCTCACATAAGTGGAATCAAATAATATATAACCTTTTGTGTCTGGCTTCTTTTACTTAGCATAATGTTTTTAAGGTTCATCCATACTGTAGCATGTATCAGTACTTTATTCCTTTTTATGGCTGAATACTCCATCGTGAGGACGTACTACATTTTGTTTATCCATTCATCCATTAATGGCTACTGGGTGCTATGGTCTGAATGCATCCCTGCCTCTAAATTCATATATGTTGAAACTTAATCACCAATGTGATAGTACAGTCATGTACAACATTTCAGTCAATAATGGACCATATATATTAATACAATGGTGGATCTATAAGATTATAATGGAGCTTTTATAGTGTATTTTTACTGTACCTTTTCTAGGTTTAGATACATAAATACTTACCATTGTGTTAAATTGCCTACAGCATGCATTACAGTAACATGCTGGACAGGTTTGTAGCCTAGGAGCAACAGGCTGTACCACATAGCCTAGGTGTGTAGTAGGTTATACCATCCAAGTTAGTGTAAGTACACTCTATGATGTTCACAGAACAACAAAATCACCTGACCATGCATTTCTCAGAATGTATCCCCATTGCATGACTGTATTAAGATGTGGGGCCTTTAAGAGGAGATTAGGTCATGAAAGCAGAGCTCTCATAAATTGGATCAGCGCTCTTACAAAGATGTGTGAGAGAGTTGTTCACCCTTTCCACCATCTAGGGGTACATCAAGAGGCACCATCTTTGAAGCAGGGAGCCCTCCCAGACCCCAAACCTGGCAGTACCTTTATCTTGGACTTCCCAGCCTCTAGAACTGTAAGAAATAGATTTCTTTTGTTATAAATTATCCAGTTTAAGGTATTTTGTTATAGCAGCAGGAATGGACCAAGGCACTGAGTGATATGGTAATTCCATGTTTAACTTATTGAGGAACCACTAAACTGTTTTCCACAGCAGTTTTGGTTTTGTTTTTTTTTTTTTTACCTTCTCATCAGCAACGTACAGGGTTCTAATTTCTCCACATCTTTGCCAACACTTGTTATATTCTATTTTTTGTTTTTAAATTAAGGCTATCCTAGAAGGTATGAAGTGGTAGGGACATTAGGCTTCTTAGGTCTCACGTGTAATTGTGGAGTGAGGGGCTCCTCACACAGGCCTGTGCACACAGAGGAAGCGAGTTGAATGTGCAGACAACAGTGAAGTCTAAATGAGCAAGTCTAAGTGAGCAACAACAATGGGGAGGGGTCCTGGCCTAAAACCAAACAGAACAAACACATTCAGAGATAGGAAGATGGGGGAGATGAAGTCTGGAAAGCCAAGGGGGCAGGGCTTTCAGAAGAGAAGAGTGGTCGATACAGAAAGGTCACTTAGAGGAGGCCTCAAAGGAACCATGAGGGTGGGCACCCGATCTGGACCGAGGGGCAGGGCAGAAGGGCTTTCCCAGACCTAAGAAATCACACTGGTGCACGAGGAAATAAAACGCTTGGGCAAGCCCCAGAGCTCGAGGTGGAGTACAAGTAAGGACCGGCAACCTCAGGGGCCAATGCCTGCCCCTGTCACCACCTGGGGAGCAGAGGGGCCAGGAATAACAGCTTTTAGAAAGGGAAGAAAGATAGGGTGGGAGAGACAGAAAGCAAATCAAGGGAAGAGAACTAGGTCCTTTGTCAGGGTCAGGATGGGAGCAGGGCTGCTGCCTTTGGTTAAAATCCTGGACTGAAATACCTAAGCGGGGCCGCATCATTCTAGAGAAAGGGAACCGTTTCTAGTTGGTCCACTCTTGATGCGGATCTTTCTCTTTCCCACCTAGGAGCCCTATGGCTCCTGATGACCTTGGGTGAGAGTACAGATAAATTGTCTGAGATGTCCCAGGTGGTAAGCGGTCTCCAGCCTTAGAAATGTGGCCAATTTTCATTTACCAAGAAGCAGGTAAGAGGAATCAGGATCTAGGTACTGTATAAGCAGTAGGCTTTTGTTCATTGTTATGATCGAAGCCTTCAACTTTCAATAGAATCATTTAAAGAATCAGAGATTCTTATGAGGATCTTTTTAAAAAGGATCATTTTAAGAAAGATCTTAAAACCATCCCTTGTTATACACGGGAATACAGTTGAGGGCCCAGAAAGGCTCCAAGGCTGGCTGAGGTCCGAGAGGCCTGCACCACACACAGGGCCGCTGGGGCCAGCATTCAGCCACCAGCACCGCCTTGGGCTCCTTCCACTGCCCCCAGCTGATGTTCACCTCCAACCCGGCCAACCACATTCTCACCACCTTGGCTTAACTCCTAGATTAGCATCTAAAAATTCTGAATTGCATCACACGCTGTGCATCACACACTGTGCACATATGACCTGTTTCATGGCTTTACGATTTAACAGCAGCTTTTCCTCTTGTCAAACATATAAGTAAAAGGAAGAAAAGAAGATGACGGGGTAGGGGGGGACAAGGAGGTGAAGAGGGAAAAGGAGAAGAAAAATGGAATTGTTATATCATAGGCAACTTAAACCCTGGCCTTTCTCCCTTCACATACATGAATATGTTCTCCTTGTAAAAACTACATTACAGAGGTAAAGTCTCCTTTCTATCCTCCTCCCCAGAGATAGCCGCTGTTCTAGATTCATAGTCTCCGAGTCATTGTCTTTGCATTGACGTGAATACATGATATACGTGCCACACACTATAAGACATTGCTCTGCAGCTTCCTTTTCTCCTTCAGCAATATGCCTTGCAAACCTCTTCATCTGAGGTAATACAGATTCAGCTCACTTGCTCTAAGTGCTGCAGATTGCAGCCGTTTAGCCATTTTCCAGTGAAAGGAGCACCAATTTCCAGTCCCACGTACAATGCTGAGAAATATTAATACAACACATTTTGATTTTTACCCCAGTATATTGTCAGTGCCTCAAGTCCTGACAGCCTCTCTTGCTTTAGCTAAATGCAGCTACCTACTGCCAAGCTGCCCCCAGTGGCTTTCCCAAGTTACATTGCCACCAGCAATGTATGCATTAATCACTTTTAACTGTGTTTATCTGCTATTCACAAAGGCATGAAGTCATTTATTACACCTGATGTAAAATTATGATACTTCAAACATTATTTTTAAATGCACATATTGGAAGCATCATTTAGAAACACTATTTTGACACCTGTTCCCAAATAACACTGAAATTACATTATTCCTTCTGCATAGCCCATTTACCAAAGTCTGCTGGCCTCCACTGTCTCTTGTAATGACATCACTATATGGAAAGGAAAAGACCAAATTAGAGGGAGACTCTCTCCAAGACAAAAAGAGGAAGGAACACCAATAAAAAATACAGAAAAGCAAATGAGTCGTGGTTAAACGAGGACTCAATGGCTCCATCTCTACCAAGAAATGAACTTCCCCTCAACATTGTGTGGGTCACTGAAACTGTAGAATAGTTCAGCCAAGAGGTGTTTTTTAAAGCCTATTCTTAGATTATCCTTTGGGGAATTGGTTAGTTTAATGCCTACAGACAGATTTTTTTTTAATGAAAAGGAAACCACAATTTCAAAATGCATTAATTATTTCCTTAGAAAGTTCCCTATTCTATGACTTCCTACATAACATTTGCTACAAAATAATCTCAGGAACATACTGCACTTTCATCCTGATGCATCTGAATGTGCACTTTCCAGACAGAGGAGAAACAGACAAAACAACAGGCTGTGCATTTTCTGGATGGTAGGTCACAAACAGCTGGGGACCTTTACCTTGGCTGAGCAGATTGTGCATCTTAATTGTGTACCAATTCCTAACTATCCATTCCATTGTCCCATTCCTGCCTCTAGGATGAACAACTGTCCTAGTTTGCCTAGGACTGAGGGAGGTTCTTGGGGCATGGGACTATCAGTTTTTAAATCAGAAAAGTCTCAGGCAGAAATGTAGGAGAAGTTCGGTCACCGTACTGAGAAGACCTCTTGCAAAAACCACCACCCTACCCTCACAATACACCAATCCCGCGCAGTATACTAATAATGCCCTCAGCGGCTTGTCCACACCTCGGTCATGGTCCTCAACGTACAGATCTTGTCTCTGTAATAGGCACACAATAGTTGCCCAGTAAATGCTCAGATAGAATAGATTACATAAGTAGGTAGGTAGATAGATTCTGCCCTATAGCCTACAGACAGTGGGAATTAGGATTTGGCATTTAAAGAGAGCTCTACTTTCTTTATATTGATGATTGAGAACAGAGGGGAAGTGACAGATCATGGGCTGATTTTATGCATATGTTTAATATTTTGCTTCAAGACTTTTCAGCACCAGTTGATTTCCTTTTGTCCCTGAGTCACTGCCCAGCAACAGGGTCCCTAAAGGCCAAGCCCAGTGGTTAAAAGGCAGACCCAACTTTTCTCCAAAGTGGCTAGGTCTATGTGACTCGGGCCTTAAAACTTAAAACATAAAAAGAACTCAATTTAATAGAATTTGTATAGAGAAGAAAGAGTACAAAACATACACAAGTAAAAGGCTGTGAAAGGAAATGACATGTTCTTGGAAGAACTATTTGGCTTGGCTGAAGCAAGGGATGATAAGATTTGAGGCGATAAAGATTTGCAGAGCCCAAGAGCAAAATGCCTTGTACACCCAAACATTGTCAGGGGGAGTTAAATCAGTGCACTCGCTTTAGAGGGCCATTTCACAGTAATTACCAGCATTTAAAGCGAATATTCTCCTTGACACAGTAATTCCCTGTCTAGGATTAGTACTTGCAATAGTATATCCAGATGCATGAATGAGGATATTCACCAATCACTGTTCAAAACCCAAAACAAAAACAATAAAACAAACAGAAACTGCCCTAAATGTCCATCAATAAGGAATTGATTGATTAAATAAATTATGGTCAATCCATTAAATCCAGTACTGTATAGATATTGTGAAGAGGAAGTTGGCCCTATATGAGTCGATGGGGGACTGCCTCCAAGACGCATTAAGTCAAAAATTCAAGGTGCATAAGAGTTTGTACAGTATGATCTCAACTAGGTTGAAAAAAACTTCAAGTGTGAATACACTATACATACATATTATATATGCACACGCAAAAACGTGTGCTTTTCACATATCTAGAAAATATCTGGAGAGATACAGAAGAAAGAGTATTTTTACTCTATAACTCCCATACTCTAAATATTTTACCATGATTATGTTATTACTTTTAAAACAATAATAAAAACTGCTTTAAACACACTTTTTTTCATATCAAACATCATGAGTTTTATCCTATAGACAAAATGGTCCCAATATAGGAGTTTTAAATTGAAAGAATGACTGAATAATAAATACCTATACTATGCCAAATAAATAAAAGTTATAGTGGCACATATATCTTCAAGAGAACTCTCCTGGTAGAGTCAGTTGGACCAATTCTGACTCCAACTCTGCCATTCTCTTGACCTCAGCAAGTTACATAAACTATCTGGGCCCCAATTTCTTCCTTTATCAAATGAATATAATAAATAGCACCTACCACCTACCATGAATATAGGGTACCCATCAGAGCTTCAACACATAGCAAACAATTAATGATGGCTAATAGTAATTGAAGTTGTATCCTCACTAGTATAGTGGTCAAAAATAAGAAAAAAAAAGTAATTGAAGTTGTAATAGTGATGTGCTATTCCAGGACCCATTAAGAGGATACTAGGCCAAGTGCAGTGGCTCACACCTGTAATCCCAGCATTTTGGGAGGCCAAGGCAGGAGGATCATTGGAGCCCAGGAGTTCAAAGTTGCAGTGAGCTATGACCATGCCAATGCACTTTAGCCTGGGAGACAGAGCAAGACCTTGTCTTAAAAAAAAAAAAGAGAGAAAGAAAAAAACAAGGTTCTAAATCCCTCTCCAGGTCTTCTCTTAATTTAACATTGTCAATTCCTTTAGCTTTTTCTCAAAATTGGAAATGATTATTAGTTTCTTATGAAATGGATAATTGTCCCACATGAGTCTGAGACTTGCTAAACAAAGAAAACAAATGGATAATTGGACCTACTGCCTTATGATGAAGATTTAAAAGATGTTTATCACCAAGTAATAGATCATTGTCTTTCTCCACACAGGACCACAGGAGTAAGATAAGCTCGGGTATTTTTTGTGTGATAAGTATCGAAAGATAAGTAGGACTGTGGGAACAGAGGGAAGGAAATGGTTTTTACTAAATTATTTGGATCTACACTCAACAATTTAGGTGGCCAACTACTTGTCTGAGACCTTAAGCTCTCTGCTTCACCAGAGCAAATTTTGTAGGTTTACGAGTATTCCAAGGAATAACATTTGGCAGATGGACCAGCTGAACTAATCAGGCACAGGCACTGCAGTTGAAGATCAACAGTTCATTTCTCAAAAACAAAACAAAAAAAAAAGACTTTGGCACTCACTGCATAGAGTAACAGCTCCAATGAGACTAGATTAAAAGTAAAGACAAAATAAGCACTCCTCGTCATCCAGCTCAGAGCAGCTATACACTAGCCTTTGTGGCCCAAAAAACCCGGCCTCTCTTTGAAGGCCTCAGGCTCCACAGGTAATAATCATGCTAGGTGTGTGAGAACCTGTCACCAAACCATCATTTCTTCCTGAACTCTGGTGAAATCCTTAGTATTTCACTGTATTCTCCATTTACAAATGGAGAAATTGAGTTACCACTGTTGCTTCTCCTTGTTGGAAGTTCCCAGCACGCTCCAGCCCACCCCGTGTGCACCTGTCTATACCTGATAACATGCTCCGTGAGTTTATGCAATAGGTAAGTTGTGGCCGCTGCCACCAACTGCATCTTTCACAGTATCTACCAACAGCAGAGGGCCAGGTGTTCTTGAGGAACTAACCTGGTCATAGGAAAGAAGCAAGGTTTGTGTGGAGGGAAGCCATGGACTTCAGCTCTGAGGGGAGGGAGAGTCCAGACGTCTGTATTGTGGCCCCAGCCATGCCAGAAATGTGGGCATGACAGCTCCCTCCTCAAGTGCCCAGGGTTCTCATCAGATGAATAAAAGGACAGGGACTAGATCACCTGAGATCGCTCCAAGCAGTAAGTACTGACTCCTGCCAAGGACATTCTCTCTAGCAAATCCAAGGGGGAAAAAATCCTAAATAACAACCTCAAATTCACAATGACTCAAACCAGGAGTTCCTGTTTTCTGTGTTTGGGCAGTGAGGAGCTAAGCCACAGAAATGACCATGCAAAGTCTTATACTCCATACCAAAATCCCAAGCCATGGACATTGAAAGGAGGGGCATTTCCTCTCCCACCTGCAACCTTTTCTCCTACAAAGACTAAAACACACAGGATTCTGCAGTGTGGAAGTTTCTGCTTGCCTGTATCTAGGGACCTAGGCAAGTCCAAAAACCCGTACATTATCACTCCCAAACTTCCCTTTTGCCCCTCAGACTTACGACCTGGAGAGAGCATAGGCTTGGGGGAGTGAGATCGGGGACTGGCGAGATTGAACACTAAAGGCAAGAAAAAAAGAACTAGTAGTAATTAACTTGATTCTGGCTAAAAAGAACTCGACCATTATTGGCATATTCTTGGGGGTGGGGCAAGTCAGCATGGTGGGAGTGGGCTCCGCCCCAGAGACCCGCCGGGGTTGGGGCGGGGTGGCTTCCCTTTTCCCGGTACTCCAAGAGCAGGTATTCAGGGCAAAAACGCACAATGCGACCCAAGTGCGTCACGCCACAAGAGATCCTAGGGGAGGCAGAGGGTTGTCCCGGCGGGTTCCCGGTCCCCACCTGACCCAAACCAGAAGAATGGGCCGACATGGACCCCTGGTTCCAGGACGGGTGGGGACCAAACAAGACAATAGGGCCAACAGAACAAAATGACAGGAGGAGGATGAGCCCAGCTGTCGGGAATAGGGACAGGAGAGGAAGACAGAGGGAAAACTGGAAGGAGCGTGCAGAGGAGGGGCGTGGACTGACTCTGTCCCTGGAGAGAATGCCCCAGATACACGCAGAGACCCAGGTCGAGCTTCCAGACGCTGCGGCGCACGGGGACAGCCCCCTCCCGCCGGCCCGCCTGCCTTCCCTGCTCCCGCGACCCGCACCGTGTTGTAGAACTCGGCGATGGCAGGCACGATGGTGTAGTTGTCCTCGCACCAGTCCACCTCCGAGCTGCCAGCCCGCAGCTGGTCCCACCAGTGCGGGGCGCCCATGGCCGCTCTGGGGCATTGGAGCAGCTGCTCCTGCAGCCGAGAAGAGCCCAGAGCTGCGGCGGAGGCAAAGCGCGGCGGCGACGGCTTTATGAAGTACCGAGCAGCCGCCGGATGTGGCGCCTCCTCACCCGGCCTCCCGCGCTCCGCCACGCCTGCGGGACGTGACTCGCTCGCAGACCCCTCCCCGGCTCCGCCCCCTGGAGAGGCCACGCCCCCCGCGTGGATGGAGGGGTCCGGGGTGGGGCGCGGGGAGGCGGGGACCCGGCTCCGGAGCTTCGAGACTCCCCTGCACCCGGCAGGTGGCTAGGGCCTTGACGGTCCTGCCCACGCCTGCCCACACCCACCTGCTGGCTCAGATTCGCAGGCGCCCCTGGATTGTGCAAAGAGAGCCAGAACCCTCTCTGGCAAAAATTTAAAATAAGGAGAAACCCAGGAGGACCCAGACCCCGTTGACCCACAGGGAGTTTGCACCGATTTGGCTGTGCCGCGCGTGGGACGCCCGTGCTCAAACCCGAGAAATGCCCTTGGTCCCTCCAAAGCCGGGAGGGGTTTGCTTGCCCCGACTCGCTGCAGTCGCTGGGCTGCAGAGCAGCCTCGGGGACCCTCCCACAAAGCCTGGGCCACCCACTCCCGGGTAGAGCACTTATGCAATTTATAGTATGTTCCTCCTCCTTCCCCTAGACTCCAGCGTTAAAGGTTTAATCTAGTCTTCGATGTGGGGGCTTAGGCATAGTCAAACTTCAGCCATCTCAACCCTCAGAGGATGCAGTGTGGCAGCTATGACATTTCCAGGACATCGAAGGTACAAGAGATAAACATATATGTGCGAGGCACTGTTTGAAGAGCTTCTATTTAGTGTGCCCAGTGGAGATCCTGGAAATCCTGTGAGGTGGGTTCTATTAGCAACCCCATTCCAGCCAGTGGCAGAGCTAGAAAGCAAATTCAGGCAGGATGACCTCAGATCTGCTCATAAATACTTTGCTTCTGTAACTATCCTGTGGTTTCTAAATGAAAGCCAATCTGGTCCCCAAGATCCCTAGAGAAAGCCAATTTTCTTTCTTTCTCTCTCTCTCTTTCCCTCTCCCCGCCTCCCCCACCCCCAAGTTCTTCCGGGGGGAGGTTCTAGGATTACAGGTCAGGACAATGACAGAAGACGCCCTGGGCAGCGATCCATGCTATTAATAACTGTCATTAGGATCTCCTTGCTCAGGCCTGCAGAGTACCCTAAAGGCCAGCAGCTCCACAGGGCCTGCCCTCTCTCTGGGCCTGACTGCCCAATGGGACCCTAGCTGGTGCTGCAATGTCCTATGCATAGTGTCTGCCTTCCACAGTTACCCACACAGTCATTTGCAAGTCTCCAGAGATTTCCATCACTGGCAGAAACTAAGTCCCACCTCCTCTCCTAGTCATCAGGAAATCCAGCTTTATCCCCCAGGGGCCAACTCTTTCTGCTCCTCTCATTTTTGTCCCAACTTCTATCCCTTCTTCCTCCTTGACAGCCAGTTCCACTGCCTCCTGGGACTCAGTTAGGAGATCGTCTCCTAGGGTCAGAATTGCCAAGACTTACAGCATACCCAGTGTGACCTGGCCACCTAGGAGTAGGGAGGAGGGGTGGATATTTCCCACAGCCACAAAAGAAAAATACACCAGTTAATTTCTCATTGTTTCACAGTGCTACACCAACTGTTCAACAATAGAATTTTCCATGTAGTCAAGATTTTACTCCTTCCAACAGTTTAGGTGAAAATATATCCATATTCATCAACTCTAATGGTTTTTTTTTTTTTTTTTTTTGAGACAGAGTCTCACTCTGTTGCCTGGGCTAGAGTGAGTGCTATGGCGTCAGCCTAGCTCACAGCAACCTCAAACTCCTGGGCTTAAGCGATCCTTCTGCCTCAGCCTCCTGAGTAGCTGGGACTACAGGCATGCGCCACCATGCCTGGCTAATTTTTTCCATATATTTTTAGCTGTCCAGATCATTTCTTTCTATTTTTAGTAGAGACGGGGTCTCGCTCTTGCTCAGGCTGGTCTCGAACTCATGAGCTCAAACAATCTGCCCTCCTCGGCCTCCCAGAGTGCTAGGATTATAGGCGTGAGCCACCGCGTCCGGCCTCTAATGGTTTTTTAAAAAACATTATTTTGTATGTCAGTGATTCTCAAAGTGTGGTCCCCCCTTTCAGGGGATCCACAAGGCCAAAACTCTTCCTTTTAACACGGTAACATTATCTGCCTTTTTCACTCTCATTCTCTCACCAGTGTACACTGGAGTTTTCCAGAGGCTACATGATGTGTGATGTCAGTATCTCTCTTGACAGCTAATGGAATGTGCACATATGTGTTCTTCAGTATTAAAAGTCTCCTTTTATTCTCTGTATGTCCCGGCAGGAAAAAATAAATAAAATCTCAGTTTAAATTTCTAATATGGTAAATATTGATATTACCACATAAACAAAAGTTCTTTAGGGTCCTCACTAAATTTTAAGAGTGTAAAAGAGGTCCTCAGACCAAAAAGGTTGAGAGCTGCTGTTAAAAAGAAAGTTGTCCCAATGAAACTATTTGTAATGCTTTTTTATCATTTAGAATTTAAAATAGTGAATGAGCACATTTAGACTTAAACATAATACATTGTTATCATACATCACTGTTGTGCATACACTAGAAAGAAAACATAAGCCAAAATAAATTAAGGAATTCCTATAATTTTTTCATATTCTGAATCTCTGTTCTTCTGAATCGTTTTTCAACTCATGGTCATTGATGTCTGCATTGTTCCACACAGAAGGGTCCTATGTGTTCTTAATCACCACAGGCTGAGAACACAGCATTTCTTAAGAGCATTCCACTACTGTTTCCTGCAAGCTACTGACACCTGCTTTACCAATTCTGATGCTGGGCCTTTCTTGGTCTTACCTGAAGGTGTGAATGGAAGGTTCCATGACAATAGGCAGCATATTTCTTTTCCAGATGGTCCTTATGTAATTTGTCGAGAGAAGCATGGAGATTACATTTGCCAAGTCATCCCACCAGGAATAACTCCTGAGTTTTTACACATTCAGGCAGGGACACCTCATTACAACCGTGACCTGGCCAACTGAGATCATAAAAAAGCCACCCATGGTAAAACGTAACAGGATTTCAGAGATGTTACAATGCAAAACAATATGAGTTTTAGCACCAGTGAAATACGAAATTCCCTGAACATAATTCATCCTTCTCTCCAAGTCTTGCTAAGGGAATGATGAGGGTTTTTCATCCTCCACAGGAACTCATTGTCCGGGACAATTCTGTCCGGGACAGTTCAACATCAAAGTTAAGTTCTTTGGTTCTTTCTGCTCTAGCCACCCTGTCTCTGTGCAGTCATCCATGTGTGGCAGTAGAGGATGCAAGGTATATTCCTCCAAGACACTGGTGTTGGTTTTCTTGTGACTATGTTAAAAATTTTCTATTTTCATCAACTCTCCCCATTGTTAAGATTTTTTTTCAATAAATATAACCTTGGTAATTTAATATCAGGGCCTATCAGCAGGTTATTAATTTTGAAATTGATTTATATTACTAGTTTGATGCATTGGCAACTACTCCCAATGATTTAATATGAAATTCTGATATCTACTGTAAACAGTTTGTTGGGGGTGTGGGTGCCGGGACAGCAGGGAACTGAGCACTGCTGCATTCTGATGGTGGAGTTGCTCATGGTGCTTTTGGTCTACATATGAGTCAGCGATACAGATTCACAAGGGAGCAGCCCTTGCAGGGAAGTCAGAATGCCAGCATCTTCCATTTTCACATAGTGTATACAATGTTTATTTGGTCTAAGTAAATATCTGATGGTAAATATCCAGTTCGACTGGTTCCACAAGTGGAAATAATCAAGTCACAAAGTCTTCATCAGGGAAAAAAAATACAGTCACCTGTGTAAATGAAGCAAGAAGTGCTGATCAAGGATGAAATTTTCTGTATTTTCCTGTTTGGCTGGAGTTTTTCATTGTGGTCTTGCTTGAGGCCCATTGTTTAGGCCAGTGATTCTTTTTTGTTTGTTTTGTTTTGTTCTGTTTTTTTGAGACAGTCTTGCTCTGTTGCTCGGGCTAGAGTGCCATGGTGTCAGCCTAGCTCACGGCAACCTCAAACTCCCGGGTTGGGGCTTAAGCGATCCTCCTGCCTTAGCCTCCTGAGTAGCTGGGACTACAGGCTCATGCCACCAGGCCCAGCTAATTTTTTCTATTTTTAGTAGAGACAGGGTCTCACTCTTGCTCAGGCTGGTCTCCAACTCCTGAGCCACCTCCCAGAGTGCTAGGATTACAGGTATGAGCCACCACGCCTGGCCCTAGGCCAGTGATTCTTTTTTTTTTTTTTCACAGAAATATTATTATTTTTTTATTATTTTGTAGAGACAGTGTCTCATTATGTTGCCCAGGCTGGTATTGAACTCCTGGCCTCAAGCAATCCTCCTGCCTCAGCCTCCTCAAGTGCTGGGATTACAGGCATGAGCCATCTCATCCAGCTGAAATATTTTCTACAGAGGATACATGATAAAACAAGTACAAAACTAAGGAAACAAATAAATGAACAAGGAAGGTTCTGTGATGGAAATAAACCATAGGTAAAGTAATAGAGGAGGGGTGAGTGGAAAACCCAATTTAGGTGGGGTTGTCAGGAAGACTTCTCTGAGGAGGTGGTATTTCAGCTGAGTCCAAAGGATAAGATGGAGCTGGAAGGTAGTTCCATCTAAGTTCCATTTAAGGTGGTTTCAATTGCTCTCTGCCTGGAGAGTTAGAGATAAATCAATATTTTTTCCATGAACCTTTTAGTATAGTGCTGAGGAGCACTGAACAAGGGAAAGCCTGTCCCCAAGGAGATACAGAGAAGGTGACAAATTTGCCTAGGGTGGCCTTCCACTTTGCAGACCAACAGTAGTGGGAGTACAGACATTTTGTCTTGCATCTTAGCCAGAACCTTGTGGTAATTTCTGAATTTGGCCTTAAACCAAGGATTCAAATTCACCTAAAACAACTTTTCCCCCTACAGACCAAGGTGGAGATCCAGAAGCTCACAGCCTCAGGCCGCACAGCAAAGAAAATCTAGGTGACGAGGGGCGCTAACAGTGGCCCACACTGGGGCCTTGCACACAAAAGAAAGAGAAGGCCCGGAGTGAATTTGGAGATGGGTTCATGAGAAGACATAAGGGATTCCACTAACATGGGCAAGAAACACAAAGCCCACGTGTTTTTATAGACCTCCAAGTAGTCAGTAAGTCTGGGGTCAGCATTGGTATCCTTGCCTGCAAAATGGGGGCAATAAAAAATCCTTGTCCCTTACTATTCTCAACAGCAAGAAACCTTAAAGGTAGACAAGAAAAGAGAAATCTGTTAAGTTCAGTGAAAGTCCTTGTTAGTCACCAAGGACTGCAGGATCTCTGCAGGGCAACTCGGTATACAGAGCCAGGCTTCATACGGACGAAGCATGTCATTTAACAACAGCAGGGGCAGAATGTCTAAGGAAGGGGGTTCTCCACTTGTAGTCTTGGGCCTGCGGGGATCTAGGATGGACTTCAGCATCACCGGAGTCACAGGTGCGTTTCCCTGGGGAGTAGTCACCACTAAAAGAGCCTCGACGTTTACAGAAGGGTCACTCGCCTGAGGTCTCGTCCCCGGCCACGTTCTTAATGCTGAGAAAACAGGTTCAGGTCTAACACCCGTTTCTTGGATGCATGGGAGAGCAGAAAAATCCCTGGGACTGACCTAACTAACAGTAGCATAAGCACACCTGCCCTGGGTAGACAGTAGCCACACAGGTCTTCCTGTGGCTACTCCTGCTTTACTGCCAGTGATTCTTAAGTCCAGACCAGCACTGGCAGCATCACCTGGAACTTTTTATAAATGCAAATTGTCCAGTCCCCAAGCCAGACCTATTGAATCAGAAACTCTGGGTGAAGCCCGACAATCTGTGGCTCGACAAGCCCTCAGGTGATTCTGACTCATGCTCAGGTTGGAGAACCACTGTGTTAGCCAACGTTTGGCAGGGCAAAAATTCACTGTGGCCTGTTCACTTTGCTTCCTCAAAAAAACAAATCCAACCCACGACTACTGCTGCCGCCACCAAGGAAAGGAAGACAAGAGGAGCCCAATGGGGGAGGTCATCCTTTCCTCAGGGGAACCAGGGGCTCCGAGTCTGCCTCCCACCCCTTCAGCTAGGAGGGAAACAAGAGAAGCCAGCAAGTCTGTGTTTGTTTTTTTAAAATCTGAGACAGTCTCAGGCTCAGAGTTGTAAAAGGCAGCTGCAGGAAGTAGGCCCCTACCAGAAGGCGCCCCTGTGAGCCATGCCAGGTGCCCTCTTTTTTTTTTTTTTTTTGAGACAGAGTCTCACTCTGTTGCCCGGGCTAGAGTGAGTGCCGTGGCGTCAGCCTAGCTCACAGCAACCTCAAACTCCTGGGCTCAAGCGATCCTACTGCCTCAGCCTCCCAAGTAGCTGGGACTACAGGCATGCGCCACCATGCCCGGCTAATTTTTTTTTTTGTATATATATATATTTTAGTTGGCCAGATAATTTCTTTATATTTTTTAAGTAGAGACGGGGTCTCGATCTTGCTCAGGCTGGTCTCGAACTCCTGAGCTCAAACGATCTGCCCGCATCGGCCTCCCAAGTGCTAGGATTACAGGCATAAGCCACCGCGCCCAGCCAGCCAGGTGCCCTCTTGTTTATTGACAGTTCACCAGTGTGCCCACTTCTTGCTGTTACAGGGGGGCCTCTATTTAGAAGTGTCCCTCTCTCTTTTCTAATCTGCACTGGAAAACCACATTAGGACTGGGTGTGTAGGAAAAGTAAGTAGATTTTAATTGCCTATGTTTGAAGGCCTCAGAATTTGTTAACGTGTGCTTTGCTGCTTCTCGATAGATAAGGCATTACTTCGTTAACTAACTGTAGCTTGCAAAGATGTAATCAGCAATATTTGAGCATCTGCTTTGTGCAAAGCCCCTCATGTTAAGTGCTATAAAATACAAAGACCAATAAAATAGTTTGTGGCCTCATGGAACTTAGTCTAATAGAGGCACACAAACCAACCATTAGAGTGCAACATGATAATTGCCTCATGGGAGGTTCAGCAGAGGAGGAAGCCTCAGAGCTGAGATTTCCAAGATGAACAGGATTTTATCAGGCAGAGCAGTGACGGGCGGGCATTCTACAGAAGGAACCGCCAGTGCAGAAGGACGGAGGTCTGAGAAAGCTCACACATTCAGGAAACTTCAAAGAGGAGGCTGACCTGGAAGACTAATAGAAGATATGAAGAGAGTAAGTCTTTTAAGAAGGAAACCCTGATGGCAGAAGGTTAAATTAGATTTCAAACACTACTGACTGGTAAGGCCTTTCAGTAATCTAGGTGCGGATGACTAAAGCATTCGTTCATTCATTTACATATAATTATTGAATACTGCTTTTCTAAATTCCAAGGATTAAATAGTGAACAAAACAGAAACTGTCTCTGCCTTCACAGAGCTTGCAGTCTAGGGGAAAGTCAGAAACTAAGTGCATGAATAATTAAATTATGCCACATGTGTCATAACGGAGAAGTACAAGTTCCATGACAGCTGATAGCAGTAGCTGTGACCTAGCCTGAGGGTATCAGAGAAGGCTTCCCTGAGGACGTGGATTCCAAGCTGAGAGAAGTGAGGTTTGAGGCAGAGGTAAAGGGAATTGAAATAAGGGATGCAAATGAGATATAACATGACAGTTGTGATAAGTTGTACTATTAATGCCAGATACTGGAACACATTTTTCCAGCCCGCGGACACGGGACTTGGCTTTGTCATTTGCTGTGGCCCGTGAAATGTGCAATTACACCATGACCGAGCAGAGGCTTTGAAAGCTACTCCTAATTCTGCCATTCCGTTTTTCCCTCTGCTACGTCCCAGACTGGGGCTGTTCTCCACACTGGATCCTGGAATGAAGAGGACACACAGAGCAGATCAGAGTTGCGGTCAACTCACAGCCAACATATAACACGAACAAAAAATAAATTTTGTGTTGTAAACCACCAAGATTTGAGGAGATTGTTTCTTACTCCAGCATAACCTAATGAAAGCTGACAGATAACAGAGGGAAAATTAATAAAGCTATACCACTAATTAGAGGTAACACATGAAGAGGGGGAAAAAATAGAAGACAGCTTCAAATGGTCTAGGCTGGGTGATCAGAAAATAGGTCACTAATCCAAAAAGGAAGATAGGAGGGAAAATAGACGTTAGGTTTTGACTTATCGAGTTAAAAGTGTAGGCTGAATATCTAGGAAGAGTTATTCTCTTGGCAACTGAAAAGGCAAGTTAGGAGACCAAGGACAGGTCAAGATTAGAGAGAAAGATTTGTGAATCATAAGGATAGACAAAATACCTGGAAGCCAAGGTAGAAAAAGAGAATGGGGGAGGGGCAGCAGACTGCATCTCCTGGGACATGCTTACATTTACAGAAGGCTGAGTTGCAAGGAGGCCCAAGTCCTGGCTGACAAGCAGCAGAGAGGCGCAGAGAGGAGTAGGTGGGCAGGGCTGAGAAGTAAGGGGTGCAATACCACCAATAGGCTTGCCCCCCAAAAAACCCTAAACAAGATCAAGACTCTAGTGCTCACTACCATTTTACAGGAACAGAATCACCTAGGAATCTTGTTTAAAATGCAGATTCTGATTCAATAGGTCTTGAGTGGGGTTTGAGATTCTGCACCCCTAACTCCCAGGTGATGCAGATGTCGCTAGTCCATGGACCATATTTTAGTAGCAAGGCTATAGGGAACAGAAGAAGTGACAACATACAGAGACAATCAAAAAAACTCAGACTATGGGAAACTATTTGTGACAACCCAATTTCTTAGAGGAAACAAAAGATGGGAGTAAACCTATAGATTAACAGTGGTCCCCAACCTTTTTGGCACCAGGAACCGTTTTTATGGAAGACAATTTTTCCACAGACCAGAGAGCAGGGGGGATAGTTTCTGGATGATTCAAGAATATTACATTTACTGTGCACTTTATTTCTATTATTATTACATTGTAATATATAATGAAATAATTATACAACTCACCATGGGTTGGGGACCCCTGGATTAAAAGACTCTTGAGAGACATAACCACCAATTGCAATGTGTACACCTTATATAGATCCTATATCAGAGTATAAAAAAATACTCTTTAGGATAATTGTGGAAATGTGAGCATTGAATATTTGATGATATTAAGGAATTATTGTTGATTTGGGAGTGATGTGATGGTATTATTATGATTCTGTTTTAAATGTTGAGGCTCCAAAAGACTACATACCATATGATTCTATGTTTGTGACAGTTTGGAAAAGATAAAACTATAGGAATAGAAAACACATCCGTGGTTGCCTGGGGGTGGGAGAGGGAGTTCACTACAAAGGGATATGGGGGAATTTGTGGAGGTGACAGAACTGTTCTATATCCTGATTGTGATGGTTACGTGACTGAATCGGTTTATAAAACCTCAGAACTATACCTAAAAAGGGTAAATTTTACTGCATGTAAGTTATACCTCAATAAACCTGACCAGAGCCAGAAATAAACAAAAAAGAAGAGTTGTTTAGATACATACCAAAATATTTACAGATAAAGTATATTATCTGAGATTTGCTTTGAAGTGATGGGGGAGGGTGTTGGGATGGGGTATAATGAAAGCAACTTTGGCCTCAAATGGATACTTGTTGAAAGTGGGTGGCAGATACATTAAACTAGTCTATTTTGTATATGTTTAAAATTTCCCATAGTAAACAGGTTTTTTATAAAAATCAAAGAAGAAAAGGGCTTTGTGCTATAGGTTGTCCCCACAAGCAGCCATGTAGCCAAGAGAAGCAGAAACGTGCGCTGGTGAGTGAGTGCCAAGGGCTTGGCCTTTAGCAGTGGGTCCCCTTAAAAAGGCAGCTCTGGTCCAACCTGTGGTTGTTACCTTTCCCCTTCATTCCAGAGAGCACGGGACTGGCAATGGGAAGTTACCCCATCTGACAGAGCGAATAGCAAACAGCCTCTCAGAGAGGGCACCCACCCTCTTTCTTCATGAGAAGGTCCTTGTACCTGGGAAGGCTCTGGTAAACAAGCCGACTATCAGCAGCCTGGGTGGGGTCCAGGTGGCACTGTGGCCACAGACTCTCTGGAGCCAGGAAGTTGGAAAGGTCAGAGACTGGTCAGTGCCATGCTCCACAATCCAGGGGCCTCTTGGGATCGGGCTGTAAGGAGTGGGCACTGGCACGTCAGAGACTACCTGTCACACCTGCTGGAAGGGCTGCATCACAAAGGCCTATAAATCTCACGCTTCCTTCACTCTACCTTGTCTTCAGCCTTTCAAAGACCAAGAAACACCGTGGGGAAATAGAGGTGGCATTGAAGAAGGAAATAGAGAGGAGATCAGGTCAGGGTCAAGTATGAATAAGGGGCAGGTGACATTTACTGGATGGAAAAGGGACAGGAGCTTGAAGACAGGTTGTGGGACCTTCCTTTACCATAGGAGAGTCTTGAGCAAATTTGAGCCTAAAGAAAAGGAGCTTGAATAGAAACAGATTTAAAATGTAAAAGACAAAAAGGGTAATTAATGAAACCAGATTTTGAAGAAAATAGGAGATAGAATTGAAAATTTAAGATCTTTCAATTTGCCTGGAGAGAAGGGATGACCCAGAGTAGCCACGTATTGTTTTGTCTGTCCCAATATCCCCTCCTTTCCTGAGACCTTCTGCTCCTTCTTTTTCAATAGGCACTGATCACTTCCCACCTCCCCCTCACCCCAACTCCATTCAGATGGCTACCATAGGAACAGCATGGTAATACACTATGACCCGACTCTGTGGCTAGAGCTCATTGGTCCAGGAGTGGGTCTTGATCCAAGCTGGCTAATCAGAATGCATCAGTGGGAATTTGGAATCAAAAGTGAGCTCTTCCAATTCTATCCGTTTACCTGATGAAATGGAGATGTAAACCTGGGCACCACTGATGGCCTGTTCCACCAGAGGAACAGCTTTGCTATAAAGCTTTAGTTGAAGCTATAAAGCTTTGCTTGGAAGATTCACCAAGAAATGGTAGCCAGAAGAGGTTGAGGGGTCAAGATGAAATTTTTTAAGATAGGAAATATTTTAGCACATTTCTGGGCTGATGGGGGATAATCCAGATATTTAGATCATTTTCTGCCTTTTGCTGTATTACTGTACCTTTTAACAACCTCTGTTATATCTCTTTATCTGCTTATATGATTCTTTCTCCATTAGATTAAAAAGCTCCCTGCAAGCAAGAACTACCACTCTTCGTCTCTCTACCTCCTGCCACTAGCCGGGTACTGGCGTAAAGTAGGTTCTCAGCATGTGTTTGTTGAATGATGTTGTTGAGGAATCTCCATCATCTGAGTGAATCCAGACACCTCAGCACCAAGTTCAGGCTGCCATCTCCTCCTTGAAGCAAGATCAACTCAGGTTGGAATCCTTACGGGAAAATCTCAGAAGCAGCACAACTGAAGAGGAGAATGGAAGATGTGGCCAACAGCGAGAATAAAATGAGCTAAGTCAGACGTGCTGGGGTGATGACGATGATGGTGGTGGTGGTGGTAGTGAGGATGAGGATAGCTGATGTTTATTTGAAGATCTATTATATACCAAGAACTTTTTAACTTTTTTCATGTTTTGGTTCATTAATTCCTGACAAGAACTCTATGTGGAAGATATTATCTTCATTTTACAGGTGGGGAAATTAAGGCACAGAGAGAGGAAAAAGTTACCCAAGGTCACATAACTATTAAGAAAAGAAAATATATGGGACAGAAAGATTGCTCTGATGGAGTAACTTGATCTGATAAAAAAACAGGTTCGTTCTTGTACTTTTTCTGTCCTGCCCTCTTCTTCCTGCCCACCACCAAATCTTTAATAAATAAATATATGCCAGATCTTATTTTCCACAACTCTGCAAAAACATCCCTCAGTCCCTGACCCAAGGGGTGAGAAATCCATTGTAATTCTTGCTCCTGGATATAGTGACAGAAATAATGCCAAGCAGTTTTCCTAGCTTCATTTCTTTGATTTAACTTCCTTTCCCAAACACAGCGTGGCATGTTTTAAAATCAGTTTATTCTTTACAAGTGGAAGTGTCCTTGAAATTCAGTTTTTTGTGTCTAAATGATCTTTTTTTTTTTTTCCTGTTTCCTTGACTTGGGCCAGAAAGGAGACAGCTTACTGAAATGCACAGACTCACTTCCTCCCTTCCTATTTCTCTTCCTTTCTGTATTTCTACCTTCTTTTGGAAAATATCCCTGTTCCCCAAAAACACTTGAAAAACTCACATAATTGCCAGTGAGTTAGGAGTAAATTTACCTTTACAGATTGATTTTGGGCTTACTCTAACTTAATGCTATGAAATACAGAAAGGTGTTCTGTTTACTCAGGATCTGTGTGGCCAAGAGATCTTGCTATGGGCTGAATTGTGGCCCCAGCCCCCCCAGTTCTTATGGTGAAAGTCCTAACCCTAGTACCTCAGAGAGTAATTGGAGACAGGGCCTTTAAAGAGGTAATCCGGTTAAAATGAGGTCATTAGGGTGAGCCCTAACCCAGTGACTGGTGTCCTTATAAAAAGAGATTAGGTCACAGATAGAGGAAAGGCTATGAAAGGAGAGACGCAGAGAGAAGAAGGGCATCCGTAAGCCAAGGAGAGAGGGCTCAGGAGAAACCAATCCTGCTGATGTCTTGACCTCGGACATCTGGCCTCCAGAATTGTGAGAAAATAAATTTCTGTTGTTTAACGCCCCCAGTCTGTAGTCTGGCATTATGGCACTCCTAGTGATCTACTAATACAGAGCCCAGCCTCTTCCCCGGTGCCAAACTCTCAGCCTCCAAACCTGTATCCCCAGCAGCCTACTGGACACCTCCACTTGTATCGCCTGTCGACACCTCACACTCAGTGTCCAAGGTGGAGCGCCCATCACTCTCTGTGCGCCTGCTCTTCCTTCAGGGTTCTCCGTTTCAGTGATGGCAGCCCTGTGATGAGCCAGAAATCTAGTTGTTATTTGGGGCTCTACACTCTCCCTCCACTCCCGCATCCTGGTAGTTACAAAGCTGTATCCATTCCACCTCTTAAATCTCTATTTCTGAACTTTTTTTGCTTTGAAAAATTTCAGAACCAAACAAAAGTTGAAAGAGTACTACAATGAACACCCAAATACCCTTCACAAAATTCACAATTTGTTAATATTTTTTCTATTTGCTTTTTCTCATTACATATATGCTTTTTCCCCCTGAACCATTTGAAAGAAAATTGCAAATTCCATTTCACCTCTAAATACTTCAGCATGCATCTCCTAAGAATACAGATATTCTGCCATGGAACTTCAGTATCATTTCTGCACCTAAAAATTAACACTATTTTGGTAATACAATCTAATATACAGTCCTAATTTAGATTTTACCAATTAATTGTCCCCAGAATGTCTTCTTTAGCTTCCCCTTTCCCATCCTTACACTACCGGGGATCTAATCAAACTTCATACATTGTGCTGATTATGAAGTCCCTTTAGATCCTTTTAATTTAGAATAATTGCCCCTCCCCACTTTTTTAAAAAACTTTTTATGATTCCAAGTCAGTTGTCTTGTAGAACAGCCACATTCTGGCTCTGTCTATTGATTTTCCTCATATTTGAGTTCAGAGTATCTTTACCTCTTTGTCCTTTTGACATGAGCTCATTAGTCTTTGAGATATTTCCCTCTTTCTGCAACAAATAATCTAGATTTACTTTTTTCTTTGTTTGCTCTAGATCTGAAATCAACCAAATTCTCTAAATCTGTGGTCCTCAACCCCCAGGCCAAGGACCAGTACTGGTCTGTGGCTTGTTAGGAACCAGGCCACACAGCAGGAGGTGAGCAAACAAAGCTTCATCTGTATTTACAGCTATTCCCCATGGCTCACATCACCACCTGAACTCTGCCTCCATCCCCTCCCCCAGTCCATGGAAAAATTATCTTCCATGAAACCGGTCCCTGGTGCCAAAAAGGTTGAGGACCGCTGCTCTAAATAACTCAGGTTCCTTTGAGTGGAACATGGTATTTGGAAACCAATACCAGAGTGCTAGGTGTGCTCATTGTTATTAGGGTGTCAGTGCTACTGGCCCCTATCATAGGACAAGCAAAGAAGTATATAATTTTTTAAAAAAACTATGAGTACATACTGGTATTTCCAATTCAAATCCAACTCCACAAGATTCTTCTATAGTGCTTTCTATATTTTTATGTCCCACAGTAAAAACCCTAGTTCCCAAGATATCGATATATTTATTTGCTCTACTTATATATAAAATAGTTTCAGAATTATGAGACTAATAGAACTATTCATTAGCAAACTTAATAAGTAAAGTTCCAGATTCTCTTGCAGTTCTTTGTTGTTGTTTATTTTTACAGACTTATGGGGTACATGTACAGATTTGTTACATGGATATATTGCATAGTGGTGAAGTCTGGGCTTTTGTGTAACCCTCACACGTGATTAGTGTATGTAGTACCCATTAGGTAATATGTTTAATTTTTATTTATTTATTTTTTTTTGAGACAGGGTCTTGCTCTGTGGCCCAGGCTGGAGAGCAGTGACATCATCACAGCTCACTGCAACCTCTAATTCTTGGGCTCAAGTGATCCTCCTGCCACAGCCTCCTTAGTAGCTGGGACTACAGGCATGTGCCACCATGCTCAATTTTTTTTATTTTTTTATTTTCTGTAGAGACAGGGTCTTGCTACGTAGCTCAGGCTGGTCTCAAACTCCTGGCCTCAAGCAATCCTCCCATTTTGGCTTCCCAAGGTGCTAAGATTATAGGCATGAGCCACCACACCTGGTGCCCATTAGGTAATTTCTTGTCCCACCTCCCCCCTTGCAGTTCTTTTGGTCCTTAGAATATATCCCCAACTAGGGATGAAGAGGAAGAATAATGAATTCAAAAGTTTCTTGTAATTAATGTTTATCTGATTATATTTCAACTTGATACATATTATTAGGATAATTTATTTCTGTTTGTATTCTTTTTACCACTTTTATTTATTTTTTAAAATATTTACAACCATTTACATGAAATTCAAAACTTAATAAAAGGAAAACTCAGGGAAATCTTGTTTCCATTTCTATACCCTCCACCCCATTGACGCTCACTAAAGTTAATCAGTTTGATTATTAATAGTTTCTGTTTTATCCCTTCTGGGTATCTTTTGAAATGAAGAAACAAATGTATTTCTATTTTTTGTTTGTTTATTTGTTTAGAGATAGGATTTCGCTATGTTGCCCAGGCTAGGCTCAAACTTCTGGGCTCAAGTGATCCTCCTGCCTCAGCCTACCCAATAGCTGAGATTACAGGCATGTGCCGCTGTGCCCAGCCAAGCATATTTCTATTTAAAAAGGTAATCTGCTTTTCTCACTCAACAATGTATCTGGGAAACCACTCCATATTAGTTAATAGAGATCTTCCTCATTCTTTTTTATACTGCAACATACCATGTTTTCTCAATTATAAGACTCAATTTCCTTTATATGTTTTAAAAATCAAAACCAGGCTGGGTGCCGTGGCTCACACCTATAATCTCAGCACTTTGGGAGGTGGAGGCAGGAGGATCACTTGAGCTCAGGAATTCAAGACCAGCCTAAGAATCCTGTCTCTACAAAAAATAAAAAAATTAGCTAGGTATGATGGCACATGCCTGTAGTCATGGCCACTCCAGAGGCTGAGGCAGGAGGATCATTTGAGCCCTGGAGTTCGAGGCTACAGTGAGCTATAATCGTGCCACTGCACTCCAACCTGGGCAAGAGAGACCTTGTCTTTAAAAATAATAATAATAATAATTAAAAAAAGAAAAATCAAACATCTAAATCATTCTTAAATAGTGCCAAATGAATTTACCAGCCACAAGTCAGAGAGGTAAGTTGTGACACAGTTGTTTCCTGTGAAGTTGTTCTGTATTCATTTGCTGTTAATGCAATTAAGTTACTTGAAAGCTGTACCATATGAAGTTAAATTTCACATACTTGGATTACTTTTTTGCTGAACATGTGTTCAATGTTATTACACTGTGATGCAGTATTAAGGCAAAAAGTTATGCACAAGATTGCCTGTCACACACCAGGCTGCAATTAAATGTAGTGCACATGGCCAAGCCTCTTGGGAGGAACAACAATTTTAATTTCAAAGGCAGAGCTTGATGTGAGACATTTATGTATCAGGAATTACAATGATACAAAACATCCATCATGGCCGGGGGCGGTGGCTCACGCCTGTAATCCTAGCATTCTGGGAGGCCGAGGCGGGAGGATAGCTCAAGGTCAGGAGTTCAAGACCAGCCTGAGCAAGAGCGAGACCCCATCTCTAATAAAAAAATAGAAAGAAATTATCTGGACAACTAAAAATATATAGAAAAAATTAGCCAGGCATGGTGGCTCATGCCTGTAGTCCCAGCTACTTGGGAGGCTGAAGCAGGATTGCTTGAGCCCAGGAGTTTGAGGTTTCTGTGAGCTAGGCTGACACCATGGCACTCTAGCCTGGGCAACACAGTGAGACTCTGTCTCAAAAAAAAAAAAACAAAAAAAAAAAACAATCCATCACTTAAAAGCTTTCAGTTGATTTGTAAGAGAAGTTTTTATAATTCCAACCATACTAATGAAAAAAAAAAAACAGAGACCATGTAGAAAATGCAGTTGAAATCCCAGCTATTGTTTGTATTCCTCAAAAGTTTTCAAATAATTTTAAAACTTAAATTAGGATTACATACACAGGATGCCTGCCTCTACCACTGCCATTCAACATTGACTGGAAGTTCTAGCCAGAAAAACAAAGCAAGAAAAATAAACAAAAAGCATAAAAATTGGAAAGAAAGAAGTAAATCTCTACTTTCCCATATGTAGAAAATACCAAAGAATCCACAAGAAAACTATCAGAGCTAATAAACACATTCAGGAAAGTTTTAGGATATGAGATGAACATGCTAAAATCAATTATTTCAATATACCAGAATAAATAATCCAAAAAGGAAATTAAGAAAACAATCCCAGTTAAAATAGAATGTGAAGGAATAAAATACCTAGGAATAATATTAATCAAGGAGGTGGAAAGACATGCATACCAAAAACCACAAAACATTGCTGAAAGAAATTAAAGAAGACCTAAATTTAGTTGTGTGTTGCTTAATGACGAAGAATATATATTCTGAGAAATTTGTGGATCAGCAATTTCATCATTGTGTGATCACAGAGTATATTTACAGAAACCTAGGCTGTTGCTCGTGGGCTACAACCTGTACGACATGTTACTACAGTACATACTATAACAGTATAACACAATGGTGAGTGTTTGTATATCTAAACATAAAAGGCACAGTAAAAATACATGAAAGATAAAAAATGGTCATGAATGGGGCTTGCAGAACTGGATATTGCTCTGGGTAAGTCAATGAGTGAGTGGCAAGTGAATGTGAAGGCCTAGAACATTACTGTACACTACTGCAGACTTTATAAACACCGTGCACTTAGGCTACACTAAATTTAAAAAAATTATTTTTCTTCCAATAATAAATTAACCTTAGTTTACTGTAACTTTTTAACTTTATAAACCTTTAAATTTATTAATTTTTTACTTTTTTGTAATAACACTTAAAACACACATTGTGCCTATCCACCTGAAACAAGGCCTGCCTGACCAAATGCTTTACCAGACCACCATGGCGCTGACTGTGGGAGGGACCATCTACTGCCTGATTGCCCTCTACATGGCTTCACAACCCAAAAACAAATGAGTTAGGCTGCAGAGGACTGGTTCGCTTTTTGGCATAAACCCTTTGAATTTCCATTTTCATTGTTTCTGTTAAATTTATTTTTTTTTTACTCAGATGGCCTGGCCGACTTAAACGTTTTTGCAAGAAAAACAAAGATATGAAGATAATATTTTGGTTTGTCTATGAAATGTATATGGCTTGTCAGAGCTCATTTGACAGTTAAAATTATTGTTTTAAGAAATGACACTGGGCTCTTGTGTTTGTGCTCCTGATTTCCCTGGAGGTTCTGGATGAAGGTTGCATATGGGCTCATCTCGGGGACTTAGGGTTGCATTTTTGAACATGGGGTGCAGAAGCCTTTCTGAATTTGAATGTGACTGAGGAAGGAAGACAGACACCAAGGCCAGGTGCATGAACTGGGGGGTTCAAGTTAGTAGTCACCTTGGGGATTTTTCCATTTTGCAGTAAAATGTTAATAGAAATTACTTGTCAGGCAGTTCGTTTCAAAGGGTTATTTGCCTCATCTCACATCTTTAGTGAAATTTTCTGTGTAACTGTTGTGTATTTATTCCACCATGGGAACAGAGAACACCTGTTTAGTGTTGCACTGTAGACTGCTGTCTGTTTTGTTAATGCAGCTGTGCCACAAATTCTCCTTTGTCTTTTAAAAATGTTATGGCTTTAAATTATGATTTATTTTGACTGTGGAATAAATACATGAGTGAAAAAAAAAACACACACATTGTACAGCTGTACAAAAATATTTTTTCATTATATGCCTATACTATAAGCTATTTTCTATTTTTTTTTTTTTTTTTTTTTTTGAGACAGAGTCTTGCTCTGTTGCCTGGGCTAGAGTGAGCGCCATGGCGTCAGCCTAGCTCACAGCAACCTCAAACTCCTGGGCTTAAGCAATCCTTCTGCCTCAGCCTCCCAAGTAGCTGGGACTACAGGCATGTGCCACCACGCCCGGT
>CM052443.1:88239953-88267110 GCA_028533085.1 Varecia variegata | reverse complement strand
GCTGTTGCTCAGGCTGGTCTCGAACTCCTGAGCTCAAACAATCCGCCCGCCTCGGCCTCCCTTTTATTATCAATTCTTAATCTATTACTTCTGAGATTATATTCAAAGTTGCCATGACTGAAGAAAACTTGAAGGGGACCCTGGAAACATCAGTAATGTTTGATATAATTGATTACACCCTTTTTTCTGAAGCTTCCACTGCAAAATTCACTTACACTAAGCGGGGAATGAGTACTACTAATCCAAGCATGTTAGCAGATAATAGTAACAGGGTCAGAAGAGCTCCACATCCTTTTAGTTCACTGCTTCTATCACTTTCCTAAATTGTTTCTACTCCTAATCCCATATTCTTTTACATC
This sequence comes from Varecia variegata, assembly GCA_028533085.1. Classification (NCBI taxonomy): domain Eukaryota; kingdom Metazoa; phylum Chordata; class Mammalia; order Primates; family Lemuridae; genus Varecia; species Varecia variegata. The sequence goes on along the minus strand of CM052443.1, from coordinate 88,266,751 downwards.
CAACAAGAAAAGAAGTGTGGATATCAGAGAGCCTGAGCAAGTAGAGTGTGTGTGTGTGTGTGTGTGTATCAATGTTAACTATAGGTTTCCAGTGACAAGTTTTCCAGTGTTTTCAAAAGACAGTGCATTTTAGACATCCATGTGAATTATCTTCTTAAAATTTAATCTATTCTCCCACTTTTATTATGTGTTTGTGTTCAAGTATGAATGCATATATCTGTGTAACAATGTATTTGCAATGTATTTCTTTTACAAGTAGAGATATTTTAAAAAGTAAAATAATTTTTTTAAATGGAATTATTGAGTGGCATACCAGGTAAAAAATACTGTATTATTACCTTTGTCTTTTCATGTCTGGCTTCATTAGCTGTGAAAGCAGGTTGATGGGTTTCAGAACATCATTATGCTGAATACTCTGCCTAATGGTTTCTACTAAAGTGCTTGTTGCTTGTTGTTCCTCTGACAGGAGAGACAATTTCTTTTCAGAATCTAACAAAAAGAACACAGTAAATAAATTTTTCTCATTTATTAAAGAAGTTTTTTTCCAGAGTTGTGGCATTTTCTATTATGCTTATTCAATATCACCTCCCCCTTACTAGTAAAATTATGCGGCAACTGTACTCAGCTAAAAAGGATTTTTCCTGCTCCTATTTTTCAGATAGGAGAACTGTCCCTCTGCCCTTCTCCCCCAACTACGGCTTACTGCCTGAGGCTGGGATGTGAGGTGGTCTTATTGCCACCACAAAGCAATCTTTACTGAGAGTAAAGCAGACACAACAGAAAGGGCTTGGGTTCCTGAGGACAGGACTTGCCTAACCAGTCTTAGACTAATACGTAACTTTTTAAAAAAATTTCATTTCTTAATTGACAAAAACTGTATATATTTATGGTGTACAACATGATGTAATTCATAACTTCTTTATGTGAAAGAATAATCTTTATCTTTTTAAGCCTCTTATTTTCTATTAAATACACCAGAGTCTAATCCTAATTAATTCAAGAGTAATTCTAGAACTATTAAGAACAAACATTTATATAGACTTCATAGATTATAAAAGTACTTCAAGCTGAGCAAGATGGCATGTGCCTGTAGACCCAGCTACTCAGAAGGCTGACGTGGAAGGATCACTTGAGCTCACGAATTCAAGACCAGCCTGGGCAATACAGCAAGACCCAGTTTCAATAGAAAAAAAAAAAAGTGTGTCAGTGGTAGAGTGGATTTGAATCATACTAACATTAAACATATACAAATTCAGCAACGTGGGCTTGGCTTGGAAAAAGGGAAAACTTTAATGCAGGTAATTTCAGAAGCCATATGATTTTATTTATATCCACATTAACATGAGATGGAAAATGTATCCAACAGGTCTTCAATCAGCCTGCTTTTGAGTGCCTGTCTTAAACAATGTTGTATTATTCATATAATACAACCCCTAAATAAAAGCAATGAGTCATACTTCATGTTCAACCAAAGAAATAGCAAATTTCTCTGTTAGAATAACAACAGGAAATACTGGCTGCTATGGGTTTTGATCCCCTACCTGCTAAATATAATATGCAATTCCACTGTTTGATATAATTCCAAATCATACAATTCGCCCATGTAAACAGAGATACCATATTTGGGTTAGGCTCTAAAGTCAGAGCATAGCATGTAAATCAAGTCTATTCAAACTCTGTAATTTAGCAGGTAGATCTAGGATCAAAATCCATAGCAGTGCTGTTTCTTTGGTTGAACACAAATATACTAAAAATCACTGAATTGTACACTTTATTTTTTAATTAATTTATTTTTTAAAGACAGGGTCCTACTCTGTCAACCAGGCTTGAGTGCAGTGGTGTAATCATAGCTTACTGTAACCTTGAACCCTAGGGCTCAAGCAATCCTTCCACCTCAGCCTCCTGAATAGCTGAGAATACAGGTACACACCACCATTTGCTCAGCTAATTTTTTAAAAAAATTTTTGTAGAGCCAGTGTCTCTCTATGGTGCCCAGTCTGGTGAATTATTTTGGCTATTCTGGGTCCCTTGAATCTCCATATGAATTTTAGAATAGGCTTGTCAATTCATGCAAAGAAGCCACCTAGAATTTTGACAGAAACTGCATTCAACCTGTAGTTCAATTTAGGACTACTATCATCTTAACTCTTCCAATCCATAAACATGGGATTTCTTTCCATTTATTTAGGTATTCTTTAATTTCTTTCAACAATGATTTCAGTTTTCAGAGTGTAAGTTTTGCTCTTTTGTCAAATTTATCCCTAAATATTTTATTCTTTTTAATGCTATTCTAAAGGAAATTATTTTCTCAATTTCAATTTCAATTTTGTTCAAAGTATAGAAACACAGTTGATTTCTGTATATTAATCTTATATCCTGCAACTTTGCTGAACTTATTTTTTAGTTCCAATATGTTGTCTCTGTGTGTGTGTGTGCTGTGTGTGTGTATTCCTTAGAATTTTTCTATGCAGACATCCTTGTCTTGTCTCAGCACTTAGGGGGAAAGTATTTAGTCTTTTACCATTAAGAATGATATCAACTGTGGATTTTCATAGATGCCCCATTATAAGGATGAGGAAGTTCTTTTCTATTCCTAGCTTGTTGAGTGTTCAAACAAAGGGTGATGGATTTTGTCAAATGCTTTGGCTGTACCTACTGAGATGATCACATGAATTTTGTCCTTTATTGATATGATGTATTATACTAATTGATTTTCAAACGTTAAACTGAAACTGCATGCCTGAGATAAATCCCACTTAGTCATGGTGTACAATCCTTTTTCTATATTGCAGGATTCAGCTTGCTAATATTTTGTTGAAGATTTTTATGTCTATATTCATAAGTGATATTGATTTTGGATTTTCTTTTCATATGGTATCTTTGTTCAGTTTTTCTATTAGGGTAATACCAGTCTTCTCACCAAAATCTCCACTGTTTTTGAGAATGCTCTTAGGCTTGAACTTTTTCACACTGTGTTTAAAATAAAGTCATTTCCTTTAGGGAGAGTTTCAGAGCTCTCTATTTTTATGATCTGCCTCTCTTCCTAGGCAAAGTCTCTAAGCCACTGCTCTGGAGCTGGGGCTGGGAATAGTGAGTGGCCCTTCTCTTAGAGTGACACCCTTGCTTTATGAGCAGGGTGCTGGATGGAGTCTTTTCAGCTTGCCTCTCCCCTGGCATGAAATCTCTAGCCTATGAGTAAGCTGCAGTGAGAACTGGGGACCCAGTATTCTCAGCCTGCTGCTGCAACTGGGGTATAGCCTCTGCCTTGTGAATGGCAGGTAAGTGGAAGGATTGAACTCCCATCTTTGGCCACACTCACCAGGAATTTAGCCTCTGCAGTACAGAGCTGGAAGGAGGAGAAATGCTGGCAACCTGCTTTTCCAACGGAGATGCTATAGCCCTTGACTAGGAGCTGTGGGGGTGGGGAATGGGAGAAAGCTGGGGGGATGGTTAGCAAGCTGTGGCTCAAGCGCCTCAGAAACTTGCTGTTTTTCAATAAGATTTACTAGATTTAAAAAAAAAAATAAATGTTTCTTCATTTGCTCTATAGTCTTAGGACAATTTCCAAAATCTTAGTTTTTTAAGAAATAATTTTCACTAATTATGGTTCTTTCACTGGGGAGTGAGTCTGCGGAGTGCCTCATATTGCCATTCCAGAAATCATCTCACTTAATTCTCATATGTCTTTTAATGTTATATATGCGCTAATTTTTCATTTAAAGCACCCAACCAAGTAAAGAAACATGGTCATTCTTGAGAGTGCCAAGTTTTATTCCTACCACAAATTTCAGAACATCTGAAACACTTGTCTATTTCAAAAGATACAGGAAAACAACTAAAGAAATGGCAGTTCTAATTCTATTCTTTCTAGCATAAACTTCAAGGTTATTCTGCTCATGCCTAAAAAGCATTCAAATATCATAACTGAAACCAAAAATTAAAGGGAAAAATAGTTTATAATATATTTAATCATAATTTTGTGACTGGAATACACCAAGGGAAAGCATTTTTTTTCCTTCTAGTTTTAAGTAAAAAAATTGCAAAGTAGTGACGGATTGTTGAAAAAAGTACAAAATAGTATAAAATAAAGATTGAGTTTTTCCCTTTCCTTTTTGAGTAGCCACTATTAAAGTGTGGGAAATATTTTATGCATATATTCAATATACATATATACATTTTTGGTTTTGTTTTTCTACAAGAAAAGGAAAAGATTATATATTGTTCTATAACTTGTGTTTTTTCACTCAATATATAATGGCATCCATCCTTTCAGGTACCTCTATACCAGCGATTCTCATTCTTTTTCTTGGCTGCCAATATTTTATAGTATGAATTTACAACAATTCTCCTGTTGAATATTTACATTAAATTTTTCCATTATTATACAAAATCCTGCAGTAAACATCCTTGTATTAATACAAACAGCTTCATACTATATTTCTGTAGAACAGAGTTCTCCAACTGCAATTGCTAAGTTTACAGGGTATCCACATATTAAATCTGGATAATGTTTGCCATATTGTTCTCCAGAAATTTATCATTTTATACTTCTAACAGTATATCAAATTGTTCTTTCTTCCACATCTTCAACAACATTGAATATTACTAACCTTTAAAATTTTTTGCCAACCTGATAATTTCAAGTTTATATTTTCCTTTTTTAAAAAATAAAATTGTATTTCACTAAATACCAATGTGAATGAACATTTTTTCATACATTTATGTTATGGACTGAATTGTGTCCCCCCAAAATTTGTATGTTGGAGCCCTACCTAAATGCCAATGTGACTGTATTTGGAGATAAGGCCTTTAGAAATAATTAAGGTTAAACAGAGGACATAAGGATGGGGCCCTAATCCAATATGACTGGTGTCCTTATTAGAAAAAGAGACACCAAGGATGTGTGCATGTGCATGTACGCACACACAGAGAAAAGGCTATGTGAGAGTACGACTAAAAGGCAGCCATCTCCATGCCAAGAAGAGAGGCCTCAGAAGAAACCAAACCTGCTGACACCTTGACTTTGGACTTCCAGCCTGCAGAACTGTGAGAAAATACATTTCTGTTGTTAAAATCACCCAGTCTGTGGGATTTTATTATGGCAGCCCTAGCAAACTAATACAGTTTGCAAGCCACTTAACATTTTTTTCCATGAACTACCTTAATATCATTTGCTCATTTACCTATTGGATTATTTATGTTTTTCTTATTGACTCATAAGGCTTCTAAACACACGAATGGTAACTCTTTAAATCCCTTACAAAAATAAGTTCTAAATACAAAAGATTAAAAATGAAGGCAGAATCTCTGAGACTAGCCAGTACCCATCAATATAACTGAAATTATGATCCTATACCAATACACCTAAATTACTCTTCCACTATATAGAATTTACTCTCAAAATACCCAACCAAATTGGTACTTGACAGAAAAATCACAGAAAAACTACTCAACTCCAATTGAGACCTGTCAGAGTTATTTAATATATAGGTCAGTATAATACCAAATCAATTTGAATTAACTGAAATTTTTTAAAATAAAGCAAAATAATTTGCTTTCCTCTAATTCTAGAGAAATTAAGTTCTGTTTAATTTCATTCTTTTTATTTTTCAGTCGTCGTCTTCTTTGCTATTGAATAGTATACGGATGGACCGTGCCACAATTTGCTTATCCATTCACCTAAGGATGAGATCTGGGCTGTTATCTAGTTTGAGTCTGTCTTTAACTCTATTTTACTTACTAAAATTCCTCCATGAGACATACAGAGGTTCTCCTGGTTCCTGATGAAGGTTGATATTATCCCATAACAGCTGAATATATACAAGTTTACTATCCTGGGACAGAGATGACAGAGGAAGCTAAAAGAGATCAATAGATATTATTAGTATCCTAAGCAGAATAATTAAACAGTGGCTCTTGCCAAACTTGACAGATGAGTTCTTTCAAAATTCTGGACCTAAAATTCTACACAAAAATTTTAATTTTTATGAATGTCTGATGATAAGTGTTCTTGTTATTTTTTGAGGTGTAAGTTTCTCATTCTGACTTTCAAGGACTGGAATGACAACTTGGTAACTGGCACACTGGGCACATGAAAGATTAATCACCATTACAAAAAATTTTTAAATCAAAGTGCAAGAGTTCCTACTAACTTACCAGATAATTTTGTGTGAACTACTGGTACTTAAAATAAATTAGTCAAACTAGAGTTTATACTATTTAAGATTCTGTTGTGCCCCAGGTATATGTTTGGGGTCTGGGTGTCTCTCAAGATTCAATATTATATAATAAAGGAACTCCAGGAGCTCACTGTCTCCAGTGGAATCAGGGATAAAGTAGAGTAGAGGCTTTCAAGTCAGGTGGCCAGATTAGGACTCTCCATCACTTACTAAGTATGTGAATTACTTCTCTAACTTTTAATTATATCATCTGAAAAATATGGATAGCATGAGTCTTTTCAAATAAGGTTTGTTGTGAGAATTTCAATTGGGAATGTGACAGTTTGGAATAAAAGCTACCTTTATTAGACACCCTTGCAGCTAGATATGACCACATGACTAAGTTTAGTCCAAAGAGATGTATGTGAAAATATTATGTACAGCTCCAGGAGCTGTCTCTTAAGAAGACATACTCTCCTCTATCCATTTTTCTCCTTACTGCCGGGTGGAATGTGATATGATAGCTTGGAGGTAGTCAGCCATCCTGAACCAGAAGTAGAACTTGGAAATAGAGATCATGTACAGCTAAGTAAAAAGATGGAAGGATCTCAGGTCCTTAACACTGCACCATCCCTGGACTGCCTATCCAAATTTTTAAGTGAGAGAGAAATAAACTTATCTTGTTAAGCTACTGTTGTTGTATACTTTCAGGAGCTTGAAGTTAAGCCTCAACCTAACTAATACCAATGTAATGTAAGTATAGAAGATAGTACCCTACCTGTACACCTTTATTACAATGCTCAGATGTGAGGATAAGTCCCGGCAAATTACTTGGAAGGTCCAAACGTCTGAAATACCAAACGAGGTTCCAGAAAATGATTGGATGTTGATTGATGAAAGAGGATGTATGAATCACCTGATCGCCTTCATTTTCTAGCAAAGATTCAAGTTCTTTACGAAGTACTAGAGGACTCAAGTAGGGCACAGAAACAGGCGGAGGATTGGGCCTTTTCCCCAAAGGATCCTTAAAAAACAATACAAAAAGAAGTGAATATTATCTGTTTAATTCTGTATGCTTAAGAGTACTTCTCAGTGAGACTGTGCGTCCCTATCCTTTGAAAATCAGTTATTTCATGACCATTGCTACACATAGAACACCTTAATGAATGAAAGAAAAAAAATACTTAACCTTAAATACTCTTAAATCATTGCACAAGAAAATTAATAATCCACATTTCAATACGCCCTTTAAAACAGTTTCTCTATCATGTTGATAAGAGCAATGGCTTGTGTGTATGATTCATTTTTCTTTTCAAATTTTTATAAGAAATACTTGTATTTTCAGTTTCAAAATGACATATGTATGTGAAAAATGTGATGTTCTTTCTATTACAATTCTAAACAATTTATAATAATTGTTTAGAATGGGGAAATTTTTTGTGTTAATATTCTTTGTTGATTCCTTTTAAAATTGCATTTAACTTGTTTTTATATTTGATTGCAATAAAAACTGAAGGAATTAAAAAAATAGCATTGTTATAACTGAAATGAAATAAGGCATGAAAAAATAAAACCCAACCTAGACTTTGTAAGTTATGCATACTATAGTCAGGAGAAAATGTTTATGACCAACTCATTAATGATGAATACCCTAGTGCCACACTGTGCTCTCCAGAACCATTTCCCTCTACAAGGAACCAGGGTTTCTTAGAGAAACGGCTGATTCTAGCTCTGAGGAAGGAAATACATTAACATAAGCATGAAACATCTTGTCATATAAGAAAGCAAGGAAACTTTAAAAAATTACAAAAAAGCTACAAGAGTTGTGTCAAGAGGACTAATAAGCTAACTTGCATAGGCTTCTAGCTGAGCAAAGATTGGGTAATATAAGCATCAATAAAGATAAAAACAGCAATGGATTTAAACATAAATGTTTAAATCAACGAGTTCATGACACCCTATTTCCCCAAATTAATTGATTACCTTGGAGAATAATTGAGACTCAACTCATTATTTGGAAAATTGGTAAATAAAAGGAAAGAATCAAATGTTTATTCTGCCTTTCCAATATAAATTGCATCTTTAGAAAACCAAAAGATGATGTGAGGAAGTTTCTCTTTATAATGTATTCCACATAATGAATAAGAAATGACAGTATTAGACTATCATCATTTTATAGCTCCTAACCAATGACTTTATCTAGGCATTGAGCCATTAATAACTACTAATATCACAAAGATAATTTATGTTCACTGCTAAAAGGAACATACCATCACTGATAAAATTCTTTCAAAAACAAATGAACAATAAAACAAAGACACTAAATCTAATCAAGCTTTTAGATACAAATACCAACTTACAGGGCTGTAGTCAATAAAATCTGGATTGTGGGAAACTCTAGTCTCCAAAGGACAAACGAACTTTTTTTTTTTTTTTACCAAGGGCACAAATCCACTTTTATTTATTTACTTTTTATTAGTTTAAAGCCTTGAGGGGTACAGCATCACACGGATTCTGTGTCCAATGGCCTTAGCAGGAAGGTTGCTTCAGAATTTGGCACTCCCCATACCACTGTTTCCATGGGCCCGAGTTACCTTTCCCCAGATTACTCCGGTTTTGTTTGGTTTGCTACCAGGAGTCACTGTGTTGTTCTTTGCTTTGTATACATAAGCATATCTCTTGCCCAAATAGAATTCAGTTTCGTCTCAGGCATAAACACCTTCAATTTTAAGAAAAGCTGTGTGCTCTCTTTGGTTTCAGAGATCCCGCTTATAGCCAGCAGAAATGGCCTTCCACTACAGCCTTCCAGACATATTTGCCTTTTAGTCCTGTTCCCAGCAAACCTCCACAGGCTCCAGGATGGCCAAACGAACTGGTTTTATCAACAAATGAATTGCAAGGGAAAAAAAGAGAATCTACAGATTTAAAAAGACTAAATAAAAAATCTACCAACCAATTGTAATGCCTGGACTTTATTTGATCCTGATTCCTCAAACTACAATACAAACACAAATATGCATTTGACATTTTTGAGACAATCAGAAATTTGAACAAACTGAATAACTTAATGATATTTTTTGTATGATAATGGCATTGTGATTATATATATTTTTAAATCCCCATTGCTTAGGGATACATACTGAAATATTTACAAATGGAATACATGATTAAAATTTGCTTCAAAATAATCTAGGAAAAGAGAAGTGAAGGAGGGTATACATGAAAGAATGGGCATAAAGTAGAAATTACTGAAGCTAAATGATGGGTCAAGGGACTCATTATACTCTTCTGTTTCTTTTTGTACAAATTTGAAATTCTCCCTAATAAAAAGATTAAACTTAGAGTTCTTAGTTTGTTTACAGAAAAATTCTTTTTTTAAATTTCCCCACCCACCCATGCCCCCAAAATTCCTATCTATCATTTTTCATGTTATTAAAATAAGTCTACTACAGAAGAATTATATAACGTTCTGACAAATACTTACATGCATACACAGTATAGTTACAATGTTATTACATACCACAACTTCCTGCAGACTGTTTGGAAGACTAACTGTTGAAATGCCATGAAATGGTCGCTGGGTAAAGTCAATATTTTGCAAGGGGCCTCCAACACTGTGACTTCTAGTCAAAGATACATTTCGCTTTGATAAACTATCAGGCACAGATGAAATTTTTATAGTTTGGACATCTCCACTGGCTTTCTTTACTTCATCACTTAAAAAAAAACAGAGAAGAAATGCTTTGTTTGTGTTGAAAATAATCTAAACCTGTAGAGCTACAGTATTTACTACAATGAATCTTCAGTCTACTAAATATAACTGAGAAGAATCCATACTGCCTTTTAAAAATTAAATTTTCTTCAAGGATACTTGTAAAACTGGTCAGAAGAACAGGATGGAGCAGATGACTCTGGTGAGGGATGGGAATAGGGTATATTGTAGATAACAGGTATTATTTTAAAAAGACAAAGTGCCCGTTCAGTTGCTTTATACAAACATTATTTCATCTTTATTAAAAAAAAATCACTTAGAAGTATACTGTATGCAAATAAGTATAGTAAAGTCATTGATGAGTATTTAATCTCTACCAGGCCATAATCCACTGGATCTTATTTACTTTTTAATTTTTAGTGCTTAGCATAATACTTAGCATACAACAGGCTCTCATGATTCAAACAATATTTAAGAGCAAAGTGTGTACTTCATAGTAAAGAGAATAAATACTTCTCTGCAAATTGGTAATGACTACATTAAGGGGGAAATATTTTTTACTGTTGAGAAGTTCATTTTGTGAAAGACCATTGTCAAACATTAAACTTAGTTCAAAAATGGTTATCAGATTAATCCATTAGATATTTAAACACTATGTGGTAGTGAAAAGTTAAGATTAAATTTTTTTAAATGCCAGAACGTAAGCCTACAAGAGTCAGGATGTCTTTAAAGATGGAATTTTTACAAAGGTACACAACTTATAAAGAGAGCTATCTACCCTGTGGTACCTTGGCTCAACTGCAGAGCTTGTTTCTTCAGTTACGGTCTGGCTATGTTTGGGGAAATCCATAAAGTTGATCAAGTCAGGTTCTGGTAAACTGGATACAGGTTTGTGCTCCAAGGATTCACTTGCCAGTGGAATGCTTCCACTTTGTAAACTGTCACCAGAGGTACTTGGTTTCAGGAAAAAGCTAAATATGGAATAGTTAAAAAAAAAAAAAAAAAAACTTTAAAAATTCTTGAGTCCTCTAAATTTCATCGTATTTGGAATTGCTTTATGATAAAGCAGTCATTAATGAAGTATACAATCCATAAGGGAAATACTGCCTATTTCAAACACAAACACACACACACTCTCTCTCTCTCTTCCCCGCTCACTCTCATTTTCTCTTCTCCTGCTATCTTAAACTTTTCAAATGAAAAGTCTGAGGTAGTCCAATATAAGATCCCTTCAGTTTTTGAGAACCATTAGAAAGCTATGAAGGAAGAGGGGAAGCAAAATATTTTATTAATTCCCCAAGTTAAAAAAAAAATAAGAGCTGCAGCAACAGCAGTATTTTGAAATATATTAATCTAGACAGCTAGTCTGATGATAGTGGGTTATCATAATTTATTAATATTAGTGTCACTAAAGTTGGTATACAACCCCCCACTGGTAAATTTGACTGTCTGTAAAAAATAAAATAAAATATATTAACCTGTAACTGTTTATAATGTCTCCCTTTTCACTTATAAATGTCTATTTTTGTCTCTGGTCCTTTCTTTTTTTCTCTGTTCATTAGTTTATGTCCATGTGATCTCTCTCCTTCTCCCTTTAGGTGAGACTGGGTGAGGAGAGGGCCTTAAAAGGAACACTAGAGGATTTTCTGAGATAACGGTAATTTTTTGTAAGGGTTTGATTTGCATAAATGTATGCATTTACTCTTCAAGTGGTATGTAAGATTTGTACATTTTATTGTATATAAATTTACCTCAAAAGACTGTAAATAAACACTGAATTCTAGTTAATGATATGCATACTAAAGTCTTTATGGGAGAAATATACTAATATCTACTTCTTACTTTTAAATGAATAAAAATATAAAATAAATTGAAGGAGGGACAGATAAATCATAAAGCAAGTACAGTAAAATGTAAATTAAAAAATGCAGGGAGGGATATTTGAGTGTTCATTAAAAAAATCTTTAAACTTTGTTCTAAATTTGAAATTTTCTATAACATCATATCGGGGGAGAGACTCAAATGCTCTTTCATACTTAATTTGAAAATATAAAATAAAATACTTATCACGGTAGCTGGAAAACCACAATTAACTCAAAAAAGTACAGGACTTATGGAGAATAATTTAAACCTGCATTAAAGGACATAAAAGAAGATCTGAAAAACATGTAGAGACATACTAGACTCATAGATAAGATAATAATATTGAAAAAGTCAGCTTTTCCCCAATTAGTCTATAAACCTAATGCAATCTCAATGAAAACTGCAGCCAGATTTTTTTTTTAAGGAACTCAAACTTATTCTAAAAATTTATAGGAAAGAATGAACAGAGAAAAAAAATTCAAGAGAGGGAACTCACCCTACTAACCAGATATAATACAAACACAGAGTAATAAAAATATGGTATTAACAAAAACAACAAGAAAAAGCAAAACCAGAGTAAGGTGTACATGAGAATTGACAGATGATAAAGATAACACCACATATCAACGAGGAAAGGATAGGTTATTTAGCAGACAATATTGGGATAAATGGCTTGTTATATAGTGAAAAATAAAAGGGGGATCTCTACCATCATACATAAAAGTAGACACCAGATGGATTACAGACTTACATATCAAAAGTAAACATGGCATAGGAATGGCAAACAACTTTTAAAACAAGATTCCAAAAATACAAATCATAAGGTGGAAAATTAATAGATGATAACATCAAAAAATTAACGCTTTCTCTTAGAGGAATTAATACCAAGAATTCCAAGTCAGAGCAATAATAAAAAGAATGCTCAGGCCAAGTGTGGTGGCTCACACGTGTAATCCCAGCACTTTGGGAGGCGGAGGCAAGAGGATCACTTGAGGCTAAGAGTTCGAGACCAGCCTAGACAACATAGTGAGACTTCGCCTCTACAAAAATAAAAGAAAAAATTAGCCAGGTGTGGTGGCGTGCACCTGTAGTTCCAGCTACTTGGAAGGCTGAGGCGGGAGGATTGTTTCAGTGCAGGAGTTGGAGGCTACTGTGAGGTACAATTGCACCACCACACTCCAGCCAGGGCAGAGCAGCAAGATCCTGTCTCTTAAAAAAGAATGCTCAACAGAAAAATGGGCAATGAATATGAGCAGGTAATTCATAGAAAATGCCAGAATAACAAGTAATGAAGAGATACTCAAACTTATTAGCACTGAGAGAAATTAAAGCACTGAGAGAAATTAAAACAAAAATGAGATACCACTCTATACTCATTAGAATGCCAAATTAGAAAAGTGAGCCCGTGCTGCTCCTGCCATCTTTCCATGCTGCCATAATGGTGTGCATGAATGTCCTGGCTGATGCTCTTAAGAGCATCAACAATGCCAAAAAGAGAGGCAAACAAAAGGTTCTTATTAGGCTGTGCTCCAGTCATAATCCGGTTTCTAACTATGGTGACGAACCATGGTTACACTGGCAAATTTGAAATCACTGATGATCACAGAGCTGGGAAAATTGTTGTGAACTTCAAAGGCAGATTAAACAAGTGTGGAGTAATCAGTTCCAGACAAGATGTGCAACTCAAAGATCTACAAAAATGGCAGAATAATCTGTCATCCTGCCAGTTTGGTTTCATTGTACCAGCTTCAGCTGGCATCATGGACCACAAAGAAGCAAGATGAAAACACACAGGAGGGAAAATCCTGGGATTCTTTTTCTAGGGATGTAATACATACAAATAAAATATCTCAATGGAAAAAAAAAAGAAAGAAAGAAAAGTGGTAATACCAAATGTTGGTAAAATTGTACAGAAATGAGAATTCTTGGGCACTACTTTTGGGAGGGTAGCCATCTGGGAAAGAATCTTTCAGTGTTTATTAAAATCACGTAAGAAATGACTCAGTGATCTCACTCCTAAATATATTTTTCTCAGGGAAACTACAAGTCTGAAAGGGGTTATCAATTTTGCAGTGTACTACATTACTTCAGTGATGTTTGCAGTAATACAGAATTGAAAGTAACTGAAGTAGCCAACATTAGAATAATAGAAAAGTAAAATGATGTATTAACTTCCTACAGGAGAAAGGGAATAAAGCAGTTGTATATATAGTAACTCAGTTTTTAAAAAAGAATAAATAGAGATTTTCAGCATTATTTTAATTATATAAAGTAAAAACATATACACAAAATAACTGTATATATTTTATAAGGATATATCACACAGAGCAGAGTCAGTGTCTTTGTTGAATAAGGTAGTAGGAGTGGAATGGTGGAAGGAGGATAAACAAGAGGGCCCTTGCACAGACCAATAATGATAGTGTGTCAGGAATTAAACAGTATGATTTGACTTAGCTCCATGCCTGAAGCTAAAAGAAAAAATAGAAAGAAAACACCTCTACAATGTAAGATAAAAAAAAAAAGTAGCGAAAGGCAGATCATAAGATAATAATATAATGGCAGCAAGTTAAGAGAAAAATTGAAGTATTTTTTTATTCCTTTTTTCTTCTAGAATACATAATTAAGGTCACAGAGGCAGGAGGCTTGAAATAATGCCCACTATTAAGTTTTGAATTATCTATAAATAAAGTTTAGTTCTAAGCATTAACTACTGATAATCCTACTTTAAATAAAATGGAAAAGTATTCTCCCACATTACTAGTATTTTCTACTCAAATCCTGAAGGCGAGGGGTAGAAAGGAAAGGCACGCCTGAATATTTCACTCTTCCCCCAGGAGTCACATCTTTTGTGGGGGCACTTACTCTTGAGGGAGAGCTTTTATAGTACTAACCTTGCAGAGCCTCTCAAGTCTTTAAATTCTATATTGAGAAGAGGCAAGAAGTTGCTTTTACAAAACGGACAGGTTGTATTCAAATTTGAATCATCTGCCGTCCATCCAGCCATAATTTCTTCATCATAAACTAAAGCTCCACAAGCTCTACACTGCGAACAACTTGACATCAAAACCTAAGAACAGAAAAACACAGACATGGAGAATCCTATGGTAAAATTAACCTTAACAGGCCTAACTCTTGAGATAATCATAGGATTTTATTATTCTATGGATCATATTTGGAATTAACAGTTCTATTATTTTACAGGTAAACTACCAGTTCATCGTCTTCATTACATAAGACAGCAAGCAAATTCAACAAAATGACTTATTTTATTATTCTTTTTATGAAGGCATCATAGAATCCTGTTAAATGCCATTCTGAAATTAAAAGTATGTTTACAGCCACTCTATCATGGGCAGAACACAGAACTTTTACCTCCATTGCACAGTTCTGATAGATGCTAGACATGCTGGTATTTTGAGAAGAACCATGGTCTGATTTCTCAAAATCTTGTCCTTTCATGCCTCTTGGAAGTGGAGCTTCACCTGGAGAGGAATAAGCAATCATAACACCTTATATAGGAAATGTCCTTATTCTTTGGAAATGCATGCCAAAGTATTTAGGGGGAAAGTATCATGAAGTCTGCAATTTTTTTTTCAAATGGTTCAGTATAAAAATGTATGTGTACATAAATATAAAGTTAACAACTGTTAATTAAATCTAGGTGGAGAATATGATTATTCGTTATGCAATTCTTTCAACTTTTCAGGACATTTGAAATTCTTCATAAAAAGTTGAAGAAAAAGAACAGAATTCACAGAATTCAAGTTTTGAAAGTAACACAGAGCTAAGAAATTTCAATGGAACAACCCAGCAATTCTCAAACTCTATTCTACATCTGATTCACCCAGAGAGCCGGTTAAAAATATACATTCCCAAGGCCGCATCCACAAATTCAGTCTCAGAAGTTTTAGACTAAGGCTTGGACATTTGTATACTTTTTTAAACAAATTCCCCAGACAATTCTGACGCATGCATAAGTTTAAGAACTAATGATATAATCCACAAATATAAGCAACTAAAAATAAACACAGAAGGTGACTACAGTACTTATAGATCATACAAAATCTGAGTAGATAGTAAGGTACGGCTATTATTAAAAATCTATCAGATCATCTCAACAAATGGAGCTTATTGAGGGGAGAGTTATAGGCATCTAAATTAAAACAAGCAATGAAAAATAAAGGACAATTCTTCCCCATACCTATTGAATAATGCAGTTTTGCTACATCTCCACTGCTGTTGCTACTGCCAAGACTTGTGTTGCTCTGGGTAAGTTCACTGGGGACCGAGATACTTGTGTTAGGCGATATAGTCTCCCCCAACATATGGTCTTCTAGGCCAGCTGGGAAGCTGTAATCTCTATTAGTTTCCTCCTTTAATTAAAAAGAATAAAACCCCACATACATAAATAATACCTTCTCCAATGGGAATATACTCATTCTATCCTTTTCAAAATTAAACTCTATAATCCTTAAACAAATCATCATCCCCAAATTTTTCAAAACCATGAAATCTGCTCACTATTATTTGGAACTTCCCTTCCACACTCTAAGACATCCAAGCCATAACCTACAATACTTTAACAAAGATTGTATTGTGCTCCAAGTGTATGCTTGGAGTCTGGGTATCTCTCAATATTCAATATTATAAAATAAAGGAACTCTATTTGTCTATTATATTAAGTCTATTATAAAATAAAGGACTCACTGTCTCCAATGGAATCAGAGATCCCAGTACAAGTAGAGTAGGGGCTTTTGAGTCAGACAGCCAGATTAAGTAGGTGTGTGACCTTACAGAAATTAATTCTCTAACTTTTAATTATATCATCTAAAAATATGGGTAATATGAGTCTTTTCAAATAAAGTTGTTGTGAGAATTTCAGCTGAGAATCTGTTCAGAATAACAAATATCAACGTTAAAGGTATAAAATATGAATAAAGTTCCAAAAAACACTGTAGCTGTTAACCATTCGAAGTGATTGTTGAAACTTTAGATAGAAACCATTTCGATAATTCTCATGTAATTTATTTTTATGTCATTACATTTTCTTCTATGTTGTTTAAACCTCTGTAAAATATTACTGATGTACTATTACGTATTTAGTATTAATAAATCCCCTATTGCTTAAACACTCAAAATGCTTTTAAATCTTATATAAATTACATTGATGAATTCCTTTGAACTATTTTTACATATATACCTAGTTATTTCCTTAAATTCTGGATAACAATTAGAAACATTTTATAGGCTTATTATTCATTCCTTCACTTGCAAATATTTATTTGCCTCATGCCAGGCCCTGCTACTAGTGCCAGGGCTATAGCAATAAAGAGAAAAGACAAGATCCACAACTACTTGGAATTTACAATGTCATACATTCCAAGTCCAAAAAACTCTGTAGAAAGTATTTTTGCTTTTAATTTAATATTGTTACATAAAATTTCAAAAATAAAAGGATTCACCCTGTTAGGTTTTTTTAAATCATAAAAAAATACTGGGTTAAGACACTTTGGAAGATATTTTATTTTGCCTTTCCTTGACTGACCTGGTAAGCTCTTTAAATATAAAATGCAGTCTGTCTCAAATTACTCAATACTATACTTTTAATTCAATTAATATTGTACCTATAGAATGGTGTTTTCCTTTGAATGGTATACAAGTCTTATTTGTCCAATTTCTTTTCCCATGTCTCTAATTCCTATTTAGTATCTTTAACAATTTGAAATTAATTATATGACCTTGAAAATGCATGATGTTTTAAGCTTCCATGTTTTTTCACATTATTCTCTCAGATATATCCTTGTGCCACTTTACTGCTTTGACTAACCTAAAATTTCAAATTTATCCTTCAAACCCCAAGGTAGACATCACCCACTTTGCTTTTTCTGGACAGCCCCCTTTTAACATATTGCTCTTTGATATCTTCTCCTAAGACATTGCTTCTAGGTAAGAGCATGGACTCTAGAACCAACCTCTCTGACTTCAAATCCTAGATCTACCACTAACTAGTTATGTGATCTTGGAAAGCTAATTTACCTCTCTGAACCTCATAAATCATCTATAAAATGAGGGTAACAATAGTACCACCCTCATGGGGTTGTTATAAAAATTAAACAAATATATATGTGTGTGTGTAGATATTCATATACAAAAACAGATATATAGCTTATAACAGTATCTAGAATATACTGTTACAATAATAGTAGCAAACATTAAAGATATTTTCTACTAGATTAAAGTACTCAAGTACTATATAATTCTTTGAACACAAGGCTAGATTTTAGTTAACTTTTCTGTAAAACAAATGAGCAAAATTTCCCCAATTCTATTTTCATAAAAAGATCTAATGATTAACTCTACTTATAACGACTTTTTAAAGACTTTAATCATTTCTGTCATGCAGTATGAAATCTGTGGATTAAGCTGCAGATTGCTTTCATATATATTAAGGAGACAATATAAGTAAAAGTTTTTAAAAAGTGCTGTGCAAATATAATATGGAATTATTAACTTCAAATACCAATCATTAATACTTTTAAAGAAATAAACTTAATATTTTAGTTTAGACTGATCTATGGAATTATACAGTGGTCCTGATATTCTATTTCTACATTATTAATTTCCTTACATACATGTTCAAATTACTTCAAGAAAGAAACCACATCTATATAAAGTTTTAAAATATAAAAACAAAAGTTACCAGAAATCTCTAAATAATAATACATGTATTTTTAAAAGATACCATAAACTTTCCAATATCAGATAGACTACACACATAAACTCTCTTACCTCATCATCTGAGTAGCTGTAGGCGGATGTCACAGCTCCCCACATCTTAGTGGCTACCGTTGCTGCTTGTTTCACACCAGATTTTAGGACATCCATCTTGGGCCCGGAGAGTATACTCTCCAGCTTTAGCCCTGAGAAAGAATTTACTACAGAACCCAATGAGCCATGTGGTGAAGAACGCACTAGCGCTGACAAAGAAGTTGAACGCTCTTTATGAGTTCGCGAGGGAGTTTGTGGCTTGAAACGCCCAGTAAAAGTTTTAGACTTGGACATGGCAGGGGAGCTCTTTTCACTTTCAGGATTTTCCTGTGCTGGCAGACCAGGCTCTAAAGGCAGGCTTGATCTCCTCTCCAAAGGGTGAATAAGCCCAGTGGTAGTGCCAGACTCTCTGTTTCCCTCTCTGTGTAATTCCATACTGGAAGATTTACTACCCAGGGGACTTTTTAGGTTCATATAGCTTTTGATTTCATCAGCCAGATTGCGTGCAATAACTGGAGAAAACACCTTATCTTCAGAATCAGGAGTTTTTTCTCCTGTACATTCAGTGGCTAAAAGTGACAAAGGATCTAGTCCAGTTTCAACATCTTCCCTCTCAACAGCTTTAGCAACACCATATAAACTACCTCTCTTATTCATCAGATCTTTGGATCCTGTTTTTAAGTCGCTTGGCTGATTACTGTTACTATCACTTTGTAGACTATCATATGTATTCTCTGACACTGTGATTTTAGCTACATCATCATCAACCACAGGCTCTAGAAGCTCCTGGCTTTCCTC
Source organism: Varecia variegata (assembly GCA_028533085.1). NCBI lineage: Eukaryota > Metazoa > Chordata > Mammalia > Primates > Lemuridae > Varecia > Varecia variegata. The sequence continues at coordinate 88,247,452 of CM052443.1, read as the reverse complement.
AAGCATCTCTAGCACCGGAGATGATCTGTGCTCAGGATCCCAAGTGCTTTCAGACACACGAGTCCTGCTATCAGCTAGGTGACAGCTAACATTCTCAAAGCTATGGGTTCCTGCAATGTGAAGTGGAGAGGTCTTAGGACACGTCAATGCTGCTGTCAGAATCCTGGCATCTGCTCCCATCATGATAGCCATTTCACTTGAATTCAAATCCAAACTGCTCTTCTTAAGCAACATTCCTGCTCGACTTTCAGAACTAAAACTACAACTCCTCTCTGGAAAATGCTTTTGTCTTTTTTCTCCTCTATCACCATTCTTCTTAAGATTAGAAACTTCTCCAAAAACTGCATCTTCAACTTGATCTTGAGTAGAAAATAGCACATTTGATGTACTACCTAAACGAGACAGTAAAATATTAACAGTCAATCTCTATTTTCCAATGTAACTTTTTAAAAAAAATAGATACAGGATCTTGATATGTTGCCCTGGCTGGCCTCGAACTCCCGGCACAAATGATCCTCTCGCCTCAGACTCCTAAGGAGGTGGGACTATAGGCACATGCCACTATGCCTGGCTTCAATATAACTTTCATTAAAATGTTTACTGTTTTCCTTACTATGAAAGTGACATATAATCAGAGTAAAAAATTCAGAACATTTAGAAGGTATAAAGAAGATAAAAGGTATATACAAAAAAAAGTACCCCCAGAAGCTATTCGGATCTGTCTCCCAGAGATAACACTTTTTTTATTATTATTTTTTTATTCTAATTGTAGATGAGGTAAAGATATAACATTTTAATGTATAACCTGCCTTTCATCCTCTATGCATATACATATACTCATAAAAAAAGAGTTCATGCTCAGCCACAGGTATGACTTAAAAACAAAAAAGAGTTCATGTAATATACGCTGGATGTACCTATACAGTTTGCTAAAATATATTACATTTATCAATAAACAAAGGTCTACTCTTATTTCTTACATTTTAAGAGTCTTACATTCAATTTAAGAAATACATTCTAAGGTTAAAAGCAGACTTAAAAAAAAATAATCTTTTCTATCTTACCTTTTATATATCCAGTTCAACAAATACTTGCCAGGAATCTACTCTGCACAAAGCAAATGTGTAACTGTAGAGGATTTGTATATTTGCTATAGTCAAAGCCTTACTGCTTTAAAGTAAAAGAAGCCAGCATGGAATGCTTAGAATTGGCAAATTCTAAGAAGGGTCATAAAATCTGAGTAGTTAAAAATTTTTCAGATATATTCATTCCTTGCTAGGAATGCCTACTAGCACCCACTATGTGAAGTGCTAGGAATACAATGGTAAATAAAACAGACGTGATCTCAGCCCTCACAGAGGTCCTATTTGACCAAGTAGAGCAAAAATATGCCAGTGGCCTTAGGAACCTACCCTATCTTTGTGGGAAGCAAGCAGTCTTTTGGTCTTTGCTACCATGCAATTTTTTCAACTCTAATATCAAAAGCTATTTCCTATTTGAATCTTTATTAGAACTTAAGTCTACCTGCTATGGTCTCAATTTTTGTGCTCCCTAAAATTCGCACATTGAAATCCTAACCCCAATACGATGGTATTAGAAGGTGGAGCCTTTGAGAGATAATTAGGTCATGAAGGTGATGCCCTCATGAGTGGGATTAGTGCCCTTATAAGAGACCCCAGAGAGCTCTCTCCTTGTGTGCCACGTAAGCATACAGTAGGAAGTCAGTGGTCTGTAACCTGGAAGACAGCCCTCACCAGAACCCACCATTCTGATACACTAATCTCGGACTTTCCAGCCTCTAGAAATCTAATAAATAAATTTTGTTTATAGCCGCCCAGTCTATGGAATTCTGTTACAGCAACCTGAATTGAGTATAACACCACCCTCTCATATTTAGGATTCTCACTTGTTTTTTAAAAAGCATAATGATCTGGGAGCTTTGAGGGGAAAAGCTGTCTTTGATAAGATCTTTTTTTAAATTTCCAAATTGATTTCAACATTTTTTAATCTTTTCAATTAGTACTAATTACTAGTCACAATCACATCAATTAATCAGAACTACTAATAAGCATTTAGAGATATTTTTAAGGCTTTTAAGGGAATTAAACTAACGTATTTTACAACTCAAAAATTTGTACCTGCTTTGAAAACTGTTGTCAGTATTTAAGAAACAGATCTTTGCAAATATTAAATCTCATAGTATTTCCAGGAATTTAATGGAAATTTTATTCAATTTTAAAATGAATTTGTTTGCTATACTGGCAAAAGTCCCATTACCACCCCCTTCTTTCTTAACGGAATACATCTTCCTATATCAAGGTGTGATATGAAAATAAGATGAGTAAAAGGGAAGGAAACACCCCAGTCCCCAGGCCATGTCTACTTCAATACTCTGAGAGGATTCTAAACCTTTGATCAAGAAACTCTGCCCTCCTCTCCCCCACCCACCTTACTATCAGTGGGTTGGGAAAATGAGATCTACAACATATATAAAAATTCTTTTCTCAAAAAACCTTTAGACCCACCTCTTGAGTACTACCCCAAAAAAGTACTGAACTTGGTATCACAGTAAATACAAAGAGAAAAGACTTTAAGAATAAGGAGTACTTTTACATTGATTTAAGAAGCTGAACAAATTAATTTCTGTAAAGCCATCCAAGATAGACAGATAGATACATTTTCAGAGACGACAGTAGACTTTAGAGAAGTGAACTGAAGCTCCTACTAACAAAGGGCAAAAGACACAGGCCAATTTCACTGTCCTTTAAAATCATATCATTATCCTTGTTAGTACAGAGGCAAGCAAAAGAAAATAAAGCTATTTAAATGAAATTAATTTTTTAAAAATTTATAAAATAAAATAAAATAAAATCATATACTTAGATGTATGCCTTATGGGTACTTGTGAGGCCTACAAAATAATTAAAAGTAGTGAACTCAAATTCAAGGGAGTCACACAGACAGCGCCATTTATTACAAATATTTAATCACAAACAAGAAGTGGTTCAGGGTACCTATAACAAATGGGCCAAAATTAAAGACCCACTAATATATCTGTGTAGAGTGGAAATGATATGAGTATTTTTCTTTCATTTCCCTTCAATGATAGGAAATACCATGCACAAAAGCCCTCTGGGATTTGATCGCATCACTGCCTCTCTGTTCTGGATGCATATAGGAGGCCCTACAGTATACTCTCATTATCTACAATGAGAAAGAGGGACCAAACAGAGAACAGGTACTACAGCAGGAAAAGCCATTCCAAATAACAATTAAACACACTAAATACCCCTCCTTTTAAAAATTAAATACCTCTAAGTAACAAAATTTTATATATTTTTTAGCCCACTTATAGTCACTTCTGGCTCTTTGGCATGTACATTATAATTAAGTCAACAATTTAATGTCATTAAAGATACATAGGTGTCTGTGGAAGTATATTTTAAATATTTAATAACCAGTATGTAAAGACTCACCAGTGTTACTTTTCCTGCTGTTGATATCAAATATACCAGATGGAACTTTCACAATACTATTGCCCCATGCAGGAGCTTCACTAGGACTCTGAGGCTCTGGACTAGGTTGTGAATGTTTTGCCACAACAGAAGAGACATCACATGCCTCTGGAAAAAAAAAATACTTGGATGTTATTCCTACTGTTTCTAATACTGAACAGACACCATATATTGATACTTATATACTGTATGTATTTTTTCTCCAAAAGGAGTATCTATTTTATTACTGATTTATTATGTGTGGTTTACCCTATGCCATAATTGTCACCAACACTGACTGAAATACTTTGTTTTAGTGTTCAATAATCCTAAGGTGCATGTTCTCGAGTGACTCAATTAAGCCTCTGGCCTTCAGTTCTCCTTCTCATCACTTGGAAAGTAGGAGAGGGGCTTGCTTCTGCATAACTCTAGAGGATAAAATAAGTAACATCACGAAAGAAACTGCACTTTTGTGAAGAGAACAGGAAGAACATCTTATTACCAAAATATTCTTCCATATTTCCATAAAATGATTACAATCATTCATCTCTACTTTAATGAGTCCTATAAAAAACAGGAAAACCACACAGAATATTTTTAATCTACCAATGAAAAATATCCACATAGATATTTGAAGGACTTCTAGTGAAAGAACGTTTTAAAAAAAGGAACACTGAAATGTTTTGATGACTTAAAGTTTAGCCCTGGTTCTGTCACAAAGTAGGTTTGGCAAATACCACAAAAGGTTGTACTTTCCTGCAAAATTAAGGGTTGACTTAGAAAGTCCCTAAAGGTCTCTTAAATTCTAAAATTCAGAAACTACCAAAATCTACCTTATATAATAAATACAATATCTTATTAGCCAGACGTTACATTTTTGAAAATTATCACCAAAAATTATCAAGTAAGATAAACATTTAATTAATACAGGTATTTTTCTCTAAGTAAAGCTCATAAATATCAGTACTTAACCTTCTTTTTGCAGTTTTGTTTTAGTTATCAATTCTCTTGCTGCTTGTTCTTCAGGCACATGAATTTCTGCATCATCCTTTATAAGTTCATCCTTAGACCCGTAGCCTTGGTCAGACTGACCACCTATTAAAAAGAATGCAGCCTTACATATAAATGTTTTCATATACTTGTATACTTCATATATAAAATATCAAAAGAAAATTCCACTGATCTACATAAACTTAGAGAAAGGGAACAAAAGAGCATACAAGGCACACAGAACATTTTAAAAACAATGACAAGAGGCAAAGAACAGTAGAAACAAGAACATCAAAGACTAAAGACCATTACACATTTGGAAGCACTGAACTTTAACTACCTTATCTGTAAATTAAAGAGATTTGGACAGTATGTTTTGAAAAGTCTTTTTTGGAGATTGTCTATACAATGCTACCTTTTGTTTAAGAAAGAAAAGGGAACAAAATACACATATATCTCCTAATTTTTGCAAAAAGAAATGCAAGAAAGATGAATCAGAAAACAGTAAAAATGATTACCTACAAGGGGTGTGGGAAAATAGGATGGAATGAATAAAGGAGGAAACTTCTCTAACTATGGCTTATCATATTGTTTTTATTTTTAGAGAGGTAATGTACTTATATATATTTAAAAAAATGAAACCCATAAAGTGGGGGAGGAAAGCTAAAACTGAATGCAAAGAGAAACAAAGGAAGCAAATTATATTGCATAAGAATAACATACCCAGACTGAAAGGGTCATGTGAGAACTAATCCAAGTATTAATCATTTTTTAACACATTATTTTGAGTGTATACCCTAAGACGAGGGGTAACAGTCAAATCCTGAACTGCTTACTAGGTTTTGTTTTTTTTTTTGTTTGTTTGTTTGTTTTTTGCACAGGGGAGTGGGTGTAACAATTCTGGAAGTTTTTTGTGTATAGTGTACATACTTTCTAGCTCTGCTTGCTTAAAAAAAAAGTCTAGAAGCAGTAACACCTTGGTAGCAGTGAACATACGTAGAGCCCAGATCCTGGCTTCTATAATCTATTCTCCATTAAAAGGAACCTGGGATCCCTGAAGAAATGGCTGATTCCAGAGCTGAGGCAGGGAAGGTACAAGAATGAGCCAGGGATATTTTGTTGTGCCATAAAGGAAGTGCTCAAAAACATGATGGGGGCATGTCTAAAGGACATAAAAACCAACTTAAAAGAGCTCCCACTGGCCAACACTGGGACAACCTGAGGATCAAATAGGGACAGTAATGGATTATAATTCAATGAATAAAATAGGAATCCATCAGTCCACACTAAAAATAAACTAGTAAGAAAAAAATGGAAAAGGGAAATTCTTCCATACACCGGAATGCCACCTTCTAAATGTGGAAGGAGTGAAAGAGTTGGCAAAATCATTACTTTGTAACCATCACAGTAAAGATTGGTTCAGGTAAGCATCATCAATGGATGCCAAATTTAGAAGAGAAAGAGTGATGAGAAAGGATATTATCATATGGTCTCAGAGTATCCCCTCACAGATGACTCACTACCTGCAAGGGGGAAAATACTAACTGCACACAGAGAAAGCAGACAACACTGAGACCAGGTGATCAAAATTAACATCACCAATGAGGGGCAGGGAGTGTTAATCTGAGAAGGATATGACATCACTTACGCAGTACACCTGTGGATGCATAACCTAATCACAAGGAATTATCAGACAAACTCGAATTAAGGAACATTCTATAAAATAACTAAAGTGAACTCTTCAGAAAGGTCAAAGTCATGAAAGACAAAGAAAGGCTGAGGAATTGTGTCAGGTTACAGGAGACTAAAGAGAAGGGGTCAAAGTACCACAAAGGACATTATCATAGCTGACAAAATTGGAATACAGACTATAGACTAAAGTAGTATATCAATGTTTTCCTAAATTTGGTAACTAAACCGTGGTTATGTAAGAGAAAATATCACTTAAGTATTAAGAGGTAAAAGGGCAAGATATGTAACCTGCTCACATGATTTAGGAAAAATAATGATATGCGTATGCACACAGAATGAAATGTGAGAAATTAAAAAGGAGTGAATCTAGACAAAAGATATTCAGGAGTTTTTTGTATTATTCTTGAAACTTCTTTATATGTTTGAAACTATTTTAAAATAGTTTTTCAAAAGTCTGTTTTGGCTTTAAAGTTCTATAATTTAAAATTGAAACTAAGACCAGTTACTAGAGAAATCAGTATAAAGATGTCAAGCAAAGACACATAAAATATGTAATACCTTCCACTTTCCACCACTTAGACTTTGGTTTACTATATAACAAAGGAATTAAACGTCTTTAAATACCACTATTCAAAATGACTGGCTGGCGCAGCGGCTCATGCCTGTAATCCTAGCACTCTACTCTGGGAGGCAGAGGCAGGAGGATTGCTTGAAGTCAGGAATCTGAGACCAGCCAGAGCAAGAGCAAGACCTCGTCTCTACTAAAAACAGAAAATATTAGCTGGGCATGGTGGTGCGTACCTGTAGTCCCTGCTACTCCAGAGGCTGAGGCAGGAGGACTGACTGAGCCCAGGAGTTTGAGGTTGCTGTAAGCTAGGCTGACACCAAGGCACTCTAGCCCAAAGGACAGAGCAAAACTCTGCTTCAAAAAAAAAAAAAAAATTTCATATAGAATGACTAACTTCAGTCACTTTTTTATTATACCCCAAAAAGTCTGGTAAAGCAATATGGTGCCATGAAATGAACACTAGACTGGGAACTGGGTAAATTCATTAAACTCAAATATGTCCCTAACAGCTAAGTGACTCTGTATCAGGTACCAAGTGGAAAGATTCCATGAGATAATCCTTAGTGAAATGAGCAACTTAAGCGTCTGGGCTGGAAGACTTTCCAAAAGTATCAAATGATACCACCAGAAGCCCTACCGAGACACACAGTCACTGTAAATTCAATGTCTTGCATTCAGCCATTTGAAAAGCAACAATTAATATAAAGAAATACATAGACTGGGCGCAGCAGCTCACACCTGTAGTCCCAGTTACT